>JARWLC010000001.1:165816605-167016605 GCA_033318265.1 Phyllotis vaccarum | reverse complement strand
CAAAAACATCTCCATAAGAGCCAAAAGAGAAACAACAAATTGTTGTAAAACTTTTATAAATGTGAATAAGAACAAATAATTGCTACCTGGGAGATATTAACAACTTTTCATCATGTAAAAATTTAAAATCCCCACATTAGTTTCTTTTCAACACAACCTAAAGTCATTTGGAAGAGGGAAAACCAATTAAGGCCCGTGGTCATGTCCCTTAACCATTTTCTAATTGCTAATTAATGTGGATTGAATCAGCCTACTGTGAGCAGTGCCATTCTTAGACAAGTGGGCACCAGATTTTATAAAAATTAGCTGAGAAGACCAGAGGAAGCTAGCCAGCAAGCAGCATCCCTTCACAGTTTCTGCTTCAATTCTTGCCTCTGTTTTTTTGCTATGAGTTCCTTCCGTGGCTTCTCTGTATAATGGACTCTAACCTATAAGTCAAATAAACACTTTTCTTCCAGTTGATTTTGATTAGTTTCTAAAAATGACAGGAGAAAGCCAACTTGAACAAGACTGTGTAAAAGATTTGAATAGGTGATTTACAAAATAGATATAAATAATGATAATATAAAAATGTTGCTAATTGTCCATTACTGTATGGAATAGGAAAAAGAAACACACAGCACATTATTTTACAACACTGACCTTACTTTCCAAAGGCAAAAGTCCAAGAACTGGCAGAAATATTCTGCTGTTAGTTTCAAATTATTATTCACTATGAAATTAAACACTAAAGCTGAAAGTGTCCTTTCATTGTGATCCAGAAATGTCATTAGTAAATAGAGAAGTGATTATGCCTACACTAGTCACACATTTAACATGAATTTATTACAGTAGTGTTTACAAAAGCAAAATTCTGCAAACTGAGCTAATGTAGTATCCATTCCACAGATAAAGTAAATTACTCATGCTATGCAATTCTATACAGCACTGTGAATAAAATAATTACAGATTGTCATTTTGAAATGAAGGCTATTAATAGCCTAGCTCTGAAAAAACACAATAAATCTACCAGATGATACTTTATCACATGCGTTTAGATGGCTCATGTGCAAAAGAAAGACTTTTTTTATTTGAAAGGTTTTTTTTTACATACCATCCACAGTTCCCCCTTTTGTCCTTCCTCCCACTCTCCTCCCAACATCCCCCATTTTACTCCCATCCCTTTCTCAAAGAGGATAAGGCCTCTCAGGGGATTTTTTAAAAGTCTGGGATATCAAGTAGAGGCAGGACTGTAGTATGTGGTTTCTGGACCTGACTTTTGGGCCTTGCCTCAAGGTTTAGGCCCGCAGACCTGCAGACCCACAGACCCACAGACCCCCAGACCCACAGATCCACAGAGACACACAGATGTTTACAATTGTTTTAGGTTGATCGGCCTCAGACCCAGGCATATCACTTGCTAGCTCTCTACCCTTCATCTAACCCATGCCTCTTGTTCAGCCATGCGGCTGGGTACCTTTTCTTAGAGCAGCATGGTTGTCCTCTGCTTCTTTCGGCTTCTCTCTGGCATTCTGCTGCTGCTTCCTGTTCTCAGAGTTTTTAGTCTGGTGGCCCCACCCACACTTCCGGCCTGCCTTTGGCCCATCAGTGCTTTTTATTAAACCGGTGAGTGGGACAATTATTTACCATGAAACAACACAATACCCCTACGTATCCCCTTTTCTCCTTTTAAAACAAAAGGAACTCCAAATCTAATATTCTTCCCCCCTTATCTATAACAACTTATAAACCACACTGTAAATAAACACAAACATCCATAATCCATGTTTTGAGAATGTGGGCGTCGTTCTCTAGGCTACTTCTTGCTGAATGGGGATGCTGACAATCTCATGGGAATCCAAAGAAAAATGCAGGATTATGCACAAGTCTTTAGTGGAGTAGTCTCTAAGGCTGGGTCATCTCAGCCAGTCTCCTTGAAATTATTCTGAATACAGAGCTCAGGAAACTTCACATAGGTGTTCTGAAATGCTGAATCATCTGGTCCATCCATTTCTATTGGAGATTTTTCAGGGGGTCTTCCTCTATCAAATTTTATGTTCTTTATCCAGAAATAAATCCACAGTTTTTCATTTTCTGTGAAAAGAAAAGGAAAACCTCTTCTCCAAAGTAGCATATCTTTGCATTTCAATTTTAAAGTCAACTCATTTACAAAATATATACATTGAATTAATCCTACAGCATTTATAATCAACTGTCTTTTAGCATCTTTTACTAAGTCATTATCAGTCAAGAAGCTTAAATATAAGACAATAATATACAGTATCCAGACATTCTTTGTATCTTCCATCTTTACGTGGCTTATCTATCTATCTATCTATCTATCTATCTATCTATCTATCTATCTATCTATCTATCTATCTGTCTGTCTGTCTGTCTGTCTGTCTGTCTGTCTGTCTGTCTGTCTATCTATCTATCTATCTATTTATTTTACTCTATCTCTTTTAAAGAGCTTTCTATACCTTTTTTTCCCTTTTCTCTAAGCCTATGTATCTATATTTTCAACACACTCTAAACCACTTAGAATTTTTACAAAAAACTGTCTTTACTGTATATTTATTTCTTAACTTTTTCTGTCTCTAACCACAGCTTTAATCTGCCATTGTCTCTGACCACACCTTTAATCTGCCAGGATTCAAGGTTGGTAGGATAGGTGGATGGCTCCACCCAGCTCCTAGTTTAATTTCATAGAATTTATCTTTTTAACCCAGGTACTCTGGGAATTTTAAGGTTCATATAATTAGCAAGTAAAGTTTTGCCATCTGCTGCTCATTAACTCCATTCAAGTATTAGGCAGCAGGGCCTATTAAAACATTCACAAGTATTTTTCCTATAGGCTGAATCAGGAAGCTTTTCTTAAAAAAGCCAAGCCTTAGTTTGCCTCAGGCAAACAGAGCTGATCCATGAAAACATCAACACTAGAAAGCCATCTTTTATTCTGTTCCCTTTTAGCCCTTTTGAACAGAAACCTTAAATATATCATTTATAACCTTTTGCTTATATTGAGGCTCCTGTGAGACTTCAGGAACCAACCATTTTACTCCTTAAGCTGCAATGCAAAGGCTCACCATTGTAGCTGAAGCCCATGTGCCTCACCAGGTCATCTCTGTACCACTGCTCACGTGGGAGAGGCTGCTTTGGGCTCTAGACTTTTTTTAAGCTTTCTGTGGCTTTATGTGGGCATATTTGACCCACTTGGGCTGCCATTTGTAGTATAAGGTTTCTGGCCCTGACTTTCTTTCTTTATTCCTTTCTTTCTTCCTTCCTTTTCTTTTTTTCTTGTATTTATTTTGTTCTCATACATTTCATCATGACCACAATTTTTCCCTTCACTCCTACCATCTCTCATTCCTCCTCTTCCCCCCTACATGTTCCTCTCCACTCTTTTCTTCAGAAAAGATCAGGCCTCCCAGGGATATCAACCAAACAAAGTATGAGAAGTTACAATAAGATGTTCCCATGCCGGACTATGTTGTCCAGCTTTGATGAAGGGGGAGGAGCTCTCCTGTCTCAACTTTGTTCGAGCCCATTGGAGGCCAGCCCCTTTCTGAATGGAGACAGAGGAGTGGATGGGGAGGGAATGGGAGGAGAGGACAGAGAAGAAATGGTAGTTGTCATATCAAATAAATGAAAAAAAAAGTTAATTAATAAGAGTCTGTATGAGCAAGGCAATAGGGATTATGTGGAGAATTCCCACAGTGATGGCTAGCTGGACATCTGGGGAGCTCACTGAATCAAGAACAGTCACTGGAGTATCATCAGGAAAAGGAGCTAGGCCCTCCAATGATAGGCAACGGATGATTGGCATAAGCAGTATGTGGAGCCTCAAGGGGTGGAATCAGACTGTGTTCCTGTGCATGGGCTGACATCTTGGAGCCCATTTCCTGCAGAGGAACACCCAACCCAGTGTTGACTTTGTGATGAGGAACTCAGACTTTTCTAGAGTGGATGTACCATGCTGAGCTGACCCACCTTGGGACTTTGCCTTTTTGAGGAGGGGATGGGTGGTTGGGGAGGGGTGAGGATGAAGGCTGGCTGACAGGTATTGGATGGGGAGAGGGTAAGTGGAGCAGGGGATACGTTGATAAAAATGACATTTTTAAAATAAAAAAGTAACAAAAAATAAAAATAAATAATTAAATAAAAAGACTAAGTATAAACTTTTATATTAAGCCTGAACAAGACAATCCAAGAGGAGGATAAGAATCCTGAGAACAGCAAAAGGTTGTTCATTTTCTAATGGTTACATAGGCTTCCTTGTTGAATGCAGTGAAAATAATAGAGCATGATTCAAACTAAACTGTAAATAAAATTTTGATAGAGTATATTAATGCATAATTTAGTAGCAAAATTCAAAAAGCATTAACTATAATACACATACAAATATTTTAAATGTAGTTCCACATAAAATGGAGAGACAATACCTCAAATACATGTCCCATGTCAGTAAATAAAAACTTTATCAACAGGAATAACTTACCTGTTTTTGAGTTGTTGGCTACTGGGTCTCTTATAGCCCTGAACAAATATTAGTTATTGGCATTGCTCTCGACTGAGCTTCATAACTTAAAGATAAGACTCTTATTGAAGACACCCTGTGTTTGATTATAAAATTTGTAGAAATCAAGTGGTGCCAGTCTTGTAGCTTCATTTCTACTGACTAACTTTTTGATACTCATAGGTATTATTCATGCTGCTGGAAGAGAACACCAATCAATTGCCTTCATTTTGGAATCCTAAAAGCTACAGTAATTACTGTCATAATATTGAAATAAAACAATGGTATATCTTTTTGTATCATTATAATTTATATCATGACTCAAAAGATGACCGCAACCAATAACCCTTACCTGGCCGACAATTTAAGGGGATTTCCCATGTCTGGCACTGAGAATTTTCTTAGATTAACTTTTGAGAACTGTATGGTATAATTCATACACATATGTATTATATGTGTTTATTTTTAGGTAAGCTTACAGAATAGTGTTCATCTATGGCTTTCAAAAATATTTTAGAGATATTTGTATTTCCTTTATTTATTTTCCTCTCTATTACACTCTCCCTACCTCCTCACTGAAAGTCCTTACATAGTTTACTTTTAGTATAATTTACTGAGCAGAAGATAAAAGTTAAAAAAATAATTCTGCTTTTAAAAATAAAGAGGAACTACATGTTTTTGAATATATTTATATATGTATCAAATCAGTTATATATGTATAAATATAATTCTTTAAATACCAAGTATTGACACCTATATAAGAAGTGATAAATATAAGTCATATAGTAGAAAATGGTTCGTATGGAAGTAATATTTCATTATTTATGTGCTAAAAATGCTATAAAAGCTACTGGAGGAGAAAAGACATCAGTAATCTTACTCATAATTTGACATTGGGTGTTATAATACTGATCTATCAGGCCAGATGTTCCCACTGGTTCAACAACAGGAAGATTATTTATGACAGTATCCATTTACTCTCTCCATTGGAATTACAGCTTTATTAAAAGGAGGAAATTCATGAATAGTGCTGAAGACATGGCTGGAATTAAAGACTGGAGAAGCCATAAGACAAAAGAAAAAAACTAAAAGATATTGCTTTGCTAAATGGCCAAATGGTCAAACTGCCTTCTAACATGTATGTTTATGTTTATAGATCTGTGCTTTTCTCGGTCTTGATCAGAGATAATTCTTGTGGCAGTGCACAGTGGTTAATGCAGACACCCAACTGTTCAAAATACTGAGAATCAGCAACTCTGAGTGCTCAGAGATAGATCAGACATCTGTGTTACACCCTTCTGTATTCCAAGGCTCAAGAGATATCTTGGAACAGGATGAGTAAAGAGTGCATGAGCCAAAGGATGAGACAGAGAACAAGGAATTACTTGTAGACATAACATAGTTATTTACACATATATTCACAGTTCTGTGATTACGTGCACAAGGCCTGCACATGATTGATACAGTTAAAGATTCTGCATGGAGGCAGGGAGTGTGAGGTCCCACCTCCATTTGTGGTGGTCTTGGCAATTAACAGCTGCTGAGGGGGGGGGGAGTCATTTTTATTTAGTGATTGGCTATTGGTAGGTTGACTACTACAGTAGATGACTCTAACACACTCATGCCCACTAGATTAGTGTAAACTGGAATCAGTAGGCCATGACAAAAAAAGACAGAAACCTGGGAGGAAACTGTGCTTGTGAAGGAATCCCGGGGAGTTGGAGGAGATAGGAGTGGATAGAATTAAGATACATTTATACACAGGTAGAAATCTTTCACAGAATAATAAATAAAATTTAGTTATAAACCTAAGAACAAGAAAAATATATTGTTCAAGTGTTTGAACCCGACTTATAGATAATCTGTCTACAAAAGGGGAATATATGAAAGAGAAAAATGCAATACAAACCAAGAAGCAATGTTTGCAACATGTGTTCTTTTAAGTGATAATTTATAAATCCATTAGTATAAAATGAGTTGTGTTCAATTAGTCAGAAAAGGGCCTTGTGCTCCTTTGATGAAGATGAGTAAAAAAAAAAGCAGTTCTCAATTAGACACAGATGGCTTCTAAACGTGAACACATGTACAAACAGTCATAATTAAAGAAATGCATATCACACAGGCATGCCATGCTGATTCCTACCTTTCAAGTTGTATGTTTCCAAGTTTTGAATCTCAGAAAAACAAGGAGATAAGCAAGCTGTGGTCTCATGCCTGGTTGTTGTTTGGATTGAATGAAATGACTTGAAGAGTAGAGTAGGAAAATCTGACAAGTTAAATGTGCTTCTCCTTAGAATCAGTAATTTTATTCAAGTTTTTGTTTTACATATATGGAAATACATATGCAGAGAGCTTCTCCTTGATCTATCATTTGGAACACTTAAGGCAAGAGAAGAAGCAGACATATCCCGAATGGCATTCATTGTGAAGCAATTTTATGCAAAAAGTGAGAAAAGTATTATGCAGAAATTTCAAGTAATAATGAAGGTCACTCTCCATTCATTGACATGTGAAATTTAAAATGTATGCAAAAGGAAAGTGCAGAATAGCACACTAGCAGTATATTTTAATAATATAAATGCATAAATATTTCTGGAAGAATATATATGTCATACATATGATCTGTTAGTGGGGCTTGCTCTAAGACTGATATTGATCAAGCATAAAATCTTATTTTCAAATTTATATATTTTCATGCTTTGTGAAAATTTTAGCATGTTTAATAAATTAAGATACATAAAACTATATAAGTAAGCATATAAGAAGATCAGGCAAATAAATCTTCATGTTACAATAAATTTTGATGGGTTTGTCTTACAAAAAGTTCAAATGCATACCAGAAGAACACAAACATTCTAAGGATAATAAGGCTTTGATAATTTATTTATGTTTATTTTTTGATAAGCAAAATTGTTTCTGGCAACTAAATGATTGCACAGGTACATTTACACTAATAGGCCGGTAATTCTAGTTTTAACACAAATCAGGGTGAGCCGACGATCTTCTTAATAATGGTTCAGAATGTGTAAATGTGTCTGGAGCCTACATTGCTAACAATTATTTGATGCTGTGGCTTCTTACTCATTCAAAATACTTTAAATAGAAAAAAAAAAATCAGCACTCAGGACAGCATAAATGAATTCCTTTTTGCAGCATGCCCTCAATCTTCTTTGCTATTTCCCCATGTATAAGAATTGGTTGCAATCTCTAGTGAGGAAGCTCTCACCTTTAACAAGGGACAGCAGATTAGAACTTTTCTAAGTTGAATTTCAACCTCTACATTGTCATATGGTGAAATTGTTTGCAGCTGAATTCTATCTTATTTCTTTGGTCAGAAGGGCAGTACATACAGTCTCTCCAAATCTGGATAATAACATGCAACAAGCCATGAGTCATTTAATTTGCCAAAGACACTACTGAAGAATGGAATTCTGTTTACAAAGAATAAAAAGAAGCAAGGGGAATTTTTTATTAGAACCTGGCAAGGGTGATTGACCCCCTTTTGTTTATCAATTGTCTATGAAAGATGGGATTGTGCAAAAGAGGAGGTATAAAAATATGACCTTAAACTCTCCTGACTGATTGAGATACAGTGATCAGAGGACCTCAGTGCACATGCTGTAATTTTTCAGCTCCCACTGTCTGATCTCCAGCAAAAGCCAAATTCTGTCTTGTTTTATGAAGGAATTCGATCAGATTCCATCCAGAGCCATATGTGAGTCTCATTTGTGTACATGGTCTGAAAACTTTGAGGTATAATGAATGCCTCTTTTACTTTTTCTCAGTGACACTGACATGATTTAAAGCTGTTAGAACCTATGCAGCTACAGTGGCGTTCCTTCAATGTTATTCATGTCTTCTCAACAAAACTTAGGTATATTTGATTGTTCTACTAGAAATTTTAGAACTAGGATTAGGAAGTTAGAAATATGCTTCATAAGACATATTAATTTGGTTATAGAGTTGGTTGATAGAACAATTTTTACAAGGAAAAAATGGCAACAAAGCAAATGGACAATAAGGAAGCTTCAACTAAAATAATTATAGCAACAAAGTAATTAGAAGGCATTAAAAACTGTGGTTTCAAAGATTATGTCGTGGGTTATTTCAAAGTAATGAACTATAGGGTACCATTTTTCCCCCTTTTTTATGAGTAAATTTATTCCTACTCCAGTTGAAAAAAATATAAAATCTAGATATTGGCACCAGGGTTGAAGAATGGGGTAGGAAGATGATCACTTTAGGTGCAAGTAAGGGAATTTGTTTGAACTAAATCCTGTGTTGGAGGAACTCCCAAGGGTCTATCTGTGTCCACTGGAAGGGAAATACAGAATACTGCAATGCCATGTCAACTCTTGTCATAAGCTATAAAAATAATGTATTCTACAAAGACAATAGCCATTCCAAACTAATGGTGTGCTAAATGCTGCTTTTACCCGGGGAGTGAAGCCAATGAACTCCATCCAACTTATTTATGTTTTACTGTGTTTAGAATTGTTCCTTCTGCCCCTGATGTTCCAGAGCTTCTTCTATATTTATGAGCTTTAAATCTCTTCTCCAAGCTGTTTGGCTTTTAGGATCTGGCAGTCTTTGGCTCCCTTGTTCTTTCTAAAAGCTTTAAGAAATTGCTGTTCCTGCAGTTTTCTTTGAATCAGAAAGTCTTTTACTTTCTTGATGAATTAAATACAGTCTGGTGGTAACAAATTTGTTAGCGCAAATAATGTCAACAGGGGTGAGAAATAGGCAGTGGGTTAGAAGACACTGAAATTAAGATGAACTTGCTATAGGTTAAACTATGCCACTCTGAAGATATGCTGAAGTCTTAAATCTAAATAGCTGTGGATGTAACTTTATTTGTAACAGTCCTTCAGTGATAGAAACAGGTAAGATAAAGGTATCAGGAAAGTCCCTTAATCTAATATGATCAGCATTCTTAAAATATGGGGATATGGCCATGGATGTCATGGGCTTACAGTGAACACAAAGGTAGAGATAGTAAAGACAGAACGATATTCTAAGAAAGACCAATGGTTGATAGCAGTATTGAATTCTGGGGGTCAACAAGGAAGCACCCTGTTTCTATGTTGCAGAGAGAAACTAAATTTTAGGTCATTTACAACAAAGATTTGTGAACAAATAAATTAATGTTGTTTTAAGTGACATTTTGTATAATTTTGTTGTGGTATCTTCAGAAAATATTGTGTTTGAATATATGCTAATTAACAACAAAACATGACCCCAGATTTGAGTCTGATATTTGCTGACTTCTCTTTCCAATAATCTCAAGCTGCAAAAACATCACTTTTACTTATGACAAAGGGCAGTGAGGTTCAGTTAGGCTAAGAAAATATTTCCAAAGGCCTGTTAATCGTCAGAGAAATTTGAGTCTGGTCTCTTTAACAGAAAAGGCTATTGCTTCAAATTGCTTTCTCTGGCCACAGATAATGAAAAAACAAAAATAGACTCCATTTTTGAGGATTAAAGGGGGTCCATGGAAAATGGTAGGTTAAACCAATAAGTGATAGAGAAGGTTTGGACAGAGTGATATATGCACAAAGTCCTGAGGAGTGGAAAGGAGAAAAAGGCTGGAAGGAAGTAGGTTGCAGATTAGAGAATTATAGGGGAAGGAGATTCTAACTCCCTGGTCACCTGCTTTTAGAGTTCATCTCTTGTTTGCCTTCAAAGTCTCTCACAGGCAACATTTATAGTCTATGCATCAGGTTATACCTCTTATTTCCAAAAGACATTTTGAAGTTGATACCAAAGTGAGTGCAAAATTTACTGTAAAACATCACAAACTGTGGACAAAGATATGCCTTAGAGATAGGAGGCAATTGACTTTAAGGGAGCATGGGATTTTCGTGGATTAAAATCCTCCCTCCCAATTACTTCCAGTGTCTTCTACTGGTCTTTAGCTGTCTATGCACTTCTTCTGGTATGGTAGTTGAGTTGGCCACTTCTGTCCACTTGCTGTCATTTGTGTGTTGATAATTCATCTTTCTTAGGACATATGCAGGGAAGTGGCTGCAGTGCAGTTGCCTGTCTTGGCATGAGTTTAAAAACAATTTCTTGGTGGTAACCTGACTAGTGACCACCAAATAATTAGTAATCAAGGTAGCTTTTAGCCCCTCTTTGTTGCTCTAAGAATAGGGGCATGAAAACTTACAACTGAGAAGAGAAAAATGGACATTTATTTCCCTCTCTTTACTTCTCCTTCCGTAGGACACACTTCCAGTACATGACTCAAAGCATCTAGGAAAATAAATTTAGCCCCATTCAGAAAAATGGAGGAGCATCCAGGGCTTCCTTTGCATTCTTTGCTATAGAGTGGATTTCTAGCACTAACTGAGATTTCAAGAGGGGAAATCAAAGACCATTTATGCCACTATGAAAGAGTACCACAAACTAAATAATTTTTAAATAACTGATACTTATTTTTTACAATCTTGGACACTGAAGCACTCAAGATCAGGTCTCAAGTTCTCATGAGAACTATTCTTGGCTGCCAGTGACACTATGAACACTATGTGCTCAGGAGGGGTATGAGGGGTAAGTGTTGCATCATCGTAAAAAGCAGGTAGAAGGATAGACATGTCCCATTCTCCCACTTTATTTCATTTTTCTGTCTATGAGAGAAGGGTTCTCCTTCCACCATCTACCTACATACTGTCCATACTGCGTACATACCTCTCAACACAGCTACATTGGATACCAAGTTTCCAATGCATGAATATGAATATCTTCAGACTACAGCACAACCACTTCAGATAGTCCTTCTCCAACCTCACCTCCCAGAAAGTACTAGAGCTGTGGTGATATATTAAGTATCTAATAAAGCTTGTCTGAAGATCACTGGACAGAGTCAGCTACAGAGTTAGTCATAGAGTTTAAGCAGTTGTGGCACATGTCTTTAATCCTAGCACTCTGGAAGCAGAGACAGAGCTCTATCTGGATCTCTGTGAGTTCAAGGTCATACTGGGCTACGTGAGATTGATCCAGTCTAGGAGAGAAACAGAGCCAGGTGGCTGTGGCACACACTTTTAACTTCAGCACTTGGGATCCAGTGCCTCTGCTCCCAGTACTTGGGAAGCACATACGCTTTTAACCTCACTATGAAAGATGAAACAGAACATGATATGGCTAGACAAAGAAAGGAATATAAAGCAGGAGGACACAAGAGTTGTCCGTACTCCCCAATTTTGGCTTGTGTTTTGCTTTGTCTATTCAGTCTGAGGATTTGTGGAGACAGAACAACTCCTTTTGGCTGAGGAGTCAGCAAATTGAGAAGGGCCTATGGCTTATTCCCCGTCTTTCTGATCTTTTAACATTTGCCCAAATATCTGGCTCTGGGTTTTTATTATAAGATCAATTAGAATTTGTGTAACATGGTATTTGGTTTAGTTCCCAACAGGTGTCTACTCTTCTGACTGCCTAGTATGACTACTTGGCCAAGGCTGTAATGACATTATATTCACCCTCTATTCGTTTACCCTTCACAACGATGCTACATTTTGGCTTCCTTGACTCATAATTTTCTGACTCAGTACAAAATGAAAATCCAAGGTCTCATTCATAAAACAGGAATGAATCATTTTAGAGCTTCTCCTTCTGTCTCTCTGTGTCTGTCTCTGTTTCTATCTTTCTTCCTCTTTCTTTCCTCTTGTCACTAAAAATGATTTTTAGTATTCTCTGAAGTAAAAAAATCAAAAATTGCATTTTAAATAATTTCATTATATGTATTTATAACATGCAATCAATGTTTTAAATAAAAATTATCACATGGACTCTATTTAATATTATAATTAAAAACCTGGAGCCAGATATTGAGTAAAAGCTGAAATATCAGAGAAAGGAAACAAACCACAGCCATTTCTCACCTAGCCAACTTCTCAGGCTCAATAGGCTAAGTGCTACCTTCATGGGTCCTCAGGCTGACTGGTCACTTAGGTAGACCAAATGCTGAATTTCTACTTTCTCCTGTCTTATATTTCTTTCCCCCATTCAGCTATTATACATCTTTGTTCATCTCTCCTAAAGCTAGGATTAAAGGTGTGAACTACTGCTGCCTGAATGTTAGGCCTTCATCTCACAGAGATCCAGAGTGTTGGGTTTAAAGGCATGTATCACCACTCCCTGACCTTAAGGGCTTTGCTCTGGGTGATTATGTCCTCTGTTATTCCAGACAAATTTTGCTAAATATATAATATATCACCATATAAATTATAATAGCATTTGATTCCTTTGGGGAATATACTTCTTACATAATGTATTTCCATGTACTTTTTTTCTTTCTTGAACAATTAAAATACTAAAAAACCTAGGTTTTTACTGTACTTCTTAATATGGGTATTGATGTGGGAATGTCTTCCTGTATTCTGTGAATATCAATCTTTAAATAAAGGAGCTGTTTTGGCCCATGACAGGCACCATAGGAAAAGTAGGAAGGGAAATCAGAGCATAGGTAGGAGAAGCAGGGCAGAGTCAGACAGACTGAGCCAGCAGCCCAAGAAGCAGCATGTAAGGAACACAGGTGAGTCACAGGCCACGTGGCAGACAGATTAATGGAAATGGGTTGAGTTAAGATGAAAGAGCAAGCTAGCAATGTGCCTTAGCCATAGGCCAAACAGCATGAACTTAATATAAGTGTCTGAATCATTTTTGGGGCCTAAGCAGTGGCGGGCAGCTAAGTGGTCTGGCACTGCAGGTCTGTGGGTCTGGACCTCTGGCTGCCCTGGACCAGAAAACCTTATTGTAACAGGGTGTATCCTATCCACACTGTATTACTTGTTTTCTTATATATAATAAAAGACTAATGGAAGAGAATATGTGGTTTGTCCTATGCTTCTTTCCATCTTTGCATGGATTTTCATCATAAATATTTGGCTAATGTAGAGACCTAACACTAGCATGGAGGGTAGATAGCATTATTGATCATTTATGGTTCTGATAATGATGCTTCTTTCTGAGGTTTATAGCAGTTTCTGATTAAAACAGAAGATGTGATACCATGAGATATCTCAGTGTTTCTCAAATTTATATTAAACCACTCTAAATTTTCTATTTTTAGGTTCACGGGAATTGTTCTCTTATGAGACAAATACTACAAGCAAATGAAATAAGCAGAATCCAGTGAACATATATTGCATATTTTCTGCATATGTCTTGAGCATGTTCTTTCATTCTATTGACCTTCACATATAAAATGAAGAGTAAAACTGTGAAGCATTTTTAGACTTATTTGAAGAGCATTCTTCCACGTAAGTAGGTAAACACAGTCTTGCACCTCACTCACCTTTGAAGCTGTTTGTATCTGACTTCTTTAGGTGGTCAGCACTTCCAACCAACATCTCTGTGGGTACCATAAATTTCTTGAATTACCTGCCACATGTTCTGCTTTCTTGCTTAGACCCTTATTGACACAAGTAGACTTCAAACTACAGTTAGTCAGTAAATTGTAGTGGGCCTTATTAAAAAGAATTTCTACAAAAGAAAGGTCCTTATTTTATTGACTGGCAGGGAAGAAGAAAGAATAAATACATAAAGCATGAGACAACTATACAAATACAATGCATCTCTTTTTATACTTATTAATTCCCTGTATAAATTATTTATGATAAATAGTTCAGCCCTATAGAGCATCTGCTTTCTCTGAGATGCTCATGATTTCTGCTGAGGTTAAGGGAAAATTTCTCTGATATACTCATCTTATGTAATTGATCTCAAACTCACTAGATACACTCACAGAAGTACACTGGAATTCATTTTCAGCAACTCATTACCTGAAAGAAAAAAGGTTTAAGATGATGAAAAGGAAAATTAAAGGAAAACAACAAACTTATCATTAAATTATTTCTCAATTACATTAATTTACTTGTTCACATAGAAGACTTGATTTGGGTAATTACTGCTAGAAAAATATATTGTTTTTTATTACTTGTATTTACAAATTCAAGAAGCATTTCTGGGACTCTGTGTGTCCCCAAGTGTAAAAAAAAAAAAAAAAAACAAAAAAAAAACAAAAAAAAAAAACAAGGGTGGATTCTAATATAGCTTCTGTCCTATTGTATGAATGGGAGGGCTGGTGATTAATAAAATGATAATTTCATGACAAATGTGTGATGGATATGGTAATGAGAAGAGATATTTTTATGTAAATATAAATGGCTACCATTTGAGAAGGACAATCAAAGAAAGCTTCCAATTAAGGGTTTTATATTTTATTTATTTATTTTGTGTTTTTGCTGACATGTTACCCTCTGATGCCAAATTCATCACTGTAACACCTTCTGGAAAGTACCCTTGATGTCACTGCTGAACTAACTCTTCTGACCTATGTGTCAATACTAAAGGTGAATTCTTTTTCTACAATTTGCCAGCACTACATCTGTCAAGCCTAGATCTCTTATCTTATCTCATACTTATCAGATTATAATTCTGTAAAAAAAACAAACTTGTATCAATTTTTCAAGAACTTCATATAATGTATTTTGAATATATTTATTCCTCCTCTACGAACTCTCCTGTAACCACTCTCTGTGCAGACCCATTGCTTTCCACCAAACTTTGCTTTTTTTTCTCCTCTCATCCACCTTATATTGAGTTCAGCTTCTGTTGTCCAACAGGCCTTTGGAATGGGGATTAACCCAGTCAACCTACCAGAGATCATGCCTTTAAACGAAACTGACTCTCTCCAAGCAGTTACCAAGTGCCAATAACTACTCCATGGTGGGTGTCCTGCCCACTAGATTATGATTCCTATATTAAGTAAATACATAATTTAAAATATACAGGTTTTAACTTCATATTGCTAGGAGCACTTTTACAAGCCACCAATAGTTACTCTACTCCATTTGTGTGATTCATCCAGTAGCCTGAGCTACTTAAGATTGTGAAGAATCTTATTGTGTGCTATTTGTTCTGAACTAAATCCTTCCTTCAGAGAGAGAGAGGAGAGATGCTCAAATGATTCAGAAAGTAACCATCAATCCAAGACTAATAAAGTCACAAGATTTTCAAGGTGACTTCCTATGATTGCTAAGATTGTACAGTAAATTCTAGGGCTGCATTTTTTTTTTCTGGCATTTTTATACCGGTGTCAGCTTCCCATTGACTTAGCTGCCTTTTTAGTCTTCCAGGCTCCTGCAAGTAACCTACAATAAACTCACTCGTTCACTTAGCTAGACTTGAGGAACAATAATTTTGTTGGTTTGTAATTATTGCCCTATCTGGGATGAATGGACACACATTCACATCCTTCTGAGGAAAAGTCAAACAACATTGGATAACCTACAATAAAAACATAACAGTCATGTTAGAAGTAATAATTTAAGAAGTTATAGCTAAATTGAACCTCACTTGCCTCTAGAGATATAACATGCAGTGATATACAAGGGTGATGGGCTGGGGATTGGGGGATCTCTTCTGAGTCCCAGAGAGACTTAGAAAAGAAGACAGTTCCATAGCCACATGAAGACAAGTAGAACCTCAAATTCACCTGGATGAATTTCATGAAGATACTCTCCTACCTGCATATAGGAGTAAAGGGATTTCACTTTCAGGCTAGGAAAGACTTTTAAAAGTCTTTAACATAGTATCAGGTTTAACCTAAAAACAATCACACACACATACACACACACACACACACACAGAGAGAGAGAGAGAGAGAGAGAGAGAGAGAGAGAGAGAGAGACAGACAGACAGACAGACAGACAGACAGACATACACACAGCCCTAAAAACAATGGCAGCAAAAAATTAAAAAAAATCCAAACAAATCTAAAATAAAGTAAGACAGAAAATTCTAATTAAGTTAAGCTGACACTATTTTCAGCTCAATGCATCAGTTTTTAAAATAAGCTAATGCTTACTGTAACTCAAAGGAAAAGATAATATAGACCATACCCAAATTTTTTCAAGTTGGTACCTCTCAAAAGAAAAAAGTTCCTTAGAAAACGTGTATAAACAGTTGGCCGATAGACATCAAATAGTTTTAATATTGAAAACATTTGTTTTCTTGATTATGAATTAACATTTTGTGTCAATTCTCAGTTCTTGTCATACACCTGTCTTGTATTCTGTCCATTGGTCAGCATTAGTCTGACTTTGTCCTTCACAAAAAGAACATGGGGTAAGGCAGACTTCAAAATTAGAATTTAGCTGAAACAAAGAAAGCTGAGCTGCTCAGTGAAGTGAGAGACTGGTTCTGGGTGGGTAGAGAGATGGCAGAGCTCTAAAGTTTGAAGGAGGTACTGTAACATCTGTCAAAGCTGATGGGTGCCAAGCCTAGTATTTAAAGTTATTTTTAGACAAAACTATGTCCAGAGGTATGATGGATAATTTTGTCAATTGACAAGACCTAAAATAACTTAGGATAAAAACCTCTAAGGATGAATTTGAGGGCATTTCCAAATTGGGATGAGGTGGGAAGGCTCACCCTAAGTGTAGGTGGTACCTTTCTGTTGGCTGGAGACTCAGACAGAAGAAAATAAACAAGCTGATCCCTAAAACTGATCTTTTCATGCTTTCTGATTGTGGTTCTTATATCATCAGTATCCTCATGATTCTGTCATCATGGCATCCTCATTATCATGAACTCTGTGATCTCTTTCAAAATATACCTTCCCTTTTTATATAGCTTGTTCTTATATCATCTAATCACATCAGAGAGAAAAATAACTAAATCCAAAGGGAACATTCATTTTCTCCTATCTCAGTCTCTCTGAAGGATGATTAACAACCACAGGCAGTAGCCTTCTGTCTACTTCAGAGCATGCATTTCACCTAGAGATGTATATCCCAATTGAATACAGACTCACTTTTATTGGCTTATATTGATGCAAGTGGGTTATTCTTTCTTCTTAGTGTTTGGTCAACATTTTCTTTTTGTCTCCAACTCCTGATTTTCCATGAAAAACATCTCCCCCTTCAGTGTCTGTTCATAATTTTTAAGTAGACTCATTCTTGAGTTTCTACACAAAAGTGGGACATAGACCATTTGTCTGAGTTCTGGTAGTTTATTTGGAAATTAATTTCAGATGATGGTAAAGGAGTAAGAAAAGAGGTATAGAAAAAGCAGGACTGGAGACAGTTTAGCACAAAGTTTGTTTGTTTGTTTGTTTTTTTAACAGTGGGCAAGTAGACAGACTTTTTCTGGGAAATAAGAATATACCTTATAAGTCTCCATCTAAGTCTAAGAGGTGAGACTGCTGTCCCTAAAGGTGATACTCAACTTATTCCTGTAGTCATCCTGGCTTCAATTAATCCCAAGCTTAGAAATCTCCCACAGCTTTAGTAAAAGCCTTGATATAGAAAACAGGCATGACCCTTGCTTCCAGGGTTGGATCCTATCATTTCCATAGTTGATTGGATATTAAGTTCTAGAATTATAGTATATATCATAAAATCATATAAACTAATAACATCCGATAAAAAGAATGGAAACTTTTCAACTGTTAGAGAGTTTTGTTTAAGCTTAGAAAAAGCACAAAATGTAAGGTATTGGAAACTTCGTTCTCTTTGTGAACATGTGGGATATACAGTACAGGAGCAAGAATGGGAAACTGGAAGCTCAAGTATCACTGTCTAAAACAGTCAGGTTGACATCCAGGGATTAATTAGATAATTTAGTGAGATTTTCAATGGAAAATATTTGATTTAGTGTTCTTTAGAATGTTGTTGGTGATCAGAGACCAGTGGCAATAATATCACATGAGAGGAAGCTTAAAAGGCAGAATTTTAGGTTCCACACTGGAGTCTTTGTGACCCATGGTGTAACAAACCTTCCTAAGGATTCTTACAGGTACTACATTTTAGAACCACAACACTGTTGATATTAGGGTCTCCTCCAGAAGTCAACATACCAGCAAGAGGAATTTCAAATCACCAATTTTCAAAACAAAATAAAGTAGAAATGTAATTTAAAATATATCATTCACTTTCAAGTAAGGGTTATTCACAATGTACACACTATACCCTTGCTCCTTCAATCACACACACAAATGTCAAAAATTCCTGGATGACTTAGAGGGACACTACAGAAGTGACTACAGTTTATTTTTCTTTTTCTATTATTAAAACTTTAGATTTATCTATACAGCTCTGTCTTATTACAAGGATTGAAGGTTCAAAAATAAAGACAAGAGTTTTAAATATTATTTATTTGGCTTTTACTTATTTTGAACCCAAGCAGGTACTATAAAAATAACAGTAAACATACTTTTCTTTTCTCTTATGGTAAGGATGTTTGATGAAATTTTATTTATGTCCGTTTAGCTCTTTGGATCTGCTAATACCATTAAATATAATTATCTTATAAAAATTGAATAGATAAAAAATACTCTCAATTTTCTATTGCCAAATTTAATAAAAAAAAACTTGAGATTGAAAAAAATATTTTCCTTTAAAGCAATATTAGAAACAAATAAAACTTGGCTTAATTATATAAAATCTCATTAATTTGGTAGCAACTGAGCAAAGACCATTTTGTTCAGCAAACAATTATGAACTTTAAAAATAGATATATATCACTTTTGTATTCTAATCATAAATTAGTTAGCAAATTGTTTATTAACAGAAGCTCAACAAAAATCTTTCAATTCTCAACTCATAATTATATACTTCATCTACCTAGGAGAATGAGTAGTTTCAAATTCAAGAAAATGAATTTGTTTAAGTAATGCTTGTCATACATCTTTGTAGATTTTTTTTTTATGTATCCTAATTCTAGAGGAATCACATTATCATGACATTTAAAGTTAATTGCTTAGATTCTCAGAAAATGTTTTTATAGACATTATATTGTAAAAGGTCCTCAATTCTCAGTTGAAAAGACAAAATTTCAAAAACTAACAAGTTCTTTTTCCCCTTCTATTTACAGTATATTTCCCAGAGTCCCATGTAGTTAGGCAAATCCATGTGATCTAAATAACCTACACAATAAGGAGGAAATGGCCCTGAAGACATCTACCACAAAATCCTGGTCTTCTATGTGTTTTCTACACTGATGTTGAGAGGTTGAGTTCCACTTCTAGAGGGCTTTTGATTTTATAAAGTTTTATTACAGCACAGCTGTGCCTATTATTTATGAACTTTTTCATAATATCAATATTTGTAGAGGAGACTCTAAGGCTCAGGCTCATTGAACTAAATATGTTTCTGACTTTACCTTTTAAAAATACCTTCACTGCACACTAGTGGTTAAAGCTGATAGATGACGACAGCCTGGGCCATGCATGTTACACTGTTCTCTCCACTGATTAGACGACAATAAAAACAAGACATAAGTTTCAGTATACTTAATATCAAGGCATGAGGGTAAGTTTTGAAGCAGATGAAACTTTGTTTCAGCAACTGAACTTGTCTATCCAAATAATATGCTCTAACAGTGCTGTTATCTCCTTGTTAACATATAACACACACACACACACACACACACACACACACACGCACACGCACACGCACACGCACACGCACACGCACACACACACACACACACACACACACACACACACACAAACTCTAATGATGATAATATAAATCATATGACCCTTAAGTCTTTTCAAGTCATTACATATGAGGATGCTTTTGCGAAGTCCTTAGGTCTGTATTTAAGTGTAGTTTAGGGATAATTGAAGAAGAATGTGTAGGATGTTTCCACAGATGTTAACTCTACAAGATCCTCATCAGTACCACAGCAAATTTAAAAGTTGTGTTCAGATACAAAGGGATATTGATAGCTCCACCTGGGGACTTGTTAATCATTTATACTCAATTGTTGGCTTCTGTTACACTTAACAGTAAACCTTTACAGTATGACCTGGTGATTAATACCTAAATCATAAGTTTTTATAAAACAATGTCTTATATGTTTGTAAATGCCTCAATTATGTATTTGGGCCTAAAAGAACTTACCCTTCATAAAGTAGAGATACATATTATTGTCTCATCATCTGTTACAAAGGCTGTATTTTCCCCAAGCCTTTTATTTTTCAATTCCCATGGATTCAATTTGCCCCAAGAGCTCTGAAATGCTTAGAGTTTATTTTATTATCTTTCCTGTAATACACATCTTTCTTGTGTTTTGCTGGTCATATAACTCTTTTTGGAATGGATCCTAACATCTCTAATGTTACATTTGGAGACTTGGGAAGCAGACTAGCCATTCTCTCTACATTAATAGGCAGAAAAGTTCTGTCCTCAGGGTAGCTTTCTGATTGCTGACTATAATAACTAGTGTCACTTACACAATAAAAAGTTTTATGTGGGTTTCTTTATTGTCTCCTCCTGGAAAATAATAGTCATTGCTCATCCAGCAGATGTGTGAGGCCTCAGGCTGGGTGCATCTGTTTTCCCTTTACATGGTCATTCTGGTCCCTCCTCTAGCAGACAGGCAAATTTTTTTAGTCATCATTGAGATGAATTATATAGTACAAACAAGTTTAGAAATACATTCATAGCTATGGTAGCTTATTTTTCTAACTTGACCTCTGTTCCTATCTTACAGTTTGGAACTACAGAAGTTACCCTTTCTGGATGTCTTAAAGACTGAATTTCAGTATGGATTTCAATGTAAGTAGTTTATGTGAGAGACAAAAGAACATTGACATGGTTGCAGAACTATGAGGCAGGGGGAAATCATATGTCACCAATGTTAGGGTACTGTGTTCCATTTTCAATGGAGATATCTCAAAGCTCAATATACTAATAATGCAGAAAATCCATTCCTATCTGGCTCAGTTGGAGTGATACTTGCTGGTGATAGGAGTTAGAAATTAGCTGGCACAAGAGTTTACAAAGTGAATGTCTTAGTCTGTGGAATGTCTTCAGGCAATAAAATTCAGGTGCTGCTTTGAAAACTTAGTTCCTGTACAGTGACAATCAAGGGCATAGATGGCATCTTCTCCATCTAGCAGAAGAATCAGTCACCCCTGGATTGTTTCTCAGATCTGAATTAATAGGTATGGTTTAGATAAATCTGTCCCTTGTGACACTTCTGTCCTTTCGTCTATCTTTAATTCAGTGATGGCTTACTTGATGGGTAGACATTTTGGTGCCCAAATAATGTATTTTCAGAGAGATCTGGAAGGACTCCTGTGTTCCAGCATCTTTCACTTTCCAGGCCCTCACACATAAAGTCTCAAGGTTGATCAAACATCTGATTAACTATCATTCTTTCTTCAGTTAAATATTCAAATCTCTTGGAGCACTAAGATTAAACGAAGACACCAATATATATACATAAGTGCATTGTGAGTAAACATGATATAGAAAGATGATGAAAAGACTGTAACAAGACTTTTGATTTATATATGTTCAATTTTTCAAAACTTCATATCTTGGAATCTTGGTCCCAAATGCAACATTATTGAAACCTGAGGTTTACTGCCCAACAATTCCATCAATAATTTTGAGTGCCCTTTCAGGTAGCTACCATGAGCTATGTCACCCATTCTGAGATAAGCATTCGGTGATGCAGCTTTTTTTTTGAGTAATTTCTCCTCATTGAAGTTGTTCCACACCAATACTCCTGTAGATATCCATAATAAAACTCAGTTTACTGTGTTGGACTTCGGTGGTAAACTTACTTTACTCTTTCATCTGTTTCTGGTGAGTAGATGCTTTTTTCAGTTCTTCCTATAAAGAATAGCACACAGCCAAAGGTCAAGGTATCTATTAGCTATAGGGATGGATGAGAACTTCCTTTGTATAAAAACATAATCTGAAAGGAATATGAACATTGTTATTAGTAAATTCAGAAAATAAACAAGCTATTTTCCAAATATCTAGTCTGTTTCTGGAAACACACGATCTTCTTGATAAATGCTCCTGCTTTGTATATTTTTTCTTTCAGATAAAAGAAACCACAATATTGTGGCATCCTGTCATAGAGCCTGACTTTGTTTTGTATGTGTGACAGGTTTAGGTACTATTGAGCAAGACCTAGAGGCATGGATTTGAGGTCCTGAGGACTCTTGTAAGGGGTGTGGCTAGTCTCCTGTGAAGACTGGTTGTATGCTATTTGCCTTTTTTGTTTCTCTTTTGCATTTTTGGAGGGAGGATTGTTGTGGCCATTGTGTGGGACATTTTCAATCCTCCAATTATTGCCCTAAATAAGGTTCAATTTTGCATCAGTGAGTGCCCTAATTAAGGTTTAAATTTGCATCATATAAACTCCTTAATAAACTTAATATAATAAATTGCTAGTAAATAATTCCTACTATATCTGGTGCCCAACTCCACAAGGAGTTTGTTTTCCTTGGTGGATAATAGATTATTGGGCAAAGACTGCCCTTGCCTCAATTGCTGACAGTAAGCACACTATCTAATCCAGAGAGACAGGATGAAAGATAGATTGCTGAAACATGCCAATATAGGGTAAGATGGTTTCTCAAAAATATCCTAATTCAGAAAAGATATGTCAGATATCCTAGCCCTGTAGCCAAAAAAGATAGAAGCTTCAACTTTGTAAAAAAGCTGTAGGTAACTGTCCAAGCATCTGACTGTTGCTGTCCTCTTCTCCATTTTAAAGGTTACTCGCGTATACTTTCAGCTTATTCAGATAATATATTTTTCTTCTCAGGACTTCAACGAAGTTAAAGAATAAACAGTTAAGATTATTACAATGTTAGCTATGAACATTTAGATATTAAATTTATATTAATCAAAATAAACAGCTTTAAAATAATCCCTGTATATTTTCATTTACCAATATTTTAGACATTTAAGATATACTTTGTTTGATCAATAATTGTATTTTGACCTTGTTCATATTTTTTCCCTATTCCTTCTCCTAGACACTATCTTACAATTATTTCTATTATATATAGTCTTATACTTAAGTTTAACATTTTTTTAGTTAGGCAAAAAGGAAAGATGTGGCAGGTTCAGACACCATTGAGCAAAACCTAGAAGCATGGCTTTGAGGTCATGAGGTCCCCTGTATGGGGCATGGCCAGCCCCCTTTGAAGACCAGTTACATATTGCCTGCCCTTTTTGTATGTTCCCCTCGTTCTCGGAGGGAGGATTGACACGACTACCAAGTGGGTCATTTCAACCCTCCAGAAATTGCCCTAAAGTTCAGTCTTGTATCAATGAGTATTTCATATAAATGCCTTAATAAATATTAATTCTTTTATATAATCAATTGCCAATAAATAATTCCTATTGTAGGTGTAGCCTGAAGTTTTTTGACAATGATTTATTATTGAGTTGCTAGAGACTAGTCAATGATGTGGGAATGTCTTTCTGTATGCTGTGAATCTCAATCTTCAAATAAAGGAGCTGTTTTAGGCCATGACAGCCACAATAGAAGAAATAGGAGAAAGAATCAGAATAGGTAGGAGAGGAAAGGTGGAATCAGAGGGAGACCAAGCAGAAGCCCAAAGGAGCAACATGTAAGGGACACAGGTGAGCCACAGGCCATGTGGCAGACAGATGAATAGAAAAGGGTTGATTTAAGATATAAGAGCTAGCTAGCAATGTGTCTGAGCCATAGGCCAAACAGCATAAAGTTAATATAAGCATCTGAGTCATTTCTAGGGGCCTGAGTTGTGGCGGCAGGCTGCTAAGGGGTCTGGCGTGGTAGGGTCTGGGCCTCTGGTGGCCAGGGACCAGGAAACCCCACTGCTACAGATGGCGCCCAATGTGGGGCGAATATCCACTTGATGCCTGAGAAAGTTTTAAAAGGGTTTTAGCAGAAACTGAGCAAAGGTAGCTTCCAAATTGTGTATACGAAGTGGGTCATTGTACAAAGAAAGCATGTTGTCCCGGTCACATTCAAAATGGAGCCGGCGGACTAGTGGCAGGCAGTGTATACTGCAATCAGGCGGGTTCCTGAAGTCTTACAGAAGACTCAGTAGCATGTGATTGATTTAAGGTTTCTCTTTATTTTGAACAAAAGGGAAACAAAGACAGTTTCTTAGTAGCAGCATTTTCTTTAGTCAGCTCTGTTCGCTGGCCAGGAATAGAGACGCGGACCCTATAAGAGAACTTAGTGATTCAGCCTAATCTGCAAAAACTATGCAGCTCTTTAGGGAGTGTATCTTAAAAGCTTTTATGGTTGGAAGATGGTTAAGGATTCACAATAAAACAGATTCAGATAAAAAGAAAAACCTGTAAATGGGTTACAATGTGTATAAAAGGTACACAGGCTTCAGAGAGAAAAGAAAGACAATAGAGAAAGTCTTTAAAAAGAGAAATAGAGTAATAAAAATATAATAAGCCACATAAAGATGGAAAATAGACACAAAATCTGGATTTTGATTGTTATTGTGTTTTCTTTTAATTTTTTAACTGTTAATGAACTAACTGCAGAAAGACAATGGATTGCAAATGCAAAGGCTACTAAGTTAAATAAGAATATATATTTTAAAGGTATTTTGAATTTGTGTCTAAGGATTTATTTCACTGGAAGAGTTCTGCTTTTGTCTCCACAGAAGATGAGAACCTGTGGATTGCTTCCAGGCAAATATGGTTTCATCAACCAAGACCCCCTGAAAAAATCTCTGATGGGAAGAGATGGCCATATCAGCTTCAAGACTGCAGATTATGATCCAGTCTCAACAGTCCATGAGATTTTCAACGCCCCTTAATCAGCAGGAAGTAGTAATAGAAAACTACGCCCAAATTCCCCAAATACTGTTTCTAAATGTTTGTTTCATTATAAATGGTTAAGGGTCATAGTCAATCTCATTCTAAGAAGAAAAAGGGGATATGGTATATAAATGATTTTTTTAAAGGTTAGATTATTGAATTTACTTAGATCAGGAAAGCAGCTGTTAATCTCAAAATTCTTTACATTGGTATAGATTTTGGTTTATTGATACAAATTTGAGGTCAATTTTGTTATGCTGTATGTGTTTTTCTATTCTTGTTTAAGGTATGATGTTCATGTAACTGATTAAGAAATGAAGGATAATAGTCACCTTTGATAATCAAACTTATAGTTAGGTTACTTGTGATTTTTAGGTATACAAAGATATATTTCAATTAGGTAGGTAATCTTCAAATACTTCTAAGACCTACAGAATGTGGCATTTAAAATATTTTAAGAACTTAGACTTTTCTGGACAGTGAGATAGATCTGCTCCTGGCAGCACC
This sequence comes from Phyllotis vaccarum, assembly GCA_033318265.1. NCBI lineage: Eukaryota > Metazoa > Chordata > Mammalia > Rodentia > Cricetidae > Phyllotis > Phyllotis vaccarum. Next base: position 166,991,015 of record JARWLC010000001.1, on the reverse strand, counting down.
AGTTTACTTCAAGAGAAAAATGGGCATCAAAGAAATTCCATATGGAGTCTATTTGTGGCATTGGTTAGCCAATGGACATAAACCTATTCTTATATTAACTGCTTGACAGTATGCTATTAGAAGTGGACATGCAGGTTCCATAGGAAGGTGACCTCTGAACTTTGGCAGCACAAGCTGAGATGGTCCTTCAGGTTTCTGCCTTGCAAAGAAAACTGTCAGACATTCTTCAGGACTCGAGTAGAAGCAACTGATGAACTGTGCCAGATTGGGCAGAGCAGATTTCCTGCTTCACTGAAATGAAAAGAGACTCTTGGCCTGTAGGCTGAAGATGGATGCCCCATCTTTATAAAGGAACTTTGGTTGACTGCCCAGGCAGATAGGTGTCATCTCTTTCCTTTCTAGATTTTAGAAGTCACTTGCACTTCTGGTTTACTTAGGTAAATCTATCCTTCTGTGGTCTTTGATGTAGTTGAAGATTAGATAGTTATAGGTACAGTTTTTCTTAATCATTTGAAAGGTATATTGGATATGAAACTTTAGATTCATAAAAGATAAGGTAGATGATAGAGTATTTTCTTTAATTTTGCTAAATACAAATAGACTAGATATTGTAACTGTAATTCTTGCTTGATAGCTATTTTGTTACACATAATTTTGCTATGTTAAAATTGAAACCTTCCTTTTTGATTAAACAGAAAGGGGGAAGTGATGTGGGAATGCCTTTCTGTATACTGAGAATCTCAATTTTTAAATAAAGGAGCTGTTTTGAGCCATGACAGACACCATAGAAGAAGTAGGAGAAGGAATCGGAATAGGTTGGAAAGGAAGGGTGGAATCAGAGGGAGACCAAGCAGAAGCCCAAAGGAGCAACATGTAAGGGACACAGGTGAGTCACAGGCCACATGGCAGACAGATGAATAGAAAAGGGTTGATTTAAGATATAAGAGCTAGCTAGCAATGTGTCTGAGCCATAGGCCAAACAGCATAAAGTTAATATAAGCATCTGAGCCATTTCTAGGGGCCTGAGTTGTGGCGGCGGGCTGCTAAGGGGTCTGGCGTGGTAGGGTCTGGGCCTCTGGTGGCCCGGGACCAAGAAAACCCGCTGCTACAATTCAATACTTCAGAACTTCCTTCATAGCCCAGATGCCAACAATAGCAGCAGTTTAAGCTAATCTGAAGATGCCAGGATTCCACATGAAAGACTGAATGGAATGTGACAGAGAATGAGAGGTGGAAGGAAGAAAGGAAGAAAAAGAGACTGTAAGGTAAAGTATAGTATTCTTAGGGGAAACTGGAGATATCTTTAAGCCTCTTTAAATGAAATTCATACATTATAAGCCAGTTTGTATAAACAAGAGCCCTGTGTGAACACACACAAATACACACACACACACATACAAACATACACAAACGCACACTTCTGTAGAGACTACCCATATACTGACAATGCATACCACTTCCTGTCTAGATCATGTAATTGGACAAAAGCAAGGAACTGGAGGATTAGGATTATGGCTCCATTGTTAAAATATTTGTCTCACATATATCACAATGTGATCCCAAACACCAGAACTCAGGTTTAAAAAAAAAGAGGCTAGTCTTTCTCAGATCAACCAAGCCTCCCAAAAGAGACACAGACCAGTAAGGCTGTATAGAAATTTGTCAAATAACCTGTGTTTCTTGGAAAAGACCTTTTCAAACCTTTACAAAGTTTTAAGAATCTTGAAAGTTAGACATTGTCCACCAGTTCTCACAGCTGTCCTTACTGTATTTATAAGCTTTGAATAAAAGGGCTTCATAAAATTAGTCAAATTCAGGGACTTCCTGAAGATACTAAGTTGTTTACTTCCTGAACTAATACAGCCTGTGAAGGCCAGCTCCAAAGGCTGACAAACAAAGTTCACAGAAATGGGCCATAGCATAGCAAAATGAAACATGAACTTTTTATCTGGTTGAATAAATTCACACATGAACTGTTCAGGTCATGTTCTTTATTATTTTCTACAACTCTGATATTTACCTATTTCTCTCATTCATCCTAAATTCCAATTCCTTCAAGTTCTAATTTTCTTTTACTGCTCCTTTGTTCTCCATGGTTCATATACACATTTAACAACAGGCTTTTTGAAATAAAGAATTTACAAACGTCATATATGAAGGGGATGAGTAAACATGATAATGCCTGGATTCAAGGTTTCTTGTGAAGAGTGTGACTTGAGACTGAAAGCACAGTGCCTGATGAGCCAAGGTACTGAGAGATATACACAGGGAATCAGATCATTATCAGTCAGACTTTTAGCAAACAAATAATTGGCATAATATCATAAGTTGCTTTGTGCTTAGTAACCTTGGTAGACATCTACAACTCTGTCCTTGTATATATTTGTAAAGTGTCAACTTATGATCATTTACAGAGACATTCAGTCTATTTTAATTTTGCTGTCAAGGTTTTGAATTTAGTGTATATGGATTGTCTTATAATTGAGAAGAAATCGTTGTTTTCTTTATGCCAGTCTGAGTTAGTGACAACAAATAGAGCCTGTGCCTTACATTTTTCATGGAACAATAGACCTAGTTATGAAGCATATCCTAGTTTATTTTCTATATATCAAAATTGCATAACTTAATGAGAAGCTAATTTAATGAGAAATTAATTTAAAAATACATTATATTATTTTCATTACTTGCTGATTAAATGATTATTTAGTGTAGTCTCTCATTAAACATTCCAAGAAATCAAACTAGATCTAGATACTCAATTTAGGAAACAGGAGAATATGTGAAGTATTATTCAGTAAATATTTATGTCAAATAACAAATTAAGATTTGGAAAAGCTCAAGAAAATATTTTCAGATGAAACTGGACACTAGAAAGAAAAGAAATTTTGCTTCCTAGTGGAGGATAACCATTAAAACCTCAACTATGGTCCATTGTTTGAGTGATTTCAATGTATCAGGTAGAACTCAAAGTCTTGGGGCCACAGGGCTAACAATGAAAGATCTTTTTTTGTAAAGCACTTCTTTAGGTAGGATGTTTTAAGTTCATATACAATAAATAAAATATTCCATTTTAGATGGTTACTGTTATGATGCAAATAAGCAGGTATTTGATAGGTAATGGAAAAGAAAAATGCAGTATGAAATAGAGCTGGCAAAATTTTGTCATTAAAAATGTGATATTAAAAAAAATACCCAAAGCATGTAGGATTTTGCCTTGTAGAAAATATGTGGATACATGTATGTGGATGGCTGCCATACAATGAGCAGCACAAAGGCTGATGTGATTAGAGAAGGTGAACTTGTAGAAAATTTCATGGAACAATTGAGGCAACAAGAGGCATGCAACCTAAACAGATGAACTTCAGTGTGCGTATAGTCTAAGGATAGCTGTGAAGGGAGCTGGTGTGTCTGAGGTTGAAGGAATGGCAGTTTAGTCTGACTCTCACCACTGTGTAACTTGCTTTGGTAGTCAAAAGATTTTAATTCTTTGAGAGGTTCTGAGACTCCTATCAAGTTAAAACTTGACTAAAGCTACTCTATAGATTTCTAACCATGGTTTCATCTCTGAGAAAATGGAACCATTGAGTAATCTGACCAGAGATAATCAAGTGTGTAGAAAAGGAACACATGTCAGCTCTGTTCAGGACAGACTAAAGTGGGGAGAGATGTTTGGAATAAATCTTATAGTTTACAAAATTAACCTACTCAAGTAGTAGATGATGTTTTGCGTCATAATAGTATTTATAGCTATAATGAATGTTGTATTATTTGGGCTTGATATAGAGAATAAAGACAATTGCACAGTTGGTGATTGGGAAAAATAAAATAAAGATGTAGGTGGATGAGTCAATATGATGGTGGGAACTTGCACAAATTGTATCTTAAAATTCCTGGCTGCATATGGAAACAAAAAGTGATAGAATCAGGTGAAATTGAGGATCAGAGTATGGCTCCATGTTTGAGGGAGAAAGACTCACTTTACCCAAGAAATCCTCTTTTATATTACATCCACGATGCTCACAACCCATCCATCATATCATATTTTATCAATGTACGTACATTACAACAGTGGTACTTGCCCACTAACAATGCCAGCTTAAGTAATCTTTGCTATCCTTCATGCCTCCCAATTCAAATTTCTCAGTCTTATCTCCAGTCCTAGATCACAACACCTGATGGTGCTTCATTTTTCTCTCTGCCCCTATTCCTGGGGGGTTCCACAGATCTTCCCTTTCATCCTGTTTTCCTTAATTTATACCTTTGTGTTAGCAACCAAAATTTGGAGTCACTCTCTGCCAGGAAACACATTGGCTGTGAAGCCTGGGAATCAGGTAGGCAAATATCTTGTTTTGTTTTTCTATATTGTGAAAAAGATGTCGTGACCATGGCAACTCTTGTTAAAGAATACAATTAGTTGAGGCTTGCTTACAATTTTAGAGATTTAGTTAGTTATCATAATGGTGGAAATCATGGTGTCATGTAAGTAGACATGGTGCTGAAGAAGTAGCTGAAAGCTTTGCATCTAGATCTGTAGGCAGCAGGAAGAGAGAGACACTGGACCTGTGTTAGGCTTTTAAAACTTCAAAGCCCACCACCAGTAATACACTTCTTCCAATGATCCTTCTCAAGTAGTTCTACTCCCTGATGACTAAGCATTTAAATATAGGACCCTATGATTATTTTCATTCAGACTAAAGCAGCAATCTCCACCTTCCTTCTTGTGCTCTAGTTTTATAGGCTCATTCCCAGCCCTTAGCAGAACACCTACAGGAGTCTGTCTTCCCTCTCCCCATTCATTCCCTGGGAACTTAAAAAGTACTCAAGGCAAAGCCATATTTTTCCCCTCCTATAAACCTTCTTAGCTACCCCCTTCTAGACAATCCTCATTCCTTCATGTCAGCCGCCAAGACCTAGTAAATCTTTATGTATAGTCTACTCCAGTCCACATGTATCATGGACACAAATGTACTCCTTACCAGACAATCTAGAACCACAACTCTCATAAATTTAAGAGACAAAAACAGAAAGCAGGGAAGAAAATACTAACCCAACAAAACAAGACCAGATATCAATACTTAGAATTACAATCATCCCAAACCTAGATGCCTACTAAAGAACAGTGTGGAAACAATATCAATCATAGCCAGGACAATGTCTCCACCAGAATCTATCAATCCTACTACAGTAGGCTCTGGTAAATGCAGTTTAGCTGAAGAATAAGGCAAGGACCCAAAATAGCTATTATGACTATATTTAAGGACCTTAAAGAAGGAAGACACAAAAAGTTAAATGATAAGAAGACAGTTAAAGTCATGAAAGTAGAAATAGTTACTAAAGAAAACCCAAATCAACCTGGAAGCAGTGACACATGCCTTTGTAGGGGGATTATGTGTTACATTGTAAATAATTGTCCCACCCACTGGTTTAATTAAAAAAAAAAGTGCTGATTGGCCAAAGGCAGACAGGAAATGTGGGCGGGGCTACCAGACTAAGAAATCTCTGGAAACAGGAAGAACAGAGTAGAATGCCAGAGAGAAGCCAGAAGAAGCAGAGGACAACTATGCTGCTCTGAGAAAAGATACCAAGCCACATGGCTGAACAGGATAAGAGTTATGGTTTAGATTAAGGGTAAAGAGTTAGCAAGTCATATGCCTGGGCCTTAGGCTGATCAGCCAAAAACTATTGTAAGCAACTCTGTGTCTCTGCGGTCTGTGGGTCTGTGGGCCTAGGTGCGAAAGTCTGGGCCAGAAACCTCCTATTACAAATGGTAGCCGAACGTGGGTAAAATATGCCCGCATAAAGCTATAGAAAGCTAAAAATAAGCAGTATAGAGCACAGAAATGAAGCCCAAAGCAGCTTCTGAGTTGTATCTCTCAAGTGGCCCATGGTAAAGTGACTGAGTGTTTATGGGATTAAATTATAAAATGGTGTGTTTGCTGCATGCAATTTAAGGTGAACAAGGCCAGTTCCTGAGCCTAGATGTAAACAAAGAGCTCTATATAGTGGATTTAAGATTTCTGTTAATAAGGACAAAAACAGAACAGAATCAAAGATGGCTTCTTAGCGACAATGTTTTCTTGGAATAGCTCTGTTTGCTGGAGGCTTTTTTAAGGGAGGCTTACTGATTCAGCCTTGGAGGCAAAACCCTTGTGAGATTTTTAAGAGGCTCTGCTGCCTAATACTTAAATGGAGTTAATGAGCAGCAGATGGCAAAGCTTTACTTGGTAATTATATAGACCCTAAAATTTCCCACAGTACCTGGGCTAAAAAGTTAAATTCTATAAAATTAGACTAGGAGCTGGGTAAAGCCTTCTATCATCCTACCAACCTTTAATCCTTAGCCAAGGACCTTAGCAGATTAAATGTGTGTTCAGAAACCAAAATAAATAGAAGAATCTGGGTGGAATCAATCACCCTAGCCAAGCAAAGGTGTGGTCAGAGACAGAAAAAGTTAAGAAATAAATATACAGTAAAGACAGTTTTTTTTTTTTTAAAAAAGTCTAAGTGGTTTAGAGTGTGTTAAAATATGTATATATATATATATACACACACACACACACACACATAGGCTTAGAGTAAAAAAATAAAAGGTAGAGAAAGCCTTTAAAAAAGAGAGTAAAATAAACAAACAAACAAACAAATAAATAAATAAATAAATAAATAAATATAAGCCATATAAAGATGGAAAATACAAAGAATGTCTGGACACTGTATATTATAAACTTCTTGACTGAAAATGAAGCAGTAAAAGCTGCTAAAAGACAGTTGATTATAAATGTTATTGGATTAATTCAACCTATATATTTTGTAAATGAGTTTATTTTAAAATTGAAATCCAAAGATATGCTACTTTGAAGAAGAGGTTTTCTTTTTATTTTCACAAAAAATTGAGAAGCTGTGGGTTTATTTCTGGATAAAGAACATAAAGTTTGATAGAGGAAGAGACCCTGAAAAATCTCCAATGTAAATGGATGGCCCAGGTGATTCAGCATTTCAGAGCACCTCTGTTGAAGTTTCCTGAGCTCTGAATCTAGAACAATGTCAAGGAGACTGGCTGAGATGACCCAGCCTTACAGAGTAAGCCACTAAAAACTTGTGCATAATCCTACATTCTTCTTTGGATTCCTATAAGATTGCCAGTGCCCCCATTCAGCAGGAAGTAGCCTAGAGAATGACACCCACATTCCAAAAACATGGATTATGGATGTTTGTGTTTATTTACAGTGTTGTTTATAAGTTGTTATAGATAAGGGGGGGGGAGAGAATATTAGATTTGGAGTTCCCTTTGTTTTAAAAGGAGAAAAGGGGATATGTAGGGGTGTTGTGTTGTGTCATGGTGAATAATTGTCCCACAAACTGGTTTAATAAAAAGCGCTGATTGGTCAAAGGCAGGCCAATAATCCTACATTCTTCTTTGGATTCCCATGAGATTGCCAGACCAAAACCCATATTCCCACAACATAGACTATGGATGTTTGTGTTCATCTACACTGTTGTTTATAAGTTGTTATAGATAATGGGGGGGGGGAAGGATGTTAGATTTGGAGTTCCTTTTGTTTTAAAAAGAGAAAAGGGGATGTGTAGGGGGATTATGTTGTTCCATTGTAAGTGACTGTCCCAAAGGAGGGGCTACCAGACTAAAAAAAACTGGGAACAGGAAGAACAGGGTAAAATGCCAGAGTGAATCAAGTAGAAACAGCGGACAATTATGCTGCTCTGAGAAAAGGTACTGAGCTGCATGTAATTAACTCCCTAAATTCTATTTGATCATGGATTAAAGCTGGATATCTACAACAAAAACAATAGAAAGCCTACAAGCTCATGGAAACTCAGCAACCTACTCCTGAGTAAGGTGCTTTACGTCAAACCCATAGTCAACATCAATATAAATGTAGAAAAACTTAAAGTATTTCAACTAAAATCAAGAACAAGACAAGGCTGCAAGTTCTCCTTGGCTATTTAGTATTTGAAGTTATAGCTAGAGAAATTAGACATCTAAAGGACATCAAGATAATTCAAAAAGAAAAGAAACAACTAAAGCATCTTCATTTGAAGATGATGATGTAATTATATATATAAATAACCCTAAAAATTCCACCAGGAAATTGCTACAGCTCATAAAGCCTTTCAGCAAAATAGCAGGATACAACTTAACTCACAAAAATCAGGAGCCTTTTTTTATATAAATAATGAACAGACTGAAAATGAAATCAGAGAAATAATATCTTTCACAAAAGCCTCAAAATATGTCTTGTGATAATACTATCAAACAGGTAAAAATTTGTTTTACAATAATAATTTAAAAACTTTAAAACTTTGAATAAAAGAATTGAAGAGGATATCAGAAGATATAGAGATTTCCATGCACTTGAATTTATAGGGTTAATATGGTAAGAATGGCCATCTTAACAAAAGCAACGTTCAGATTCAAAGTAATCCCTAGGAAAATTCCAGCAAAATTCTTCACAGAAGTTGAAAGAACAATTTTTAGCTTTATAAGGAAGTACAAAGATCCAGGATAGATTCAACACTCATTAATAATGAAAGTACTTATGAAATTATCACCATCTCTGATATCAAATTGTACTACAAGAGCTACAGTAATAAAAAAAAAAACAAAAAAAACAGGGCATTGGCCTAAAAACAAAGATGGTGAATAATAAAATTAAACTGAATTCCCAAATATAAGTTTGCATACAAATGGAAATCTTATCTATGATAAAGATGCCAAAGACACATACTAGAAGTCTGATAATTTCAACAAATGGTAGTAGTCAAACTTGATGGCAATGTGTAGAAGAATGAAAATAGATTCAGATTTATCACCCTACACAAACTCAACTCCAAACAAACCAAGAACCTCAACATAAGGTCAGATACCCTGAATCTTGTAGAAGGAATAGCCTTGAACTCATGGCATAGGGAAAACTCTCCGAACAGAATATTAATTACATGAGTACTAAGAACACATATGTTCAGAAGTAGAAATTCATGAAACAGAAAAGCTTGTACATGGCAAAGGGTACTATCACTTAATGTAGAAAGCTACAAATCTTAAGAAACTATACATCAAGAAGACAAACCAAATGAAATTAAAATGAAGATCTAAACAGAATTTTCAAAAGACGAAACACAAATAAATAACACAAAAGAAAATTTCAACATTCTTAGTCATGGTAAAATGCAAACCAAAATCACTTTGAGAGTTCATCTTATACCAGTAAGAATGTTAATTATTAATAAATACATGATGCTCATGCTGGTGAGGATGTGGAGAAAGGGAAACACACATCTGCTGATGATGGGAGTGCTAACTTATACAACCAGTATGGAAATCAAAGTATCAGTTCCTCAAGAAGCTGAGAATATATCTACCTCGAGATCCAATTATATTACCCTTGGCCATTATACTCAAAGGTATCTACATTGGGTCAACCATGTTTATTGCTACTTTAGTCATAAAGCCAGGAATTTAAATAGTTTACATATCTGTCAATGGAAAGTGGAGAAATAAAAGGAAAAATTTACACAACGGATTATTACTCTATTAAAAATTAAAACATAAAATTCAAAGATAAATGGATGAAACTATAAAAAGTCATTCTCCATGAGGTAACCTAGACAAAAATGTTATATATTTGCTTTCCTGTAGATTTTGATTTTTAAGTCTTTGAGAAACAGGTTTACAATACAAATAACCACAACACTGAGTATAGATCAGGGGATAAGAAGGATATGGGTTTTATTGGGGAGGAGTAGTATATGCATGGGAGTTGGGGCCCTGGAAAGAGAAGAAAATGGAGGAAGTTAGAGAAAAGCAAGGGAGAAAATTTAAAAAGGGCCTTTTGAGGGGTTGTATGGAAATCTAATATGATAGAAAGTTTCTAAATATATATAGATATGATAGAAATATAATGGAATCATCAAATAATGGAAGGTTCAAAGCTCTGATTAGGCATCTATTGTTACCAAATGAAACCTCCAATTTCCTATGGCTCTCTCCCTGCCTCAGGCAACCCAGGCTATTACCAGACTATTAGTTTCTCACCATAAACAGATGATAATAGCCTATTGGTGAAGACAACACTCATATGTCTTATTGAATATGAAGAAGCTAAGCTTGTGCCTACCTGAACCTATTGAACTGAACAGCCTTTATGATAATGGAAGGTAAACACCAACCCAAACACAAATGCTTTGATGATGTCTAATGTCTTTCTGTATGCTGAGAATATCATTAATTAATAAAGCAACTGTCTTTGACTATGGCAGGCATCTTAGAAGTAGGCAGAGAAATTCAAGCATAGATAGGGGAAGGAGAGCAGAGTCAAGAGAGACAACCTAGCCCCAAGAAGCAACATGTAATGAAATAGGTAAGCCACTGGCCACATGGCAGGACAGACTTATGAAAATGGCTTGAATTAAGATGCAAGAGCTAGCTAGAAATACGCCTGAGCCATAGGTCAAACAGCATGAAAGTAATATAAATGTCTGTGTGTTTCTTTGGGACATTGGGAATGTTGGTCCAGATAAGCAGTGGTGGGCAGGTCTGAGCTGTGGGACTAGTCCAGACCAGAAACCTCATTTTTACACTTTGATATACAATAGTGACCTGTCTACAAAATATGCTGGAGCAATGGTGGCACAATGCTTCTGGGAGAAACCAATCAGCATCTAATAGTATTTAAATTCCACTCCATGAACTGTCAGCCACCCCTAGCACTGCTCTGTTGGCCAAGAACCTGAGACTAGACAGACTGGGGAACTAGGGGAAAAACAAACACTAATGTTTTACTAAAGAAACATAGCAATAAAATGACTTCTAATGGCCTCCTGCTATATTTGTATATCAGTCATCATTACAGAAGCTCCCTCCTGCAGTAGATGGCAACAAGTACATAGACCCACAACTGGACAAGGTACAGAGGATATACATTGGATGTATACTTTGGAATACTCAGTTCTAAATAAGCATTTTAGGGTATTTTCAAAATATAATATTCTCTATTAAATCCCTGTCCCTGACTCGGGACTCAGAAAATCTCAAGTAAAGGGATGCAGGAACATTTTAAGAGTCAGAATGAGTAGAGAGCATCAAGGAATCAAGGCTTCAAGTACAACAGGACTGGTGCCCAAATGAGCTCACAGATACCAAGGCTGCATGCCCAAGGCCTGCACGGCTCTAAGCCAAATGGAGTCTCAGCTCTGAGAGAAGGATGCACAGCCCTCTTCCCTAACTAAGAAGCTAACTCCAATCGACAACCATTCACAAAAGGAAATATTAGTCTGCTCCAACAGAGCCCTACTGGGTACACAACCAATGTTAAGTGCAGGCCCTTTGCTCAACAGTGGATGGCAAACAAAAACTCAAACAGAATGACATTTTTGCAGGTTTTTTTTGTCTCATAACATTTTGTTATCTATCTACCTAACTATATACCTAACTAACTACCTACGTGCCTACCTACCTGCCATGCAGGTTTTTCGTGTATACATTATGGTTTTTGTTTTTATGAGATTTTTGTGTTTATGAATGTATGTGTCTCTGTGTTTATATATGTTTCTTGTGCTTTTTCGTTGGCTCCTTTTTTCTGTTTGTATTTTCTTCCATCTTTGTTTGATTTTATTTTATCTAATTTTATTTTGTTACTTATTAGATGCTTGTTTGTTTTTCTAATGATATAGAGAAATAAAGTGTGTATATTTGGGAGGGAGAGAATGTGGGGAGTATCTGAAATAATTTGGGATAGGGAAAACTGTAATTAGAAAACATTAGAATACAATATATTTAAAATAGGAAAAAATCTATTTTAAATAAAGAAAATAAATAATAGTTCACATATTACATTAATGGTGCTCACATTAAAACAATTGTTTTTGCCTTACATCATTGTTGAATTTCATCAGCTTACTTTTATAATTTTGTAAACTGACCTTGATAACTCAAATTCATTTTGTCAGATTTCTCCACTGAAAATGTACAATTTTTTTACTTTCCAAATTGTACTCTCTAGGACTAAGTCATTAGGCATCTTCATAGTTTTTAAAACCCAGAGATTCATCCTGGCAATTGAGATACTACCTAAATTATGAAAAACTTGCCTTTTATTACCCATTTTTTTATTTTTTCATGCTCTTATATTGTATATTTTACACTTGGGATTATAATCTGGTATTAAATTACTTCTTTTTGTATTCAAACTTCATTATTGGGGCTTATTCCTATCATTATATGGTTTATTTTGTTCATTTTTTATCACTTGGGTTTTTTTTGAGATACATACACACTGTGTGTATACATATAGGTCTCTGTAAAAGTCATAAGAGGGTGTCAGTTACCCTAGAGCTGGAGCTACAGGGAGCTATGAGCTGTCTAACTTGTGTATGTGTGAATTGAACTCCAATCCTCTGAAAGATGAGGTCATTTAACTGATAAGTTATCTATTCAGACTCAGTTCTTAAGTTTTATACTAAAATATAATCTAGGTCCATCTTTTATTTTTTTGTCCCATCAGTAATTTCCTTTGGAGCTTTGATTTTTTTTTTATTGGAGAATAAAAATAGAAACCAATATCTGAATGCTAGGTGTGCTTACTTCTAGTTGGATTTTATTTCTTCTTGTAAATTCTAATACATGTAGATTATATAGTTTGTGCTTCATTACATACAGCTTTATATATATATATATATTACTTTTAATAACTATATACATAAAATGTCTGCATGTACCTATCTATAAGTATGTTAAATTAGTTCATGCTGATGTCACATGAATCACTAGAGATCTCTCCCGTTGCTTTTTTTTTATTTCTCAACCAGCTGTATAATTTCCAAACAGTAGTATATTTGAAATTAATATTCGTGAGTCAGGTAGACCAAATGCTCAGCAAGTCAAGAGATAGTGTTACACAAATGAAGGATTTTTCTCCTTCAAATATGCATTATGACCTTCACTGGAAAGCACTGATCTACATGGACTTCTACTTCCATGAAATCCAACAGAAATGGCACTTGAGATAGCGGCTATTAATGTCAAACTATTCATGAACTGGAAATGCTCATTAGGTGGGTCAATAATTGCTTCAATATGGTATAATGAGATAATAATATTGACATGCATTTGAGTGTCTCCATTTTTCCTGTCCTTTCTAAATTCAGGTCCTTTGGAAGAATGGACTTAGAGCTTCTCCGATCAAGGATTGGCATCTGGGATATGGGCTTATCAAACTGATTCCCTGAGCCACAAGAATGCATTGTGCCAGTTCTGACAATGGCCTTCTTTGAGGATTGGGGTATTTGTTTATTTCCTTGTGCCTCTTTCATCACTATGACAACCAAATCAATGGCTAAACTTTATTGTTTATTGTTAACTTTCTAGGAATAACCTAAGAAATAACCAAGTATATGGACATGTTTGAGAATATGTTTCAAGATTTTGATGCAAAAGGAAGTAGTGTGATCTGCATCATCCCATCTACTGGGGTCCAGGACAGAATATAAAGAGACAAAGCATTCTCTACACCGCCCAATGTCCCACAGAGATGAGTCCAGTCAGTACTAGGAGAATCTAAGCAGTTAAACATGGGTGTGGTAGATAGCACAACCTATGGCTTCCTTTGATGCTGAAATGTATGCCCTCCTATAACAGTGTTTGCTTGAATATGGACTGGACCTCGTGAATTCTTCCAAATAAACAGAACGTAACATACTTGGCACGTTTCTTCTGAGATTATGTTACAAAATTGAAGTTCAATTCTTTTGAAATTTTGTTTTCATTTACTCTTTTACTTTGTTACCTTCACTGTGGGAGAAGCTAGTTTTTGTTGTGAATGGCACACATACAAAGGAACTGATGATTCATGGCAAATTCCAGGAAGCTTCTAGAAACTGTGGCTTCATCCTCAGTTCCAAGTTGACACCACCACTGTAGCTTTAGCCAGTACATCAACTGTATCAAGAACCAGAGGACCCTGCTCATGCTGTACCTGGTTTCTGAACTACAGAAACTATGACTAGATAAAATTGCATTGCTTTAAGCTGCTAAGTCTGGAGATAATGTTACCCCAAAATAGATAATTAATGTCTCACATTAAAACACTAACCTGCAAAACTGAGCACTAAGATAGTGTTCATTACCGTAGATTAGAAAGTGTCCTGTTTTGCAATATTGTGCAGCAATGGACTTCTGGTACAATTCAGTTCACACCTAGTCATTTCAAAGAGAAGATAGGATAGTCTGAAAAGAGCAGTAAGCAGTGTACATGTCCCTGTCTTCTAGGCAAAAGCATATGTGAAGAATATTTAATTTTGAGAGTTTAATTTTGAAACCACATTTGGAAGGTTTAAAAGTCTCATCTTGCAACTAGACATAGACATAAAGACATGCAAATCAAACACAGAAGTGATTAAATATGACAGAGTGTAAAGCCATAAAGTCTTCTTAAATCAGAGATAATAATATTCATTTTGTGGCCTACTATATCAGGGAACCTAATATATACAACAAAACTATGCTACATTTTAAACAACTTTATTTTTACAAGTCATTTAGGAAGATAAATGTAAAAAGACAACAAGTAGAAACAATTTGTGAGTCTGATAACATGTAAGAAAAGCCTGAAGTGAATAACAGATATGTAAACAAATGCAGAATGCAAGGTGATGAATTAAATAGAACATGGACACAAAAATATTTGCTATAAAAGGATGATAGATAAATAAATTATAAAAAAATAGATGATAGACATAGTGATGACAAACATAGAAAGTAGATAATAAATACTTTAGGTAGATGATAGAAGCAGTAGATAGGTAGGTAGATAGAGAGAAAGAAGGGGGAGAGAAGGAAAGAGATAATAGAGATGTAGATAGCAAGAGCCATACTTGTATGACAGAAAGTTATTCTAAGTTGAGATGATACTATGAAATGATTTTTGTCCTTATTTATTTTATCCAAACAGTGGAGATGGTCCCCGGGTACCCTGAGCATCGACTACTCAAAAGCTCTAGCTGCTCTATTTCTTGGGACTTCTCTGTCACAAGGAGACTTCTCCATAGGAAAGTTCTGCCTTGCTACACTTGAAGTTATATAAGAATGCAAAGTTTCTGACCCCTCTTTATGATGTGGGATGAGACCTATTGTTTAATTCATGCTGTGGAACTCTTTGTATGATCTGAAGGTTAACCCCAAGAAGACTGTGTGTTTCTTAGCTTTATGACCTGAATACTCTTGTGTCCCTCACTATTCTTCTGAGAACCATAAATTCCCTGCTTACAAAAAGCCTATCTGAGCCTGAGATCCTCCTCTGTTTCCTCCAGAGACCATAGCTTAAAATTTTGAAAAACTTTCTTATCTTTTTATAAACTTAACTTTTAATTTTATCTTTCTGCATAGTATACTTCCCACTTGAGTGTATAAATGTACTGTAGTTTCTTTCTACAGTTCTGCCTCAGGGCATTAAGATGATACCAGTATAATTCCAAGTCACATAGGTTGACAATACCTGCATTCTGCACCTACCCTCAGTCCCAGGGGCACATCCAGGTTGGCCTTGTTATGAAATGGAAGAACTCTGTCAGCAGAAACAGAAATATTTCCCAATCTATCTTGTAAAGTGCCTGTTTTGGAGTTAGAACTTCCTCCTGAGCACTGCAATGGAGAAGTGACTTGAGTCTGAGCTTGGTGCTCAGAGTATTGGGGAATGGTTCACACATCATTTACTGTGATGTTTGCCTGTCTGGCTCACCTCATTCACAGATACTGTATTCTTAATTCAAACTCTCAGCCTCAAGGGCAGTGGTGGAAAGATGTTTTCACTGAGGCACAGTGCTCCGTTCATGTACATTAATCACTTCTGTTTCACCTTTGAGGACTAACTAGCTGGAAGCCAGAAACAATGGGGAATTCTGGCTAAATAGGGCTTCTATTGGGATTGCAGGCACCTTCACTGGAAAGTAATGTGAATGTACTCTTTGAGGAATGTCAATCTTTTGATTGTTTGTATTCTAGGAGTCCCGAGGGTAAAAAAGAAGTTTTTATCCAGAAAGTAGGAGATAAATCAAATATGTATTTAATAACAGATTAAACTTATACATGTGAAAGACACATATAAATATACCTACCATGTTGATATTTTGTTAATGTAGTAATCTAGGTCTATTTTAGAAGGTAAACTGTGTTGATGTGATAATGTGGGGTAAAGTTCTTATGAATTTAAAACAAATATAAACTGAGAAAGCCTAAAATGAAGCCAAGGAATTAAAATGGCTTTTTGATGTGGGAATGCTTTTCTGTATGCTGTGAATAGCAATCTTTAAATAAAGGAGCTGTTTTGGCCCATGACAGGCACCATAGAAAAAAAATAGGAGGAGAAATCAAAATAAGTAAGAAGAACAGGGCAGAATCAGACAGACCAGGTCTGAAGCTCAAAGAAACAACATGTAAAAAACACAGGTGAGCCATGGGCAACATTGCAGACAGACTAATAAAAATGGGTTGAGTTAAGATGTAAGAACTAACTAACAATATGCTTAAGCCATAGGCCAAACAGCATAAAGTTAATATAAGTGTCTGAGTCATTTTTAAGAGCTTAAGTAGCTATAGGCGGCTAAGGGGTCTGGGACTACAGGTCTGTAGGTCTGGGCCTTTGGCCACTCGAGACCAAAAAAAAACACATTGTAACAGCTTTTCTTGGTGACCACATTAAATCTGATCTTTTAAGAGTATGTTGTTTAATTCTGATGACAACCCATAAAAATAGTAATTAGTCAAGTCTTTGTTTTATACCCAAGAGAAGAGCAATCTAATACATGCAAGGAGTGACAAAGTCTTTATATCTCTTTTTACATCTTAACTTATCAAGTGATGTTTGGAGTTTTTAAGTATGTAAAGTAGCAAAGGGAGATGTAAGATGTAAAGGGAGATGTGAGGACCATTTGCTTTAAGGTCTTTTATGGAAAGGGAGCCATATCTGCACTCCATTCCATGGCTTAAACAGTATTTTAAAACAGTACTTATTCTGTGTTAGGGAACAGTATGAGGCTCTGTGCATATTAAGCAATGCACCCCTCAAGTACATTTCCAGTCATGGACTTCAGGGTTTTGATAAAATGAAAGAAAAGCATAGTAGTGCATACTCATAAAAGACCAAAGCAAGTCCAAGGTTATCCTCAGATACATAGTTTATGGAGAATCTGAGTTACAGGAAATAGTGTCTCAGATGAATCAACAGACATAAACACCTTGGGGAAAAAAAGAGTGTAACTAATATTACCACCCTGCTTTTTGTATGATGTGTGAATTTTCATATTCTCTGGGCCTTTATTATCCATCTCTCAAATAGAATGAATGGTGTCTATGATTTTAGTGTTCTTGTAAGATAAAAGATGATATAGGTTTGTATATTAATGTACTTCTTCATGATGACAGAATGCCTAAGACAAAAGCTTAAAGATGGCTTATTGAGGATCATAGTTTTAGAAGGTAGAAGGCAAGAGAGAGTAGCATAGTAGTGGGAGTGAATAGTAATAGTTTCTTACACCACAGAAGAAAAAGTACAGATATGGGAGTCGTTTCTAGCATTCTCTCCTTTCTTTTTTTTTTTTTCATTTGGGGCCCCAACCCATGAGACAAAGCCACATACCTTCAAAGTATATCTTCCTCCCTTAGTTAATACATCTTGGAAACAACTTGACAGAAGTTTGCAGAGATGTGCTTAAATTCTCACATAATTCTGTATTCGGTTACACTGGCATGTGAAAATTCATCATCAGAATCTAACACAGAGTGAGTGCCCTATAATAAAGGACAACTAATTCATGTGGTTATTTTCTGAGGTTATTTTATAACAATGTAGCCATAAGCCCAGGCAGAGTAGAGAGTCTAAACACTCAAGGCAATGGAAATGAAAATTTGCCATGAATTTTTTATTGTCTAAAAGTTAAAAAGAGCTTGCTAAAGGTTGCAGACCATATACAAGTAGAAAGAAATACAGAGAATAGGTTCACCACAAAAGTGTTTTGCTCTTTCTAATAGCCACTGTGAAGAATGCAATTCTACTTTGCAACGCTCTTGCCCTTAAGACACTCTTCCCCAATCCCTTAATTCATCCAATTTGCCTCGATCTTCTTATGTAAGCATTACATCTCAATTTGAGTTTCTCTCCTTGAGAGCTACCTTCATTTACCTATAGATGCCAGTTCATTGTTCCTTATCTGAATATGGGTACTTCTGAATGTGCTCATGTTGCTCCTTGTGGGGATATGTTTCAAACCTAATAAAACCAGTCTGGCATATCAGAGGGATCCACCCACAGTCAGTCTAGGAGGATCAGAGAGTGGTAACTCACACCTTTAATACCAGCACAGGGAACGTCTGGGAGTAGTGACCTGCTATGTCTTAATCCCAGCAAATCTGAGTTTGAGGCCATCTTAGTTTACAGAGGGCGTTCTAGACTCCCAGGCAGGCAGTAGTGGTGCCATGCCTTTAATCTTACCTGGATGTGAAACTACTGGGTAAGAGGGTATTTAAGGTAAGCATAGAAAGACAGAGCAGACAGTAGAAGCTGCACAACACACTGTTAGTTCCAGCACTTGGGAAACAAAGGCAAAAGAAACTCTGTGAGTGCAAAGCCAGCCTGGTTTTCAAAGCAAGTTCCAGGACAGCCAGGACTGTTACACACAAAACAACTCTGTTTCGAATAAACAAAAACCAAAAACAAAGACTGGAAGAAATGGCTCTGTCCTCTGATATTTCAGACTGGTTTTTATTAAATTTGAAACATATCCCCACAGCTCCTGACAGTTCTAGGTCTACTCTGTGACTGCTCATTTGTCAATTAGCAGCTACAGCAAGATCTGGGTGGTCAGAATTCTTAATAGTATTACTTTTTAAAAGATAACTGCTGAGAACAAATAATATTTTTATTTAAAATGCCAGGAAGTTATAATATAAACATAGCTTTCTTTTTCTCTTCTCTCCCTTTTATCACTTTATTTGCACATTCACTTTAATAATAGCAGATTCCACAGAGAGATGAGTGATGAGAGGAGCTGTTCATTGGAATTAGCAACAATTTCATCTTAGCTTATTATTTCAGAAATCAAAAACATCTTATGAACTGATGAATGGTGATTGTTTTGACAGTATCTGATAATGATAGCATGTGGTCCAACGCTAACGAGATTTCTTACACAAATATCATCAGGCTTAATTTACTTTAGTGATTTTTTTAAAAATATAAAACTGTGGTTGATTATGATTTATAGATTTTTCATTGGAGTAAATTTTGTGATTAAATAATTTCCTCGGAAGACATCTTGCTGCTTTCAATTTATAATTGTGCTTGTTACACTTTCATTGCTCAAATGCTTTAGAGAATTTTAGCCATGTCACAATATCCATAGCCCAGTGAATGCAAGCTGCCTTAAAATGAGAAACGTGTTTTACTTTCATAATGATACTAGATGGAAAAGTGACTATGAGTGTGTCTTGATATTTAGTATGAGATAAAACTTCTATAGGTTTTAAGGACAAGTAGATGTCACACTCAATGGACAGTATTTGGAGATATGGCCTATATTTGCTTCCCTTTCCTTCCAATTGTTTCCACTTGCTGTTCTTGTATTCTTTGTATGATATATTGAAAACTTCCCTTTCCCCCAATTCTTCCCAGATCCATCCCATCCCACTATCTATCCAACTTTATGTTTCTTATCTTCATCTACTGTCTTTCTCTTTTAAAAATCCACCCAAAGTCAAAAATTAAAACAAACAAAATCCAATAAGACAAAAAAAAATGCCCAAACAAAACACAATATGGAGTTCGTTTTGTGTTGGCCAATTACTCCTGGGCATTTAGCATGCCTTGGAGTGTGGTTAACACACAGTGACATTTTATTGATATTGAAAAAAAAAAACCCAAGATTTTCTTTAGTCTGAAAGTAGTAGTTTTATAGTTGGGGAGGGAACACATGATAGCTTCCCCCTAAAGTGCTGGGACTCTGTTACCCCTTAAAGTGCTGGGATCTTGTGCAATTTTGTTACAATCTCTGTGAGTTCAAATGTGCATCAATTTTGTGTCTGGAAGACAATCTTTCACTGATGCTACTCATCCCCTTTCACTTTTAGGAGAGCCTTCTCTTCAGCAAAGATCCATGATCCTCAAAAGATGGAGGTTTAGTGAGGATAACCCATTTAGAATTGAATGTTCCAAATTATCTCACTCTCTGAACAAAGTCCAATTACAGGTTTTTGTGTCAACTCCCATCTACTGCAAGAAGAAACTTCTCCGATAAGGGTCGAAGGAGGCATTGAACTCTGAGTATAGCAATATGTCATCAGGAGTCATTTTATTGCTATATGTATTTAGTAGAATAATGATAGTAGATTTTCCCCTTGGTCAATGACCTGTGTAGCATCAAGTATATGTTAAAACATGATATCAGTTGGAAAAGAAAGTATGGCTTTTTGAACATGGTGTACCATATGTTTGATGCTTACAAAACTAGTACTTGGCGTCCTTGCTTTCAAAAGTAAGTATATCAAACCAGACGACTCCAAAGCTGTCGCTTCTTATTTTTTCTTCTGAATTACTGATAATTTTCTCATAAGGGGAATTTTCTCACAGAGGCTATGTTATCATTGCCCGTATTCTACACTAACATGCAGTGTCTCACAGCTACAGTAAAAGCCTTTGTAAGGACATGCATTAGTTTTCCATTGTTGTTGTAATAAATTACTAAGCCTCGCTGTGGCATACAATAGAAATGTGTAATGTTTTCATTCTAGGGGTTAGAAATTGGAAATGTGTTTTGCTGGCTAAAATCGATATGTCCACAAGGGTGTATTCCTTCTTAGTTTCCAGGAAGTAACTGGTCCATTTCCTCCTCCCTTCTAACTTTTTTCTTTATTTGTTTATTTTGATTAGTATACAGAGTATACTGTTGTATGATGATATTTTCAAGCATAGTGTATTTTGCCAGTCATCCTATCCCTTGTCTCACACTCCTCTGCCCCTCTGTGCCTTTTCACCCAAAGTAGTCTCCTTTTGGGCTTAATACCACATGGATTTTATGAATTTTTATGCTTTCCGTATGATTCACTTTCTAGTTTCATGACATATGATCACATTCATGTATTCAGATTAAATATATACTAGTACACACACATATAAAATCTAGGATCACCATATGAGATAAAACAGGATATTTGCCTTTCTGAGATACTCTGAGACAGAGTGATTTTCAGACTTGTCTATTTTCCTACTAACTTTATAGTTTTAATTTTCTTTAGAGTTGAAAAAAGTACCACATTTCCATTATCTAACACCTGTTGGTAGATATATACTGTGATTCTATTTCCTTGCTACTCTAAACAGAGCAGTAAGAAACATGCATCTGCATGTTTTTCTATGGTAAGATACAGCAGGATATATGTGTCATTGTAGTAGTTAGTTGTTTGCTAATAAAATTGGTTCATTTATGGATTAGCAATTTCATCACTTGATTTGAATTTCTGTGCCATCACCATTCTGTCTTTGTCACCATGGCATTGTCTCGTCACTGGAGGTCAGAGATTGGCCCACCTTCTTAGTGCCCTTCCTACCTTGGATTGGTGGCTATCCATGATCTTTTGTGCTTCCTGTCAGCTTTAGCAATGCCCTTTTTCTATATTTATGAAGAGTTTTCATTGGAATTTTGATGTAGTTTAAATTACTTTTGGTAATGTGACAATTTTTACATTTATTTTTCCTATCGAAATTATGGAGGATGCTTCAATCACCTAGCATTTTATTTTTTCAATGCTTTAAAATGTATCTTTCTCTGTATTTTTGTTGCCTAGACTACCTTTATTTATCTTTTATGTACACTATTCTTTTAAAATCATTATCTGTTGTATTGGCTTACTTAAGTGAGTTGCCTTAGCTTGTGTTTGCCTTGAAGAGTCTACTTTACCACCAATTCTAGAGGCAATTTTGCTATGGCAATTTTAGTTGGCAAATACATACTTTCAGGAATTAGAATATATCATTCCAGGTTTTCTGGCTTTTAAGTAACTGATAATGATGTCTTTGTGTGTGAATGCGTGTTAGTATCACACAGCTTTTAGTATTATTTCTTTGTTTTGTATTTTAACATTTTGACTCCTATATGACATGGAAAATTTCTTTCATACTCATGTTGTTTCGCAGTTTTAAATACTTCCATTTGAATGTTCATATTTCCTATTTTGAAAAAAAATGCTATAGTTTAATCATGGAGTGGTTTGTCTATTACTTTTATTTTCATCTCAGCCCATTTTCTACCTCCTGGACTCATGCTTTGACTCTTGATTATACCTAAGATTTTTGGAGGTATTGGTTACATTCACGAATTGTTTTTTAATTATACATACATATATAAACATTATTATTTTGATTTTGTTACTCCTCTCTGAAATTCATTCTCTAGCCTATTAATAATCTTTCTAATTTTTCTAAACTACATCAATTATTAATTTTGCTTCTAGGATTTCTTTTTCTTTTTGCATTGTTTAGCTTTTGCTGAGTTTCTCTTCACATTTTAACATTTCTGCTCTGGTGGAAGCTCTACCTCAGCCCCTGCCATTCATATCATATACCCAGAGTCTGAAATGATTGAGTGCAAGCTCATCCTCTCTCTCTCTCCTCAGGACCTGGCCCCTCAAAACCTGATAAACAACCACGCCTCCACTGCATCTACCAGTCCAGACTCCTGCCTTGAGGGAGCTCAACAAATGTCAGCTCCTTTCGGGGGCTGCTCAAGACCACATCCATGGGTTACTTAAGGCTTGGTAAGTATATTTGTCATGTGACTCTCACCATGCCTTTCTAAGGGTCATGCAGGATTTCTTTGCTCTGTACACTAAACCTGTATTTATTAATAAGCATGGTTGGTTTATTGCATATTTGATGGAAGGAATCCAGAAAGAAGGAGTTTTTTGTTGCTGTTTTTTTTTTTAAATCTTATCAATTTCTTCTCCAAGTGTGTACCATTTCATTCACTTTGGTAACTTTCTGTGTGGAATCCTTGGATTGATTCTCTCACATTGTTCATCTGCTTATTTGAGTCCTCTAAATAGTCACTGACCCTTTCCAGAAATATAACTGAATTTCTCTTTGATTTTAAAGTAATTTCAGTGTCTTAATTTTCACTGTTGTGGAGTTGTGGGGTTGTGAATGCACAGAGTTGGGTCACTGTACATAATTGCTTGTGTGTGTGTGTGTGTGTGTGTGTGTTTTTGCACCTGTGCATCTATTTAGATAGATGTGCTTTACAATAATAGATTTGTTTTCTAACTTTAGCTACCCTCTTTCCTCCTCTCTTGTCTTTGTTACATGAGTCATCCTTGATCATTGCCTTCACTACGAGTTTTACTTACTGTGACTCTTCAGTGGTGGGATGGATGTCGTCACGAAACTGTTTCACTTATATTATTGATTTGCCCTGTGGTAGGAGATAATTGCATACTTCTCTGATGTTTCAGTAAGGCTCAAACAGTAGCATTGGAATAGAGGTTGCAAAAATTAAAGTTTGTAGATTTTTAGTAGCAAATAGTATTAGTATTTAAGTAGTGCAAGAAGGGAAGGAATGGGGATATTGAGGAAGAAAGGGTTAATAGGAAGGAGAAGAAAGTGCCTGTGGATTAGAGGTAGGGTAGGTAGTAGAAAGACTATAACTGGGTACATTTTGTAGGTATATAAAGATGGTTTTCTATGAGACCAAAGTTAGAGCACAAAAGTTAACAAACTACAAAATTATAAATAGAAATAAATTTTCAAATATAAGTAGATGACAAAATGTTCAAAAAATTTTCAAATGTGGTAACACAAAGGAGGAAATATTATGCTTTGTGTCTGATGTTTTTCCTCAGTGGGATTCTTTTTTCTCAGTCTCCACTGGTGTGAGTAGATTAGAAAAGTTATGTCAGTGTGTTTTTTTAAAAAGGATCCGTTGGCATAGAGTAATTGCTACAGGAATTTCTAGGCCAGACAACACCCTCTTCCCAAACCTACAATTTATAAGAAAGTTAAAATCTTGCAGGCAGTAAATTAGGGATTTAACTTCCATGATTCTGGATCTGAGTGGAGGTATAACATTCTTGCAATGGTGCAGCTCCATGTGTTTGCAGAACAGTGTCATGACACACATCCAGTGATCCTCTATAGCTTTCCCTGCAGTGGTTGGGTAGAGAGCCGTTTTCTCCAGATGCAGGCTTTCTGTTTAAGTTCCCTGATTATGTTTTATGTACCCATTTTCTTATGTATAACCTGCTCTTTACGCTTGCTTCTCATTAGCCCAATCTTTGTCTTTCTAAAAGTCCTATGGGTGTTTGCCAGCAGAAGAAATAAACACTCTTCAGTGGTCTGTTTTCTGGTAGTAGACAGGAGTAGCTTTAGCGGTAGTTGACAGGGTCTGTTTGAAAAGGAAATTCAATGATGGTATCACTCGTGTTGTGGGAATTTCATTTACAAATGACCTTGGGGTATCTGGCCCAGTAGAGGTGTGGCTACTTGGCTGGATTTGTGAATGCTTAAAACTTAAGAGGGGGTACCCATTCACTCTCTGGGGGTGATCGGAGACAAATGGCTGATTCCATTCTTCCCTGAGGAGAATGGAGGACAATAACAACTATTTACTTTGTTCTTTATCCATGAGTGTTTTTCTCCCAATTATATATCTTAATAAACCCTTGATACCTGTTAACAGACTTTCATGTATTCATATAACAAGTGGTGCCCGACATAGGGCACAGACACATGATGCTGAGATTAAGAGTCTCATGTTCTACCAACTGAGCTATCCAGATTCTGCCTTTCTTCTCTCTGTATTTCTCTTGGATTTCTCTCCTGCTATTTCCTATTTTGCCATAAATCAAAACAGCTTCCTTATTAACCGGTGGTAGTAACATATACTTATAACACACAGAAAGACCATCCCACAGCACCCTTGCATGTATTGACTGGCATAGACATTTAAGGCTAGTTAGCAGAGTGCCTACAACAACAATCCCTTGGAGGTTCCTTCCTTCAGTGACAGCAGCAATGGGGAGGACTGAGATGCCTAGAGTTGTTCTCTAGGAGAAATTTACCAGCATGTACACTAAAAATGACCAATGAGTAAAGGAGTTGGTTTTATCAACCTAGCCTACTGGTGGAGCAGACAGACTTCATATTTTCTCTTCATAGTATCATACACATGACCTAGTTCATTCTTAAATGGGAACAGAACAAAACTATTTTTATCTAGATTTTTTTTTTTTTTTTACTTTTAGACCTTTCTTCATCTTGGAGGATATTTAAGAATAGTCAAAAACCAAAATCAAACCAAAACAAAACAAACAAAACTCCATTTGTTTCTCTTTTGTTGTAATTTTCTAGAAGCCTTCTTTAAAAAAAAAAAAAAAAAAAAGTCTAGCTTTTAAGGCATAATCTACAGCACAGAACTTTAAAATATTATCATATTAGCTCCTCTATATGATTGGGTTTTTTGTTTGTTTTATGAAGACATATAAAGATAATTGCCAAGTAAGTATTTTCCTTTGTGGAGTTATGCTAGCTTGGGGATAGAAATAAATACAATGTTTGTATGTGTCCTCATGGGTTCTGTGTCCTTAAATATTCCCTTCTATGTTAAAAAGCATAGTCCCTATTTGAATGCCCCTGCATTCTTTTGCCCAGCTATTTTGATGCTATTTTTAGTCAGGCCCCAAACTTAATGCTGAGAAAGTAGTATTTTATTATAAGAATTAATAATTTTCTAGAAAGAAAGTTGATAAGTTGGTGCTGAAAATTTAGCCATCTAATGGCTTATTGTTTGCTCCAGCAAATGACACTGATTTGGAGGCTACCTATGAGCCCACCAAGAGTGATAGCACAAAAGACTTTATTACCACATAGGAATGTTAAAATTTTGGGGGAGCTCTGGATCAGGAACAAGTATTAATAACCAAATAACCAAATATTAGAACAAATATCAATTTAGCCAGGTGCTTCAGAACTGCCTTAGAAACTAAAAGCAAAAAACCATATATTTAAAGGATATATATGTCTATAAATTTATACCTTATAATCAAAATATTTGTTTGAAGCAAGTTATTCTGTACATTCCTAGTTGCATTATATTTGACAATGAAATACCCAAAGAGAAAAAAAAACCCAATAAATAAATAAGGAAAAAAGTTTTAGCATTTCTTTTAAACATTTTGAATGTTCCAATTTAGAGACTTTTCCATATATTCTTATATATTCTTGCTCAGCATTTATATTTACTTACCCTGGATTGGTGGGAAAAAAAGATATTTTCAAGGTAAAGAAAAATCCATGGAAATATATTGATTTTTTTTCAAAATAAAGGTAAATTAAGTTAATAGTGAATCTTAACATTAATTTTTACTGTTTTATTTTACCTAAATGGTATTCTGCATAAAACTTAAGCTGATGATAATAACACTTCAGCATAAGCAGGCCAGGCTTCCAAGTGTCCTAATGTAAGATGACTGGTTTAGGAAATGTTCACTATTTACTATATAACCAGACAATATACTCAATGTTTTAGTATAATTGGGTTCTACAAACTTTCTGAAAGAATAAATGATATTTTTTCCCTGAAAACTACTGTCAAATTTGCAGAAGTGGAAAGTCTTAATATGGTATGAATAAGTAGAATTTTTTTGCAAAGTGTCAGATGATCAAAGTTCAGTCAGTAATAAGCCTGTATTGGCTTATGAAATGAGAGTAGAAATGGAAGGTTTTCATCATTCTCTTTACTGGTAAGAGAGAATATTTGCTTCTTGTCAGAAATTGGAAGCATATAGACTTGATCATAATGAGAGAGTGTGTAACAGAAGGTGGAAATAAATCAAGATTAAATATAAGCTGTCATTTCAGAGATTGCTAGAGTCAGAGAATCATTCCCAAATACTAGTAACTGGAAGAGAGTCAAAGATAGGAAGAGTAGATTCAGAGGATCCTAATAAAAGGCAGTTGGTCAGAGAAAGTCTAAATCAGACTAAATAGAAGGTAATAACTTTTTGATTGGTTGGTAGTTGGGAGCAAGTTAAACTCAGTGTAGTCCATTTTGAAGTGAAAACAAGAATAAAAGTATAAGAAATTTGTCAATAATCTGACCAAGTATTATTTTTTTTAAATTTTCTTTATGCATTTATTTAATTAATTTATGTATTGTGTGCATGTGTCCATTTCCGCGAGTGCGTATGTGTGTGTGTGTGTGTGTGTGTGTGTGTGTGTGTGTGCACCGATGCCTTTGGTATAGTGTATATGTGTAAGTCAAAAGACAAGTTTCTAATATTTTTATTTTCTTTCTACCTGGTAGGTTCCAGGCCTTGAACTTGAGCCATTGAGTTTTGTGGCCAGTGCCTTTGCCCACCCAGTCATCTCTTTGGCTCCTGAACAAGCCTTTATCTTTCTGGAACTACTGCTTCAGAGTTCATAGTTTGTCTTCTGTGGTTGTTTTCTGTGCTCTTCTCAAGTCTGAGCATTAGTGCTTGGTTAAATCCTAGTTATCTTGATATGCTTTATAATTAGTAATCAAATAAGTTATAACTCATCACTTCATTGTTAGGGAATTGCTATTCAATAACATTAACTGTACTAAGCTATAACACCTAAAGTGACATTTTATTTATCAGGATAAATGCAACAATATTGGAAAGATGGAAAGAGGCATCTATCTCACTTATCTGTACAAGCTGAATAGTAATGTATTTTCTTATGTTGAAATTCAGAAGCACAATGCTTGGTAGTTTCAAATTAGCTTAACAATAGTCGATCTGAGTAAACAAATATGACTCTTTATTATGTATTCTTTATAGAAAGTTGATACAATTTTCTTCTACATCTGATATATAAAAGGTTACATTGTGTATGCTTTCTATAATACAGTCTAATTTGAATAAATGTAACACAAATTAACTCCCAAGGGTGAGTGTCTTATTTACTTTTCTATTGCTGTGATACGACACCAAGACCAGGGAAACTTATAAAGTAGTGTTTAATTACGGCTTATACTTTCAGAGACTAGAGTCCATGATGGTGAAGGAAAGGCATGGCAACAGACATAGGTGAGAGCTTAGATTTTGATCCACAAGTTGGAGGCAGAGAGACCCCAGTGACATGTCTTCCAAAAAGATCATATCGTCTACTGCTTTCCAAATAGTTCCTTTATTTTTTCTTCATTAGTAATAATTAGTTACAGCAATGATTAACATTGATTGTCAACTTGGAAAGATGTAGAATCACCTACAAGATAATTTCGGGGCATGTGTAAAAGTGAGTTGAGTATCAATCATAGTCCCCTATGTGTTTCCTGGTATCAACACCCCAATTGCTTCACACTTCTACTGCATGGCATCCCTACTACGATACACAAGAGCCACTTTGATCCTTCCTTATTGATTTTCTTTTGTCATATATTTAATCATATCAATGAGAAAAGTAATTAAATCAGAAAACTGGTGCTGAGGTGTGTAGGTATAGCTGCCATAAACCTGTCCTTTTGATTCCTAGGAATTTAGAACTGTTTTGAGGAAGCAATGTGTAGGTATAAACTTGAGTTAGAAAAGCCTTAGAACTCTATTTGCCGAACCTAATGGCCTTCGTGGTATGAGTTTGGAATATCATAATGCACAGAGAAATGTGGATACAAAAGGTTTCATGAGGTTTCTGAGAAGACTAAGGGTCCCTTTAGGACCTGGGCCAGAATTTAATCTTGTTATATTTCAGTGAAAATTGTGCTGTACTTGGCTAGTGCTTTGCAACTGATGCTGAATTCAAAGGTAAAAAATTACTTTGTTAAAATTTCATGAGTGGATAACATTGAGGTTGTGTCATGACAATTGTTCACTAATCTGAACCCCTGTTTATAGTGAGATAGGACAACCTTGGAGAGAATATTAAAACAATTTTTGTTTGAGTGAGGAAAAGTGATATTAAGTTGTAAAAAAAAAAAAAGTGGGAGCTTACAACGCAGTTGCAATTGCTAGAAAGCTTAATATCAGCAAAGAGAAACCTGATGCCCTGTACTTGAAAGGTACTATAAAGATAAGTCTCACCCTATTGATGACTTCCTTTGTGAAAAATGGAAATGCATTTGAAATAAAAGAGTTGGGAATACCACTGAAGGAATAAATACCCTGTTAAAATTAGTGGCCTATAGAAGTGCTTCCTCAGTGTCAACATGAAAGGTATCTATGGGCCTTAGGAGACAGCCTCACTCAGTAGTTGATAATACAATTTGGCAACATCACCCATATGGTATTGGCTTTTTGAGCATAGAATATGAAATATTTAATGGGAGATAAAGTGTTATGCCATGGTTTTAGAAGTTTGCAATTCCTGGCAAGGCTTCAAGAAGATCCCGAGAAACCACTGTGTGAAGTTGTTGAGAGAAAAAAAAAGCCTAAGTTTGGTTGAAGGCCATAAGAATTTGAAGATGCCAGAACATTATCCACTAATAAAATGATATGGAGACAGAGCTACCCAAGCTCTTTGGAGTCAAGATAATTTCAGTGTAGTCCCACATGTTGGACATTTTGGATTTAGTGTTTGCTCTACTGTGCTTTGTTCTTGCTTTGCCAAATCTTTCCTTGTCATATTCCCATTCTTCTTTTAGGGTGTAAAAGCTTAATCTCTGTCATTGTTCATTGAAAATATATAATTTTTACATTACAGAATACCAAATTAAAGAGATTACCTGGGTTTCTGAGAAGACTCCATATATATTAATACATATTTAAATAAATTTTATTTAAAAGGTTTTTTCCATTTTAATATTAACTACAGTTCTTCCTCTCTCCCCACTCCACTCCTCAGAGAAGGTAAGGCCTCCCATGGGGAGTCAACAAGGTCTGACATAACAAGTCGAGGAAGGGCCAAGCCCCTATCCCCTGTATCAATGCTGAGCTCCAAAAAGCCAGTTCATGCACTATGGATAAAACCTGCCAGAGACCCCACAAACTGCCCAAGTCACATATCTGTCACCCACATTCAGAAGGCCTAATTTTGTCCCATGCAGGTACCTCAGCTGTCAATCCAAAGTCAGTGAGCTCCCAGTAGCTCAGGTCAGCTATCTCAGTGGATCTCCCCATCATGACTTTGATCCCTTTGTTCATATAATTCTTCCACTGGACTTTGATCTTGGCCCAGTGATTAGCCATGGGTCTCTGTATCTGCGTCCATCAGTTGCTGGGTAAAGTTTTATGATTATAATTAGGGGCAGTCATTAATTTCATTATAGGGGACAGACACCTTAGGCACCCTTTTTACTATTTCTTGGAGTCTTAGCTGGGTCATCCTTGTGTATTTTCCTAGCACCTGGTTTCTCCCTAACCCCCAAATGGCTCCCTGTATTAAAATCTGTTTCTTTGCTCTCCCTCTCTGTCTTTGCCCCAACTCAACCATCCTTTTCCTTGTGTTCTCTTCTCACCTCCCCCATTCTCAATTTTCTCAGGAGATTTATCTATTTTTCCTGCCCATGGGATCCATGGATGTCTCTCTTAGGGTTCCTCCTTATTACCTAGCTTTCTCTGCAGTTGTAGATTACAGCCTGATTATCATTTGCTTTACATGTACTATCCAATTATAAGTGAGTACATACTATGTTTGCCCCCTTCTGGATCTGGGTTACCTCACTCAGAATTTTGTTTCTTGTTTCACCCATTTGCCTATAAATTTCAAAATATCATTTAAAAAATTATTTTATTACTTATTTACTGCTAAGTAAAACTCCATTGTGTAAATGCACCACTTTTTAAAATATTATTCTTCAGTTGAGGGGTATCTAGGTTGTTTCCATGTTCAGGCTATTATAAATAATGCTGCTATGAATATAGTTGAGCTAATATCCCTGTGGTATAAATGTGAATTCTTTGGGTATATGCCTGAGAGTGGTATTGCTGGGTCATGAAGTAGATTGATTTCCCAGAGAAGTGTTTTGACTATCAGAAGTTTTGGAATTTAAAAATATTTTACATTATGAGATAGCTCATGGATAATGAGAATACAAGTAAAAATTATTGATTTAAAGTATTATTTTACAGTATCAAATTGACAAGGAGTGGGATAATGGAGGTTAATATTATCAATTTGACAGTATTGTCAGGATATAGTGATGTGGGAACGTCTTTCTGTATGCTGTGAATAGCAATCTTTAAATAAAGGAGCAGTTTTGGTCCATGACAGGCACCATAGGAAAAGTAGGAGGAGGCATCAGAGTAGGTAGGAGGAGCAGGGTGGAGTCAGACAGAAGGAGCCAGAAGCCCAAAGAAGCAACATGTAAGGAACACAGGTAAGCCACGGGCCACGTGGCAGGAAAAGTTAATAGAAATGGGTTGAGTTAATATGAAAGAGCAAGCTAGCAAGCTGCCTAAACCATAGGCCAAACAGCATGAAGTTAGTATAAGCATCTGAGTCATTTCTGGAGGCCTGAACAGCGGCGGGCAGCTAAGGGGTCTGGCGCTGAAGGTTTGTGTGTGTGTGTGTCCGGGACTCTAGATGCTCTGCTCCGGACCAAAGAAAAACACAAAAGACCTCCATGCTGGGGTCCTAGACTGGATAAAGAGGAGACCTTAGCTAGACACCAGTATTATTCATTTTTATGTGTTCCTGACTTTGACTGCTAAATGATCATCATCCTTAAGCTCCTGCTACTGAGACCTCCCCACCATGATCTTCTGCACTTTCAAAGCATGAGCCAAAATAAACCCTTCTTTTAAGTTGTGCTCATCAGAGTAATGAGGAAAAGAAGAAATGCAGATTGACAACCACTAGGTGGCATCTCATTTTATTAACAACAGTAAATTAGTCATTCTTGATGTGAAAGTACTAGAGGAAGAAGATCTGATGCAGATGGGAGCATAATAGATGGAAATAGATTGACCAGTAGCATAATAAAGATGACTGAGAACAAAGTCTGCTCTTCCAACAACTTCCAAACAGGAAGCTTGTTTGGAGCATGAACTATTGAATACTGATACTGTGACCCCCCAGCAGGTTAAATGCTGGAGAATGAATTTCTAGATCATGTCTTGGGGCCACCGATGGAAGTGTAGGATGTGAAAGGGCGAAAACTATAGGGAGCCCATCATGGCATCTTTTCAATGTTGCACGAATAAAGGAAACTCAGGGCCAGATCTCTGGGAAAGTTGGAGATATTAGAGTGTAAACACCACAGTCAGATCTCACCCAACTGTCTTCCTGCTTCCTCAGCCTGGCTCCTCCTGGCTTCAGCCTGCTCTGTCTTTCTATGTCTGCCTTAAATACTCTCTTCATTCAGTTAATGCGTGGCCCCACCATTGCCTGTGTGGGAGCCTGGAACTCCTTCTGTAAAATAAAATGACCTTGAACTCAATTTGGATTAAGGGCATAGGTCACTACTCCCAGGATATTTCCTATGCTGGGATTAAAGGTGTGAGTTACCACTCTCTGATCTTCCTAGACTGACTGTGATATGTCCAATTGTTTTTATTATATTACAAATTATTCCCACATTTCCACTATGGTTTAAAAAGTTAAGTTCATTTCCTCCTGTAAGAGGAATCATACATAGTTTAGGTTCCAGTGCTTCCAAATTTTTTAATGTATATGTATAATTAAGGGGACTTTAAAGGGAAAAACTGTCTTATAAAAGGAGGTAGCATCACATCTTCATATCTAGCATTAACACTCTAGATCAAAGTTTATACTTGTAAACATTTTCTCAGTAAGCCTGCAAGGACTGTTTGGGTATTAGGAGGAAAATGACCATCATAAGATTTTTAGGGTTAAGTTGGACTTACGGTTTTGTTTCTTAAGGCTCAGCTGGCTGAGTGATACTTAGATGGCTGTAATTAGAACTCTTTGGTTTGAAATTTTACTTCCATGAGGACAATGGACATCATTGAGGTTTGCAACACAACTATTTACCATTAGGAAAGAATGCAGGAAAATATTTCAATAGCAACACAGTATTTTGAATCTTCTCTGGATTTCAGACCTAGCACCTATATTAGATCCTACCTAAGTGTATGTGTCAAAATGCTTGTAGTCTACCCAGTTCCTTGCAAATTAAACAAAGCAAGAAGGCACTGCATTAACAAAACACAGAAACTAGCCCAGTCTCCAGCCCCACAGGAAAGAAAGACCTAGTCATAAACCTGGAGTCTTTTCCAAAGCAGCAATCTCAGTGTGATGGTCATTTTACAGTGATTCCTCTGAGGCCACATCTCTTGTTGCTGCCCTGCCCTTCTTTTTTATTGATTTTTATTCTTCATAAGAAAACTAAATTATTACAGTCTTCCAGAAACTCAGAGTAAATGAAGCCCTGGCTCATTTCTAAAATGTGCCCTCACTAACTATCTTTCAGAATGGCATACCCCAGAATAATACAGCCCAGCCAGTCTTAGCTACTGAAATTACACCTTAGAGACAACACAGAAAGTTAAGTGTTTACCAGGAAACTTTCAGCTTATTTTCAATTGACTCTCAGTAAGTTTTCAAAATTCCAATACATCTGAGATATGTGATACTATGTAGGGAAAAGTGGCCAGCCAAAGAAACCCATCTTGGCTCTGAACCCAGAGCTAGTAAAAGAAAACCTGGATCTAAGACCTGAGCCAGTGAAAGAAATACTTTATCCCTGAGCTGGGAACCAAAAAGAAATGTGCCCTGGCTCGGAAATCAGCACCAAAGAAACACACTTTGGCCCTGGAATCAGAGCCAGTGAAAGAAACGTGCCCTGGTCCGGAAATTCTAGCCCCCAAACCCAAAGTAGCCAGTGAAAGAAACATTTCAGCCCTGAAATCAAAACCAAATCAGGGTAAAAAGGGAATAAAATCTGACCAATTCCCACCCTGGAAGTCTCCCTAGAAAGCCCCAGCCCCAAGAAGCTCTATATAAATCCTGAGCCCGAAGCTCTTTCCCTGCTTTCTTCTCTCACCCCAGGTTGAGGCAGCCACCCTCTCATGGACTCTTTTCTCCCAATAAATCCCTTGAATGGGTGAAGATCTTCTTTTCCTGAGCAGCAGCAGTGGAGCCTGGACAGAGATCAGCTGAGAGAGCTGTAACACTCTTGCTTGCCAGGGGACCTTTGTAGCAAAGCGGTTTCTTGGTCCTGGGCGGCCAGAGCCCCAGACCCTGCCATGCCAGACCTCTTAGCCCCCCAGCCGCTGCCACTCAGACCCCCAGAAATGACTCAGACTCTTATATTAACTTTATGCTGTTTGGCCTATGGCTCAGGCACTTTGCTAGCTAGCTCTTACATCTTAAATCAACCCATTCTCATTAATCTGTCTGCCACGTGGCCCGTGGCTCACCTGTGCTCCTTACATGTTGCTCTTTTGGACTTCAGCTCGGTCTGCCTCTGACTCCGCCCTTCCTTTTCTACCTATTCTGATTCCTCCTCCTACTCCTTCTATGGTGCCTGTCATGGCCCAAAACAGCTCCTTTATTTAAAGATTGAGATTCACAGCATACAGAAAGGCATTCCAACATCAGACCTTGCCTGACTAGGCTGAGTTGTCATACTCCCAGAACAGAGAGCAGTGAGCAGTGGTGGCCAAGCTCTGTTCCAATTTCACCCAGCACCTCCCCCCCCCTTGCTAAAGAAGAGCTGCTAACACTGGGAAAGCCTTTTCCTAAAGCAAGGCTGTAAAGTGCTACCTGTGCTTACTGTGGCCTGTGGTGTTCATTGGCTCCCTAGTGTCTGAATACTCTTCCATTAGAACTACAGTGCTCAGAATGCCTGGAATCCTGACTTCCAGGTTCTCTTTCCATCTGGGCTACACTGGGCTACAGAAATAACTACATACTAACAGGTCTTTGCTTTAAAATTATAAAGCTCATATAATCCCTCCTCCCTCTCTTCAACTGGACTCTGGGAGCTCCCACACAGTGCTTAGTTGTGGATCTCTGCTTTTGTTTCCATCAGTCACTGGATGAAGGGTCTATGAAGAAAATCAGAGTAGTTATCAATCTGATTACAGTTGGTGGAACCCCTGACAGTGGGATCAGGATTTATCTTTAGTGAATGAAATGGCTTTTTGGAACCCATTCCCTATGGGAGGTATACCCTGCTCAGACTGATACAGGGGGCAGGGGCTTGGTCCTACCTCAAACTTGATAAGCCAGACTTTGTTGACTCCCCCTGGGAGGCCTTATCCTCTCTGAGTAGTGAATGGAGGTGGGGGGGGGGGCTGAGTGGGAGAAGGGGAAAAAGGTGGAACTGTGGTTGATATGTTAAATAAAAACTTTAAAATAAAAAAACCAGAAACATTTTCATATGTAATTCTCAAAGCTCACTTCTCTTTTGCAATAAGCATCTCTCTCTCTCTCTTTCTCTCTCTCTCTCTCTCTCTCTCTCTCTCTCTCTCTCTCTCTCTCTCTCTCTTTCTGCCCCTCCTTTCCATTTTGTAAATGAGGAAAGGGGGTTGCACAGAGCTTTAGATTTTCAAGGTCATGAACATCTAGAAGGGAATAAGTTTAGACTGCAAATGCCATGCTCTTTTCTGGTGTACCTTATTTATATCCTATACAGCAATTTGGTCTCCTGGGCTGTAAAAGAAGCCTGTTTAAATGTGGCTAAATAAAAAGGGATCAAAATTGCCCGTGTGATGCAGTTTAAGCCATCTGAAGACACTGTGCTCCAATCACTGTCTTTCATGTTTTGCCCGAACCCTGCCTGCCACCTGAATAAAAAATGATTACAGCAGATTGCCAGTAAAGAGTATGCTGCTTTCTATCCAGGCAGCAGGGCATGATAAAAGAGATCTTAAGGATTCTGGCAAATGAGAGCTGCAAGTCTGCAATTTTTTTTTTAATTTTGTGAGCTGATACAAATCACAGAGACCTGTCAGGGAGTATTCAAAGGTATCCGGCTACTCAACTTCAGAGATCCGTGAGGAGGAAAGTCGGCTCACTGCTCATCATAATTAAAGAGCGAGTTTTCTTCAGCAGTATCAATTCTGTCAGACTTTCAGCAGCTTTTGATTTTATTAGATAGTTTTCTTTTTTGACCTTGGGATAAAAGAGAAACAGAGAACTCCAAACAATCCTCCAGAAGTTTATAATAAGCCAGTTTCTTAAGTAAGTTACTCAGTAGACAATTAAATAATTAGAGTATAGACCTTATCCTTCAAATGTATATGGCTAAGATATTATGAATTCACTGTGATGTTTAATTTTCTGACCTGAAATGAGTGAATAAAATAGTCTTATTAATAACACTAATAATATTCAGGGATTCTATAACATTTCTCTTTCTTCAATAGGCAATTATTTATGGAAAGTCATTTATTTTTTTTAATTGTTTTATATATGTAATATATGATATATATGTTAAATAAAATGTCATGTCAACCAGCAGGACTTAAACTCAGTATGTAAGTATGATTGGCATTGAAATCCTGATTTTCATGCCTCCACATCTCAAAGAGGTGGAATTGCAGACATGCATCACCATGCCAGGCCTATACTTTTGATTTTATGTAGCCATTTTTATTCCCTCATCGTTAGGTACAGTCTGTAAATACTCTGCAGATGCCAGGCTTACTGATTAAATCAGTTCAGTGACAGTACTCTTGGTAAAGGAATGAACTGAATTTGGAGATAATGAAACAACTGTGTCTTTCTTGGCCTCTGGTACTTTCTCTTTGTTGATTCAAGACTGACATCCCCATGGTTTTCTTAGGTAACTCCTTTGGGTATTCCATGGTTTTATGTCTGACTAAAACAGATTTGTGCCACGAACATACACACTACAACAGTTAAGAGTCAGTAATGCCTTCCGTCAGTGGCATAAGAGTCATTACCACTTCATTTTATCAGAAACATCCCAGCATGAGCAATTGATACAGAGGTGGTGGTGGGTGAGACCCTCCAGGCTTCCTCAGTACAGCCATGTGACACTAAGCATGAACTCATACCAAAAGTAGACATTTATCTTATATATCAGACACCCTTATTTCATCAAATTAGGATGTAGGAACTTCTGCCTAAATATGGAACTTTCCCTCAAATATTAAATTTTAAACACACAAAGAATAAAGAGAAAAAACAAATATGTGTCTTTCAACCTGATATATGGGTTTTACTGTGTTCACTCCAGACTTTTCTCTATTTTTTTTAAAGAAATCATTACTAAGATATTTGAAGCTTCATAAGCATTATTTTAAATTTTACCTTTCTGTTTAGAAGTTAATATGAAGTAGATGCTGGTGTAAATTTCTAGTCAGTGTTTTCATTAATTACATGCATATGTATATGTTCAAAACATTTTGTATTATGCTTATATAATATCATTCATGTTACCACACTGCCATTTTATTTGTCCACTGACAAGCATGTTTGTGGAGTGCACTGATGTAGTAATGTTTATATCTAGTCTATTCATTTAGACCATTGTACAATAACTCTATAGAAATGCAGTCTATTTTATTCATTCAGTTTACTTGTTGATATGGTCAGACTTAAATTATTTACCCCATACTTAAGATTAATATATCTCATGCTATAATGGAAAAAAATTTAATAATACATGTTCAGAAATTATACTGCATATTTTGGGTTTAATTGTAAATCTATCTACTCTGTTCAGGGTATCACAACCCATTCTTAACTTAAAATGAGCAAAGTTAGTGTAGACACAGACACATCCTAGAAATCAGTGCAAGCTACTAATATGAGGCTTTTTACACACCTGAAAAGTCAGATTTTAAATGTCGCACTATCTTATCACTAACTCTATCAGGAAACTCACAATTCTACAGGCTATATTCTAGATGATGCTGCTTGTCTTTTTCATACAATAATAGACACACACAAACAGACAGGCACACAGACACACAGACACACAGACACACAGACACATACACAGACATACACACACACAGACACACAGACACAGATACACACACACAGACATACACACACAGACACACCAACACAGAAACACACACACACATACACACAAACACACATACACACAGACACACAGACACAGACAGACACACAGACACAGACACACAGACACAGATACACACACACACACAGACACACAGACAGACACAGACACACAGACACACACACATACAGACACACAGGCACACACACAGACACACAGACACACACAGACACACATGCACTATTCTTTTTCAAAGCTCCATGAGTATCATACTACTTATTTTCCGTTTGAATTTCTATTTTCTAATTGTCAGTAGAATATTTTTTTAGAGTTAGTAATTATTGACTTTCATGTTTTCAATTTCTAATGTTTATTTTGCCTGTTTTTAACTGTGCTTAGTTTATATTCCTTATTCAAAAGCGGTCTTAAAATTCTTTCAGTAGAAGTACTTTCCCCACTTACATTAATGTAATCTCTTATCATGTGATTATGTGAATTTGATTTTCTTTTGCTAATGTAATTTCAGTATTATTATAAATGTTAGAACAACCTAAATTTAATGCAATTTAATTCCAAAATTATGTATAGCTAAATTAATTTTTTATTTTTAAAATAAATTTTAATGAAAATAAAATTACATTTTCCCCCTCTCCTTCCATTCTCGTAACCCCAGCTCTCAAAGTGATTTTTTCTGTTACATACATATATAAATACACATGCAAATATGCAAACGGATATACAAATAGAAAATGATGAGTAAATTCTGTTGTTTGTGAATATATGATTTTAGGGTTCATTGTTCTACACTGGCCAACCAATAAGGTGACTCAGTTCTGAAAATGGTAATTCTCATTCTTCTAGCACTCACTACTTGCCAGAAGTCCTTTGTCATAAAATTTCCCCCTTCCATGGTAAAGTGTCCATTGATACTGCCACTATTACAACCCTATTTGGGCAGCTGTTTCTACGCAAGACTGCTTCTCATCAGAATTCCTGGTGTTCTAACTCTTATATTCTTATATCACCCTCTTTTGTGATATTACCTGAGCCATAGATATAGGATCTATGATGTAGAGGTAATACCCATATGTTTTTTTAACCTGTTTATAGAACTACTTCTCATCGGTGTCCTTTCTCTTTCTACCTTTCCTTATACATAATTCATTGAGGAAAACATAATTTTTGTACTTTCCCACAACATATTTTTATGACTTATTGTGTAAAAATCTGAATTTACCATATTATCAAAACTATATCTAGAGGTTTGATCAATTTCAAGGACTAATAACATTTTATATTTCTTACAGTATAACAGAGGAACACAAGGAGACATTTGCATATATATAAATTCAGCAACTCAGCATTCACAAGACTCATCAAACAAGCAACCAAAAAGCCATGAAACATCATCTAAGATGGGAGACAGAAAAATCTCAAAGCTAAAAATGCCCTTTAGAAAGGACATTTCAGTTCGCTAAATGCATATTAAAAATGTTTAAATATTACAAAATATAAATAAAAAAACATAAGTTCTGGAGTTTAAATAGGCAAGAGTAACTTCCTTATTTTGTGAAGCCAGCTACAATAGATTTCTGTTGCTATGGCAAAAATGTCATGACCAAAGGCACCTTAGAGAAGGAAGTTTATTTGGCTGAAGAGTCCCGAGGGAGAGAGTCTATAATGATGGTGGAGGCATTTCCAACCTTCAACATGCAGCAGAGAAAGAAAACTGGAAGGGGGCAATGCCATGAATTCTCAAAGGCTGACCCCACAGATGTAACTTCTATATAAGTCTCCACCTCCTAAATGTTTTACAACTTCCTCAGTGAGTGCCATTATCCAGAGAACCAAAGGTTCATATACATGAGCCTCTAAGGAACATTTCACATTTAAACAGCAATATTATCTAAGTCCTGGAGCTAGAAAAAGATAGTAAAAGAGAAAAACCACAGACTAGTATTCATCATGAACTTATTAGCAAAAAAAAAAAAAAAAAAAAAAAACAGGAAAAAAATAGCCCGAGGTCTGTTTCTCTAGGGTGTACCTCAGGCAGATGTTAAGTTACAGCGCTGTGTGCTGAAACATCAAAAGACAAACTGAAGCATTCAGGAGATTTGCAGAGGACTAGTGGGATTTTAAAGAGAATGCTGCAAAGTTCCAGGAGTTATTTCAGTAGGGGGTATATTCAAAGGAAAATATTTGTTCCCTCTACATTGTGAATGAAAAAAAAAATACTGGTGGCTGAAAATTACATTTCTATATTGCTGATTTGAGGAGTGTGGTACTATGGATGAAAATGACCGCCAAAGGTTCAAAGAATTGGGAGGTGTGGCTTTGCTGGAGGAAGTAAGTCACCGGTTTCAAGTACTCAAGCCAAGCCCCTCCCTCTTCCTGCTGTCTGCCAATTCAGTTGTAGAGCTTTTTGTTACCTCCCCAGCACTTTCACGCCACCATATTTGCTCACCACGATGGTAATGAACTAGGCCTCTGAACTGTAAACCATTTTCAATTAAATATTTTTTCTTTAAAAGAGTTGCCATGGCCATGGGATCTCTTCACCATCAAACACTCATTAAATATTTCTCTTTTGAGTTACAACCTAAAATATAGTATGGATTTAAATCTGTACTCAAACATCTTCCTGTTAATGACAAATTATACAAATTTCAAAAGAAAACATTCAAAAAATTGTATTCCTATTATATTTTTTTCAAATTAAAAACTATTTGTCTATCAAAAAAATCCACTTCAAGAGAGATCTATATATAAAACATAAAAGTATAAAAATTCTGGGAGAATATTAAAAAGTATTTATGATAAAATATAAGAATAACTTTTAACTATGACACCAACTCCATAAATATAATTATGGAATGAACATTTTTAATATTTTAGACATTAAGAAAAATGTTGATGAAAGATAAATAAATAGATAAATAACCAAAGGGGTCTTAATAATTTTAGGAGACATAATTAATAAATGACTATTTTCTTAAATATGTAAATATGTCCATAAAACTCAATGTGAAAGTATAATTGCAAAAGATGCATGTGACAGACAGACACATGCACAGACATACCAAATGACATCATTCCTTTCATATATATTAAAGGGTATTTACATTATTTCACACTTAACAGTGGCATGTTACTTAGTAATGTGAAGAACCATTAATATATTTAAAGACAATAAAGCAATGCATTATAATTATTAAACAAAAGCAGTTTCGAAGCCTATAGTTTAGTGAGAAATTCTAGAGAAGTTAACAGATCTTAGCACCCAACTGGGTTAGAGTTATAAAAACAATAGTAATTTACAAAATGGGGAACACAAGAAAAATCTTGAGGGAGATTATGACATTCCAATATCCTATTTTTACTGTGGTTGACATTCTATGCATGAGCTAGAAATTTCCATAGAATCTTAAACCAGGTGCCAAATTTCTATTTTTTCCCTTGGAATGGGAGAGGGCAATCAGGATGCCTTTCCCTTCCTGGATTTATATTAGAATACTGATACCAAATCTCCATCTGGTAGGATGTGGGTTCTTAAACCAAATATCAGAAGGCTTGACAAACTAGTATAGTGATCAATGGCCCGATAACCAAGTTGTGTGTTTGCTTTTAGTATTGTGGATTTCCATTTATTTCTGAAATGAATGGATTTCATTTTTCTTTGCTTCAAAATTAAACATTCCATGTAGGTCTCTAATTTTCTCATTCTCCCAAGCTCATGAAAATAAGTACTGTACATGGTGAAAACACTATTTTGTAGATACTAAATGGTAACTAAATTTGAGAAGATGCGTGCTTTATATTTATGGAGTATTAGTTAAACAAAACTCAGTGTACAAATACCATGGACCAGCTGACATGGCAGCGCATACCTATAACCTCAGTGTTTAGGAATTAAGGAAGAAATAACACAAGTTCAACACCAGACTGAGTTCCATCCTGAAATCATGTCAAAAATAAAGCTAGAACTGTAAAAGTTACAGAATAATTTATATAAGATATGGCCCACTCCAAAGAACTTTAAATGCTTGATAAGAGCTAGTGGCATTGCAGACAGCATAAGTCATGACTGCTTATATCATTGAATATGATGCAGACAAGGCTTCATCAGCATATATGCTGGTTAGCTATTGTCAAATTGACATAAACTTAGATATACGTGGGAAGAAGATATCTCAGCTGAGGAATTCTCTCATCAGAGTGGCCTGTAAGTATGTTGGTAGAGGCATTTTGATGATTAACTGTAGATGTGAGCAGGTCCAACAAGTGTTCCTCCATGATTTCTGCTTTAGTTCTTGCTTGCAAGTTCCTTCTTGAGTTCCTGCC
The DNA here is from genome assembly GCA_033318265.1 of Phyllotis vaccarum. Taxonomy (NCBI): domain Eukaryota; kingdom Metazoa; phylum Chordata; class Mammalia; order Rodentia; family Cricetidae; genus Phyllotis; species Phyllotis vaccarum. The sequence goes on along the minus strand of JARWLC010000001.1, from coordinate 166,948,763 downwards.
AGGACTTCCCTAGATTCTTGACTCCAATCTGTTAGCCTAATAAACTTCCTCCAAAGTTGCTTTTGATAATGAAGCTTATAATTGCAATTAAAAAGAGACTAGGTCATTGTTTTATCACATGAAATAGTCACATTCAGATCAGATAACAAGTTGTTACTACAAAAGTCACTTCAAAATATAGTACATATTATATAAGGACAAATCTGATTAAGGGTTTCCATTGTACACAGAAAATTTTTATTTTACTATAAATAACTCATCTTTCTAAACAAATGAATGAGCTAAGAAAAATATCCTGCTAAATCTTAGGTAAGAATTTTTTTTGAAATGAATTCTCTCCCAGAGAGAGGTTAGGCTTTCAAGATGGTTGTGGCATACATGCATATTTTAGTGTGCATGTTTCAAAAGTTCATGAAGTTTGTTATTGCAAACTGCTATGTTCTGAACTAGAGATGAGGGGAGAGCAGAGGATGACACTGTTTTCTGTACACAAAGCCTCACCTTTGTACAAAGTATAATTACATTCATTGCTTTGTTATGTGCTCATTACCACCCATCACAAGTAAAGCATCTGGAAATGTTGTGTGTTATCAGCACTAAGGATGTTGATCGTTGTAAAGACTGAACAATTAAATACACCATCCCATACTTGAGACCATAAATTATGGAACAAAAACAAGGCATAGGTTTTATGAATTTATCAAGCAACTTTATTCTATTTTATTTTTTTAATTTCAGACTGAACCACTCTCATAAAAATCTACTTTATCTGATGTTTACGTTTGTACAATGAGTGATAGAAGAAAGTCAAATATCAAGGATTTATTAATAATCTTTTCTTTTATCAGTTTCATCTTTTTTAGTCCTACTCTGCCTTTACATTCATGTGTGCAGAAACATGCTAGTTAAATATTTACCCTAGGAAATGTGTATTACATCTTGTTTAATATGTAACAAGGCTTTTTCAGCTTATTAGTTTCATTTTAACTATTTAAAGGAAGACATTCTTTTTTTGATCTTAAAATGCATGATTTAGGGGAAATTTCCTATGGACTAAAATCACTAAAAGTTGAAAAGTAAATGCAGTGTACATAGTTGATGCTTACTCAGCATTCTTTACTAGAGAACGATCACTGTACTGATGAACTTACATTTAACACTGTCAAACCTCCAGACTGCTCACCTCTGAGCAGTTATCACACTCCTTATTTGTATTACTGCCTCACTGCTGCTGAATTCATTCCATTTTTCATATTTTCCTTTTCTTTCTTATTAAACACAGATTTTATGATTAATGCACTGGAAAATGTCAGAAAGATATTTTTAAGAGGTAGAGAAAAGTGATGTTATTTCTTCATTGAAATAACATTATGAAGTACCAACTTTGAAAGTACCAGAATTTCTGCACCCAGGGCAAGATTAGTGTTAGCATTCTGACTAGAGATGATTTATCTGTTGGTTATGGCATATTAAATACCACATGCATAGGATTTTTACCTGCACAAAGCAATATCTCAATGAAAATAAAGTGTGTCTGTATATCAAATCAACATAAGCAACTAATAGAGATTAAATAAATGAATAAATAAGTAATAGCACTCATTCAACATACACTGACAGTCACAATGAATATAGCCTCCTAACTAGCTCTATAAATCAGACTGACACTATTCATCTTACTCTTCATGAGACATGCTGGATAATAACTGTAGAACCTTTGTATTCAGATATTCAGGAATTTCCAAAGAAATGTATAATTGTGTATGTGTGAGAGGGAGAGAGAAAGAGAGAGAGAGAGAGAGAGAGAGAGAGAGAGAGAGAGAGAGAGAGAGAGAGAGAGAGAGAGAGAATATTTCCAGGTCCGGTCCTCACTACTTTAATTACAGGACTTTCCACATTGTAGAAATACTTGACTATTGAGCTATATACCCTGACCCTTTGTATATTCTTCAATATTAGAAAAACAATATTGCTAGAAGAAGGGAGCATAACCTATCTCTGTTTTTTCCCCTCTTCTCACCTCCTAATACTTGGAGTTAATAGATTGTATAGTCAAAAATTAATTTGTACTTCCAGTAGTTTGGAATTAAATTACTGGATTAACATTTGGATTTTTAGTCTTTTTAAAATTTACCTTTTTGTGTGTATGTGTGTGTTCATATGTATATATGGATTCCATGTTTGTTAAGAAGGTTACAGAGGTCAGTAGTAGCATTGGCTCTTGTTGAACTAGAGTTACAAATGGTTGTGAGACATCATGTAAATGCTAGGAACTGAACTTGAGTTTTCTGAAGAATCAGTAAGTGCTCTTACTTCTGAGTCACTTTTCTAGTTTTCCTTGTGGACATGTTATCTCTAGAGTTCAGGAAAATTCTTGCCTCTCCAATGTTGCACAATACCCAGTATATCATAGCTAAGTAACACTATGAATCAGATATTTACCTGTACAAAAAATATCTTAACAAAAATGAACAGTTGCTCTGATGTATGCTATTATGCCACAAATCAACACAGGCAAACTAAAAATGATATAATCATTTTTAGCCTCTAATATTGATGCATAGGATAGTGCAAAATCAGATAAAATGCATATAATGGAGAATGAGTTTATCAATTATTGTGCACTTTCAAAATTTCATCCTCTCATTTACTTTGTAAGATATGGTAAACTGAGGCTCAGCTATATAACTAATATGTCTTAAAGAAGTCTCATCTATCAAAAGAAAATACATGGAATGTGAATTTTAATAGCCAAGTAATTGTGTCATATTTGTCTCAGATCCACAAACATACTCATCAATAAATACAATTTGCCCATACTAATATCAATATGTATAAAAAATGGTATTAAATAACCAAGAAGAACAAAAATAAAGTATTTTCTAGTAATGTCTTTAAAATATTAGTGAGGGTTGAAGATGCACATACTTATAAATATGTATGATTTATAGAAAGTACATGATTCCATTCTAATTAATATGTATTGGAAAGGCATCAGAGAAACAGATGTTTCAGATTCTCTTAACTCTTAGCCTTTCATGTAATCTTTGATAAGAATAGGGCTCTTATATAAACCACTTGATTACTGTGAATATTTATTCTCCATTAATGTTGGAATGTCTTTCTGTATGCTGTGCATATCAATCTTTAAATAAAGGACTGTTTTGGCCATGGCAGGCACAGTAGAATAAATAGGTAGGGAATCATAATAGTTAAGAGAGGAAGGGTAGAATCAGAGATAGATGGAGCCAGCCGCCCAAAGAAGAAAAATGTAAGGAACTTAGATGAGCCACGGGCCACATGGCAGACAGCTTAATGAGAATGGGCTGAATTAAGACGAAGGAGCTAGCTAGCAATGTGCCCGAGCATAGGCCAAATGGCATGAAGTTAATATAAGCGTCTGAATCATTTGGGGGGGGGGGGCTAAGCAGCAGCGCATGGCTAAGCCATCTGACACTGCAGGTTTATGAGTTTGGACCTCTGGCCGCCCAGGACCAAGAAACCTTATTGCAACACTCCATTCACAAAATCTCTGCACTGAAACATGTCTTAAGATGTTCCACAAAGTATTCAGAAAATAACCCTGATGTGGGATGTCTTTCTGTATGGTGTGAATATGCTTTATTACCATTGGTTAATAAAAAATTATTTTGGCCTTTGGCAAGCTAGCTTAGAGGCAGGCAGAAAATCCAAGCAGAGATAAAAGACAAAGTAGGGTGGAGTTAGAGAGATGCTGCGGCAGGAAGCTGCCCAGAAAGATGATATAATAGAGTAGAACAGAAGTAAAGTCACAGAGCCATGTGGCAAAACATGGTTTAATAAAAATGGGTTGAATTAAGTTATAACAGGAGTCGGTAATGAGCCTTAACCATAGGCCAAACAGTTTATAATTAATGTAAGCTTTTGTGTAATTAGGTGGGACTAAAGCAGCTGTGAGACTGTGGGTTTGTATCTTGGGCTAGGCCAAGTCAGAACTTCTGGTTACATAAACCAACCAATTTTTGAAAGTAGCTCAGTCTTTGGCTCGACCTATAATGTTAACAGTAAGCATTTAGGAATGTTAATGAATTGATATTAAAATTTCAATATAATTGTCAAATTGGCAGTAACAATATAATGTACAACATGAAAGTACTCTGTGAGTTCTGCAAAGGACAGCAGAACACACCTATATTTCCAGAACTTCAAAGGCTAAGGCAGGAGAACTTTCATAGATAATCCAAGGAAGAGCATGCTCTACAGAACTCAGGATAGCTTGGCCCTTCTTCTGTTGCTTTTTCAGAATATGAACTCAGTTATTTAGATAGGAAAATGTTTTGTTTCTTTATGGTCCTTTCTCTTGCCATCAGTCCCACACATGTATTAAAATCCTCTTATTTCATAGGACACTTTGCAACCACCTTGAATATCTTATTAATCTGGATGACTTTGAAATCAAGAATATACCCTCTCCATACAGTATTTTTCTGTGGGCAGGTTGAGTAAGATAAATTAACTAAAAACCCTTTCATTCTGTAACCAAAGAAATGGAAATGAATCTACACAATATCTCCCTCTAGACAAACTTTTATGGATAAAACAGCTTTTTAAAAAGCCTTATTAAGTTGAAATTGTTGCATGATGAAAGTTAAAAGACAAAAGTTACAAGATGAAAGGTAAAAGATGAGGTCTAGAAAATTAAAGGGATAAAATGCCTTGGTGTTCTTTAAGTGAAATAGGAAACTTGAAATAAATTCCCTTTGTTTCCATCATGGAAGATTGTGTATGAATTCTAACATTTCTGTTACTTTGTGTTTCTTGGTCTGGATACAAGTATGTATAGTCTTGACAAGTCATAGATGATTTAGATTCATTACTTAGGTGCTAAAAATAGAAAGGAAAAAAATCACATGCACAGTATAAAAAGCTCAGAAATGCCTTCACTGATTTTTATTAGATTTCCAGTGTCTGAAAAGAACAGAATAGATTGGAAACCTGCTAAAATCTCAAATGGACATTAACAATTCCGAAAGCATAAAACCAAGAGATAGCCTCTACTAATGTTAAGGTTACCCATGTGCCTTTAATTACCATGTAGAAGGTAGTTAACTGGCTGGGTTTGCTTCTAAACTCTGTGAAGTACCTGCCAGCAATGCCATTTGTCTGAGTCTTCACTCAAAATCATTTAGGACAGAGGTAACAGGATATTTCATTCAAGTACTCTTTGTTAATAAGAACATAGTAAATAGTCCCAATAAATTAATGTATCTTAGATTAAAATGTCTAGAAGTTAATTTAAAGAAAGCCCAAATGATTAATTAATTACATCATTAAATGGAGCTCAATTGATCTATTTTGCATGATGACATACTTTGGAAATAGTCATTATAAAATCATGTAAATGATGTTTAACCCAAGGGTGAGATTGAATGGGGTAATTAATGAGTAGAAATAATAAGCCAGAATTTGTTGTGTATGAATTGTGAGCCAAGTCTCTTCTCTCATTTACTTGTATTTGTCCTATTTGATACAAGTTTGGTATATTAGTGTATTATTATCAGATTTCTGGGTTTCTATGTGAGAAAAAGAGAGCAAAGTTAGTGGGTTTCCTCTGTAGCATATTTGAAACTGGTATCTGGCTCTTAAATATACTACTATTCTAAGCCATGACAGAGGCAGGTTAATCCAATTTATATTTGTGGTTTCTAATTAAGGATTTAACTCTTGACCACTGTAAATTCAGGGGTTTCTCTTCCAAGCAATAGTTTGAAAGTTTTCTACAAGATTATAGATGATCATTACTTCTGAGCTCCAGGTCTGGGTGAGGAAGAAGGATTACACACTTAGTTAGTGAGTCTAAGTTAATACCTTGGGTCTTCCTTAAGTGATCTGTCCTTATCTATGCTTACACACTACCACTAAGTTAGTATTTTAGAAATTGTGAAATGGACAATTTCTTTGTAAAATGACATAACACTGTTATTAAAGCTGAAAGAAGGTTTCCTGACACTGATTTTGTAGTATATTATAAATTTAAATAAATGACAGTGTGAAAATTTATATTTTGATAGTCTATGAGCAATGTTGTTTCAGTGAATTCTCAAGTCAGAATAAAGCTTTATACTAAAAAAAATCTACTATATGTCTCATGGAATTATGTCAATATTTCAGTTATACTCAACCATAGTTAATGAGAAATAATATCCATATATTTGCTGTTGATAAGCTGAAAACATTGCAATGTTTGTGAATTACTCTTCTTCTGTTAATGCTAAGGAAGGTTGGAGTAGGAAAAGTAATAGACTCATGCTGTTTGACTCATTACAATGCTCACAATTTTCTTTTATGGAAATAATGAACATTCAGTGAACTAACACTTCATACTAGAAGGTTTAATCTTTTCTGACCCAGATACCAAGTAAGATGAAGAAGTCTGAATTTGTTATGTTCTTTTCTATAGCAAATGTGTAGGAACAACAACTCAACCTTATATAGAGGGACTTACTAAAGGAGGCTCCTTACAGATTTAAGAATATATACTGACTTACAGAACTTTGAATTATTGTACTTTAAATGAGTAGCCCTTTCTGTCCAGGTTGAGGTAGGATGGAGCTTTGAATTTCTCTGTTCCTCTGTCTTGTGATAACTGCCTTGGTGGGAATCTTAGTGATCTATTGCTGTGAAAAGACACTATGATCATGGCAACTCTTATAAGAGAAAGCATTTAATTAGGGGCTTCTTTAGAGTTTCAGATAATCAGTCCATTATTATCATGGTAGGGACTATGGCGGGAAGCATAGCCCTAGAACATCCTCATCCTCAAACCAGAAAAAGATAGCTTGGGCCTGTAATAGGCTTTTGAAACTTCTAATCCCACTCACAGTGACACAGTTCTTCCAAAAAGGCCACATACCCCAAGTATTCTAATTCTTCTATAATGCCACTCGTGATGACTAAGCATTCGTGTGTGTGTGTGTGTGTGTGTGTGTGTGTGTGTGTGTGTGTGTGTATAATATGAATGTGAGAAAAGATCTAATGTATTGCTCATGGATAAACCTTAAAACTTGGTGACTGGATGAAGATGATTTATTTATAACCAAGAAGAGCTATATCAGAATGGGAGCCTATCTACCCCTCATCTTCCCATAGAATCATAGTTTAAATATCCATCGTTGAATGAAAATGCTTTTGAAATTACTTAGAACACTAGAGAAAATATTTTATGACTGTATATAACAGAGAAACAAAACTCACACTGAGGAGGAAAGAATAATTTTAGGTCTAAAATTATTTCTGAAACTCTGACAGTTGAGTTGCTAATTGTTTCAAATTTTCCAAGCCTGTCCTCACACACAGTGGAGTTATACTGCTCTAGGCTTCAGGTTTTATGTGCCAGTCTGCACCCTCTATCAGATAGACTTCCTGACACCCTGGACATGCTAACTAATGTAGCTTCCTCAGATATAAATATGCAAAAACTGGAATAAACCATACTCCTTCCAATATGAAAATATCATATAAGGTGATGAGAAACATGAAAAAGGAGAAGTATATGTGCTACCCAGAGATCGTATTAATCTTTAAGGACCTGATTCTACAGCATGGATATATACAAGCTGCCTGAAAAGAATTGAAAGCTTTCTTTAAAAAAGTGAACACTAAAAAGATATAGAGAATAAATCCATGTCTAGAGAAAGCAATAAACGAGCCAAATATAACATATAAATAATAAAAAATTATTACATTATTTAAAAGTGTATATGTATACACACAAAGCTGTATGTTACTTTTCTGTTGCTGTGTGATAAATTCTTCCACTAGGAACAGCTTAAAGAAAACATGGTTTATTTTAGCTTACAGTTGCAAGAGATAGTGTCCATGATGATGAGGAAGATGGGGCAGCAGAAGCAAGAAGCTGACTGAGAAGGAGGCAGAGAAAAGGAGGGGGTAGAGGGAGAGAATGTGAAGTAGGATGAAGCTATGAACTCTTATAACCCACCTCTTCTGACATTCTTCTTCCAGCAAGGCTGTACCTCCAAAGGTTCCAATAAACAATGCTACCAACTGGGGCCAAATTGTTCAAATACAAAAACTTATGGTGGACAGTTTTCATTCAGACAATGACAAAAATGGAAAAAATACAATCAATGAAGTAAAAATTTCAAAATGAATATCCTGAGTCCAAGACGAACCTAGACTGTATACTAACTTCTAGAACAGCCCAACTCTAAAGCAAAATCTTGTCCCTGCGTATCACCAGAGAATAACAGAGAAAATAATAATGATGGAAGGACAGATCATAGAATGTATGAAATGACAATAAAATAAGAATTATAAATTAGAATAATTCAATAAAAAATAGGGGTGACAAGGAGGAAGAAAACCTAAGTGAACAGTAAGAAATTGTCTCTATCTGGAGACTGATATTTACATAGGAGGCAGTCAAAGGTTTTTCAAATGCACTTCAATCAAGACTACATGACAACAGCAACCCTGTGATTTCATCATGTGTAGAGTAATAAATACTTGGGAGGACATAAAGGCCTGGCTCAAAAATCCTAAACAGTTTTAATAAAACTCCCCCAAACTGAAAAATAAAAAGAAATCAGTAACAGAAAATAAATAAACAACCTACAAAGGGGATCAAATAAAATAAGATATAACATTTGGAGCAGAAACCTACCAAGTCAGGAGAGATGACAAAATATTCCAAATACCAAAGGATGGAACAAAAGAACAAAAATTAGCCAATTAAACATGAAACATTTTGAGTCAAGAGTCCAATACTTAACACTTGGCAAAGTTGTCATTCCAAACTGAATGAGACAGTCAATGATTTAAACCCCCACACCTTCAAAAAACCCCTAAGGTATTCAGTCACAGCCCGATATCTCTTGCCAGAAGTGATAAAAGGAGGTAGTGAAGCAGAAAAGAAAGAACAGTATTCAGGAACATAAATGTTTATGAAAGTGTAGAATCTCTAGTAGATCAGGATAGTCAAATTCTGAATATTCTAATATGGTAGTAATGGTCTATAAACCACTCGTATTTTACTATGAAGATAAAAGGCACAAATTATTAAAAAGAGGAAGTTACAGTAATTTGCTAAGTGATGCAGAATCTAAAAAACTGTGAGGTGTCACTTTGAAAATGTAAAATGTAGAGAGAATGGAACAACTGAGCAGCATTTTTTTACAATCAAAGTGAAGTTGTTATCATCACAAAATAGTCTATTATAGAGGTAATATATTTTATATGAGCCTCATGCTAACCAAAACTCAAAAACCTGATGGAGATGCACAAAATTTTAAATGGGGGGAATAAAAGCTTAATGATAGAGCATACCCCTTTAGCACAAAGGATGACAGCAAAAGAAGCTACATAATAATCAGGGGTATAAAATCAAACGCTAATTAGGAATTCCTTTAGAGCCCTGGCCCACAGAGGTCTCAGAGGTGAGTGACACCCCACCCAGGTGAAGCAGAGAACATAGACTTTGAAATCTGGCCTGGCAACACAGCCCTTGGAACCTTACTTCTACCTGTGGGGATATTTTCAAATATAATAAAAACAGTCAGAGATATCAGAGATCTATCCACAGTCAGTCTAGGAAGAACCCAGTGGTAACTCACACCTTTAATCCCAACACAGGGAATATCCTGTGAGTGGTTACCTATGCCCTTAATCCAAAATGAGTTTGAGGTCAATTTAGTTTACAAAAGGAGTTCCAGGCTCCCACACAGGCAGTGGTGCTTCCACGTCTTAACTGAGTGAAGAGAGTATTTAAGGCAGACATAGAAAGACAGAGCAGGCTGAAGCCTGGAGGAGCAAGGCTGAGGAAGCTGGAAGACAGCTGGGTAAGGTCTGACTGTGGTGTTTCTTCTCTGATATCTCTGCCTTTCCCTGAGATTTGGCCCTAAGTTTCTTTTATTCATTCGTGCAACACCTACCCAGTTATGCTCTAAATCCAAACCAGAAAGGAAACACTCTGAAAGCCTAAAACCCAGCCCACTGGATACCCCAATACTCAATCCCTGCCCATTCCCAAGCCATGCCATATAAATGAATTCAAGTAACCTATGAAGAGGCAGACTGGCTAAGGAACCTGTAGTAAGAGGTTTCTGGCCAGACTTTCAGGCCTAGCCTCAAGATTTAGACCCACAGACCCGCAGAGACACACAGATGCTTACAATAGTTTTAGGCTGATCGGCCTAAGGCCTAGGCATATAACTTGCTAACTCTTTACCCTTAATCTAACCCACGACTCTCATCCTGTTCAGCCATGCAGCTCGGTACCTTTTCTCAGAGCAGCATAGTTGTTTTCTGCATCTTCTGGCTTCTCTCTGGCATTCAGCTCTCTTCTTCCTGCTCTCAGAGTTTTCTTAGTCTGGTAGCCCCGCCCACACTTCTTGTCTGCCTTTGGCCAATCAGCGCTTTTTATTAAACTAGTGGGTGGGATAATGATTTACAATGGAACAACCTAAAACCCTTGCAGGAAACAGAGAAGGGGTAGGACGTAGGAAGTGAGGGAGAAAGGGAGGGAGGGAGAAACTCAAGATTTTAACATTGCTGTTGATTTGAAACAAATCCCTCCTCCCAAAGACTCATGTCTTTGATAGCTTGGACAGATCTGGTGGTGCTGTTTTAGAAGGCCCCAGGACCATTAGAAAGTGGAATCTGGTGAAGAAAGTGAGTTACTGGGTATGAACCTTAAGGTTTGATAACTAACCCTGCTACCTATCTGCTCTCTGCTTTCTAACACTGGACAAAGTACTCTTCTTATTCGGCAGCAAAGCCAATCCCATCAAAGCTCCATTGTGTTAGGAGAGTGGGATACACAAACAAAAGTTTTGTAGGCTTTGTGCAGCATGTGAAGTTAATTTATATGCATTAGCATGGAGTTAAACATACTAGCAAGGCCAATGCACAGTGATGACTATACTAACAAGGCAGGAAATAGGCTGGACAGAAATCTCCTAGCTAATAGCACTGGGTTGTACATAAAACCTCATTAAAGTAGATGCACTCAAGTTTATAGCACTTGGTCCAGTGTCATAGCTGGATCAAGTACAGTTGTGCATCATAGGTCTCTAAGGGTGACATTTTATTAGGATTATGAAGTTTGTTACTTGCTTTTTCTGTTGCTATAGCAACACAGCTGACAAAGGCAACTTACAGGAAAAAGTTATATATATGTTGGCTTACTGTTTGAAGAGATATAGTCCATCATAGTTGGGACAGCAAGGCAGAAAAAGCATTAGTCAGAGAGTAGGGTAGGATGAAGGCTAGTATTTAATAAGTCTCCTCTTTTTTTCTTTTATTCAACCTGGAACCCCAATCTTTAGGGGAGTGCTAACCAGATTCAAAGTGGGTCTCTCCCTCAGTTTTTCCACTATGTAAACATCCAAAGAGTCCGTGAGACTTGTCTTCTAGGTGACTCTAAACACAATCTAGTTGACCAAGAAAATTAATCAGCAGCAGCAATAGCATTAGACAGACTGAGTTTGCTTGTGCATTGTGAGACCAGCATTCCATGAAATTATTGACTCCCTAGTTGAGCAGGAGGAAGGATTTTTCTAGATAATACTAGGTTTCACTATTCTCCAGTATACCTAAGAAAGATGCAACAGTTTTTCAGACAGCTCTTATCCAAATACTTTATCCTTAACCATGTTGTCGTTCCTTTCCCTTGGCAAGAATTTGGGGAACAACAAAAGGTATTCCAGGGACTTGGCACTTAACATTGATGTTATCTAATTTTTTCAGACAAAATATAGTTTGTCCTACAGGAAATTATGTCAACTCTACAGAAAAAAAAACTACTAAAGTTAGTAAAATTTCATTATAAAAATTAACATTAAATATGAAAAATAATTTTCTGCATTATTATTGTTTATAGTTTATTTCAAATAAAACCATTTATCTTGAAGGGAAACTGTTTAAGATGGAGAATATTCTGAGGGGAGACAAAATATTCCATCCTACAGTAATCTCCTTAAAACGTAGGCAGTAAAATCTCAGTAGTTTCAGAAAGTCATTAAAACTGACTAGATCCACTAGGCCCCTCCTTTTTCAAGCATATATATGCAATAAAGACCATTTAAAGACATCTTCAGACTTGATAACACTCCATGACATTAGTTTGGGTAGTGAGTCTGATGTGACCTCAAAATACAATCAACAAAAGCAAAAATGGACATATAAAATTATATTAAAATTATAATTGCAGTAAAAATAATCTAATGACTGGAATCAAATACTTGAAAACTACATAAAGAGCTAATATACATAAAATATAGGTAGTAAAAAATCAACAATAAGAAAACACCTAATTTTAAAATAAATATATATCTTGGATAGATATTTTTAATATGAAGTTTCAAAGAAAAAGGAAAAAAAGTATTTATCATGAATTGTTAGAGAAATAAATTAAAGCTACAATTAGGTATTAGTCAGACCTAAATACGTCTACAATAAGAATAAAATATAAGACTATGCAGAAGAGGGCACTGTTATTCATTCTAGGATTGCTATGTTATAGAGATGTTTTAGAAATACAGTTGTGGGTTTCATCAAACTGTACAAGCAGAAATTCTGTAAGATTCATCACTCACATCTCTAGACAAATATCTCAAGTAAGTGAAATTAGTATACTGAAGAGATGTGTTCATTTCCATGTCCACTAAAGCATTATCCACTGCAGTAAAAACAGGTATCCTAGTTAGCTTCTGATGTCCCCTTGACACAGCCTTGAGTGATGTGAGAGTCTCAATCCATAGCTGTCATCTCAGACTGGGCTGTGGCTATACCTGTGAAAGATTGCCTTCATTCATTATTGATACTGAAAAATTCAGGCCACTATGGTGGCCCCAATCCCAGGCAGGTGGGTCTGGGCTAAATTAGCAGCTAAACATGAGCCTGTGATAGTGTGAGAAGACAGTACCACAATTAATCCACGGTTTCTGCCTTAGTTTCTCTCTTTGAACTTAACCAAAAAGTATAAGCCAAATTCACCCTTCCCTCCCCAACTTGCTGTCAGTCAGAGTGCTTTATTTCAAGAAAAGAAGGAAGCTAGAGCTTTGGAATCAATGTGTCTAAGTGGGTGAGTGGGTAAATAAACTGTTATGTAGAAAATTATGGAGAGAGTATTCATACTTTCAAAAATAATCAAGCTATTTGTAATAGCAAGGATTGAGGTGGTTGGCTGTGAATGGGGAGCATTTTACTAACTGAAATAAGCAGGCACAAAATGACAAGTACCTATTGTCACTTGTACATAGAAACTGAAAACACTGAACAATTAAAATTATAGTATTTAGGAGCTGAATCTTGAGGGGCTGGTTGAGAAATGAGGAAAAATTGATTGAAAAAATGCAAAATTTTAATTAGAAGAAAATAAATTTAAGAGTTTAATCTGGGGCCTTTCAAACACTAAGCAAGTGCTTTAATACTTGCTATACCTCTAGCTTGTTGAATACCCACATTAATACTAACTTAAACAATTTGTAAATTGAATGAACACAGTCATCCCTAACTTCGTTTTGCCCCTCATGGCATTCATATATCATATATTAGTCTCAGGAATTTATTTAGTATGAAAATATGAATTTGATATTCTGACCATATCTCACTAAATGGTATATTCAATGAAGAAATAGAGCTGTAGCTGCCAGTTATGAGAGACAGGAAGTATTATCTTAGTGACTCTATGCTTAATATTAGCAAATAGAAATGAGGTCAAATAAGAGGCCAATGTCTGAGAGATCTTTTGCTTCTACATGGTGACCTTGTAAGTTTGGTTATTTAGAAGTTCCGAAAGTGGGGACAGCTGCCAGGCACAGAATGTCAAATGCATTATCAAACTGTTACATATGGAAAATGTTCTAGTCTTCAAGATACCAGATATACGTCATTGTCAATATCAGTGTATGTGTTTTCAGCCTGCATCTTCTGTTTGTTACCTTGTCAATATAAAAATAGAGATGGAGATTCGTTTCCTATTTAATGTTATTAAGAACTGTAAATTTCAGGTGTCAGCAGTACTGCCCTACAATGAAAAGTAAACATGTTGAAACAAATAACTGCTAGAAATCTTAGATGGAAAAGAAATGTTACCAAGGCCAAATTTCACTTTTATTTTGATGAAGTTCTGAAAACAGTTATCATTTTGTTATTGTTAGAAGTGTCTACTTATCAAGTTACTGGGTGTAGTCAAGACTGTTTTGATGATAAACCCTGTTTTTGTTGGTGTGAGGGCTTTGAATCTAATTCTGTGAAGAATGAGTACTTTTGTGTTAACTCAGAACTGTACATTTAAAAAATGCTTTTTGTTTATTCTCCGAGATTATAATACATTACACCACTTCCTTCTTTATTTCCTTCCTCCAATCTCTTCTTTATACTCTTCCTTGCTCTCTTTTAAGTTTTGGCTTAATTTTTTCATTATTTGTACACACACACACACACACACACACACACACACACACACACACACAATCTCTCTTAAATACATAAATATAACATGATTAGTTTGTATAATGTTTACTTGTTTGCTTGATCTCAGGGCTGCCCGAACACCGGCTGAACTGTACATTTTTTTAAATGTCCAGAATGCAGATGTTTGAAAACAAATTGGGGATCCAACTTTTAGAGGCTCCAGAAAATATAAGAATAGTTTTTCTTTTGTGCCAGAGGGTCTGGATTCCATAGAGGTACATCTAGTGGCTACTGGTTAAGAAACTTGGTTCATGGTTCTCCTAAGTTTTTCATAGATATGAAAATTAGTAGGAGACCATGAATGTGGACATTTCATTACAGAAAGTTTCATTACAGAAGGAGCCTGCAATAGTTTTCACCCTTTCTGACCCTTCTTATTTCCCCTACACCTAAAATTCACTTGGTCTAGTCTTTTTTGTGATGTTCTGTTTCATTACTTCCCAATTTTTTTTCATTCCCAATGTCCAAGCTGAGGCCCAGTGTGTGTGAATCTGGTTGCTCCACTTCCTTTCTTTAGTTTAATGTTGTACAATCACTACTTTTGTTCTGTTGTTTCTTAATCATGAAGTACATATAAAATTAGTTTCTATAACTCATCTGAATATGTGATGGCAGATGTGTTATGAAAAAAATGTACATTAAAGGTATAGAGCTGATGAAATGGACAAGGAGAACCAGAGATAACGGAGATGAAAGGAAAAATAGGAAAGAAGGAATGAGATGGAGGGAAGGGAAGCAAAGTGTAGCAGCCATGATGCTATGTTATGCCCGAGAGTCGCTGTGAGCATAGTGCTGGAACTGGGCACATAAAGTCTTCAATTGCTTGTGAGTGATTGACTTCAGTTTCTGGCTCTTTTTTAAAAATAGTGCTGGTTGGGTTTGTTTTTCCTTTATTTGTTTTTTAATAGCCTCATTTCTCTCTTTCTCTCTCTAAAGCAAACACCACAATGTAGGGCCTGCCTTGGAGTGTAGATGATCTTCATAGTACCATTTCATTGAAGAAACTGATTTTTCCATCTCCAAGCAGCTATGAATTGCAAATAACTTCTTGACTAGGGTGGGACATGATGCCAGCTTCCCTACCTCTGTGATGAATCTTGTTTGCTTGAGCTTATGCAGGTCTTGTGAACCTTGATTGAATGCTGTCACAGTGTCTGTGATTTTATATGCATATCTGGCTCATATATGAAAAAGTGTTTCCTTTATGCCATCCACCACCTATTGTTCTTATAATATAATTATTTCTGATCTCTTTTCTGCATAGCATCCCATTGATCATTGCTGGTGAGTCAAAGATTTGCATATCTCTTACATATGTTTACCATATAATTAACTCTAGGAATGAACGGTTGTAAGATAGTGTTTTTGATGGAATAAAAAAGAGCCTCAACAATAGCATATATATTCTCCAAAATATAAAGTGGATCAAAACATGAAAGCACTTAGACTTGAAAGTTCTACATTCATGTTTAAAATATATGTAAGATTAATCAACATTTCACTTGTTGATTGGACCAATGCAAATTTGGATAATAAAGTTTTCAATCTTAACTTCCACTTTTTTAATATTATGGCAGTCTGGCTTTCCAGATTCTTTATTTTGCTACTTTGTTTTGATGTTATCTTCAGAGAAATGGGATGTTGACTATTTTCTATCTGCACAGATACTTCACAAAACCCCAGATGTGCCAGTCCTGGTCTGGTCTTCCCTCTGCTTTTAACTTGTCTACCATAGCTGTTCACACATGGTGTCAGTGGTACTCATGCTGCATGTTCATGGTAGCAGAGAAGCGTTTGCTTCCCTATTAGCTCAGGGGTAAGAGTTTTGGAATGGGGAGCAAGAGAGTGGCTTTTTATTTCTTGCTTCATATATGAATGGACATCCCTCTTTTCAAGCTTCCCCTAGTCTGAATCCAGAACAACTTCTGACCTTTTGATGCCAGATTTAAATCCCCATTTTTGTCCAGCACACCTGACTCCAAAGACAACATCTATGTTTCTAATTTTATGGTGAAATGTTTACTGATCCAGTTTGAGCAAGTTATACATATGATACAGACTGTGTATTAAAAACAAAACTAAACTAAAACTGAAAAACAATAAACTTTCCTTGACAAAAAGAAAAGAAATGTATTGAAGATGAAATTACACATATCTATCTTTAAAGTGTCATTTATATTTATTCACAGGACATTTTACTTCTCTTTCTAAAACATGCATTGTAACTTGTATCTCACTCATTTATCTTAGTGTTATTAGCAATCAGAGTTTGGGGGTAAAATGGGTATACAAAGAGACAAGTTTCCTTTGTTCCTCTCATATACCATTTTCTATGGGCAATCTATAGTGTATATTTTAGCTTCTTCTTCCACTTCTAATGCTTAATAGGATTATTAACTTATAAATGCAGAAGCACACCTGAATATAATGTTTCATCTCAAGAAATTAGAATAGTATGTTTCATGAAATAAATTGGCACTAAATGTTTGTAGATTAGTAGTGTTGAGAACAGAATTATCTGATTCTACAGGCAAGGTTTCAGGTGAGTAATGAGCTGTTCACACTAGACTCTATCTCTAGTTCTTACAGCTGGGACCCCTAAGCTTTCTAAGGTAGCTCAAAATTTCCTTGATATGTCCTGCTTGATAAGGCATATGATGTGTTTTATAGAGAAGGAGTTTTCTATTTTATATAGAAACCAAGCACACACTAAAAAGCTCAAAGACATATACTAAGTGAAACACTGTCACTCACAAGATATTTCTGTTGTATAATTAGTAGTCTGTGTTGTGACAAATAAATAGTACACGTGGATAGTAAGTATGTGTGTGTGTATATATATATATATATATCTTTACATATAAATATTTGCAGTTAGAAGAGTTTTTAAAATAGTATTTCAGTGCTTTCTGAATGTGCAAAACATTTTTATCCATTTTTTAAATGCCTCTTTGGAAGCAGAGATCTATAGCTAAGCACCAGGTCAGGCTCCCGGTCCAGCTGAAGGGAGACAGAAAAGAGAGTATGTGATCAAAGGGATCAGGATTTTGAGGAGGAGACCCACAGAGACAGCTGACCAGAGCTTTTGGGAGTTCACTGATTCAGAAACAATTCCTGAGGATCCCTCAGGGAAAGAAATTAAACCCTCCAAAGGTCAAATGGATTGTGAAGTTTGTGGAGCCTCTTGCAATAGGCTCAGACTATATTCCTGATGCATGAACTGACATCTCGAAGCCCATTTTCTACAGAGGAACACATAACCCAGCCTTAATACTGGGATGAGGAACTTGAACCTACCTCAACTGAGTGTGCCAGACTGAAGTGACCCAACTTAGGACTCCTGGCCCTCCTTGGGAATGGATGGGGGATGGGGTGAAAGGAGGCTCTGGGAGGAACTGGGAGGAGGGAAGGGAGGGGGAGCAGTAGTATATATTGGAAAAATATTTTTAAATAAAAAAAAAGAAATGGAGAAAAAGTATGCCTCTTACTGGCTACCTTGTATCAATGAATAAGAATATCTAAATGTATTCTGTATATCACTTCAATTAGAGTAAGCTCTATGTTCTATATTCCAAAATTTATAGCACAATATCTTGAATAAATTAAAAGATTGAGATTTAGTTGGTGATTTAAAGATGTGGAATTTTAGATAATGACCTTATCTGAGAGAAAGGAGTTATTTATATACCTCAGTCATATTGGACCATGAGCCTTCTGCACACAATATGTTAGATAGAGTGTAGTCCCCAAATCTAAGTTTAGGCTTTGGTCATGTGACTTGCTTTAATCTATGAATTGTTAGCACAGCCAATAATAGCAGAAACTTGAAATATGACTCATTTTGGGGCATAGTCTCTTATGATGCTGTTTGTCTATATATGAGTTTTAAAACAACCACTTGATTAAAGAGGATAGGAAATTGAATGGTTAACTATTACTCAATGTGCAGCTTTGCACATACTGCAACTGAACTCATCTTTGAACATGTAAGAGTCACATGGACCAGAAAAACTGATTGATGGCTGTTTCACAGTGACTTTCTATACAGCACCAGTAAGGTGTTACCTGGTTAAACAGGTGTTATACCAGTAAAATCTTTAGGAATACTAAAAAGATGTCTTTGGTTTCTAATTAGTACAAAATGTTAGAAATAATTAAATATAAAAGTTTAAATATTTGAAAAGGAAAATTTTCAAAAGTGTATTAAAAGCATATATTACATATTTGCATATCCTTAACAATACTAATATTTTCCCAATAAATTGTGAAAGCTTATTTCAATATATACAATGTTAGTGATGGAGTTGAAAACAGTGAAGAATAACACAAAATTTAAGCATATATGATTCAAAACATCACATTAGATCCCTTCCTAGCGAGCATTACAAGGTTCAAGGAGGATATTGACAGTAATACAGAGACATTTTTGAACTACCTCACCTTGCTGCTTTTAGGTATATTTACTGGTATTTGTCACCCCTTATTTTTATTCTCTGCAGCACTTAGTACATTCTACAAGCCTCTTAACTACTTATTATCTACCTCATCCATTAGAAGTCAACACTACGAGCAGGATTTTGTCTCCTTTCTTGTTTTTGATTCTTTTTAAATATCATTTACTATGAGGTGGGTATCCAATCAGAGCTGTTTAATAATTAAAATTTGATAGTTACCAACGACAGCACTCTTCAGAGTTTAGTCATTCCTAAGGCATTTTGTTAAGTGTGAGATTTAAGTGTCCGCTCTAAGTCAGCTTAGTTGAAGTGTCAGCTTTCATAAGAGGGCATTGTTGGATGTTCTGTTAAATAGGTCAAGTTGCATTAGGTTGGATTTCTGAACAGGGGGTCATTTTTATTTAACTTAAATTCCACTGGAATGTAGTCAGTGGTTTTAGGTATCTGCCCTTCATCCAAGTGGAACTGTGCCCAAAGATATCAGCCTTTATTGGATTTTTCTGATTTTGTTATTCATATCCTCTGGCAGCTGGCTTCAAAACAAGCAAAAAGCACCACTTTCTAAATTGCGTTTTTGAAATGTGAATATTGTGCCTGTAACTTTATGTTTTATGCATTGTTTGCAAATAGGAAATGTGGTCACCTCATATTTTATGGATTTGCTTTAGAAAATGATTTCAAAGAAAGTTCAATATTTGGGAAAATAAAACTTACTACTAGCGTTGTTGAATGTCTGATCTTGTCTTGTGACATCTAGTTTATTAATGAAAAAAAAATAATCACCTCTTGCCCTTTGGACTCATTGCTATACACTGGTAAAATTAATCTTTGAAATGAATATTCTTAATAAATACATGTTTAAGCCAATAAACTGTGAGAAGTGGCATGTGGACCTTGAATTCAAAAGACATGTTTTATTTCAAAATATATAATAGTAAAATGAGACTAAATGAATGACATGTAACCCTGGGAAATGTGATCATTCATATAATAAACACAGATCTCAAGTCCAATTAAGCCATAAATTCTATCAAACCATATAATTAAGCTGAAGAGGCACTCCTGACTTTGGCTATACTCTATTTTAGAGGACAGATTTCTTTGTGTTTGTGTTGTATGCCAGTAAATAACCAGCAGTGTTTTCAGCAGGTAGGTTATGATCCAGTTGTAGTTTCTGTTTCCTTTCTACACACACAGCAAACTGACATTTGGCTTTGCTTTTCATCTTCCAGTGACAATGAAATGGCCTCTCCCCATTTTTTTTTCAGTATGTTGTTATTCTCAGATATTTTCCTTTTGTAGTTAAGTGTTTACTTTTTTTTAAAAAAAAAATGTAGCATAACTATAATGTAATTTCATAAAATCAGGAGTTTGCTGATATTGTTATCTTCGGGTCCACAGTTTGTGGAATGAGGTCTGTTCCACAGAAAACACCTTATTAAAATGTCTGGAATAGATATATTTTAAAATATGTTGGTACAAATAGCCAATAATGGCATGAAAAGATGTTCAGCTAGCATCATTCATCTTCAGGAAAATACAACCCTAAACATTAGTGACAGTGTGCACACAGTCTCTACTGATCCAAACAGAGAATAAGAACTATGAAGGAAGATGTGGAGACAGTAGAGCCTATATGAACTGAATATTGAAAACTGAAGTGCACAAAACATTTTGTAAAGTTAATTACCAGTGCTACAAATATTAAATATGGTATCAGCATGGGATCCAGGTTTTTCACTACTAGACACCTACTCTAGAAAGCTAAAGTGTGAAACCACATAATAACGTGCACATGACTGTTCATAAGCAATCTGAAGTCTGAAAAACAACAGAGTGTGATGTATGAATTCACTGTAATAATTTGAGGATACAAAAATGAATCCAATCTTGACTTTATATCAGGGAAGGTAATTAGGACATAATGTTAATGAAAGAAGTCCAGATAGTGTGTACTTCTATTTACATGGAATTTCATGTATAAGAAGATATACATATTAAAAAGACAAAGTGATGAATGTCAAGGGTTGTAAGGAGGTGATAACAGAAAAGAACTGCTAAGCTCTATCAAAGTAAGGCTATTGGAGGTGCCAAAAGTAGCTAGAAAAGGTAGTTGTATGTCCTTTAACATGTGAAGTCTTGTGGCAATTATCTAGATAGTTGGGAAATTGTCCTCAGAAAATATTAACTTTCTCATCTAAGAACGCACAGGATGTACCTGGCTAGGTATCCAACCAATAGTAGGGAGGGAGTGCTTTAACAGAACTTCCTCTATAATTAGAAGCATGACAACCCTGGGTGTCATCACAGAACCCATATCCAACAGTGGATGGAGGTGGAGGCAGAGATCCATGACTGGCACTGGGCTGAGCTACTGGCCGAGCTGAGAGCAGAAGAGGAGAGTCTGAATGAGGAAGGGGATAGGGATTATGAGAAAAAAATTCCTCAGTGATGGCTAGCTGGAGCTCTGGGGAGCTCACTGAATCAAGAACAGGCACTGGGGAACCATTGGGAAAAGGAACAAGGCCCTCTAAGTGTAGGCAACTATAGTTTGGCGTGGGCATTATGCGGAGCTTAAAGGGGTAGGATCAGACTGTGTTCCTGTGTGTAAGCTGGCATCTTGGAGCCCATTCCCTGAAGAGGAACACCTAATCCAGTCTGGATTTGGGATGAGAAAATAGGACTTGCCTGGAGTGGATGTGCCATACTGAGCTCACCTACCTTGGGACTTCTTGCCCTTTTGTGAGAGGGTATGGGGCAGTGGGCAAGGGGGAGGCTGAAGGCTGAGTGTGAGTGATTGGGAGGAGAGAAGGGAGGGGGAGCAGGGGCTACATGGATACAAAAACATTTTTATAAACAAAAATAAAGTGAAGAGGAAAAAAAAAAACAAACCACTTTCATGGAATCCTATTTATTTCCTAGGAACTGTTATAAAAAGACCAAAACCTTGATTTATCTTGTGATCACTCTCATATTCTATATTAGTCAGGGTTCTCTAGTGGAACAAAATTTATAGAACAAATCTCTCTTTGCATATGCAGAAAGGGGACTTATTAGAATGAATTACAGGCTGTAGTCTAGCTAATCCAACAACAGATGCCTATGAGCAGAAGGTCAAACAATCCAGTAATTGTTCAGTCCTTGAGGCTTGATATCTCAGCTGGTCTTCAGTATAAACCAGAATCCTGAGGAAGTAGACACTAATTCCAGTAAAGCATTTGCTAGGAAGAGTCAGAGGAAGCAGGCAGGGGCTGGGGGCTTCTTTCTTAATGTCTTTTATGTAGTCTTCCAGATGAAGGTTTGGTCCGTGTTAAGGCTGGATCTTCCTACTTCTAAAGATCTGGATTAAAGGTTTATCTTCTTACCTCCAAAATAGAGATAAAACGTAAGTCTTTCAACTTCAAATAATTTAATTATGAATTAAACTCCCTCACAGTTGTGCCCAGCAATTTGGATTTTAGAAAATTTCGGATGCAGCCTAGTTGACAATGAACAATAGTCATCACACATGCTCGCCATTATATCATGAGGGCCATGCAGATGCTGGTGCCAATTTCACAAAAGTTCAAAACCAAGATGAAAAACAATATTCTTTTATTGTACCCATTGCACAGTGATTGGTATTTTTCTATAGCAACAAAGGACAGACAAATCTAGAAACCTTGGAAGGAAATTAGATTTTCCATTAATATAAATAAGCTGGGGCTAAAAAGAGTGCACAGTAATCAGTCACCATATCACAAATCCAAGCCAATCTTGCTTTCTTGCTCCATAGCTTCTTGCTGTCTCCCAGTTTTCAGTGGATATGCTAGTAACATTTTTTTTAAATCGGATCAGTGTATTCACCTTTGCAGTACCACTAATTTTGTCTCTTGATATTCTCTGTACACTGTAAGAACAATTGCTGTAGTCCCAATATCTTCATTATGAACAAAACGTTGCTTGTATCAATATGAGTCTTTTTCTATTTCTGGCATCTGCCTAGCTCTCTAGATTACTTCTCCATCCTTGCTTCCTGGGGCTTTGTGGTCTATATGTTTCTTATGCATGTCCCTTTTTAATCTAGCTTACCCTCCCTACAAACTTGAACAATTTTCTGAACCTGGCTCTGCTAGTATCCCTGGTACATTGGGCAGCTTGTCACAATTTGCATTTACTTTCTTTTTGTTTTACAGACTTACATCAGAAATCTACCTGCATGTAACAGTAGACACGTTTGGCTCTTCCCTCCACCTTATGATTATATTGTTATTTCTGTTGGTATCTATACCAAAAGGCAAGAAGGGTCCATTGAGATGAAGGTTCCTTATAATTAGATGGCTATACAAATTGATATAAAGTCCTTGGTATGCATATATCTCTAGCTTTTCTTCTCTTTTTTGGTACTTACACATTAAACTACAACACTATATAAGGAAAGATTTCTTCTTTGTTATTCCAGTGATTCTCCAATTTCAATGATTCTGCATCCAGTTAATACCATTGAACATAGAAAATACTCTTTTATTTATTATATTTAATATACTTGGCTTTCTGAACTTCATGGTGTTTTCTTGTCCGTTTCAAACATGCTTAGAATACTTACATCAGGCTATACTAAGGAACAATATATAACAAAAGTTTTTCTTTATAATATGGTGCCTAAAATCTTATATAATTTATTGAATATTATGTACTGCACAGTATCAGGTGATCCTCTCATGATCACCTCGCTGGTTGACAGGGAGCGGTGGCATGCTGCTTTTGGCCTGCACAGACAATTTCATAATGTGTTTCAGTAGTCTAAGCAGAGAATAAAATTCCAACTGGGAAGTTTCTGATGAGGCAAACTGCTTTTGGTCTATCACAGAACAAAAGATATAGGCCAGTGGGGTGGCTTAGCAGGTGAAAATACTTGCTGTCCTGCCTGAAGACTTAAATGCAATCTCTGTGAGTCACACAGCAGAAGCAGAGAACCAACCCTTGTAAGCTGTTCTTGGGCCTGCCTTGATTGTGTGCTCCCTCTCTGAGTAAGTGAACGAATGAAAAAATGAAATTAGAATATGGTTGGCATTCAAATAATAAAGTTGAAAAGCACAATTCAAAGTGTCATAACTTGAGGAACGCCTTATCTTCTGTACTTCCAGATTCAAAAGGCAAAGATTTGGCCTCAATCCCTGTACCTCCAGTTTAAACTCTCCTTGCAGAAAATGTCTCCCATCATTTACATTGCTTTTTCTTCATGATGAATATACGAGCAGTGGTGGTGATTTGCCTGTATTACTAAAATTCACAGAGTC
Source organism: Phyllotis vaccarum (assembly GCA_033318265.1). Lineage (NCBI taxonomy): Eukaryota > Metazoa > Chordata > Mammalia > Rodentia > Cricetidae > Phyllotis > Phyllotis vaccarum. The sequence goes on along the minus strand of JARWLC010000001.1, from coordinate 166,924,555 downwards.
ACAGAAAAATTCATGCAAATTAAGCATGAGGAAATGGCTGCCTTTCTTCTTTCCTTTGCTGGGCTCCCTCCTGAAGTACTGATCCCTTTATCCCTTTCACAAAACCTAGCAATAACCTAGCTCCCTTCACTCCTGGCCCCGGCTTTGTGGTGGGATTTATTATGAACTCTGGTTTAGAGACTTTAAACAGTCTATAATCCTGGCCAGACTCAGCCCAGCCTGTCCTGAAAAACCCTGCTAAATGAAGCATGACAAACGCACTCTCATTTAGTGGTGACTGGTGACAGCCAGGATGATGATGTATCCATTTCAGCAGCAGAAACAGGACATTTATTTAGTAATACCCTTCATCCTCTTCTCTCAGCCTCACAGCTCAACATCTAAATATCCTGCTTCCTCTGAGACAATTATTCTTTCAGCTGCACTTATATCCTCCCATTTCCAGAATCATCTGTGTAAAAGCATCTTCAGGCATGGGTGTGATGACCAGGAATGCAAGTTGGTGTCATTTGTTTCCTGAGAGTAAGGCTGCATCACTGAGGCCGGACCCAGGGGATCCCATTATCTCAGCCTGAAATGACACTCACAGCTAAGCATCCTGAAGCTCTCCAGTTCATTATGAAAGAGATGAAAAATAGCATCTGCAAAATTATCATTTTCTTAAATTGGTGTAGTGAAATTATATATGCCCCTTCCCTGTTGGGTCGGGTTGTTAATGACTCCTGCTTACATTTGCCCTTGAAAATTGAAAAAGCCTACTATTGAAATACAGGCAGAAAGCCTCCCAAGTTAAATCAAGATACTCTGCAGTTTGTGTTGGTACCTCTTTGTGGCTTTACTTTGCATTTCCCTGATGACTAATGATATTGAGCCTCTTTTCAGGAGCTTATTGTTCATTTGCATATCTTTTAAAGTGAAGCTTCTATTAGAATTCTTGCCCATAGTTTTATTAGGTTGTATGTCTTCTTGCTGAATGTGTTTTATACATTCTGGGTACAAGTCCTTTGTTTGATATATAGCATCTACTTTGCGTGGCTTGGCATTTTGTTTTCTTAATTATATCTTTTAAAGGGTTTTTTTTTTTTTAAAAAAAAAAAAGTCATCCCACATTTTTGCTTTTCATCCAGTGGTTCCTCCTTTTAATATGGGAAACAATTAATCACCTTTGCTTCCCTAAAGTTCAATTTCTTCCTTACTTTATTCTACAAAGTTTGTGACTTTGTTGTATACTTCATGTAGTCATATATTTTGAGTTATATCAGGTTGTTGTAAAGCTTATTTTGCATTTAATATGAATATATGGCATTGTCATCCCAAAGCTTTGCCTATGACCATCCATTGTCTCCATTATTTTATCATAAACCGATGAAGAGTGTGTGTGTGTGTGTTTGTGTGTGTGTGTGTGTGTGTGTTTGTGTGTGTGTGTGTGTGTGTGTGTGTGTGTATGTTGGTTCTTTTCCATTGTCTCCATTATTTTATCATAAACCGATGAAGTGTGTGTGTGTGTGTGTGTGTGTGTGTGTGTGTTGGTTCTTTTCCATTGATTTACATGCCTTTGTTTTCCCTAATGCCGATGTTTTATTATTTCTTTTCTCCTCTGTAGCATCCAATATTATTTATGAAGTTATCTTTGTGACAGTTGATGGTAAAAATCATCACACAAATCCAGTTAGAGACTATGGAAATAAAATAAATGGTGATCATGCCAACTCCTTTTTACTAAGTCAGCAAGCACACTCTAAACTGTTTTGATCACTGAAATTTGGAAATTGTAAAACTTGGTTTGAAATCATGGTCACTTTTCAAACTCTCTTATCATTATAGTATCTAGTAACCATATCCTGCTCTCTCTAAGACATACATCAGCATATGATCTTGGAAAGGATCCAATGTCTGCTTACCTTTCATACTAAATTTTATCTTTCTAGTGTACTATTTCCTGTAGGTCTTGATGTAAATAAGAAAAATACTTAAATATAATGATACATAATATTGGTTTCCTATACCATAATACATGTACAGTTCAATTTACATACATATGTTGTGGGATTATGCTCTTATACATTATAAATAATTGTCCCTACTATTGATTTAATAAAATGCTAATTGGCCAGAAGGTGGGAAGTATGGGTGGGGCTACCAGACTAAGAAGACTCTAGGAGGAGGAAAAGCAGAACAGAGATGCCAGAGAGACACAGAGGAAGTGGAATGAGAATGTTCTGAGAAAGGTACTAAGCCATGTGGCAAATCATGGGCTAGTTTAAGAGTAAATGTTAGTAAGTAATATGCCAGAGCCATAGGCCAACAGCATGTAATTAATATAAGCTTTAACATGATTAAATGGGGCTACAGATCTAGGCCTTGGGGCTAGGATGGGCCAGAAACTTCTTACTATATATACATATATATACATATATACATTATCTTAGTTTCTATTTCTGTGATGAAACACTATGACCAAAAAGCAAGTTGGCTAGGAAAGGGTTTATTGATTTTACTCTTCCACACTGTAGCACACTTCTGAAGGTAGCTAGGACAAAAATTCAAACAGGGCAGTAACCTGGAGGCAGAATCAGATTCAGAGGCAACTTGCTGGTTTTCTCTTCATAGCTCTCTCAGGCTGCTTTCTTAGAGAATCCAAGGCCACCAGCCCAGGAGTAGCACTACCCACAATGGGTTGGGTCCTCCCCCATCAATTACTAATTTTAAAAAATGCTCTACAGGTTGGCTCCTGGTCCAATTTTATGGAGGTATTTTATCAATTGAGGTTTCTTCTCCTCACATGACTATAGTTTGTGACAAGTTGCCAAGAATCTAGCCAGTACATATATGTTTATATATTACAGTTGTATGATCATATGAAGGTATGACCTTGTAAATGTTGTATCCTAATGCAAATATTTAGTTTTTATAGGGCTAATGTGAGACACTAAAATAACAGTAATCTTTAATAGACATATATCATTTGACATACTTTAATCCAGTGCTCCTCAAGTGATTGTACATATGTATCTCTTTGGGGATAGAAAAAGATTGTAAAGAGGATCTGCAAATCATACCTATATAAGTTTTGGATTATGTATTAGTTTATGTACATTTGATTTTTTTAAGCTTATCTTCACATACACACACATAGACTGTATATGCCTATATATAGTAAACAAAAAGATTACCTTAAATATATGGTTTTACATGCATTATTGCTTACTGAGAGCACAATTTAAAACATGAATTAAAGAAAAATAATTATTTTTTATTTTTTTATTCTTCTTTCATACATCTCAACTGAGGCTTCCCTTCTTGCCACTCATTCCCATCCCTCTTCCACATCCCTTCTCCTCCAGTACACTCCTCACCTTGTCTACCCTCAAAGAAGAACAGGCCTCTCAGAAACACCACCTGAACAAGATACAACAAGATACAGTATGATCAGACACAAACTCTTGCATAAAAACTTTTTAAGACAGCCAAAGAACAGGCAAAAATCCAGGGAGACCTCAATACTACTGGGGAAGGTCCCCCTAAACACTAAACTAACAACCAAAGCATATATGCAGAGGACCTAGAGCAGACTCAGGCAGGCTCTGTCATTGTCATTTCAGCCTTTGGTCCTTGTGAACCTCCATGAGCCCTTTTTAAAATCCCACTGGCTCCCAAATTCCTATTTTTTCTGTTGAGGGTTCTAACCTACAAGGGGAGGGACCCATTGGAAACCTCCAACCTGGGCTGTCTCTCTGTCTAATGTTTGGCTGTTGGGCTCTGCATCTGCTCTCATGAGCTGCCAGAGGCACCCTCTCTGAATATCATTGGACTAGGCATTGGTCTATAAATAGAGTATAACATCATTAGGAATTATTTCATTGTTTTTTAATAATTAAAATGATTAATTAACAGTCCTGTTTGGTTCTGATGATTGGATTAGGCATTGGTCTATAAATAGAGTATAACATCATTAGGAATTATTTCATTGTTTTTCAATAATTAAAATGATTAATTAACAGTCCTGTTTGGTTCTACCCTAGGTCTCTGGGACATGAAGCTTCAGGTTCTTGGTCATCAAGGCAATGTCCATCATAGGTTCCTCTAATGGTGTGCTTCTCAAATTAGACAAGTCATTGGTTGGCCACTCCCACCAGTTTGTGCCACCATTACCTAAGCCCATGCTGTAGGCAGGGAAGATTGTTGGTCCAAGGTTTTGTGGTTTTGTTGGTGTCTCAGTTGCTTCACTGGAAGCTTTGCTTGGTTATAGAAGTTAGATGATAGATGGTTCAGACTCTTTTTTGTGGTTCTGAGGATTAAACCATGGACCTACTCCACAAAAAAAAAAAAAATCAAACAAAAAACAAAGAAGAGAAAGGCAGAAAGAAAGAAAAAGAATTGTTTGTGGACCACAGGGTCATATTAGGTATATGTAGATGACATCTGAATGAAGCTTTGGGGGAAAAGAGTAGGAAAGAATAGGCTGAATTTTAAGTTCAAGCAAGAGAAAACACAGACTTGTAGGGAAATAATTATGGTAGGGCACTGTAGGTAGAAAATCACAAAGGGAAAAATAATAATTAGGGACAACCCCATTTAAAACAACTTAGCAAGATACTTGTTAAAAACCATGGTAATTGGATATTACCTGGTAATCTGGTGAATGTTCTAAATAAAACAAGTTGATCTGATGTTGAGGATTTTCAGCCATCAAAATAGGCATAGAAAGAAATCTTGTATACTTCTAGCTGTAGTATAAATCAGTGCAGCCACTGTGGAAACCAGTATAGAGGTTCCTGAAAACACTAAAAAATTCTATTTCATTACTGTTACCAATAAGTTTAATACCTAGATAGCCCTCCCCTCCAAAAAAATCCTATTGTAGTATGTAGTTTCTGGCCTAGACTTTTGGGCCTAGTCTCAAGATTTAGGCCTGTAAACCCACAGACCTGCAGACCTGCAGAGACACACAGATGCTTACAATAGTTTTAGGCTGATCAACCTAAGACCCAGGCATAAAACTTGCTAACTCTTTGCCCTTAATCTAACCCATGACTCTTATCCTGTTCAGCCACGTGGCTCGGTACCTTTTCTCAGAGTAGCATAGTTGTCCTCTGCTTCTTCTGCCATCTCTCTGGCATTCTGCTCTGTTTTGCCTGTTCTTAGAGTTTTCTTAGTCTGGTAGCCCACCCACACTTCCTGTCTGCCTTTGGCCAATCAGCGCTTTTTATTAAACTCCTAGGCCAGGGCAATTATTTACAATGGAACAACATAATACCCCTACATCCTGTGTCATCATACTCAATAGATAACTGCACACATGTGCTTATTTCTGCTCTATTCACAAAAACCAAGTCATGTAATCAATCTAGATGTATGACAACAGTTGAATGGATAAAGAAATATATACATATAAATTATTTATATGTGTGTATGTATAAATAATGGAGATTTATTTAGCTGTGATGAACAAAATTATGGAATTTTTGAAATATATATTGTGTGCATGTGTGTCTTTGTGAATGTATCTCCTTTAAATATGTATTCTCCCATAAAGAAAAGAGATTATTTTTGAAAGAGAAATAATACCATGAAGTGTTCTGGGAACAGAGGGTAATGAGGAACAAACATGATATACATGTATATAGTTGTCATAAATAAAGCCATAATTTTGTATAATTATGAACACTAATAAAATACAGAAGAAAAAAGAACACAGTAAAGGATGATAGTCTGACTACAGTGATTTAGGAGGCTTGCTAAATTTTGACAATATAAAATTGAAGAAACAGAATGTAAAAGTTTGGGTCTTAAGTACAGACTAAGAGGCTCATGAGATTGTATCAGAGGGAATTTCCACCATTCATTTCATCTGCCAGGTTTACAGAATGAACTCATGTAAGAGTTTAGAATTGTGCTTATGTTGGCTTCCTGCTAGAGCAACTCTGGTTTATTCCTGCTCCAGAGCTCTTGAGAAAAAGCCAAAGCTCCTTCTAACATTGTCTTCTTATTCTGCCCTATCCTCCTTCTTTCTGACCCCTACCCATTTGCCATGAAAGCCCTTCTACAGAAAATCACATGCATAAAGTCCCTCCTTCAGACTCTGCTTATAGGAAGTCTATTTTAAGTTCCAAGGAGTATTTGATTATATCACTGAACATGGAGGGTGGAACTGGTCACGTGACTTTCTGAGATTCTATAATGTGATCTGGCCTCCTTCTTTTATTCCCCCTCTAGTTTGTCACATGTAAGAGCCAATGAAACTTGCCATAACCTACTGTTAATATTGTCAGGCAAAGATTTTTTTAACCATATAAGCTTATTATTTCTTCATTTTGATTTTCTTGTATTTTAAAAATAAATGTTTTAATTGAAGTAAAATTAAATGACTTTCTCTCCTCTTGCTTTTTTCTTTAGCTCTTCCTGGGTACCTTCTCTTCAAACTCTGAACTATTTTCCAAAGTTTGTAGCCTTTTTACTTAATTTTTGTTACATATTTTATAGTACCAACAAGACTAATTTTTATGTTTTCTCTTAAACATGCATGCATTACACTGAGGTGTCATGTATGGTCACTCTAAATGGATCATTAAATCACATTAAAATTTTTTCTTGCCTGTGTATGGTACTTTTAAAGTTAAAAGAGAAGCTACATTAGTACCCTCTTATCTTTGCAAGCTCAAGAATGAGTGATTTCATTTGCTCATTTTTTTTCTTGTTAATATGCTTTTTCTGTTTTCTTGTTTTAATTTAGTTTTTACTTTATAAAAAGTCTTTTTTATCAATGTACTACCCTGTTCCCCCTCCCTTTCCTCCTTGCAATCATGCCCAATCAGCCCCCAGTCTCCCCCTGCCCCATCCCCCAATCCACTCCCCCAAAAAGAGCAATAAATCCCAAGGTGAGTCAGCTCAGATTGGCACATCACTCCAGGCAAGTCCGACCTCCTCATCCCAACATCAAGATTGGGCTAGGTGTTCTGAAGGCAATGGGCTCCAAGGTGCCAGCCCATATACAGGAACTCAGTCTGATCCCACCCCTCTGTAGTAGTGGGGCCCCATACACTTCCCATGCCAATCAACAGTTGTCCACCCCCAGAGAGCCTATATTCCCCTCGTTAATGGCTATTCTTGATTCAGTGAGCTCCCCAGAGCTCCAAATAGCTATCACTGTGCGAATTTTCCTCATAATCCCTACTCGTTGCTAATATAGATCCTATAACCCTGCTCTGAGCTGGACCAGGAACTCAGCCCGGTGTTCAGCCATGGACCTCTGCCTCCACCTCCATCCACTGCTGGATGTAGGTCCTGTGATGACTCCTAGGGTGGTCATTCATCTGATTATAGTGAAAGTCCTGTTTAGGTACTCCCTCCACTATTGGTTGGAGACCCAGCCAGGGACATTCTGTGAGTTCTTTCCCAGTACCGGGTCTCCCTCTCAGCCCACAATGGCTTCCTCCATCAAGACATTCATCTCTTTTTTTCCTCTCCCTTTTTGTTTCTCCTCTCACTTAACCATCTCCCTCTCTCATGATTTGTTCCCACCTCTTCTTGGTTGCAACCTGATATGATCCCAATTTGCTAAGGAAATCTTCCCTATTTTCTCCTCATAGGGGAATTTCTGTATGCTTCTCTTAAGGTCCTTCTGGTCCCAAGCTGTTCAGGGGTTGTGATTTGCAGCTTGGATATTCTTTGCTTTTCGTCTAAAGAACACGTATGAGTTATCACATCCCATGCCTATCTTTCTGGGTTTGTGATACCTAGCTTAGGAGGATATTCTCCAAATCCATCTATTTGCCTGCAAATTTTAGGATGTCATTTTTTTTACTACTAAGCAATACTCCATTGTGTAGCTGTACCATAGTTTGTTAATCCATTCTTCAGTTAAGGGATGTCTATGTTGTTTCCAGGTTCTTGCTATTATGAATAATGCTGCTATGAACATAGTTGAGCTAATGCATTTGAGGTACAAATGTGTATGCTTTGGATATGTGCTTAGTGGTGGTAACTGTTGGATCCTTGAGAAGATTGGTCCCAGTTTTCTGAGGAATAGCCATACTGTATCCCAGAGTGGCTGTACAAGTTTACACTCCCACCAACAATGGAAGAGTATTCCCCTTGTTCCACATCCTCTCCAGCATAGACTGTCACCTATGTTTTTGAACTTAACCATTCTGACCAGCATAAAGTGGTATCTCAACATTGTTTTGATTTGCATTTCTCTGATGGCTAAAAATATTGAGCAATTTTTTAAGTGCTTTTTGGCCATTTGTAATTCTTCTGTTGAGAATTCCCTTTTTAGTTCTGGACCCAATTTTTAAAATTAGGTTACTTAGGTTTTTGGGCTCTAGTTTCTTGAACTCTCTATGTATTTCAGGATAGTCCAGATTGTGGAGCTAAACCAAGCCAAAAACCTCCTATTAGAAAAACCCACCTAAAGATCTGCATCGCGTTCTTGTCTAGGCAAGCTTTATTTACTTGAAAAAAATCTCATCCTATATTTCATTACAAGTTGTTATAGATAATGGTCAGGGAAAATAAACTATATAAGGAGAATTAGACATGGAGTTATTGCTTTAAAAAGAATAAAGAAGAGGCAAATGTAGGATAATGTTCTTGAACATTTTAAAGATTTATGCCTGATATTGGTTTAATAAAATATTGATTGGTCAGTAGCTAGGCAGAAAGTAGAGGTGGGGCAACCAGACTAGAAAAATTCTTGGAAAAGGAAAGGCAGAGCAGCAGACACCATCTTAATTTATCAAAAGGTTAATTTAAACGTAAGAGCTAGTTAATAATAATCCTAAACTACTGGCCCAGCAATTACTATAATATTAAACCTCTGAGCAATTATTTTATAAGTGGCTGCAAGACTAGGTGTAGAAGAGATTTGTCCAGACCTTCGGGCTAAATGGTACTGAGAAATGTATGACTACAGGGAATTTTCCATTGCTTCATCTACTTTTAAAAATCTCAAAAACTGTGTTGAAGTCTAATGTACATACAGTAGGATGCTCAGATCTAGGCGCATCACTCAGTTACATTGTATTATATGAGCCTACCTCATACAATCATTTAGAGATCAAGGTGCAGAGATTTCAACAGCTCAAAAGGTTGCCTTATAACTCTTTACTCAAGATCTGTTGTCTACATTTTATTGCTATAAACTCATTTACCACATATCCTAATTTATATAAGTGCAATATTATAGCATTATACTTAGACATTTAGCTGATATTTATTGAATACTCTATCTGTGGATATAATAATAACTGCACTTGCTGTCTGTGTTTTTCTACTGCTTCTAGAGAATACTTTGATATTCCAATGTACAACAATTCAGTCTACTGTGTTTGTGAACACATGAAAAGACGTTCAAAACTCTTATCAGAGGAATACTAGAGTTTGACTTTATTTTGTACATACTAAGTTTGAAATTATAATACTGAGTAAATAGCATGCATTGGTTCTGGTACAGAGGATACAGAACATTCATATGTTGGCAATAAAAATGAAGAATAGTATAGGCTCATTAAAAACAGGCTGATTTTGAAGTTTCTAAAATTTTACTTACAGAGTTGGGTTATAAGATATTTATAGTCCCAGTATGCCTAAGATAAATTAAATGTATATCTACAAAATCAGCTTTGTGAATAGTCATAGCGGGATCAATAAGGATAGTTTAAGTAGAAACTACGTGACTGTCCACATACTGATACATCTGCTAGTAGTTTTGTATATATTGTCAAGGTTTGAAGAAAATTAAATGTTGAATAACCTTGGCTAGAAGCTTTACAGTTGAATTCAAAGATAACAGAAAAAAGTACAATGCACTTAAAATTGATGCACTGGGAATGACCTTCTGACTTGGACTCCAATAGCTCAGGAAATAATAGACAGTATTAGAGAATGTGATTGCATCAAAGTTAAAAAGCTTCTGTACAGCAAAAGAAAGACTGAACAGAACAAGAAGAGAGCCTATGTATTACAGGAAAATCTTTATTAGGTACACAGCTTATCAATATTCATACTAAATAAAACCTTAAAACATTATACATCAAAAGAGCAAATAATCTAGTCAATAAAAGAATTAATGAACTGAGAAGATACTGTACATATGAAAAGTAAAACCAGAAAATGAAAACTTTTCTACATCTTTTGTGGACATGAAAATTAAATGATGCTGGAGTTCTATCAGTCAGAATGGCTATCATCAAGACAAGAGAAACAATAACTACTAGAAAGGATACATTAAAATTAAATTCTTACATATTGTTCATGGGAATGCAAATAAGTCTAGTTACTATGGAGATAAGTATAGAGATTACTCAAAACAATGAAATAAAAAGTTACTGCTATATATACCTATCCCATTCTTGGATATATATTTGAAAACAATTTTAAATATTCATGAATATATATGCTTGTGGCAACACTATAAAGCCAAATTATGGAATTAGGTTAAGTAACTCTCAACCCATCAGTAGATGACAAAAATGTGATATGTATCCTCTACTATATTAACTTTTATTAGGTCATAGCAAAAAACAAAATGGTGTCACTTCCACAAAAAATATATGAAATTGAATATTACTATACTTAATGAAATAAACTATATTCATAAAAATACTACATCTATATAATTCAAAAATAAGAAATAGTAGAACCAAGAAGACCTGTGCCATCTACATAATTCCAGTCTAGGTGTGAAAATATTTCTTGTATACTACCTTTAACTCATAAGTCCACCCAGAACCAAGCGTGACCATGGCATCCACCCATTTTTTGGTCTAACTCCAGATGCGCATCAATAATACCATTTTTTTTTCCCATTTGGTCATCCAGAACCAAGCCCAATCATACTCTCAACACTGCCCTGAATCGCTCTGGCAAGGCAGTTTCTGTATTAACCGATGATTGGGGCAAATTAAAATCTCACCTCAGACATATAAACAAAAAATGAATCCCCCACCCAAAAGTCACATCTTGTAGCTAAAATCCTAATTGGTCTTAATAATAAAAACCTGGAATAAAGGTTAGGGGTAATTGCTGAAAGATCAGAGAAGTTAGCCACAGTTACCTTTTACCTCTATGACTCCTTAAGCCAAAAGGGCTAAGCTCCTGTTTCTGCCTACCTTATCAATTCCTCTCTCCACCCAGCTATGTTACTTCCTGTCTCCTGTTTCTACAGATCTCCAGACCTCTATGGTTAATTAGTGGCTAGATCTACCCTCTGATCTTCAGGCAAGATTTATTTGGTAGAACAAAAAACAAAATATTATGCATCAAATATGAAAGGCCAAATAGTATGTTTCTCCCACCCCAAATTCCTCTAGTCTTAAAGAAAGGCTCTCAAAGCCACAGGCTTAAGGATTATAATCCCACTTTACTTTCTGTACAATTTTCAGAGCTTTCATCAACGTAGCTCCCCACCCCATATTTAAATCATTACTCCATCTATCCCTGACTAGACTCAACCAACTCCACTAACCCATATCAATTTCACCCATCCCTGATAGACACACAATGCTCCTTCCAGACATAACATTACCAACTTTATCATAATCTCTACCCACCTTTGTAGCTTCAAATTCATTCAAGGTTAAAGAGTATCAGGTTTGACTGGAGAGAACCCCGAAAATCCTGTCTACAGATATATGAAATACACCCAGGAAAACTACAGGTAACATGTATTTTACTTGATCAAACATAAAACAAAAAAGTTATCTTTGGTTTCTTTATGTACAATGCACTGTCTATACTTTTATTAATGCATATATATAATTGCCTTCAAAAGTTTGTATTTTCAGGACAAGTAGACCAGGCACAAATGAAAACAGGTGGTCTATATGATGTGATATATCAGAGTGCTTTTGTTTTGGTTTATTCAGAGTTCTGCATCCAGAACAGCTATGAGGTGACTGGCTTAGATAGTCCAGCCTCATATAATACTTCAGCAAGGACTTCAGATACACATTATACTTTCTTATTTCACACAGACTGGACAACAATGATACAACTAGCTTTCCCATGACTTGACCATTATTTCAATTTTCTCATTGTACCCTAGAGATGCCATTTCCATTTAGATATCAGGAAACAATTTAAAGACTATGTTGTCCACATTCCCAAGAAGTAAAGTAGATAACTTTTGGTCATTCAGTGGGTTATGGATATTTTCACCATTTAGAGGGATTGGTTACAACTTGTTATTGGTAAAGGTCAGAAAAAAAGCTGGAAAAAATGAGATTAGATTAAGGGATCTCATTCTGAAAAGAAAACTGGATATATAAAAATGACGGATAAAAATATATATTACTAGACATACTTTTAAACTAAAAATTTCACTAATAGTCTTAGATATTTTACATCGGTACTGATTTTATATATTGATACAATTTTAAATTTATTTTTGTTATGCTATATACATATATTTCTAATCTTGTCTAAGGTATTACATCTATGCAGCTCATTTAACAATATAATGTAAATTTCTAGTCTTTGAAAGCTATTATTACAAACTATTTAGGATAATAATGAAATTCAGATTAGCAGTTAGTTACTTATAACAATCAAACTTATAGAAATATTAGATATGTTTTCAAGGTCAAATACAGATATATGTTAGATAAACAGGGAGTTTTCAAACACTTCAGAGTTCTGCAGAAAATGCATATGAGATATTTTAATAACATAAGGTTTTTCATAACAATAAGATATCTTTGCTCCTGGCAGCATCAATCTACTTCAGGGAAGAAGATGGGGATAGAAAAAAAAATTCCTCGTGGAGTTTCCTTTAAATACAGCAAATGTTAGTCACTTTTCAAGAAACTTCCTTTGTCTTTACTGCTGATAGTATGCTGTCCAAACTGGACCAGAAGGACACACACACACACACACACACACACACACACACACACACACACACACACACACCACTAAACAAATAAAATAAAAACCTACTTGTCAAAAAGACTTTGCCAAGACAGGGTAGAACAGTCACTCTGTTATTCTTCTTTCACAAAAAAGGTCTAAAAACCTTGTATGACTTCCTAGACAGTCATCTGTTTCTATTGTTTGCTTTTAAAAAAATTATTTTTGTTTTGTTTTACTTTTGGAAGTTCCTTTCACTGAATTGTTTACTAAGATAATATTACATTTTTCTGGAGTCTTCAAGGGAGTTGAAGCCTAAATAGTTAGAGTTAAATATTTTCCTAGTTATGTTATAAGGTAAATTATGTACAGAGCTATGGTCTTGTCAAGATAGAATAAGTACTGAGTATTTTCTCTTAATATGCAAGTACAAATGGACTAGAACTTCTAAAAATTATTCTTACCTGAAAATTGTTCTTACTCTTGACAGTTTTACTATGTTAGAGTTAAAACCTTTCCTTTTACTTAGACAAAAGGGAGGAAATATTGTGGAAATGTTTTTGTACACTATGAAGATTTGTCACTCAGATTGGTTGACTGAAAAGCTGAATGGTCAATAGCTAGGGAATATTTCCAGACATAAAGATTATGAGAAGAAACAGGGCAAAGATGCTAGCCAGACATGAAATGAGTTGAACACACAAAATGGAATAGAGGTTTAAAAAAAGCACATGGTAGAACACAGATTAATAAAAATATGGGTTACTTTAAGTTATAAGTGCTTGTTAGAAACAAGCCTAAGCTATCTTCTGAGCTTCATAATTAAGAATAAGTCTCCATTGTTGTGATTTGGGAGTTGGCAAGAGGGACAAAAAAATCCACTTAAATATAGTGAAAATTCTAGCAGTTCTTTCATTATTCAAGATTATTTTAGCTATTCTTTTTTTATATTTTCATATGAATATGAAAATTACTGTCAAGGTCTGAGAAGATTTGTGTTGGACTTTTTAATGGGAAATTACATTGAATCTGAAGATTACTTTTGGTAAAATGACTTTTTTTACTATGTTACTCCTATAAACACATGAGCATGGGAAATTTTCTTATCTTCTTAATATCTTTTTCAATTTCTTTCTTCATTGACTTGATGTTTATATTATACATGTTTTTCACTTGCTTGGTTAAAGTTACCCTGTGATATTTTATATTATTTCAAGTTATTATAAATTTATTCTCAAAACATTTATCACTGACTCTTGGGAGTTAATTTTTTATTCTGCAAATTTCTGAAAGTATATCAACTGTAGACATTTCCGAGTATATGTTTTAGGATCACTTATGTACACTATATTATATTATGTACACTATATTATCTACAAATAAATGCTCTTTTAATTCTTCCTTTCCAATTTGTACCCCTCAGCTGTCTTGTTGCCTTTGTTAAGACCTCAAGTTCTATACTGTATAGGTTTGCAGGGAGTGGACAACTTTGCATTGTTTGTGATATCAGTATAATTGCTTTGAGTTACTCTCCATTGAAGTTGATGTGGCTATGGTCTTGATGTAAACTGTTTTAATACATAGAAGTATGTCTCTTGTATCCCTAATCTCGCCAGGACTTTTATCATAAAAGGGTGTATCTTAATATGCTTATTTTTATGTGTCTGTGTATGACATATATGTGATTATCCATAAGAGTGCTTGAGATCTCCTGGAACTAAAGTTACAGGTGGTTGTAAGCCACCTGATGTAGGTGATGGTAGCCAGAATTTAGCACCTGAGCCATCTCCCTGATCTATCATATTTAGAGAACATAATAAAAAAGTATTTTTTTGTAGATATACTTAAAACTTTTATTAGTGGAGTGGAATCTGTTATGTAATTTTATATTACATGCTTGAACATGTCTTCATGCTATCATTATATTTGGATAAAAATATTTAAGTTCAAGGAGGGCTCTAGAAAATTCTGCACTACTATATTTTGTTTTATTTATTTTATTTTTGTATTGCTATTTGCTTTTGTGAAGTGAAGTATTGTATGAATATATAACCAGGCTAGTCTAGAGGTAACCCTTGATCCTCCTGACTCAGGTATCTGTTGTTTAGATTATGAGTATGCTCAGGTCCCAGATGTTTTTGTCTGTATGTTGCTAAAAAAAAAAAAAAAAAAAGAGTGTGACATTGTGACATACACCTATAATCTTAACACTTAACCCCTAGGGACCTGACAAGATGACTAGAAGACAGAGGCAAGTTCTGGCTATATAACCATGCCCTGTAAAATAAAATGAGAGACAATAATAATGTGTGTGTGTGTGTGTGTGTGTGTGTGTGTTTGTGTGTGTGTGTGTGTGTTTGTGTTTGGGGTTGAATCTTGGGACTTTATATAATTATTTGTATGATAATTATAAAGTGTGTATATAATTGCCTGCACTATGTAAACTGTATACTTATGATCACTGAGATTTTCTCTGTGCATAATATACTCATCAACCAAGTAGATAAAAAATGTTAACACCACAAACAAAAGGATTAATTTTATCATGTAAAAAGTTTATGCAAGTTTCTTCTCAAATGCAAATAACATATTAAAATAAAAATTATGATGAACTAGCATTTTATTAAATTAAATACATATTGTCTGGAAATTTAAAAAGCTTTGCATTTTACAAATGTGAATTAAATAATCATGTGACCATGCTTAGCTCTCAAGATGGTACTAGTTGAACATGGATAAGATGTATGCATGCATAACTCCATACTACTACATGAGTATATAGAAGAATGCTGTTTTCATGTATTGTTTACATGAAACCCAATTCACCCTAGCAATGTCTTGTAATTTTGAAAATATAGTGCTTAAAACATGCATTTTTAAAATCTAAAATATTTTTCTATGTATACTTTCATAGATGAATCAAAAATATGTAAAATTACACAATTGCAATCTCTATGAAACAAGAAACTAAAAGC
Organism: Phyllotis vaccarum; assembly: GCA_033318265.1. NCBI lineage: Eukaryota > Metazoa > Chordata > Mammalia > Rodentia > Cricetidae > Phyllotis > Phyllotis vaccarum. Next base: position 166,908,731 of record JARWLC010000001.1, on the reverse strand, counting down.
AATAAAAATCATATACAAATAAAAATGTAAACTGATTTGACCATTTCCTGAGACATCAGAAGGATCATTGTAGCATTTTCATGATAAGGTACATCTGTTTGCAGTACTGTAGAAGCCCCTTTGTGTCACTGTGCTAAGTGGACAGAGGCAATGACAAAATGCATAAAGTTCCTTTTTAGGAAAATTGTCTTAGAAAATGCATAAGATACCTTTTGATGTTGGTCACACCAGTGAGTCACACAAAATCTTAGAATAGATGAGTCAGGCAGTGCTTTGTTAGATAACTTACTGTTCTATTTTAACTTGTCTTGAAGTATAAATGGATAATATGGTTGAAGAGCTATTCTGGTATTTTACTGTATTTTTCCAGAGACCAGAAAGCATAGACTAAGAGGCAAGCTTGCTGTTAGATGCCCTGATTACTATTTTAAGCTACTTGTTAATAGTGTTATGCTTGCCAAACTCTCTTATCTAATAGTATCAACATTTCATATTTAAAAGAAAACACTGATATAAAGAAGGGGCTATATTTCATATTTAGGTATAGTCTATAAGCACAGGATGAGAGGTATTGTAAATGATTACTAGATATTAGCCTTCCATGTTCCTTTATGATTTTAGTCCTTAAAAATAGAAAACCTATTTTATCATTTGAATATCAGGTGACCTTGTAACTCACTCAGACCAACTGCAAATTACAGAAGTGATGGTGTGTTGGTATGTATTGTATCTTTCAACACTCTTTGCATGCTTGAATTTTTCCTAGTGAGACACTTTCAAGACAGTGGGCAAGTTCAAGATGACTAGTTAGATGAGAGATGTAGAACCTAATGCACTGGGATGTGCTAGCACTCTGATAAATAATCCATAAAGTAGTACTCTATAGAAGTTATTGCAACCAGGGGGTGGAGAAATCAACCATCTAGAATTGTGGAAATACAGACATTTTCTCAGCTTTTTTTTTTTCCGATTGAAGATACAGTTTTAAAACAAAATTTTAAAAAATATGCCATTTCTTACTTTGTATCAGCAACCTGTCAGGGAAATTCAGAAGAAAATTCATAAACTAAATTTTAATGATGACAAGATAATAATATAGAAGTGTAAGCAGCTACTTGGAGAGATGTGCTTAGCAAGACCAGTGAATAAAGGAGCAAAATGCATTCAAGTGTCACCACTTTATTTCCCTTCTGCTTGCCTAGATGTCATAGTTCCTGCTTTTTTAGATACGAGCCTAGAAGATTCAATGATCCATGTTTGGACTCAGACAGTCCTCTTCTCGACAAGGATCAGGAATTCTGAGTTATAATTTTGCCTATGCATTCTGTGCTCAAGACTTTTCCTATATGGAAACCTTAAGGGCTGCAGGACTCCTGGTCATCTCTATTCAAGTCACTTTTCTGGGATATTAATCATGTAAATCATCCTAAGTCCTGGAAGGTAGGCAATAACAAATGATTTTTCAAGGTCAGTTTTGCTTAGATCAGAAGAATAGTATAGTCAGATGAAGTTGTAGAATCCTTACAATCAAGAGACTGAGGGAGGGGTATCATAAATTCAAGGACAGTTAGGGCTATATAGCAACATCTGTTTTCAAAATAAAAGCAAACAAACAAAGCAGACTTGATGACACACATTGTATATTCCAGAACTTGGGAGTGGGGGTGGATTTATGAAGATCATAATTTCAAGGGGACTGTGCTACTTAATGACTTAGAGACCAATCATGGCTACAAGAAACCTTTTATTAACAAACAAACAAAAAGGACTGAAAGAGAAAAGTGGGGTGGGGGGGGTGAAATCTCTGACTGATGAATAAAAATATAAGGCAGGATCAAATGAGAATGATCCATTCATGGGTCAAATACCAGCAAGCAAGAGCTACCTCCTTCTGTTTGCACCATTTCTTTAAATATCTCTGTAGTGATTGCCTGTTGGTCTTAGTTTGTGCTTATTTTGAAATATTTATGTTTTTTCCATCAATTACAAAAAAATCTCTTTATTATATATAGCACTCTGACTGGGCAGCTATTTACTTTTAGGTCTAAAAGTATATTTTCCCATGATTTCCTGGCTGACATTGTTGGTTGGAGACCTGATGTTATTCTAATGTTTCAGTTTGGAAGGTGTGTTGACATTTTCTCTGACCTCCCTTAATATTGTTTCTTTGTCTTGCAGTTTTAATAGTTTGAGTAGAATGTATTATATACATATTCTTGTCTGGTGAGACTATTTTAGGTTTTAAGTGCATTTTGTGAATGTCTGTTTCTTTAGATTTGGAGAAACTTTCACTTTATTTTTTATTAAATGGCTTCTAATACGATTAGTATTTTTCTCAGTTCTTTCTATTCCCCATGGGGTGTTAGTTTGATCTCATTATTTTATTCCAGAGTTCTTGCATATTGTGATCACATTCAATTGCTTTTCTTCTTTATTAACGTCTCAATATATTTTGTCAAACCTGTCCTCAATTTCTGATATCATTGTTGGAGTTTTCTATTTTTATCAAAAGGATGAGGAAAACTGGTCAAGGTGTGCACCATGTCCCTGGTACCCACAGAGACCATAAAAAGCCTTGATTTCCCTTTTGTAATGTTGGTTCCTTCTACTGATTTCATCAGTATTGCTTATTTTCTCATCCTTTGCTGACTTTGTTCTTTACTGCTGGATTTCTCTTTCAGGTTTGAATTGAATTTATTTGCTTATTTGTACCTTCCTTCAGATAACTGACCATTACTACTGAGATGTTTTTCAAATTCTTATTAAGCATTTTACGTATTTCAATATCTTTTGATACCAGTTGAGAAGTTATGTCTTTCAAAATAATCTCATTGCTTTGATTTTGCATGTGCTTTTTGTTTCTATTTGAGAATTTGTTGGCTTCACACTTTTTCTAGATTTGGGTATAAATTTATAACTATATGTTATGTGTGAAATGTGTATAATCATTACCATAGGTATTTTCACAGGGGCAAGAGAACAAAATGGGTGTGTTTTCTTGATCACTACTCACTTTTAGTTTTTGAGACGACACTCACTGATCACTTGTTCGGCTGTGCTGCTCTTGTACAATGAATATCAACTCTCTGCTGTCCCTACTCCACAAACATTCCTAGGTCAGCTGTTGTTACAGGCACCTGCTTTTCTATCAGGCTTTTTCTCTTGTGCTCAGCATCCAAACTCAGGTGCTTAAGCTTGCCTGAAAGGAATTTCACCTACTGAGCTCTCATCTCTCCAGTTCTTGGGAAGCCTGTTCTTGCAAGCAAAATGTACAAGAACACTTGAAGTAAAAACTAATTTTGGAAGTGATTTCTGTTTCCACTCCTCCAAACTAGAAGTGGCTGGAAAAAAGTTGTGTTTACATCGCTTCTGAGTAATGCTGTTTCCTGGTACCATTTTACTCAACACATGAATTCCCAGGGCACTTTTTCCATTTTCATCTTTAGCATGTAATTTCTTCCACTATAGTTCTGATTCTTTTCTTCACAGAGTCACACATTAAGAACCTCTTGTCCTTGCTCTTATATGGAATTTCTAGGATGACCTTTTAACCCCCTAAAAGATATACTGAACAGGTATCTGGCCTAAGCTGGAGATGTAGGAAATTCAAAATGGAGATAAAATCTTAAGAATCCCCAAATCTCTAAAGAAGTAGTAAGAGTGATCCTTACCTAAAAAAGTGATTAGGAGTTGGTGAAAAAAAAAATCACAAAATAGTTATAATAATAAAAATAATGACTCTGAAAAAAGAAATTCAAATACCTTGTTTTTAACACATCATACATTATGTACCACATTATTATATTATTATACTGTGCTTCATAAATTTACACAAAGTAGTATAAAAGAAGAGTTTAAAGATACTAAAAGATATTACAAAGAGATATTACATGTCCAAAACTCTCACAAATAAACATCAATTTGCATTTGTATATTTTATTCAGGTGAGTACTAACTGAAAAGGAGAATAAATATATAGAAAATACTATTTATAGCCCCAAAAAAATCCAAAAATTCTAAACTAGAGAGAATGCTCACAGTCTACATCCTGCCTATCTGTTATCCACTGTTGTGATATTACAGAAGAGCTGGCATTTTGGAAAAATAGGCTCCAGGCCTCCAAGAATAAATGGTCAGAGATTTAACTGCTTGCCACAATAGAGTGACACAATTAAAATGTTTGCTATTAAATGCTGTCAGCATTTCATTGAAGAGCCCACCATTTTAAGTTTGGGATAAGACTGAATGAGAATGTACATTTCTTAATATCCTGTTTCCTGAATTTTTCTACTTATTTCCTAAAGTTAATGCTTTTACTTAATATATCTTAAAAATTAAATGAAGAAAATATGATTTTAGGTTTAGTAATTCATATGTCCATAGGAATACAAAAACCCTATTATGCATTTTTCCATTTCTTTGTCTAATGCTGCTGAAAGCTAAACACCAGAGAACTGCATGTAAAACTTGTAGACTCTAGCATACTATCTAGACCAAAACCAAATAATTAACAGTAAGAGTAACCTACCGTAAGAGCCAACATTTGCAGTTTATACAATGCAAAAGACCTCTTAGATGAGCCCCAAGCCACTCTCACCTGAATTCCCCATTACTCACTCAGAGTGACATTTTGAGTGTAACTTCCAATGAAATTCTAGCTTCTAGACTTCTGAGAAGATAACTTCCTCATACGCCACACAGCCTCATCTCCTTCTAATACCTCTATTCCTAACTTTCCAGGTTACTGTAACTTTATTTTCTCATCAAAACTCCCCCATACCCATGATCTCTATTTTTCTCTACTCTCAACTCCTTTTTTGCAATGAATATGAAGAAAGCTGATATCCAATAACCCAAACTCAAAGAGCTTTGAAGATTTTATTCTCCTTATGTGTCCTAACCTTCCTGTTCTCATGTTAGCATCTTTCTCTAGGTTATCACAGCTAGTGACTACCTAAGGCTTATTTCATGCTTAAAAGAGACAGAATGGAGTCATGGAAAAGAAAGAAAATAGCATGAAGATGACCTTTGGAAAATAAAGAGGAAAGGGTAGTAAGTCACTTGTCTTAGAGGTTCTACGTGATAGAATATTAATGGTAGAGTGTCCATGAATAGTGCTTTTGCCTTTGTGTTTGAGGATGTAAACCAAGTCCACCAGAAAAATCTGCTATAGGGAGTCCACTATTTCTCCTAAGCTGTTTCTTGTAGCTATAAGTTCAAGACTATAAGTTAGATGAAGAACTCAGACATAACATGCTCAACTGTGTCTAAAATCTCTAATAAAAAGCATGAACAGAATCATAAGCATGTATTTTGAATACTAATCCAATGAAACTCAACAATGGCAACTTTAGGTCCCTGTTTACATGCTTTGTCTCTTGCTCAGTCAGCACTTCCTGGAAATCATCTTTCAGTATTTACAGAAAAATGACTTTATTCAACATTCTGATAATATTTGAAGAAAGAACCTCAAGAAAGAATCCCATGTGGCTGGATACAGGATTCTAAGGAACAATAAATGACTCACATCATGTTTGCTCATGTGATGGTCATGATAAACTGTCATGTGACTAGTGATTGTTAATCTCTCTTACTCCTCGAAGTGTTTTTTTTTTTTTCTGCAGTAAGAAGCCTTCTGTAATTTACTGCCACACACCTGTTTCTCTCACATCATAAAGGATATATTCTAAAAAATGGGACTTAATTTAAAATGAGTGTTCACCAGATGAGGGGTGGTAAGGAACATAGACAATATTCTGTAATAGATAAAATACAAAGACTTATTAACCAATTAATGATTATAGGAAACTGCTGAGCTGAAATTTTAGTTCCTGAAATAGAGGAAACAAACTTTTGACTTCAGAGCCTACCAGTAATTGGCGTCTGAATACAACCCTTCAAAGGGCAGAAGGTTTATTCAAGAAAATGTGTATGAGTATTTTGCCTGCATGTATTTATGTGTACTGCATGTATGACTGGTTCCTGTAGAAACCAGAAGAAGATATCAAATCTCCAAAATTGGAGTTAAGGATGATTTAGAATGATCATGTGGGTACTCAAATTAAACCCAGGTTCTCTGGAGGACTAGTCAGTGCTCGTAGCTACTGACCCATCTATCAGCCCCATTGGACAGTTTCATCTTCTCTAGTTTCTTGTTCTTTTTTTTGAAGTTTTCCTTGTCTTTATGTTTTTTTCCATTTAAAAATTTTTCATCTCTGTAAATTTTATTTTTAAAGCAAAATAGCAGTAATAGCCACCTTTAGTTCTTTGAGTATTCATATAAATAATTAACTTAAAATGGTTTGTAAAGTGTAAAATTAAATGCCCTGGTAGATAGATGCTGTTCTCATCATTATTAGATGGTCAGAATGAGTGTGAGCCAAATTCAGAGTCAGTTGGGAAGCAAAAGTAGAAGTGATATCAAGGAGTTTCAGATAATAGCATCAGTGACTCAATCGAGTTATATAAACAGATGGACACCTTTTTATAATTGTATGTGATAAAAATTATCCCACACTGCAAGCTGACAGACCCAATCTCTTCTCAAAGAAACTCTTTCATTCCTTATGAGGTTTATTTACTTCCTGAAACTTGCACATAACATTTATTTTCTGGGTCTTAATGTTCCTTTCTCTGTCTTTCTGGAGGAAATTTATGAATTCTGACTAAAGAGATACATAATAGCCTCCAACTCCATGATTTCATTTTGTGATTTTTTCGTAAACCTTATTCATATATTCAAGTATAACAAGATTTGCTCTTTGCCTTGTGTTGGCAACATGTTCTTGCTTTTATCACAGTTGTTCCTTATGGGTCTATCTTAGATGGACATCCATAAAATTACTGATAGATTGGTAGACTAAAGATCATAGATTTGCTTCCAGTGTAGTTTTAAGTACAGAGCAGCTTGTGTTTTAGCATACCTTGAATCACCCTTTTATGACACTTAAGAGTAAATATGGATTTAACTATAGTTTTTGCATGATTTGTGGCTTGTTCTGACTCATGATCCTTGAATTGATAGACTGCACAGATTTGCATACCTGTTGTTTTAAAATTTACATCTTTTTATAAAGTTTAATATTTTCTTATTTATTTTTTACCTTTTTTTGAGAAAGGCTCTTGTTAAGTTATCCTGGATGCTCTAGAACTCACATTGTAGAACAGGCTGGCCTTGAACTTGTACCTGTCCTCCTAATTTTGTCTCTGTGACCCTGGATTTTAATCATGTGTTACAATGTCTAGATACATATTTTATTACAATATACCATATTCCTCTCAAGTCTCCCTGTGTTTACCATATTTTTACTTTTTCCTTATATATTTTAGAAATCTTAGCTTTTGGGCTTCTCCATATTTTATAAGATGTTTTAAAGTAATATGTGTGTAGATTTATGCATATGTGCCTATTTTATCAATATATTAAAAATCAACCATTAATTGGTAAACTAGCAAGAAACTAATCAATAAAAAAGCAGAAACAGCCTTCTTTGGACAAAAGAAATGATAAGAGCATGAATCTGTGTGGGTTTCTACTACACATTTTTCTTTTTGCTTTACTCAGTGGAAACATATTTTTCCATATATTAAATTTTACCTATATTACCTATTAGCCTTATTAGCCTTGTAGTAAAGCTGATAATTTTTCACATTTATCTTTCTAAAATGAAGTATGAGCTCTAGTACACCTCCAGAAAGCCTGGCTGTTACATCTTATTTCCTCATGGAGATATGAGTGATTATTGTAATTATCCTTCAGGTTCTGGAAGAAACTGAGCTTCATCTACAAAGATTCAGCCAAGGCAGAAATTTTCTAAATTTAATTTGCACAAACCTTCCTGGATAATGTTCTTAGGGATGGTTTATTGAATTATATGGTTTTCATTTTCTTTTCTCATACAGTCTATAAGGATTTGTTGAGTTCTTGCTTTATAGTAGGCTCTGTGCCAACAGCAAAGTATGGCAAAGATCAGACAGATCAGACAAATATAATCTTTGTTTCATGACTCAACCCTTTATAACACTGAAGCTGAGCAGAGCAGCATATGAATCAGTTAAGAAGATGATAAACTCAGCATCATTATGTCATCTGGATTGCTGGCTGTAGTTATAAGGACCAGTAGCCTTATAGGAAAGTTTCAACATGAGCCCTGTTCTATTCAATGCCTCCTGCCTAGATTACCTATCTCTATGAAATAACATAGAGACCAATGGAAGAAAATAGACATTAATTTCTTAGAAACGAACACACAGATGATTACCTAGTATATAACTGGGCCAATTTTTTTCTAATTTTAAAAGAATCCACTAGATTTTTGTTTTTAAAATTATTTATATAATGTTTGTGTAGTTTTTATCCAAGTTATAGTCTTATTGATATAAAAGAAATCATAATATCTCTAGCTGAAAGTTAATTTAACTAATCATGTGTGTGTGTTTGTGTGTATGCATGTTAAAAAATTTATTGACTTACCGAAGATCAGAAACCTGGTTAATAGTAGAATTATAAATAAAACCAAAACCCCACCTTTATCCTTTTTCTATATGTTATATTGTCACAGTCCATGCTATTAAATTGAGTGTAATCAGTGTTTTATAATGGACTTCTAGGACATACTTCACTCTATTGTCAAACACTAAAGACTTTGTATGTTTATCATCTATTAAATTTGAAAAGTGTCTCTTCTACTTTGAAAACAATATGCTATTTTATAGACTTTTAAAACTCACTATTAAGTTACAAGTTTCTAGGACATTCACTGTAATTCTTACTAACCTTTAGAAAACAGAATAAATATAGTTCAATTGTATACCAAGAAATAAGCTTCTAGGTGATTTTCAAGAACCTAATACATTTCTTCTTTCTCTAATCTGCATCTCTTTTATGGAAATAGCATAGTCAATTGGTACTAATTAGAATCATAAAAACAATTAGTATTTTCTGGAATTCATGATGTCTTCCAACTATGTATACATTTTATCCTGAAAGCAACTCTGTATGGTTCCCATTCTCTACATTTTGAAACATAAGGCCAAAGTAGCTACTAGAAACACCTCTGACTCAAATATCTACATCTATTCTGCTCTAGTTCAGGTTTATAAAAGCTTTAGCTTGCTTAATAACCTGTCAGAAGAAAGTTCCCAATAGTAATATGAATAGATAAGTATATGGTTGAATTTTAAGCAAGATCTAAAAGATTTTCAGATTACCCATAGCTTTGATTTAACCTTCTTTCATCTCTCTTCTAAAAATATCTATGATTCATATTATAAATGGAATGAAATTATGGGGAATGAAATAAAGGCTGCAAAATTGATACCTTTATTGTACATGCAAAATAAAGCTAACTGCTGTCTACAATTTTCCACTGTGACACAGCTTCTTTTCCTCCTAAGCAGATGGAACCTGCTTAGAGGTACTAGGGCTAAAGTGCATCTCAGGTCGTGTTGGTTTAAAGATTTAAGGTCAGCATACACTAGGGACCATCAAAGGGTCTCACTGAGGTCTGAAATTTGGGTGATAAGTATGATGATGTGGGACATCTTTCTGTATGTTGTGAATGACATTCATTAATAAAGAGACTACTTTGGCCTATGACTAACTTATAGGCAGGCAGGAAATCCAAGCATAGAAATAGGAAAGGAGGGCAGAGTTACACAGAGACACTGCAGGCAATTGCCCAAGAAAGCAAGATGTAAACAAACACAGGTAAGCCACAAATCACTTGGAAATATATAGATAAATGAAAATTGGTTGAGTTAACTTGAAAGAGCTAACAAGTAATGATCCTGAGCCGTAAGTCAAACAGCTTGTAATTAATATAAGACTTTGTGTGATTATTTGGAGCTAAGTCACTGCTTGACTTCAGGTCTGAACCTTAGGGTTAGGCCGAGTCAGAACCCTTATGCTACAAATGCTATTCCAATACAGGGCATGTACACACACATACAGCCTAAAATGCTTTAAAATGGTCCTAGAACACAGAAACAGACAAAACAGCCTTTTAGTTGTGTCTTTCAAGCAGGTTTTGTTATAGAGTGGCATGCGGGTTTGAGCTACAAAATGTTGGACTTGCAGCCTGCAGCTTAACCTGCAACAAGGCTGATTCCAAAGTCTCACAAGAACCTTGGTAAAAGCACAAGTTGCATATGATGGATGTAAGGTTTCTATTCCTACAGTCAAAAAGGGAACAGTGTCACACATGGCTTCTTGGTAGCAGCATTTTCCCAGAGGGCTCTGCTTGCTGGTGATGACCAGAGGTGCTGTTCCTTTAAGTGAAGCTTTCTGACTCAGCTTCAACAGCAAAACCTCAAACAAGGCTCTTTTAAGAGGCCCTTGATGCCAAACATTTAAATGAGCAGTAGGGAGTGACAGTGTAGACCCTGAAATTCCCCAGAGTTGGGGTGGTAAACATGATTCCTGGCAGTACCTCTACCTAACCATTATATAGGAGTGCTTTAAATCTTAACCACACCTTAGCATATTAAGGTGTGGTCAGAAGAAGAGATAAATAGTAGAGACAAGTTTAAATGAAAAAAAATCTCTAAATGTTTTATAATGTGTGTAAAAATATACATAGGCTTGGAAGAGAAAAGAAAAAAAAGAATAAATAAAGTTTTTAAGAAAAGAGATCAAGTAAACAAAATATATAAGCCATGTAAAGATACGGATAGAGTCTAGATAGTGTATGTAACAAAATATATAAGCCATGTAAAGATATGGATAGAGTCTAGATAGTGTATGTATGTAAAGATACGGATAGAGTCTAGATAGTGTATGTAACAAAATATATAAGCCATGTAAAGATACTGATAGAGTCTAGATAGTGTATGTACACATTATGTTGACTTTAAATTGTTTGACTGTGAGGAAGGAGCAAGAGCTGCTAATAGACATTTGATTATAAATGCTGCTGGATTAATCCTATATATTTTGTAAATGACTTTACTTTAAAATTGAAATAAAAGGATATGCTACTTTGGAGAAGAGATTTTGATTTTATTTTCACAAAAAAAAGAGAGTCTGTGGATTCATTCTGAGTTAAGGAAAATAAGGTTTGATCAAAGAAATCCCCGTAAAAAAACTTATAAGAAGAAATGGCCACATCAGTTTTAACACTACTAGGTGATTCAGTCTCAGGATCCCCATAAGTTTGCCAGTGCCTTCAATCAGCATGATGTAATTTATGGAAAGCAATGCCCAAATTCCCAAATACCTTTTGTAAATGTTTGGTTATGTTATAATGGTTAATAGTCATAATCAATCTCTTTTTGTAGAAAAAAGGGGGATATATGATATAAAATGATGTTTAAAAGTAAATTACTGAACTACTACTTTTAAATACTTCAAATTGATATGTATTTTAGTTTATTGATACAAATTTGTTAAGGTTTTATGCTGTATGCATATTCTACTCTTACTTAAGATGTTATATTTATATAATTTATTTTAAATTGTAATATATAATTAAGAAATGTAGAAGGATGTTTATTCATCTATGATAATATATACTTATATTAGTTAGGTTTTTAGATATGCAAAGATATATTTCAATTAGAAAGGCAATTTTCAAACACTTCAAAGACCTATAAATATTGCATTGAAAATATTTTAAGAACTTAGATATTTCTTGAAAATGAGACATATCTTCCTCTGTAAGCACCAATCTACTTCAAGAGGATTATGATCAATCAAAGAAAATATGCCAGATGGGCAGAGCAGTGCTTCAAATTTCCTGCTTCACTGAAAGGTTTTGTAGAGACTCTAGGCCTGTAGGCTGAAGATGAATGCCTTGACATTACCTTGGGTGACTATCTAAATAGCAAGATATCTGTCATTTCCAGAATTTGGAAGTTGCTTGTAATGCATTTCCTGTTTACCCAAGTAATGTTATATTCTCCTGTGGTCTTCAATGAAATTGAAGGTTAATGGTTAAATTATAGTTTTTCTTAGTTATAATAAAGGGTAAATTAAATGTGAAACTTTATCCTCACAATGATAAGATAGATCAAAGAATGTTTTCTTTAATTTTGCTAAATCCAAATAGACTAGATATTGTAACTGTAATTCTTCCTTGATAGCTGTTTTGTTATATGTAGTTCTACTATGTTGAAATTGAAACCTTCTTTTTGGATTAGACAGAAAACAAGAAGTGATATGAGATGTCCTTCTGTATGCAGTGAGTACCATTGGTTAATAAAGAGGTTTTTTTGGCCTATGGCAAGCCAGCTTATAAACAGGTAGGAAATTCAAGCATATAGTAAGGGGAAGGAAGGTAAGTCACAGAGATGCTATGAACTGCTGTCCAAGGAAACAAAATGTATAGAAACAGGTAAGCCACAAGCCACAGGGCAATACACAGATTAATGAAAATGGGTTGAGTTAAGTTAAAAGAGCTAGCCATAAGCCAAAGAGCCTGTAATTAATATATAACTTTGTGTGATTATTTGGGGCTAAGCCATTGTGGGACTGCAGGTATAGACCTCAGGCTGTATGGGTCAGAAACCTTTGGCTACAGAATAAAATATAATTTTGAGTCTCCATAACCAGATTATCATCTGGTAAGTCTCTCTAACCAAATTATCGTCTGGTGAGTACCCTAACCAAATTATTCTGAGCAAAGTATGCTCAACATTTGTAGAATGCATTAACATTCTAAAATACTTTTTCAAATTAAGGTTCAAAGGCACCCAATACCTCAATGAACTATGGAGGGAATATTTTAACATTGTGCAAAGGTATGACTTATCCTATACTGGAGATAGTTTGTTTTCCAGAACTAGGCCTGGAACTTCAAGCTGTAGACTAAGAGACTTTCAATCTTTATATGCTCAACATATAGATAATGATGGTGAAGGATGTCTAAGGTAAAGTTTTTTAAACATTTTTTGTCTCACTCATTGGTGGGAATTAGATTCCAGAGCAAATTTTGTTTCCAGTTGATGTGTTGAAAACAGTCTTTAGTTCTGGGTGATACTTTGTAAAAGTATCTGGTTGAAGGTAACTGTAAGTGTTTTTGATGGTACTACATAGTGTTGTGAACATTGTAACTGAACCAAGTGACATTCTCTAATGTGCTTAGGCATCTACATTTCATAATAAAGACACAAGCAGAAAATGATAACTTATTTCTTTTCTTCATTTATCTTGTTTCTCCCTAAAATTCCATTGAGGAAACAGATTACTGCAGAGGTGTTGCATGATTCTCCTTAAGAAAACATAAGATGGTACCATTTCAGAGCTGAAGTGAGAAATATAGTGTTTTATTTTTTTTTTAATCCAGTCATAAAGCTAAAGATAGAAACAAAATCAGGGTTGGAGAAAAATTTAAAGAGGACATTTATTATGAATACTTGTCATGCCAAACACAGATTCTTTGATGTTTTATAGTATAATTTTTTATGGTCAAGATTCTAAAACCTCTAGAAAGCATATCTATTCCCATATGCTACAGAAAGTAGTGAATGGGAACACCCATTAGTCAAGCTGGTTGTCCAGTATCATCCAATAGTATGTACAAGGACTTTGTGAAAGGTTTGTATGCCCACTATACATCTTACTATAACCTCTTCATTTTGGTGCCCTCACCAAGAGTGCTCTAATTAACAAATAATCGGATCATTAAGAAATTGAGCATTGAATCCAGTTAACATTGTCAATAAAGAGATAACAAATGAAAAGTGGACAACATGGTAGACCAAAAATGGAAAATGAAATTTCTATAGTGGCTTACCTGGGCCAATCTATATTGCTTATCTCTGAGAATCAAAGCTAATCACATTTGTGTTCTGTTGTCAATTTTCAGGCTCTATGCTCCCCGAAAAGGGGGATGCCAAACCTATCTGTAAGGTCACACAGAAAACAATAGATGCTATTTCTATGGTTTCACTAATTTTGTCCCTGTATTTGTACTTTTTGAAGTAGAACAATAAACTGTGTATATGTCTGCCATTATGAACAAATTCTCTTGATGAATTTGGTCCTCTATTGTAACCCACAGGAAGAACCTTCATGATTATATGTATTTTACAAAAAGATGTTTAAAAGATGATTCTGTAAGTGAATTGTTCTTCCTCTTTCCTCACAGCTCTGAAGACCTTGCCAAAATATAAAATGAGATTTATAACCTCTCAATATGAAAGAGCTATGTTAAGTTGTGAGGGTCACTGTGTCTACTCATTTTCCACAAGGACTGATATATTCACCTTTTCCATTAGTGGATATAGGAGTGGGTTCCCATGACACCATCCTTTTGTAATACTCAAAAACAATATATTTTCAGGTGCCCCCAATTTGCAGAATTGCAATAGATACAAAGAATTGCTATGCCCCCTTTTGACCTTCACCTATAGCATAGAAACTGGAGAAAATTTAAAGAGAATGTGAAAAATTCCTCTATATTTCTGGAATAAATGAACAAATGGCTTTTCACAAAGGTAGCAGAAAAAATATTGTTAAACTTTTCAAATGGTTTGGAATTTTTTACTTTATCTCAAGTTGTGTGAGGTATCTAAATTCAAACTTGTTTTTTTTCTTACAAGTATAGGAAAGGAAAGTGACCAAAACTTGTAATGGCATAGATGTATTGTAGGCATTTATCTACCAGAAATTTCTTATCTGGCATTTATACTTTTGAAGTTGTCACAACACTACTTTCTAATTTAAGCCATAACTGCATTGTAAACTTAGAGTTAAAAGTTAAATGTTAATTATTTGTTCACAACGAAGTCATAAATAACTAATGCCATTATGCAACAGGATCTAATTCTGCTAATAATTTGTGCAGAAGTTTAGCATTCTGGCTGACTTATGTTATAGCAAAGCATGCATACCAGAATACCAGAGTGATTTTATTGAATATTTAGGAACTCAATTTTCTAAGCATGACTTTCTCTTGCTCATTATTAAATACTTGCATTTTTTTCTAATATTAGTTAAATTAATTAACATTTGTTTTTCTTTCATAGTGACATGCCATCTGAAGCTATACTACTTTTGAATAATGTCTTTCTGTTGTCAATAATCATGATGCTTGTAGCCTTTTAAGAATATGCTATTTTTTCTGAGATAGTTAATAGAATATCTCTCTCTCTCTCTCTCTCTCTCTCTCTCTCTCTCTCTCTCTCTCTGTGTGTGTGTGTGTGTGTGTGTGTGCGTGCGTTCTTATGCATATAAAGGCCTGAGTTCATTGTTGAGTATCTTTTAAAAACATTTTCTACCTTATTTTCTTAGGACACTTCTATTAGTGAACCTGGAATTAATCAATATGGTGAATCAGTTGGACAGCAAGCCTGAGAGATCTATCTATCTTTGCCTCCCCAACACTGGAATTATAGATGTGGCCAGCACTGGCTTTGTTTAAGTAGGTGCTATATGTTGAATGCAGATTCTCATGCTTGCTTGGAAAACATTTTACTGATGGGGTCATTACCCTTTGCACTTCATTATACATACAGAATCCATTGAACATCTTTATAGCCACAGCTTTTCGGAACTATGAAAGATACTGTTTCATGGAGGTTTGATGTTTGGCAATCAAACCATATAGACAAATATCTATGGCTTATCACTTCCCATAATATGATTTCAAGGCTTGAGGTTCATCCTCTGACTTCTCAATCATCTTCATCTTTACCGCTCCTTTTATAAACTGTCCTACTTGATAACAATTATAAAAGATGCAAACTGTTATTCTTTTTAATTTGGGGAAAAATTAACACAAATAGTAACAATTCATTACACTTTCATCTGTTCTTGACAAGCCATCACAATAGATAAAAAATGTACATATTTTTCCTCCAAAATTAGAAGATGTGTAAGTAAATATGCTACTTCATTTTACACTAGTTGACACATTCAAATAGCACATGGCATTCTAAAGGAATCTGAGAATTAACAACACAAGCCAAATAAGACTGTTTTAGTAAAAGACAGACCTCCCTTCAAACACTGTTTAGAATGTGTACTTCAATGTATTAGATTTAGAAAATGCAATGTCTGTGTGGCATACATTTCTATTAAATTTATTTACATCCTGTATTAGATACAGTCAATGATATGCACAGAAAATGTATTACCTTTAACATGTGCACTATTAGTGATAGGCAAGACAATGTAACCCATGAAGCAAACTAAGGATAAAATGTATATTATTAATCGCATTTCAGAGATGAGACAAAACCAAGTGTAGTTACACACAACCAGAAAAATAATCTTTGCTTGTATCTTTTTAACCAAACAATTTGTAATAGTTTCAGAGACCTTTTTATACTTCAGACTTCATTTTACAAAGAAAATTCAGAGATTCATTTGGCAGCTATTTGTTATTTGTTTTATGCATAATTTAGAAATTATATGCTGCTGATAACCCCAGTAATGTAATGCCTAACCCCTCACATTCTTCCTTGATTGCCATGCAAAGGATTTGAAAAGACATGTTTTAGACTAATTATCCATCAGTAATCATCTCCATACAACCCAAATCACATTTGATTCCCCCATTAAGACAGTCCAGGAGAATGACATTTTCATATCCAGAATGCTTTCTGCAGCAATCAGGTTAATTTTATGTTTCTACTCCATTGGACTTCTGAATTTAAACATGGAAGAAAGAAAGAAAATTCTATATAGAGAATAATAATATCCCAACACATGAATTTGGATTAACTGCAGAAAAGGGGTAACCCATTAACTTTCCAAACAGAACACCTTTTCATTCAGAAATGTCACCTGCCAAAAGGGATTCAGTCAGCATGTGATTCAGATGCTCTACTGCTAGAATACTGCCTTTTGTTCTGATCATTTTCAAAGCCTATGCCTTCACAAACAAATGCTTGCTGTATAAAATAATTCATAACAAAGAACAAAAAAACAAATGCCAAGTAATCATAGTTTATTGAAGTCATTTGATAATACCATCCAGCAAATCATTAATCCATGAGAATATATTAGCTTAAATTTATAAATGTTGTAACCTTTTAAAATGATCAATAGATCAGTGATGCTTTTGTAACACTTCTCAAGATTGAGCTTCTCTTTGTTTTCTTTACTTAAGTAACACTATAAACATATTTAAGGATTTTATAAGCAATATCATCATCCAATATTCACTATACTCAAAATCACAAATGATTCTCTCTCATCCTTTTTGTTTCTACTATGAAATGAAAAAGTCAACATTATGAGGGAAAAGGCATCTCTCAATCTATCATATGTGGAGTATGTGATTGTCAGACCCATAAACTAACCTATAATATTCTGCTTTTTCAGACTAATACAGATTTTTTCTCCACAGTTGCAATCCCTGCTTTCCGGTTCTCATATGAGAAAAGTCATATGGTATAATATTGAAATTTAAACATTATTATTACTTTACATCAGGACATTTTAACTTTATAGTTTTTACTTTTTCTTTTGAATTTGGTAGTGTAATAGGTGGTTGGGTTTATAAATTTATTTAAATTGTACCAACACTTTTCTGTTTGATTCACATACTTTCATACATCCATGTACATTTCATGAAGCCATAAAGTAGAAAGAAAAGTGCTTGTTTAAGGAAAAATTAACAACAGAGCACTTGCAAGCTTACCACATGAATCAAGAAATAAAAGCTATCTGCAACTCAGATCCTGTATGTTCCTGCTAGTGGGATCTTTCATTAAAAGAAACAGGTATTAGGAAATTTGTTAGAATCATGTACTTGAAGTCTTATATTTTGACCATAAATGGAAAAATGTAGCCTTTTGGGGCAATTTTAAGTTCTTGTATCAAGAAGGAATAATTATATAGCATCAAGTTCTTTTTATATTTCTCTATATATGTGCTATATAGCTGATGTACCAGATATTAAATACTAATCTAGGAGAAAAAAAGTCATTAAGTTACATGCCCTATACTTTAGAAACTTGTAAGATTTATTAGGGTGCAGGAAACCATATAAACATTTCTGCTTCTACCTTAACTACAATCCAGTTCAACTATGGGGAGTTGGAACCAGAGAAAGGCATATACAGCAGAACTTAAAATTGCTTTATTTCAACCGACATATGAGCTGACCACCATTTAACAATGGGGCAAATCTGCTGAAAGTATTCCCTAGAAAACAAAATGAATAGGCTTGAAGTGATCCAGACTCTTTTAGAATCTGAGGAGTGGATATGTTATTTTAGTAGTAAATAATCAAGGCCTTTCCAGCTCATTTCTACAGAAATATTTGTGATGTCTAGGTAGATAATTTTTATTTTGGGGGGCGTATTAGGCATTGCATCTTTTAAGTTACTTATGTACGAAATAAATAGGCCATCAAGATAGTTCTCTAAGGTATATTTTGTGGGTGTTTAGGAGAGAAAAGTGCTCTGTGATAGCCCATCTTTTAAAAATTATTGGTTTTACAATCTGGACATATTTCTTCAAATAAAACATAGAACAAAGCTGAAATAGACAATGTAAAGATTTATGGCAGGACAAAGTTCTGATAAAGAAAGTGTCCATGCTTTTGTAACTTGCTATAATATCTTTTAATTCATGATAAAACAATGTAGGGTAAAAGTGATGAATGACAAGTAATGTTTCATTTAAAAATAAGTAAGTCATCCAAAGATTACAAGTATTCTGTAGCTGTATATTCTTCTGTCCCACCTTGGTCCAGATAAATCTCTTCTAACCAAGGTCCCACAGCCATTTATAAAATAATTACTCAGAGAATTGTGTTAATTACAAAGTGTTTGTACTATGTCCCAGATTGTTACTAGATAGCTCATTCATCTTAAATTAACCAATTTCTATTAATCTATGTACTGTCATGTGGCTTGTCGCTTACAAGTACTTTTACATTTTACTTCTCCAGGCAGCTCACAGAGTTCGTTGTCTCTGCCCTTCTGTATTTTTGCTTGGATTCTCACATGCGTCTAAGCTTCCTTGCAATGGGCCAAATCAGAATCTTTCTTAAACCATAGTAATGAAGCATATTCACAGCATACAAAAAGACTATCCCATACCACTTCCCCTTTTCTGTCTAATTAAAGAGGGATATTTTAGCTTTAACATAAACTGTGTAGTCTTCAACTCCATAAAAGACCCAAGAAAAATATGTTACCTCAGTAAGCAGAAAGTTTATTATAAGCAACTTCTAAATACTAGAAATAACAAACACAGCTGGCTGCCTGGACAGTCACTCAAAATTTCTCTGCAATGTCAGAGCATCTGTCTTTAGCCTTCAGGTCCAGAATCTTGGCAGCCTTTTTTATTGAAGTGGGGAGTTTGAAGGACTCTTCTACTCATTTTGACAAAGTTTGTTAGCTGCTTCCTCCTATGTGTTGAGAATGTCTGGAAATTTTCTCTGTGAAGAAGGAAACTGAAGGACCATCTCCACTTCTTCTGGCAAAATAAAGTGGCCATTTTACTATGGGCCTAACAATTCAGGTTATACAGCATATGTTGTATGATGTTTCTGGTGCAGACTTTCTAGCCTAGCCTCATGGCCCAGACTTTCCAACCTAGCCTCATGGCCCAGACTTTCTAACCTGGCCTCGTGGCCTGGACCCACAGACCCACAGTCCCATAGTCCCACTTAAACATACATACACTTATATTAACTGTATGCTGATTTACCTAGGGCCCAGGCATATAACTTGCTCTTTACTCTTAAACTAACCCATAATTCTTATCCTGTTCAACCATGTGGCTTGGTACCTTTTATCAGAACAGCATAGTTGTCCTCTGCATCTGTGTCATCTCTGGCATCTCTGTGGCATTGCTGCTCTGTTCTTCCTGTTCCCAGAGTTTTCTTATTCTGGTAGCCCTGCCCACTCTTCCTGTCTGCCTTTGGCCAATCAGCATTTATATTAATCTACTAGGTAGTACAGTTATTTACAATGTAACATAATCCCACTGTCAAGTAGTTGAGACAAGAGCACTTTCTTAGCCACAAAAAAGGAAACTTCATATGGAGTTTCTTCAATGCCCATCATCTTTTTGAAGTAAATTGGTGCTGTGAGGGGCAGACTATCTCATTGTTTAGAAGAGTCTAAGTTTTTAAAGAATTTTAAATTCCAGATTCTGTAGGTCTTTGAAATGTTTGAATATTATGTATCTGAAATATAATTTTGTATACCTAAAAGAACCTAACTGGCATGACTAAGTTTTATTATATACGACTATTAATCTGCATTTAATTATACATTATAATTTTAAGTTTGTATGAATATATCTTTAACAAAATAGAAATATATATAAAATATAATGAAATGACCTTAAAATTGTATAAATAAACTAAAATCCATACCAACATAATATATTTTGAAATTAGCAGCTATGTTTTAGATTAAATTATATTCAATAATCTAATTTTTTAAAAAGAGTTCATATATTATGCCCTCTTTTTCTCTAGGAAGAGAGTATCTATGGCCATTAACTATTTATAATGGAAACAAACATTTATAAATTATATTTTATGGATTTGGTATGGCTTTTCATACTATTTGCACTGATTGGGGTTCTGTCATTCTTATGTTGATACTGAAAAAAATACAGAATTATGGTTAAATCTTGTTTTAGTAGTCTGTGAGGCTACATAATCTCAACTTGTTGCCCTCAGGGAACTCAGTCATTCAGACCATATTATCCTGAAGCAATCCATAGGTTCTCAGTTTCTGTGGAAAAAAAAGCAGAACCTCTTTTCCAAAGCAACATATTCTAAGACCCAAATTTCAAAGTCAAGATACCTTTAAAATATATATGTTGGTTTAACTTAGTAACTCTTATAATCAAATTGCTTTTTGCAGTTAGCTCATTAGTAGTCAAAAAAATTAAATAAAACACAATAATACATAAAATTCCGACTCTGTGAATTTTCCATCTTTATGTGGCTATTTTTATATTATTTTTCTGTCTTTTTAAAGCCTTTAGTTTTGAAACTATTTCTTTATATCACTGCATATACTGTTTTTTAACTCTCAAGACTCCATAAATTTTTATACGTATTTTCTCCATCTGAATCTGTTTTTATTGTTCATCTTTAGGTTTTAATCTGTCTAAGCAAAAACCTTAAACCTGTCATGTAGCACTGACTTTTACTGTGGCTGATGTGAAACAATGGGAATCTATCATGTTGTAGTTCAGCTTAAGCAAGCATGATAGGGCCAGAGATGTATCCTTGTACCATAGCCCTTAATGAGCAAATGAATGAGGAAGCTGTTTTACAGGCTCTGTTTAAAATTTTTTTAAAGCCTTTTTAGTTTTATATGGATTGATGCATGACTGTGGGTGCCATTTATAGCCAGAAGTTTTTCTGTCCTGCCAGGGCTTGAGATTCAGACAAATATTTTATTCTCCCAAGCCCAGTGACTATCATTATTGTGTTGTGTTTGGCAAAGTTACACATGTTTGAGTATATGTTTGTAAAGATATATTGATATTACTCTTATTGAAGGTATTTATTTTTATGTTTAAAATATACATTTTTCATTGGTACTAAAATTATAAAAATCATTGAGGAAATTAAAGTTTTGTCTGACACCAGCTAAAATAAGTACTACATTTACAACTTACTAAATCTAAGAATGTGTCTTACATTTTTGGATACCAAGATTTATGTAAGAGATTAGAGTAAGGGATTTAGAAAAAGTCTGTATCTATATTAGTTATTATATAATAAAAAAAATCTGGGTTATTGCTAAAATGAATCCAGTTGACAAAATGTACCTGGTTGATTTTGAAAAAATGATCAATTACACTTCTTTTCTAAAGAAACAATATTCAATGAAAGGCAAATATTACTCTAAGTATTGCTTGGATGACTGAACTATTTGTATCTGTGAGAGTTATGTCAATTAAAAGTGTTTCAGATGATACAGATCCAGGTGCAAAAAAGTAAGCAGGAACCCTGCACACAAGCTTGATTATCAACACCCCTCAGGAAACCCTCTACTCCATAAGGCTTGACCCATTGCCCAACCCCATCCATCTCCCCAACCTCAGCTTCTTCCTAAGACACAGCCTCCAAAAATACCCAGCTGAAATGGTGAGTTACCCTCCTACCAGCTCACCAGCCAGGACAGCAAAGATAGCCCCTAGGTCAGGGAAATATCACAAAACATGCCCCTCATAACCAATTACAACTCCAGCTACAGATAAACAAGCAGGAACTCTGCTTGCAAGTTTGACTAAAAACATCCCCCTCTACCATATAAGCCTCAATGTATATCTCAAACCAACCCATCCCTACAACCTCAGCTGCTTCCTAAGACACAGCCTCTGGAGAGTCCTATCACAAAAATGGCTTCCTGTGATACAGATTCTGGAGAGCTCCTTTACAAAAACTCCAGATGCAAATCTCAACTGCTCCTTGAGACTCACACTCCACTGCCCCTGATTTCTTCAAGCACTCCAATTGCACCAAGACCACCTAGTAGACCAAAAAAATCTCCCTGAAACACAGACTATTCTTGAACCCATCAGAAGAAGACATGGACAGATGCTAGTACAAAAATTCATTCAACAACATAAAGAACAATATGGTGTCACCAGAACCTAATGGTTCTATAACAGCAAGACCTGAACATTTTAATATTAAAAAATCAGAGGAAAACAACCTTAAAATATCTTTATAATAAATGATAGAAGCATTTTATGAGGAAATTAAAAAATAAATATGAAGCTCCCTTAAGGAAAATAGTGGAAAGACAATCAAAAAAATGGAAAAAAAAATAATAAATCTCTCAAAGAAAGACTAGGAACCAAGAAAAGGCAATCAAACAGGGGAAGGAAATAGTGGAAGACTTAAAACTGAAATAGAAACAATAAAAAGGCACAAATCAAGGGAATTCTGGAAATGGAAAATTTCAGTAAATGAATGGGAACTACAGTTGCAAGCATAACTAAGAGAATGCAAGAGATGGAAGAGAGAATTTCTGGTATGGAAGATACAATAGAGGAAATACATTTGTTAGTCAAAGAAAACTCCAAAGTTAAAAAAATCATAATATAAAACATCCAGGATATCGGAGACACCATGAAAAGACCAAACCTACAAATAATTGGAATAGAAGAAGGAGAAGAATGCCAGCTCGAAGGCACAGAAAATATATTAAACAAAATCATACAGGAAAACTTTTCAAACCTAAAAAGGAAAATACCTATGAAGATACAAGAAGCTTATAGAACACAAAAAGACTAGATGTGCTCCCCCCCAAAAAATCTGATCACCACATAATAATCAAAACAATAAACATACTGTTAAGAGCTGCAAAGGAAAATGGCGAGTAACACATAGAGGTTGACCCATCAGAATAACACCCAACTTCTCAGTGGAGACTATGAAAGCTAGAAGGTACTGGAAAGATGTCATAAGAGACTATGGATGCCAGCCCAGACTACTATACCCAGCAAAACTCTCAACTGACATAAATAGAGTAAACAAGATATTCTATGACAAAACCAGCTTGAACTGTAAACCTCAGCTTGTCATCCTTCTGTTAGAATTTGCTACAATAGAAATTGCTTTTGCTAACATGAAGGAGAAAGAAGTCACTATACACTTTCTGGTTCCATGTGTTTTCTTCTTTCAAAGTAGTTTCTTTGGAAAATTATACAAACATTCCAGTATTTTCTTGTTTAGGACCCTTTCTGGATCAGTGCATGCTCCCTAAAGAAACACAGTCTTTGACTTTGTTATAAGACCCATGTGAGAATAAATCTGCCTCTGAGGTCTCCTAGCAACAAAGTCTATAAAGTTCACTGAGTTTCATTAGTGATTATAGGTGATGAGTTTTTCAGAGAATTTCACAGAATGATGTTTGTGAGAAAAAAAACAATACTGACTTGAATGTACTAGATATACAGTAAATGTTAGTTTTCCCTTATTCTGGCATTGAATGTACATTAAATTTACCAGATTTAAATCAATTTTGTTGAATTCCAATAAACAGCTATTTTTGACAGGAAATATCATTACCTATATGCAGTCAAAGCATTCTTTTTGTTTTCAATGTTAAATTTTACGTGAAAATTAAATCCACTCTAAATGCTACATGTATGTACATAGTATATATACATGAATGTGTGTGTGTATATATATATATATATATATATATATATATATATATAGTATGTGTTTGTATGTCTGTGTACATGTATGTATATACATATATATTTATAAATACATGAATAGAACCTCTTAGAGTGTGCAATGTTACTTGTTTGTTTTCAGAGCTGGTCATTTGGTACTGGAAAACCTGTTATTGTGCTCTTCCTTGGAGAAAACAGCTGTTAACACTTTAAACATTTCTAAGTAGCCTATAGTTCTTTGTGCATGGTTGTAGGCTCATGGGCCTTCTAGATCTTAGCATATCTATCATTGTTGTCTTTATTTTATGATGAATAACTTTCTTATAATTTAAGAAGCTCTGTGCTCCTGCTCCTTACTTTAGAAGAAATCTCCATTTAAAAAAGAAACTTAAAACTTAATATTCTAGAAATTAGAGGACCTAGGTACTACAGGGAAAGAACTATAAGTAAAATAAAATTTGTCTATGAAAATTGCCATATACATACACAATATATATAGAAAACTTTCCTACATGATTTATCTTGACTTCTATAGAGAGTATAAACGTACTTACCAAACTCTACTTAATTTACAAACATAAAAACTGGCCTACTGACTTACAATTCCTGTTCTATAAAAGTGGTGGACTCTATCCATTTTGTCATGTCTACTTGGCAACCTTTCATTTCTTTTTAGGGAAAGATTTTCCCCAGAGTGTTCACTAGAACTTCATGGGTGAGTATTTTCTCCTTTCTAGGGTTCTATATTCTGCTGTATTATTCTAAAAAAATTATCAGAATCTCCTTTCAAGGAAAAATGTTGAGATATTGGAGCACAAAGTCCAATTCACTTTAACATTCTATGTGGCAGCAATAAGAAGCAACAGAACAATTATGAAGGCTTAGAGTATTTGGAGACTATGAATGATATACCTCTGTGTTTTTGTTCATAAGTGTTCCTCAGAGGAAAATGTTCTGTTGCCTCTTGCCCTATTGCTATTGTGTGTTTAAGAGAGAGCTGTGTGGACGCTGAACCCACATTCTTGTCTCCTGGAAACAAAACAAATTTCTTGATCTGCCTTGCCATTAAATGATGTCATCTCATTACTTAATCTCTATCTGTGTTATTAATTAACCAAACCATAAGAGCTTAAATCACCATAGTCATTACCTCACATAGTTGCTGAGGGTTAGGAACCCATGGAAGGCTGAACTGAATGTTTCTGGCTCTGGGTCTCTCACAAATTATGGTCAAATAGATGGCTGGGGTTGCAGACTTCTCATGATTCAGCTGGAATTATAGAATTTACTTCTAAACTCATGCATGTAGTAATTGTGAAGTTCTTGATGATGACTAGCTATAAGTTTCCTCAAAATCAGGTCTTTTTACAGGACTGCTAAGAGCAGCTTCATTTCTGCCAGGTAAGTAATCTAAAAGAGACTTTCTCTAGATGGACACAGAAAAATTGCATGGCCTACTCGTAGCAGTCACACCCTAATATACACTGGATATACTATGAGAAAAGACTGTATAGAATATGTATGCCAGGGGCCAGGATCATTGTGGGGATCTGGACACTGCGTGCAGGCACATGGATTAAGATGAAATTATCTGGCCTTTAATATGTATGGCAATACAAAGCACTCTGAAGTCTTAATGTCTTTTCTCAGAATTATCCAGTAAGATTTTCCAAAATGCAGAGGGAAAATAAAAGAAAAGCCAGCAAGAGCCTGTACCCATGATTTAGTGCCTAGAGTACATAGGATCTGTAATGTAAAAGAGGAGTAAGCCATTATGTTGTATAGGACCACCCAGAACTCTCCGTAGTTTCTCGTTCATTCTTGCTGTTTCTTCTTCTTTTTCTTTTCTGTCTCTTTTTTGGGATTGTCTTCATAGATATAGCTTCACAGATGTATGTATACATATTTTAAATATATATATTTAAAAC
This sequence comes from Phyllotis vaccarum, assembly GCA_033318265.1. Lineage (NCBI taxonomy): Eukaryota > Metazoa > Chordata > Mammalia > Rodentia > Cricetidae > Phyllotis > Phyllotis vaccarum. The sequence goes on along the minus strand of JARWLC010000001.1, from coordinate 166,882,739 downwards.
AATTTATTAATAAATGCTTTTCTGACGAGTTGGCTGAGAAGTGGCTGTTGTTTGTTTCTCTATCTTTCTGATATCCCAGCTTTTCTCCAATGTCTGGCTTCAGTTTTTATTATAATACTAAGTAGAATTTGAGCAATAAGGTACTTGTATTTTGAGAAGTATCTTAAAAAGTTAGCCTTTGGTACAGTTCTTAGCTCATATTCTGTGGTGATATGTTATATATTCAATAAAACCAATCTGGAATATTAGACAACAGATCTACCCACATGTGCGTCAGACAATGGTAACTCACACCTTTGATCCAAGCATGGGGAAAGACTGGGAGTTTTGACCTATGCCTGGCTTTAACCCTGTAACTCCAGAGATAAAGATCTTTCTGTGATTTCAAGGGTAACTAACAAATAGTAGTAGTTCACACCTTTAATATTAACCTTTATCTGAAATAACTGGGCTAAGAATGTATTTAAGGCAGGCATAGAAAGACAGATTCAGTCTGATCCCACCCCTCAGATTGTGTTCCTGTTCATGGGCTGGCACCTTGGAGCCCATTCCTAATAGAGGAACATCCAGCCCAGCATTGACTTTAGGATGAGGGAATCAGATGTACATAGAGTAGATGTGCTGCACTGGGCTGGCCCACCTTGAGACTTCTCGCCCTTTGGGAGGACAGGATGGGTGGATTGGGATAGGTGAGGCTGAGGGCTGGCTGAGAGGGATTGGGAGGGAGAGAGGAAGGGGAAGCAAGGGGATAGATTGATGGAGAAGACATTTTTTAAATTAAAATTATATATATAATAAAAAAAGAAAGTGGATAAGATGTGCTTGGATATAGTACAGTATATAGATGTGATCTACTATATGAGAAAAATACTATGTATACCAGTAGGTTGCTGTCAATAAGAAAAAATTTAAAAAATCACTTTTTTTAAAAATTAAAATGCTGATATTGTCTAAAACAAAGAAAGAAAGACAGATTCAGGTAGTAGAAGCGAGGAGGAGAAAGTTGGAAGGCAGAGAAAATTGGAAGATAGTTGAGTGAGATTTGACTGTGGTCTGTTTTGTCTCTCTGATATTCCAGCTTTTCCCAAGATCTGGCTCTGAGTTGCATTTAATAACAACCAGAATTCATGCAACAATATGCTATAGGCCCTAGGTTTGAACTAGAAACAAAATTCTATTTGCTTTTATATAAGACTTAGAATTTAAATCTATATTCAGGAAAGCCTTTTTGTTAGAAATAATTGTATGAAATATACAATAAATAAAATTATATAAAATGTGTGTGTGTGTGTGTGTGTGTGTGTGTGTGTGTGTGTGTGTGTGTGTGTGTGTGATGCTATGTCTCTATGGAAAAAAACTCTACTGGCTCTTCTATTTACTTAGAACAACTAAAAATTTTTTCATATAACACCTTTTTCTGAAAAAGTACTGTATTAACAACACTAATATATTTTAGATCTTATACCAAAACATTAAGAGTATCATTTTACAAAATTAATTCATCATTACTTGATGTAGAATTACCAACTGGTATCACTGACTCTTTTCCTATCTTCTAGGTCACCTCTCACATTGATGAGTTTCTGTTTCTTAGGCTCAGGACATAAATTAAATATGATACTTAAAGAAATTTTAAGCTAACTTAAAATAAGAACGTCTCTTCCATAGGAAGTCTATCTTAAATTCAAACTTTGGAAGTATAATCCCTGGGCTATGAAGATGGCTCAGCAGATGCACACTGTCATTGCAGAGGGCCAGAGTTTAATCTTTAGCACGGTGGTCAGTCAGCTCAGGACCAGTTGTAACTACATCTCAGCATTTTAGGCCTCTGGTCTCCTAAGGTTCACATATACATGTAGTGCTCATACACATAAATATAGTTAAACATAAAATACCATAATTAATAGCATATATATTTGGGGAGCTTCGTTGGTTGTCCATGACTCCAATTGTCTCACTCTGTCTTAAAGACAGATGTGGTCATCCATACATGAGTTCCTAAAATTTCTGAGGGGCATATTCCTTCAGAGTCTAAATTAAAGCAGAAACTCCTGTTTCATTTTATTAAATTAAACTGTCGTTTTTACATATCATTTGAATCTCATGATACAAATAGAAAATGCCATTAACATTATTATTGAGCTTAGGTAGGTTTTGGTCTTTTGATAGAATTTGCTTCTATCTTCTGTTTAAACACTAAATTCAATTGAAATTAACTGTGTATAGATGTACATTTATATTGGGCTATTTAATTCAAAGCCTTGATATAACAATCCTTCAAGTACCAAATCTTAAATAACAATCCTATTTTTGAGACCTATATGTTTGCCTTTGTCAACTAACCACCAGCTGATGGCCCTCTCAACTCTGATTACTCTCAACATAGATAATGAGTTCTTCCTCCAATCTTATTGATTTCCTACTTGCTTCATAGAAACACATTGATTTACATTTCCTTGTACAGTTGCTAGTTGACTCTAACTTTCTTTTAATTTTACCAAAAACAAAACATTTTCTAAAATTAACACAATAGAATATTTGGAGGCAAAAGATGCAAGAGGCATATAAATTTGAAAGTGGGTAATATACTCTGAATTATATGTGATAGCAGAATTATAATAGTAATGGTCTCAATATACCCACCCAATTACCCAGTACCTTATTATCACAAACTTGGAAATCAACTGTATTGTAATCAACAGTTAATTGAGGTTGGCAACACAGAATTTAAACTTATTATTTGAAAATTACATTATCTACTACAACTATAACCAAATAAAACATCAAAATTTAAGCTTCACACATATTCTTACTTGCATACAATATTGTCTCCAAACACACTTATATATGTGTATATATATAAATTATTTTTTAATTATACAAAACTTTCCCAAGACAAAGAGTGATTTAAGTTGAGAATGTGCCAAGGATTGTGGGGATATTTTCAAATATAATAAAAACAGCTGGAGATATCAGAAAGATCTATCCACAATCAGTCTAGGAGAATCAGACAGTGGTAACTCACACCTTTGATCCAGCACAGTGAATATCCTTGGAGTGGTGACCTACGCCCTCGATCCAATCTGAGTTCAAGGTCATTTTAGTTTACAGAAGGAGTTCCAGATTCCTAGGAAAGCAGTGGTGGTGCCATGCCTTAACTGAGCAAAGAAAGTATTTAAGGTAGGTATAGAAAGACAGAACAGGCAGAAGAAGCCAGGGGGAGCAAGGCTGAGGAAGCTGGAAGACAGATGGGTGAGATCTGACTGTAGTGTTTACTCTCTCTGATATCTTCAAATATTTTTATTATATTTGAAAATATCCTCACAAAGGATAGTTTAGCAAGAAATATAACAGCAAGGACATAATTAAACAGAACAGCCATATTATTTAATATCAATGCAATATGTTAGTGAATATATGCACAATATACATTAATATGTTACAATAAAAATCTAAAGTATATGTATATTCTATGTGCACACACATATGCATGAGTTTGTATGCATGTTCATCATAGCTGTATGCAGCTCCAGTGAAAACCTGGACAAAGGGAAAGGTAACGAGGGGATTAAGATGATACTATTTCAGAAAAGATAGTCAAGAAAGACCTGCTGAAGATATATAATAACAGCATAGGTGGAAGATGGTCATCAAGGTGAAGTATCCACTTGTCAGAGTGAGTCTATATATCTATATATTAAGAACATGTAGGATGGTGCTGTGTAGACAGATGGGAAGTTAATATGAACAGAGGAATAAATGGCTGACAACAGAGGCACCTCAGGGATTTCTGCTCAAGGTCTCCCTGCGACTATTTAAAGACTTAAATAAAACCATCATTTTCTCTGTAATAAAGCTTACATTGAATTTGATACCATTTTGTATTAAAATGGAAACGGATTAAAAATTTCCAAGCATTTCATCACAAGCAGATGGTCTTTTTATTAAAATTCAATCTTCTGAATAGCTGTTATTACATAAAGCAAATAAAGTTACAGCATTTCTTTTTACTTGAAGTCTCATAGTCTCAGAGATGCTTATTGCTGATCATCCTGTGAAAGCCCACTTTCTCACAAAGCCCATCTTTGAAAGGTCTGGTTTAGTGCTTCTCCCATCCCTACCATTGTAACTCTCTGCTGTAAGCCATATGTAGATCATAAACAGCTGTGTGCATTATGCATCAAGGAAATTTAGCAGTCATGCAAATCAGTTTCCTTTCAGGTAGAGATTTATAGAGATAGATAGATAGATAGATAGATAGATAGATAGATAGATAGATAGATGGATGGATGGATGGATGGATGGATGGATGGATGGATGGATGGATGGATGGATGGATGGATGGATGGATGGATGGATAGACAGACAGACAGACAGACAGACAGACAGACAGACAGACAGACAGACAGATAGATAGATAGATAGATAGATAGACAGGCAGACAGATAAATACATACATACATACATACATACATACATACATACATACATACATACATACATACATATTCATTCACTGTGTCTATTATAAACTTTTTACCTAATAAGCTTATGTTTATTAGCTACACAAATATAACACAAAAGGGTCAGGCATAGGGAAATCTGTGATTCATGGTATAACTTGATCTAAACTCATTTTGAACACTGTGTTTAGGTTTGTGTGTGTGTGTGTGTGTGTGTGTGTGTGTGTGTGTGTGTGTGTGTGTGTAAGAGAGAGAGAGAGAGAGAGAGAGAGAGAGAGAGAGAGAGAGAGAGATCACATATATGTATCTATGTATATGATTTTATAATAGAAAAAAAGAAGAAAAGGATAGAAATCTGTCAGAGGTGTAGCACAACTAGCCTGTTCAAGACAATGTCTTAACCATTGTATTATTAGGCTATAAAATTATTCCTTCACAAGAAAGTACTTTCCCGGGTTATTTCCCAAATAGATTATTAGTAGAGTGACTGAAAAAATATGTCAACAGAAGGGTATAATCTTTTACAAAATCAATTTTGTACTGTGATTTGCTTAGTTAATTTATACTGAGTTCATATGATACTTTATATTTTTTTAAGTACAAAATAAAAGTTAAATGACAGAATAACCATTAGTTAGTTCTTAGATTTTTCTAGGGGTACTTAGCTATATTTTGAGATATTGAAGGAAATATTTATATTTATTGAATATGTCACTATAGTCATAAGCTACCTTCTTCTATAGGTTTCTTTATAAGAAGTGCTATTGACTTGTTTTAGAGAAGTGTACACTAAGAGCATGTCATTATAGGAGAATTTTCTGTGGTATACTGAAAGTCCTTTTTTCCATGTATCTCTGTTTCCCCTTCCTTCCCTCATAACAGTCCCTCACAGTCAGCCTTCAGCCTCCCTCCTCCCTATCCTCTGATCCCCTTCCCCCAAAGTGTAAGAAGTCCCAAAGTGGGTCAGCTCAGCACAGCACATCCATTACATGCAAATCTGATTTCTTCATCCCAATATCAAGAATGGGTTAGGTGCTCCTCTGTAGGTAATGGGCTCCAAACTGCCAGCTTACACACAGGAACATAGTCTGATCTCACCCCTTGAAGATCCACATACTGCCCATGCCAATCTATAGTTACCTACCCTTGGAGAGCCTAGCTCATTTCCCAATGGTTCCGCAGTGGCTGTTCTTAATTTAGAGAGCTCCCCAGAGCTCCAGCCAGCCATATCTTTGGATCTTCTCCTCCTAATCCCTATCTCCTCACTCATACAGACCCTTCTCCCCTGCTCTCAGCTGGACCATGTGCTCTGCCCAGTGCTCAGCCATGGATCTCTGACTCCACCTCTATTATTGAATGTAGGTTCTGTGATGACACTTAGGCTGGCTTTTCATTTGATTATAGGGCAAGTCCTGTATAGGCACCCCCTCCACTATTGATTGGCAAAATAGCCAGGGATATTCTGTGAGTTCTTGGAGGTCTCCCTGGCACCCAGTCTCTTTCCAACCTCACATTGGCTTCCTCTATCAAGATATCCAACTCTTTTTTTCTCCCTCCTTATTTCTCCTTCCACAAAACAATCTCCTTCTCTCATAACTTGTTTCCACCTCTTCTTGGTTGCAATCTGTTGATCCCAATTTGCTAAGGAGATATCTATTTTCTCTTCCTTAAGGGAATCTCTGGGTGTCTCTCTTAAGTTCTTTCTGATCCCAACCTGTTCAGGGTTGTGTTTTGCAGCTTGGGTATTCTTTGCTTTTTGTCTAAAGCCCACTTATAAGTGAGTACATCCCATACCTATCTTTCTGTGCATGAGATACAATGCACAGGAGGATATTCTCCAATTCTATCCATTTGCCTGAAAATTTCAGGATGTCATTTTTTAACTGCTTAGTAGTACATTGTGTAGATGTTCCACAGTTTGTTAATCTGTCCCTCAGTTGAGGAACATCTAGGTTGTTTCCATGTTCTTGCTATTATGAATAACACTTTTATGAACACAGTGATGCCTTTGTGGTACAAATGGGTATCTTTGGGTATATGCCCAATAGTGATATTGCTGGATACTTGGGGAGATTGAGTCTCAGATTTCTGAGAAACCACTCTACTGCATTCCAGAGTGGCTATAAAAGCTTACACTCCCACCAACAATGGAGTAGTGTTCCCCTTGTTCCACATCCTCTCTGGCATAGGCTGTCATCTGCGTTCTTGATGTTAGCTGTTCTGACAGGTGTAAAGTGGTATCTCAAATTTGTTTTGATTTGCATTTCTCTGATGGTTAAAAATGTTGAGCAAATTTTATAAGTGCCTTCCAGCCATTTGTAATTCTTCTGTTGAGAATTCCCTTTTAGCTCTAAATCTGATTTTTTAATTGGGTTATTTAGGGTTGGGGGCTCTAGATTCTTGAATTCTCTATATATTTTAGAGATCAGTCCTCTGTCAGATGTTTGATTGGTGAAGATCTTTTCCCATTCTGTAGGCTGTTGTTTTGTCTTATGGACTGTGTCCTTTGCCTTACAGAAGCTTCTGAGTTTCAGGAAGACTCACTTGTTGATTGTTGTTTTTAGTGTCTGTGCTACTGGTGTTGTATTTATGAAGTGGTCACCTGTGCCAACATATTGGAGGGTGTGTTTCCTGCTTTGTATTCTATCAAGTCCATTGTAACCGGGTTTAGGTGAGGTCTTTTATTCATTTGGATTTGAGTTCTGTGCAGGTTTGGATCTATTTGCATTCTTCTACATACTACCATCCAGTTATACCAGCACCATTTATTGAAGATAATATGTTTTATTCATTGACTATTTTTGGCCTCTTTGTCAAAAATCAGGTGTTCATAGTTGTGTGGGTTAATGTCACTGTCTTCAGTTCAATTCCATTGATCCACAAGTCTGTTTTTACACCAGTACCAGGTTGTTTTCATTACTATAAGTCTTATAGTATCACTTGATGTCAAGGATAGTGATTCTTCCTGAAGTTCTTTAATTGAGTAGGATTGTTTTGGAAATCCTGAGTTTCCTGTTATTCCATATGATGTTGAGTATTTTTCCTTCAAGTTCTGTAAGAAAAACTTGTGTTTGGATTTTGATGGGGATTGCACTGGATATGTAGATTGCTTTTGGTAAAATTGTCATTTTTACTATGTTAATTCTAACTATCCAGAAGCACAGAAAAATTTTGCATTTTCTGATTTCCTCTTCAATTTCTTTCTTACATTCTGTTTGTTATACTTGAATCTGCAGTTCAGGTTTGTTTCTTCTGGTTTTCTGTTTCCAGCTTTGCCACAATATGTGCCTTCTTTATTGCTTCTATTTCAATTTTTTAATTCCCAGAAAGTTCTTTTCCCCTGTCTGTTTTCTTTTTCTTGGCTTTCTTTATTTTTTCAGGGATTTATTAATCTCTTCCAATTTTTTTAATTTGTATTTTATTCTATTTCTTAAAGGGACTTTCATTTAAAGTTTCCGGTATCTTCATAAAGTTTTTTTAAGGTAATTTCCTTTTGTTTCCTCTTCATTGTTATGCTCAGCTTCCTCTGTTCACTCTTAGTCAGCTCTTAATCAGCTTTTAGTCAGTTGTGGGTCTGAGGGCTATGTGTATCCAGTAATTATAGGGGCTGCTTTTGTTGACTCTTTGTTGGCTGTAGGCCAAGGAGCTGTGTTTCTCCATTTGCCAAAGTGGTTGTTCTTAGTTGGGTCTTAGTTGGCTCTTAGTCACCTCTTAGTTATCTGTGCACCTTAATTTAATACATTCATACTTCTGATGTGTCTTGAAGTCCTCCCAAAGAGGACTTTAGTCAACAGAACAAGATATGGCCCAAAACAAAGTCCTCACAAAACTATTATAGGTGCTTAAGGAGACTGTCAGGTACATTCAATAGTACTTTAGAAAGAAGTGTACTTCAGCCACAGCAGAAGAAATTTTGACATGTTTGTTAAATATATAGAGAGACATTTTATATATTATATGTAATATATATATATATATATAATGGAAGTGGTTTTTATAATTTTTTTGGTTAAAGAGATTTTAAGCACAGAAATTTGACTTTAAAAAAACAGGCAAGAGGCAAGATATACTGAACACTGAGACAAGGAACTTAAGGTCAAAAACTACCTAGATTATAGAAAGAATGAGGGGCATCTTGGGCAAATTATTAGAGTCCTATCCCATGTATAAAAATAAATAAATAAAGGTAAGTATAATGATATATACTTATAACAATATAATAAGTATACATATATACTTATTAGAGTACTTGCCTATCAAGTAAGCCCTATGTTAAATTCCAGTGCTGCTGATAGAGAGAATGGATGAAGAAATAAGACAATAATAGAGTCTGTATTAAAGATTTCTTTCTCAGAAGCTATTAATTATCCAAAAGATAAAATTAGCTATTAATTAAACAAAGCTGAAGTCACAAACCTTAGTGCAGCAAATATAAAACCCACCTTCTTATGACTTAATAAATATCCATATAATGAATAAAAATAGTGTGTGTGTATGTGTGTGTGTGTGTGTGTGTGTGTGTACACTGGACAGAAGGCTTAGAAGTTAAGAGTGCTTGATTTCTTGCTGAGGAATATAGTTCAGTTTCTAGTAGCCATATTAAGCAACTCAACATGTATCAATATAACATTAACAATGCTGGGGGTGGCATGGCAGACAGTTTTTGTGGGTTTGAAACAGCTTCATCTACATAGTGAGGCCTATGCTAGACAGGACTACACAGTGAGAACCTGTATCAAAAACAACTAGATAAACAAAACTCCCCAAGTTTTGCTTGTTTATTTGATATTAGAATTGCAAAAAGACATAACTTGGACAGGCAAGATTTTAGGATATAATAATTTTGCATTGCTAACAAAAACTATGGAAACCTTGAGGAAAGATTTATTGGATGAACAAGCTATTTGTCATAAGAGTAAACTGATTTCACTTACTTACTTAGCTTACCGAAGACATACTTTATGGAGCAGGTAGCTATATTAACTTATTTTCAATATTGTTTAACATATTTAGGAAATAAATATCTTTGGTATCTGTAGTGGATTTATGTAGTAGTGGGGTTTCTTGGTCCTAGGCGGCCAGAGGCCCAGACACACAGACCTGTGCGCCAGACCCCTTAGCCACCCAGCCACCACCACTCAGGCCACCAGAATTGACTCAGATGCTTATATTATGTTGTTTGGCTTATGGCTCAGGCACATTGCTAGCTAGCTCTTACATCTTAAATCAGCCCATTTCTATTAATCGTTCCTGCACATGGCTCGTGTGTCACCTGTGTTTTTTATATGTTGCTCCTTGGCGGCTTGCTCAATCTGTGTGACTCTGCCCTGCTTCTCCTACCTATGCTCTGATTTCTCCTCCTACTTCTTCTATGGTGCCTGTCATGGCCCAAAACAGCTCCTTTATTTAAAGATGGAGATTCACAGCATACAGAAAGGCATTCCAACATCACTTCTCCCTTTCAAAAAAGGGAGAAACCTTCAAAAAAGAAGGTTTCAATTTTAACAAAGCAAAATTACATATAACAAAATAGTCATCAAGCAATAATTACAGTTATAATATCTAGTCTATTTGTATTTAGCAAAATTAAAGAAAATACTCTATCATCTACCTTATCCTTATGAATCTAAAGTTTCATATCTAATATACCTTTCAAATGACTAAGAAAAATTATGCCTATAACTATCTAATCTTCAACTACATCAAAGACCATAGACAGATATATTTACCCAAGTAAACCTGAAATATAAGCAACTTCCAAAAATCTAGATTTGACAGAGATGACATCTATATGTCTTGACAGTCAGCAAAAGTTCCTTTATAAAGTTGGGGCATCCATCTTTAGCCTACAGGCCCAGAGTCTCTTTTCATTTCAGTGAAGCAGGAAGTCTGCTCTGCCCATTCTGGTACAGTTCATCAGTCGCATTGTCTCAAGTCCTAAAGAATGTCTGTCAGTTTTCTCTGCAAAGCAGGAACCTGAAGGACCATCTCGGATTGTTCTGCCAAAGTTCAGAGATCATCTTCCTATGGAACCTACATTCTAGATTAAGCAGTCAATACAAGAACAGCTTCTTGTCCAGTGGCTAACCATTGCCACAAAGAGAGTAGACTCCATATGGAGTTTCTTCGATGCTCATTTTTCTCTTGAAGAAGATTGGTGCTGTCAGGAGCAAATCTGTCTTACTGTCCAGAAAAGTCTAAGTTATTAAAATATTTTAAATGCCATATTCTGTAGGTCTTAGAAGTGTTTGAAGATTACCTATCTAATTGAATTATATCTTTATATACCTAAAATTCTAATTAACATGCATTTCTTAATTATACATTACAATTTTAAATCAGTTACATAAACAACATATCTTAAACAAGAGTAGAAAAATACATACAGCATAAGAGAATTGACCTTAAGTTTGAATCAATAAACCAAAATCTATAGCAAGGTAAAACATTTCAAGATTAACAGCCGATTTCCTGATCTAAGTAAATTTAATAATCTAAGTTTTTAAAAAATCATTAATATACAATATCCCCTTTTTATACTTAGAAAGAGATTGACTATGACCATTAACCATTTATAATGAAAACAAACATCTAGAAACAATATTTGGGGGAATTTGGGTGTTATTTTCCATTACTACTTCCTGCTGATTAAGGGGCGTTCAAAATCTCACAGTTGTTGAGACTGGATCAGTCTGTATCCCTGAAGCTGATACAGCCATCTCTTCCCATCAGAGGTTTTTTCAGGGGGTCTTGGTTGATGAAACCATATTTGCCTGGAAGCAATCTGTAGGTTCTCATCTTCTGTGCAAACAAAAGCAGAACTCTTCCAAAGCAATAAATCTTTAGACACAAATTCCAAAATCAAAATACCTTTAAAATATATATTCTTGTTTGACTTAGTAGCCTTTGCATTTGCAATCCATTGTCTTTCTGCAGTTAGCTCATTAACAGTTAAAAAATTAAAAGAAAATACAATAACACCAAAAATGCAGATTTTGTGTCTATTTTTATCTTTACATGGCTTATTATATTTTTATTACTCTATTTCTCTTTTTAAAGACTTTCTCTAGCTTCTTTCTTTTCTCTATGAAGCCTATGTACCATTTACACACATTGTAACCCATTTACAGGTCTTTTTTTCCATCTGAATCTGTTCTATTGTGAATGTTTAATCATCCTCTAACCAGAAGAGCTTTTAAAATACACTCTCTTAAAGAGTTGCAGTTCTCTTAAAGGGACTGCATCTCTGTTTGTGGCCAGCAAACAGAGCAGACCCAAGAAAATGCTGCTACTAAGAAACTGTCTTTGGTTCCTTTGTGTTCAAAATAAACAGAAATGTAAAATCAACCACATGCTACTGAGTCTTCTGTGGGATTTCAGGAACCCGCCTGATTGCAGCTTATACTGCCTGCTGCCACTCTGCCAGCGCCACTTTAAATGTGACCCGGACACCATGCTTTCTTTGTACAATGACCTGCTTCCTATACACAATTTGGAAGCTGCCTTGGCTCAGTTTCTGTGATCTAGAACCCTTTCTAATCTTTCTCAGGCTTTAAGTGGATAATGGCCCCACGTTAGGCACCATCTATAGCAGTGGGGTGTCTTGGTCCTGGGCAGCCAGAAGCCCAGACCCACAGACCTGTGCGCCAGACCCCTTAGCCACTCAGCCACCACCACTCAGGCCCCCAGAATTGACTCAGATGCTTATATTATGTTGTTTGGCCTATGGCTCAGGCACATTGCTAGCTAGCTCTTACATCTTAAATCAACCCATTTCTATTAATCTTTCCTGTCATGTGGCCCGTGGCTCACCTGTGTTTTTTATATGTTGCTCCTTGGGCAGCTTGCTCGATCTGTGTGACTCTGCCCTGCTTCTCCTACCTATGCTCTGATTTCTCCTCCTACTTTTTCTATGGTGCCTGTCATGGCCCAAAACAGCTCCTTTATTTAAAGATTGATATTTACAGCATACAGAAAGGCATTTCCACATCAGATTTTTATTGTTGCATTGTAAATAATTGTCACACCTACTGGTTTAATAAAAATGCTGATTGGCCAAAGGCAGACAGGAAGTGTAGGCAGGGCTACCACATTAAGATAACTCTGGGAACAGGAAGAACAGAGCAGAAATGCCACAAAGAAGCCAGCAGATGCAGAGGATAATTATGCTGCTCTGAGAAAATGTACTGAGCCGCATGGCTGTACAGGATAAGAATCATGGCAAGGTTATATGTATATACCAACATAATTAAGGAAACCTAGAGATAGGAACTGAATTAGAGACCGTGAAGGAGTGCTACTTACTGAATTGCTCTACCATACTTTCCTAATATACTTTCTAACATATCCTAGGACTATATTACTGTATATGCCATTGTGACCTGGCATGTCCTTCTTACATCAATTACAATCAGGAAATTGCCTCAATGGTCAATCAAGTGGAGACCTTTTCCTAATTAAGATTTTCTCTTCCCAGGTGACTCTGGTTTGTATCAAATTATTAAAACATTAGACAGAACAACAGCAATAAGAAAAATATGTTAATGTTTAAATCTAAAAAATATGTACAGAATCTATATACTGAAAAATCATAATAAGACAGGGGAAAAAAACAAGGAATATGTTAGTAAAGAATTATTTCCCTCTTATATTCCCACTTCATTACTAAGTGAGTGCATTTCCCTTGATTTACACACAGTATGGAATCAAAATCATAACAAGCTATGTTATAGTTACCAGTAAATTGATTCTAAAGTTCATACAAAAAATATAATAATTAGTACATAATCTCAGAGAGAAAAATAAATTGGAAGAACTCACAATGTTTGACTTTATTTACAAAAACAAAACTATAATAATCATAATGGCGATAACAGAAAAAGGATATCAACTTGTACATCTATAAAGCCTTGAATGTATACAAAAATATATTTAATATCTTTTAAAGGAATATAAATCATTCAGTTTGGAAAAGATAAACTTTTTAACTTAATTGGACATCAAATGTACAAAGCATTAACCTGAAAAAGAAACAAAAGAAAAACAGTATCCAAAGTAATTCTAATTTAAAAAATTAGAGACACAAACTCACAACTTTTCTCTCTTACAACAAACTTACAGTGATCAAGAATGATAGACAGGTTACAAAGATAAACATATGTTTATGGTTATTTGACTTCAGTAAGTGTAAAGACTGTTCAGTGGAGAAAATGGTTCGTTGTGTAATTAATTAAGGAGCAATTGTATGCAAACAACAAATATTCAAGTGCTATATACCTACACAAAACTAATACATAAGAGTAACATAATTTAATGCTATAAAAAGTTAACACTATAAAAGTTTTAGAAAAATACAGAATTAATTTTGCAATGACTATGAAAATAATTTTATTGATATAAGTCCAAAGCACAAAAAAGGGAAAACATTATTATACAGAGAAGGAGAGCAAAGAAAGAGATACCATGATAGACTGAGCTATCGTGAAGTTAGGAATAAACCTGGTGCTAGGGAAATTCTCAGGAATCCACCAAAGGACGACCCCAGCTAAGACTGTAAGTATTAGTGGAGAGGGCTCTTGCACTGGCCTTCTCTGTGAACAGATTAATGAGCACCCTAATTGTTATCATAGAACCTTCATCCAGAAACTGATGGAAGCAGATCCAGAGAGCCTCAGCTAAGCACTGGACCAAGCTCCCAGTTTAGTCAAAGAGAGGGAAGAGATATTATATAAGCAAAGTGGTCAAGATCATAATGGGGAAACCCACAGAGACAGGTGACCCGAGCTACTGGGAACTCACTGACTCTGCATTTACAGTTGAGGGACCTGCATGGGACCAAACTAGGCCCTCTGAATGTGAATGAGAGTTGTGTGGCTTGGGCAGTTTTTGGGATTGGCAGTGTGACCAAGATTTATCCTAGTGTATGCACTGGTTTTTTTGAGTCCATTACCTATAGAGGGACATTTTGCTCAGCCTTGAAACAGGGGAGAGGGGTTTGTTCTACTTCAACTTGACATGCCAGACTTTGTTGATTTCCTATGGGAGGCCTTACTCTCCCTGAGAAGTGGATGGGAGGGCGGGGTTGGAAATGCTGGGGGTAAGTGGGAGGAGGATAGGGATAGGGAACTGAGGTTAGTATGTAAACTGGGAAAACAACTTTTAAATGAAAAAGAAAGAAAAAATTTAAATTCCTGTATTCAAAAACCAATGTCAAGAGATAATAACATAAAATGGAAGGCTTTGCAAATTACATGATTGAAAAAGGATTCTATTTAGAATTTATAAATAAATTCTCAATGATAGGAAACTCAAATAAAAATCTGAGTAGACACTTCTCCAAAAAAGACAAATACACGTTCATTAGTAATGTGAGAAGAGATTCAGTCACTGTTATAACAGAAATACAAAGTAAAAGCAAACTAGATGATTTCAAGTCCATCGTGATGGATGGTTTCAGGGGCCTCCAAAATAATAGAAGATGCTTCTGTTTTTCTCGATTCCTTGCTGGAACTTAATGTAGAAAAGAGCATATACTGTAGATACAGGACATAAAGGAACAATAACATAAAACATGGCACTGAGAATCTTCTCTTTTAATGATTAGCTTTCAGAGTGCTAGAGTGTGGCACTCTGGCTCTGGGAAAGGATAGGCACCAAGAGGTTTACAGAGCTGTGAAAGCCTGGGGGCAAAAGTAATACTCTTCCAGGAAATACATGTTCTCTGGCCTAATAGAGGCATGATTGTTTGAGGGGTAGCAAAATGGTTTCTAATGTATTTGAGGCCCATTACTCAAATAGAAACTTAAGTCTGCTTCTGTCAACTTGATCATGAGTCCTTGACTAGGAAGGCCATATCCCCAAAGAAGAACCTATTACTACTATTTTGCTAAATAAATATTTTGTCAAACTATCTTGTGGGTGTCTGTGTGTCTGTGTGTCTGTGTGTGTTAGTAGTCTACTCTGCCTTCATAGCTGGTCAAAGTACTGAGTGATAGTAATTGATATCTATCTTGTTTTCTCCAAATTCCAATGACTGTCTCAGAAAGTGGAAACAGAAAAAAATTAAAGAGCTAAAAATGGAGAAATGTGCAATAAAATAATATTTTCTGGAAATAAAGTAGCTGTTGCACTCATGAATTCACTGCAGCTAAGATTATCTACACAGGAAGTACACACAGTTATTTATGTCAAGATTTTGTCATTGGTTGAGGAGGGAACCATGAGACCTCCACACCTCCCTGACTGTCCCTTGACAGTTATTAGTTACTGAGCTATGCAATGCCATTTTATGTAGTGCAGGCTCCAATGAAATGCTCATGGTCTTGTAAATAACCTTTCACCTATGCTGTGGAAACTACTCAAATTAATCCATTGGGTTACAAATTAACATGGAACATGAAAGTTGAAGTGGGGCTTTTTGGAAAGAAGGATTTCTGTGGGGGAGAAAGAGAGATACAAGAAGAAAATGAGGGGTAAAAATAACTAAAACATTATAAATGTATGAAATTATCAAAAAATAAAATATATATTGAAAAAATTAATAGAGCTTGACAAAAACAAGCATTTCTGACATGTAAGTGATATTTGTAAGATAGTAAAAATAACAAAACATATACAAGAGAATATATGTGCAAAGGTATGTCTAATAGAATCATCTAGAGATACCAGATAAACATATTAAATTATTAGAAAATAGCTTAATACTTAAGAAAAATAAAAACAAAGTTGAAGATTGTGGCACATGAATAAAATTCTAGCATTGAGAGGAGGCTGGGACAAAGGTATCCTAGCTTTGAGAACAGCCTGTCTATGGATGGAGACAATGGCTCAAAACAATGAAAACAAAAAAGCAAACAAAAGCAATGAGATTACCATCCTAACTCACCTGGTATTTCTGCAAAACCACCTGTGAACAAGCTAGCTGAGCATCAAATACATGTACTTAGGAACAAGGGGATGATTCACTTAGTAAAGGGCTTGTGTTCAAGGATCTGAGTTCAGATCGCCAACATCAGTGTCTCAGTGTACATCTGTAATCTCAGAACTGAGGAGGCAAAGAAGGAACCCTGGATACTGCTAACTGGGTAACCAGTCTAACTAAATCAATGAGTTTCAGATTCTGTCTCAAAAAGTAAGAAGAAGACTGTAGGGGTATGATGTTGTTTCATGGTAAATAACTGTCCCACCCACTGGTTTAATAAAAAGAGCTGATTGGCCAAAGGCAGGCAGGAAGTGTAGGCGGGGCTATCAGACTAAGAAAATCTCTGAGAACAGAATGCCAGAGAGACCACCAGAGAGAAACCAGAGGAAGCCGAGGACAACCATGCTGCTCTAAGCAAAGGTACCTATCCGCATGGCTGAACAAGAGACATGGGTTAGATGTGCAAGTGATATGCCTGAGCCTTTGGCCAATTCAGCCTAAAACTATTGAAAGCATCTGTGTGTCTCTGTGGGACTGTGGGACTACGGGTCTGCAGGTCTGTGGGCCTAGATCTTGAGGTTAGACCCGAAAATCCGGGCCAGAAACCTCTTACTACAGAAGACCATTTGAATAAAATAGGAAATGTCAACACACACACAAGAAGTAGAGAGAGACAGAGATACACAAAAAGAGATATGTTGTTCATGCATAATAGGGTTAAAATCTGTGGTATCTATTTAGGAAGCGGATTAGTAGTTTGTTATTAGACAATGCTGTAATTATCCCTATGAATACACATATGATTTTAAAAAAACTTACATTCTAATTAAAGCAGCTTCTGGAATAAGGCACCACTGTGCATGTTATACATTATCCCTCCAAATGGAGGCAGCTAAAAATGTCTGCCTTTCAATAGGAGAATGTATAAACAGATAATGGCTTCCCACTTGTTATACTATTTATTATATTTAATGAAAATAGTCTGGAATATCAAAGAGATAAAGAAATAAACCATGGCCATTTCTTACCTGACAACCCCTTAGGCTTCTCTCCAAAAATCGCTGACTACAACTTCTTTCTCCTCAGCCCACCAAGGAACTGTCAGGGTAAGCTGAATAGCATCTTTTCTCTCCCTCTACCCAATCTTACTTCCTCTTTCAACTTTCCTAAAGCTAGGATTAATGATGTGGGTCACGACTCCCTGATCTTCAAGGTGTAGCTCTGTGGGTGACTCTCCTCTGATGTTCCAGACTATTTTTATTAAATATATATCACTACAGAATATTATTCAGTGACAAAAGAAAATTTAACTATCAATCCAAGCAAAGGCACGAACTAATCTCAAATGCAAACTGCTCAGAGGAAAAAAAAAAAGACATTTTAGGCATGTATTTTGGGATTCAAATTATATAGCACACAAAAAAGAGAAATTACAGTAATGAAATATATCTCTGTTGACTAGAATTTAGTTGAGACATGGACAGGAGAAACATTTTTTTTTAAGATAAAATCTCACTAAATAACTCAGACAATTCTTAAATTCAATCTTCTTGCTTCAATTTCCCAAGCATTAGGATTATAGGACTGCACCAGCATGTCTGTCTAGGATATGAAAACAGAAATTTGTTTAGGTTAGTGAAGTTACTGTTTGTTGTAGGGTTGATAATTTCAGTGAAACCTCAAAAGACGTTAGAGCAAATAGGAAAGCTTAGGGTATGCAAATTAAAATCAAAGCTCCAAGGAGGCTTAAAGTTCCCAGGGTGGAATGGAAAATGGAACAATATGTTCTAACTTTATAACAAACATGAAAAAACTTCACTGAAGAAATTGTTGGAGAGGTAGATGCTTACCTAAGGACTTTTGAAAATTAGTGTAGTCTGTAAGACTAAAGGCAAATGGAACTGTATATAAGCTCTGAACTCTGGTAAATGAAACTGTTTTCCATGAGGGTACAGCTTAACAGTGCTAATATTACTGCATATGTTCTCAAGTGCACAATTATGTAGATTGATGATGGAGCATAGGAACTGAGTCTCTGTTGCAGTGCAGAGTTTTAACCAACAAGGGAGGGTAAGTAATTTGTGTTAATGGACTGGAGTTGGAGATATCAATATAAACTCATATTTAGCTTAATGAAGATGTGGATGGCTACATATAAAAATATTTATAGGTATGTGTATGTGCATGGCTTCTTATACAGGCATGCATTTCCTCTCTGTTAGTAGGATGGTCTAGAAGCAGCAATGTTATGTGATATATAAGCATATCTTTAACTAGGTCTTGGTTTCTATTGTAATTTTATTTCAAAGGGAACTAGAGATTCTTGGATAAAAGACTAATTCTAAGTCTGGGGCACAATGACACAGAGCATGAAAACACAGAATTATTCCAACACACAAACCAACCACTCCAAAATGATTAGGTTCTGCTAAAGAAACAGAAGAGTAAATTGAAACAGCCCCCAAGGCTTGTTCTGCAACAGTCTGAGAAACAAGATAAGTAATAAGTAAAAGTAGAAGTGGAATGCAATCTCAAGTTCAAAATATAAGTGATTAAATAAATAGGTAAATATGGACAATGTTACCTCTCTCATGCAGAAGATTCTAAAGTAATCCGTGTAGTTGCTAGCTGCCAAAAGGTGAAATACAGTTCTTCCTTTTCTCTGGGCTGACAGTGACTTGTCATCTCTTTCCTTATCTCTGGTTGTACAAAGTGACTTGTAATCAAGAATGGATTAAGAAAAGTGAGAAAAACAAACAAAACAAAAGTCATTCCCTAGTGATAAATTTGCATAAAGCACTGCCAAGAGATGACCAAGATAATGTCATCATAAACATCATGTTAAGTACACATAATTTGAAAATGATGGGATGTGAATGGTACTTCCTTTCAAATATCCACAGCCTCTAACCAAGAGAACATCTCATAAAACTTAGTGCAGAACCATTTATAAAGGACCTTCAAATTGCCAAGGTCATCCAGGTGACTAAAGAATTGTCCTAGTTTTGGTTCCCATTGCCAAATAAACACTGAAATTACTGACCCAAACTAAGTTTTTATACTTCCACAGTAGTGTCTATCCTTAAAAGAAAAAAGAAAAAAGAAAAAAGAAAAGAAAGCCAGGAGAAATATAGGCAACAACCTGAATGAGGAACTGATGCAGAAGACATGTAGAGTGCTGTTGATGGGCTTGATCTTTCTATGGATTGCTCAGCCTGATTTTTTTATATACATTTTAGGACCACAGGTCCAGCAATGGCACCACCCACAGATAGCTGGTCTATTTCTCATTAATCATTAATCAAGAAAATGTCCCACAGACTTGCCTACAGGCAATTGTAGTGAGAATCAGGTGTTATTCACCTTGACCTAGAGGTGTGGTTTTAGGTCTTGGGGACCCATGTATTGAGTGTGCCCAATTCTAATACCCAGTGCACAGCATTCTTCCATCCTGTTTGTTCCCCCACATACTTGGAGAGAACATCTGAGTCACTGCTGTTGTCTCAGGGACAAGTCCAACTTTCCAGGAATTGACATAAGGTTCAATCTATGTATAGTGAGGGTTTCATATAAACCCTTAATAAATATTAATTATTTTATATAATTAGTTGCTAGTGAATAATTTCTACTTTACATGGCACCAATGTAACTTCAGGCCTAAACCAACAGAAGGTAATTAGCAGGGAAGCCTTTCTGGCCCTCGGTAGAGGCCAAGCTGCTCACGTAGTCCTGAGAAATTTTAGTCTTGGAGCCTGTAGTTTCCACAGCAGATTAAAATCCAGTTCTCTGTTTCTTTTCAAAGGGGATATTTTCTGTCCAGTGGAGCAGACTACCGATAACTCCACAGCTTGTCTCTTGTCATGCACATTATTACTGCACTCATCAGCGGCCCTTTCCGTGGCTGATCCAAGCCTGCCTGTACAGCAAGGTCAAGCAGTTTATCTCAGCATATTGTTCAATGTGTACTTTGTAGTAATTTGTTCTGATTTTTTGAGAGTTTGCCTTTTGTTGACTATATTCATAGCAGCCCAAACCTGAAATCCTGAGTCAGCGTGTCTTCACTAATTGGGGCAATGCCTGTGACACCTGCTGGCCAAACCTCTCCATTACATTCAGTCTGAGGTAACAGTAATTCTTAAAATATAATATAGTCTTAATAATAATAATTTCTTCAAAAATGGCAGACAACACAATTTTCCAAGAATTTAGAAACTTTTTGCTGCTATAATCAAGGACTTCTTGCATAATTATATTTTTGAGAGCATCATGTTCACAGTTCTGTTATTTCTCCCCCTTGAATCTACATTTTGTATCTCAAAAATATGGTCTGATACCCATACTAAATATGATACATTAATTACACTGATGGAAGACTTAAAGTCTAGTAATAATAAAAAATTGCTTTCTGAAATGCATAATATGGTATCTGCCAATGATAAATTGGCGTGCAAAGTTAATTTTGTGGAAATTGGTTACAACAAACTTTCAGATATATCTTCCTCCTTGGACAAAAATGTTAGGTCTGTACAGGAGAAGTATAGATCTGTAGAACTCTATGTTAATGCTGATAACAAGAAACATTATTCCATATAATCATTATAAAGATTGGCTATTCAAGAGATTTAGACCCTAGAGAGATTAGTTTTTAAATTTCAACAATGGGAGGATCATCTTGCTATAATTGAGAAGGATGTTAAGACATGATCATCCCAGAACAATTTAGAGAAACCATCACTGATTTCTTATGGAGATGGGTATGATTTGCCTAAAGTTGTAAATGTAAAGGTTATTCTTCCTCCCACAATGATCTATCCAGTTATCATTCAGAAAAAACATACATGTAATGAATCTCTAGGGTTTAATTGGGAACCTATACATATGAGAGATATATAGGTCACCAAAGAAGCAATTCATTCCACATATGTAAAACAGATATTAAATTCATGATCTATAAAATATGGAATCACACTTAATGTGTGGATACAGCTAACAGAAGCTGTATTAGACTATAACCAACATTTACAGTGGAGATATTGGCTGAGGGAAGAGGTTAAGGCCATTGAACAATGAGGAAATATTAAGGTTTTAATGTCTCTCAAGGTCAAATTCTTGATGAGGGTAAATTTGTGAAGGTTCAAACTGCTTTTGATGAACATACATTACTGCTATGTTTGCTGCCTCTTTGAGTGCTTGGGTAAATATTCTACACCCAGAACAAAAAATTAAGCCTTGTACAAAGGTCAGGAAAGGCCTAAAAGGACTTTATACTTTCTGTAGAAATTAACCAAGGTAATACATAGAGCAGTGTCAGATCCAGAAGTTAGAAAACAACTAATTCTCTCTTTGGCTTGTGACCTTGCTAGTTTGGAATGTAAAAGAATGCTTATGCCAATAAAGATAATATCAGCACCTCTAGAGGAATGGATTCAGTACACAATCAATGCAAGTCTCTCAATTGAGATAAAAGAGAACTTGGTAAGTCAAGCCATTTCTAATGTTAGGGAAGGAATCAAGATATCAAATGCTTTAATTGTGGTAAACCAGGCCATATAAGAAGAAATTTTATTCAGGGAATTCCTAGAACAAATGTCCCTCCTAGGAATGTCCAAAACAGAAAGTCCCTACCTTCTGAATTATGCAGAGGATGTGGCAAAGGCTGACATTGAGCAAATAAGTATAGATCTACAAGGGATAAACAGGGCAACACTTTATCATCAGGAAATGGTCCTTGGGGTCTCTCACAAGAAGGCCCCAAAACACAGGTCTTAAAATCAAAGGTGGTTCAATTATATCCAGTTGCAATGAAGAAAAAGCTTCCTTAAGAAAACTAGAAAAATTCAGTGCCTTATGTATTTGTTGTCAAAAAGAAATCTAAAAGTGGAAAATGGCAACAGATCTAAGAGCAGTAAATAAGGTCATTCAGCCAATGGGCTCTTTACAATCTGGAATACCTTTGTCTTCCCTGTTACCTAAGGGATAGTCTATTATAGTTATTGACTTAAAAGACTCTTTCCTTACCATACCACTACAAGAACAGAGAAAGGAAAGCTTGCCTTTTCAGTGCCCACATACAATAATTCTTGACCTGTAAAGAGATATCAATGGAGAGTTCTCCCACAAAGAATGTTAAATAGTCCCACCTTGTGCCAATGTTTTGTATAACAGGTATTAGAAGTGATACACAAACAATTACCATAATTTATCATTTACCATTATATGGATGATATCTTCTTGTTGGCAGACTCAAATGTAGATGCATTAGGAAGAGTAGGAAGAGTTTGAAGAAGTAAAGAAAAATTTGCCTGATCAGGAAGTATAAATTGCTTCTGAAAAAAATACAAAGAGGAGATTATAGTAGTCATTTATGATATAAAATACATTTAAAAAATAATTAGACCCTAATAGTTTCAACTTGGGTGAGATGGATTGTGGACCCTTAATGACTTCCAAAGGCTATTAGTAGATATTTCTCATATATGGCCAATTATTGGGATAAAAAAAATCATGAACTCGTTAATTTATTCCAACTTTAAATGGTATTAATAACTTAAAGTCCAAGAGAATTTTCTAGTAAGACTGAGAGAATTGGCTTTAGTGGAAAAGAAATTATGAGATGCACATGTGAATCATGTAGATCCAGACCTTGATTGAATTCTGGTTATTTTACACTCTAAGCACTCATCTAAAGTAATTATAATGCAAAAAGAAATTATTAGAATGAGTATTTCTGCCATATTGGCTGAGTAAAAAATTAAAAGCTTATGTGGGAAAGATTTTGATTTTATTTTTAAAGGAAAATCAAAGACTTCATCAGTTGACAGGAAAATACCAGTCATACCTTTAAGTAATGAAGAAATTGATCTATTATGGGCAGATAGACATACCTTGTTAAATAATCTTTATTAATTGTTTTGGGAGAGATTAGTATCAGATATGCCTAATGTAAGACAACTCAATTTAAGGGGAATTTATAGATTTAAAAATTCTTTCTCATGTTGTATGGGATTAAACCAATTTCTGGAGTGCCTTCATTTTATAGTGATGCAAACAAATTAGGAAAAAGTAGGTTACAAACCAGAAAATTTAAGTAAGGTAGCCCAAATCCCTTATAATTCTGTCCAGAAATCAGACTTACATGCTAATATGGTATTAATGGACCTTACAGAACTTCTTAACATAGTAATTGACTCTCAATATGCAGAGTTGATTGACATATTGAAACTGCTGACTTTATTTGTGATAATACAGAATTAACCTCATGATTTATACAGCTGCAAAATATTATTAGGAATAGTAATATATATATAATACATATCAGATCCCACACAGGCCTGCTAGATACTCTGGCACAGGGTAATGATGAGATTAATCAGTTATTAATAGGAAATTTGCTGAACATAATTTCATAAGAAGCACCATGGTAATATCAAAAGATGATAAAATAGTTTTCTTATTACTTGGCAGCAGGCCAAGGAAATTGTAAAGAAATGTCCTACTTACTCCTTTTATAATCAACCACCATTACCTGAAGAAAGCAACCTAAATGATATATTTAAAAAATGAGATTTGGCAGATAGATGTGCTTCATTTTGCAGAATTTGGAAAGATGAAATATGTATACCAACTACTGACACTTACTCAGGACCTTAATGGGCAACTGCCCTCAGCTCTTATAGGGCTGATTTTGTAACTACACACTGTTTTGAAGTCATAGCCATCATAGGAATATCAGTACAAATTAAGACTGATAATGCTCCAGCATGTGTTTCCCAAAGGAAGCAGATTTTTGGATATTATAATATAAAGTACAGTACAGGACTACCATACATTCCTGCAGGACAAGCAGTTGTAGAAATATCTAATTGCACCTTACAAGATATGTTTCATAAACAGAAAAGAAGAATGAAAACCCCAAAAAAGAGATTGTATAATGCCTTACTATCCTTGAATCTTATTAATACTGATGATAAAGGAACAATGGATGTGGAGAGACATTGAATAATATAAAAAAAAAATCTTCTGAGATATACCAACCTGTCTACTTCAAGGATGTGCTGACCTCAGAATGTAAGCTGAGATATGTGCCTCATTGGAGAAGGAGTTTTGCTTTTGTTTCTGAAGAAGAAGAAAAACTATGTATGCCAACAAAATTAATAAAAATTCAATTTGAAAAAGAGATGCCTCTTGAAGAAAAAAGTAACAGCTTATTCACTGATATGGCAATTTGATACATGCTGAGGAAAACTCACTTAACAAGTCTGGGGCAGGGTTTTATTTTTGTATTTACAAAAATATAGGCATAATTATCTTCAAGAAGTTAAAAATGAGTTGGACACCTAGACATCTAAGTCTGAAAGGAGACCAATTATGAAAGGATTATGGGCAGGAATGTAAGGCTTATTGGTACCAATATGCAATATAGGTTAAATTCTCAATTTTCACTGCTTAATATTTGTATCTGTTAAAAAATTTGTGTGGTTCTGATTTAATTACAAATCAAGCTGCCTTTGGAGTTGAAGTTAAGTGCCTTTCTTCTTTTCTAAACTGAAGAACATTGGTAAAGGAAAAATTTAAAAGATTCTGTCTCATATCAGAAAAACCACCTTGTGTGGGACAGAAGACAACCAAGATATATAGGGTCAATTGTTATAATAATTTTATTTCTAATCCTATATCTTTTGTACATATTTGCTTTGACCTTTTGAAATCTTCTTTGCATACAATTCTCTTCTAAATCCTCAATTTGATATTAATAATGTTTATTTTTTCCACAGAAAACAACAAATGAGCCTACTATCACTCTCCAAAGCATTCAGAAAGAAGATGGGGCCCCACACAATGATTCTACATGGTCTGTGTATTTGTTAAGACTAATATACACCACTCAATGACTTTTTTAAAATGCAGACTATTTAGGACAGTTGTAAGATAGCTTCTGTGGTTATCCATCATATTATATCTCTAATAAGAATTTCAGATGGTCTTACTCAGTACTCTGAGACTGGTTATAGATGTTTATAGTCAGTACATTGGGACAGCTACTACCTTAGGACCCTACAGAGATACCATTGCTCACAAGTCATCAGGAAGCAACTCTGAAAAAATATGCCCTTTTCCCTATAGCTTTTGTTCTCTAGGTTTATAGATAGTTACCATTCTGCTAGGGTAGCTATATTATATTTGGGTTGAGGGTGGAATAACAATATAGAATCAAGAATCTCTTTTAAAGAAGAAAGAGGAGAGTAGATAGGACATATGTAGGTAGATTATTATATCTACCTGTAAACAATTATTAGTCAAATATGAGCCATAGACAATTTGCTTTGATATTGATTTTTATATATTGTACAGATGTGAAATTATTTTATATGTCTGTTTAAGGTAATTTGTATATTGATACAAATTAATTCTTAAATTATTTTATTTCTGACTAAATTTACTTGTATATGATGCAAAGTTGAATCTGTAATAGTCATATTTTGCACATGCTCCTACCTCTGTTTAAAATATTTTGTGCATTAATGCATCTTAAGCATATTGTTGTCATTTCCACTATGCAATTTCTAATTCTGTTTAATTTTACTAGTCACACACATATATTTATATATGAATATATATATGTGACTAGTAATATATATATATATATATATATATATATATATATATATATAATACTGTTGTCAGTTTTAACCTTATATTTACCTTTGGTTGATGCTTGTATAATTGTCAAGTTGAAGTCCTTATTCAAAATCTGCACACACATTTATAGCTTGTCTACTTTTACAATGTAAGTTTCAGTCTTTATGATGATTAGAATTCCAGGTCACCATTATCTATTTTTCCCTGTGCTAGTCAATTTGTTTAGGTTTCTAAGATATATAGTAGAATATTTCAAATAAACAGGAGTCTTCAAAAAACTTCATTGACCTAGAGAATATGGAATTTAAATGTTTTGTTATTTAGAACTTGGCTGTGAGAGACACGAACACTCCTGGCAGTACCATTCCTTTCCCAAGACGGTGTTGGGCATCAAGAACTCTCCATATAGAATTTGTCTTTCTTGGTGCATAATGGCCTGTTGGGCAAAAGAATGCCCTTGTCTTGACTGTTTACAGTAAGCATGCTGTCCAGTCTGGATGAACAGGACAAAAGATAAAGACTGCTAAAACCTGCCAAGACTGGATAAGATGGTTTCTCAAAATACTCAGCTTCTGAAAATATTCTGTTAGATATCCTAGGCCTGTAGTCAAAAAAGTGGATGCTCCAATTTTGAGGAAAAGCTGTTGGTGACTGTCCAGGCAGCTGACTGTCACTGTCTTCTCCTACTAAAGTTTAGAAGCTACTCACTCGTACTTCCAGCTTATTTGGGTAAGATATTTTCTTTCTCAGGTGTTTGATGGAGTTGAAGACTAGATAGTTAAGGTTACTATCATCTAATATCTTAGCTAAGAACATTTGGGTGCTAGATTCATATTATTAAAGATAAACATCTTTGAAGTAATCTCTGCATATTGCCGCTTATCAATATTCTAAACATTTAAAGTATCCTTTATGTTTCTGGTTGTCAGTTGTGGTTTGACCCTGTATGTGTTATTTGTCTTTTTCCTATCCTGGACATTACCTTCTATTGTTTCTATTGTATATAGTTTTAATTTAGGTTTAGAACTTTCTTACTTAGAAAAAAAGGAAGAGATGTGGTGACAATCAGAATTTATTCGCCTTGACCTACAGGTGTGGTCTCTAGGTCTTGAGGACCCATGTACATGGCATAACCAAGCCAGTGCATGCCATTCTGTTTTCCTGTTTCTTCCCTACATTTCTGAAGAGAGGATCTGAACTACTGCTATCGCTGCATGGATCAGTCTAACTTCCCAGGAATTTCTCTAAGTTCAATCATTGTATCAGTGAGTGTTTCATATAAAACCTTAATAAATATTAATTCTTTTATATAATCAGTTGCTAGTGAATAATTCCTCCTTCATCCCATATGATGGAGATATTTTCCTGATTGAATTTTCCTCTTCCCAGATGACCATAGTTTGTGTCAGTTGAAAAAAAAAAATCTAACCAGTGCAGAACTGTCACTTCATTAAAAGGAACATAAGGAAACATGGCCACTTAATATAAATTGGATGGGATTTTAGAACAAAACATGATATAGTTAAAAATAAAATCCCTGAAGAAAAATTATTAAATTGAGAATAACAGTATGTCAATGTTGGTTAACTATTTGCAACAAGTATATCATACTAATTCAAGCTCTAATGGATGTTGGGAGCTGTGGGTGGGAGATAGGAAATTTTAAAGTATTTACTTAAATCTATAATTATACTAGCAATATTTACTTAAAACTCCAACCTTTTAGTTTTGTGGTGGCTATAGACTGAGGACACACTGTCATTATGAAGTCAAAAAAAGGATACTGTCTGAGACATCAGAGAAAATTCTGATTTAGAACCACTTTACATAGTTCTTCTATAAACTGTTGGCCATTAAGTGACACAGGATGGCACCAACAACATATACTCAAACATTTTCTTGTCATCTATTTAGGGGGAATTGTAAAGACTTGGTAACAAAATACATCTTTGCAATTCTCCAGTATGTGGTCCTTACTTAAGAGGTAAGGATGAACTTCAGATCACCTTGGAACACTGCTATCTGGTTCACTTAGAGTGCCTGTCTATTAATGCTGACATTTTCCTTTGAAACTCCATTTTCTTGCTTCAGGCAATAGGCTACTGAAAAAAAAAGTCAAAAAAGGCAGCTTGAAATTTATGACCGTATTGTACTTATGAAATTACAAAAAGGAGCCAGCCTAGCCACAGATGAGTGTAGCTATAACTAAAATTTACAGGTTGCATAAAAATAATCACATCAGCAGAGTGCTGTAAATTCCAACTGCCCAGTCACCCTAGAAAATTCCTAATGGTTCTTCATGCTCTAAAGTTTAAATGGTTGTTCTTAAGAAGCAAAGGTAAGTGACAGGTTAGATACATAAGCCAAGGGTGATACAATTTCATTTCTTGAATTTAGAATGGATAGATGGGAAGAATAACCTACTTAGGAGAATTGAGTAGATAGCTTTATTTTAGCTTCTACTACAGGCTAGGCTAAGGGCAAGGCCATAAGAATACTGAGATAGAAAAGTATAGGCATGGCGTCAACAGAGACACGACCTTTATTTGTGCCTACCATCTGATCACATGTGACAATGCACTGCAATAAATCTGTTGAGGGATAGAATCCCTGTGCTGAGTAAGCCAAATAAATGTCTTAAAATTTTCACTTTTATGCAAAGGAGGTTAACAGCTACTGAATAATTAGAAATTATATGATTTTTTAAAATTTAGGAATATTGTTATGGCTATAGTGTAAAAACAATGAGAAGATTGTTAGTTACCCAGGTGAGAGGAGAATAAAGTTCAATTAAAACAATCATAATAAAGATGGAATAGAGACAATATCTTTCTAGTAGTTAGTTTCCAGTGAGAAAGAAGAGTGAAAAATTATTCCATTGTCTGGCTGGGCACTAGAATAATGTTGATGCATTCATCTAGACAGTAATAAAAAATCTTAAGACAAAATGACTAGAAATAGGCCCTTAAATAAAGTTTTGTCTATAGGAGTTTTGTATAGCAGTGCTCTCAGGAAAATAATGAAGGAGGTAATAAGAACAGAGAATGTCAGGCCCAGTTGTGGTTGTGACTGGAGGCCTGCCTCTGCTCACCCTATGGAAGCTACAAAGCTAGAAAGAACCATTTGAAATTATCTAAATTGGAGAGTAGCATATAGGACATGTATCTTCATTTACTAGCCTATACCATTGCCTTTATGGTGCTGCCAGGAGAAAGTCCAGTTCAGAACAAATGAGTTCTGTAGGGATATTTGCAAATAAAATTTAAAAAAATGGCAGAAATATCAGAGGACAGATACACTTCCTCCTTTCTTTTTATTAATATTAATTTTTTTTTTTGCAAAACACCACAACACTACCTCTAAAATGGCTAACAGAGAAACCTCTATGGGTTCATCAATGGCCTCTAACAAAAGAGAAATTGAAGGCCTTAGAGAACCTGATACAGGAGCAGATAAATGTTCGACATATAGAAGAATCAACCAGCCCTTGGAATTCTCCTGTATTTGTTATTAAAAAGAAGGCTGGAAAGTGGAGAATAATAATAGACCTAAGGGTGATAAACAAGGTGATCCAGCCAGTGGGCTCTCTACAGTCTGGAATTCCTTTGCCTTATTTCTTTCCTAAAGAATGGTTTGTTTTAGTTATTGATTTAAAAGACTGATTCTTTAAAATACCTTTATAAGAACAAGACAAAGAAAAATTCATCTTTATAGTGCCCACATATAATAATTCTCAGCCTCTAAAGAGATAACAGTGGAGGGTGCTCCCTCAAGGAATGCTGAATAGCCCCACTCTATGCCAGTATATTGTACAAAAGCCAGTAGAACAAATAGGTAAAAAAAATTCCCACAATCTATAATCTATCATTATATGGACAACATCTTGTTGGCCGATTCGAATATCAATATGTTAGCAAAAAATTCTGAAGAAGTGAAAAAAAAATTTGTCTGCTTGGGGATTACAAATTGTACCAGAAAAAGTACAAAGAGGAAATTTTATTAATCATTTAAGCTACAAAATAGTCCAACAAGAAATTAGACCCCAAAAGGTACAAATCAGGAGAAATAGATTGAAGACACTGAATGATTTCAAAGACTACTAGGAGAAATTGCCAATTTATGACCCACTATTGGAATTAAAAATGGTGAATTGGATAATTTCTTCAAAACCTTAAATGGTGACAAGGTCTTAAATAAACTGAGAGAATTTTCACCTGAAGCTGAGAATTGGCTTTGGTGGAAAAGAAATTACAGAAGGCACATGTGGATCATGTGGATCCAGACCTTAATTACATTCTAGTTATCTTGCCCTCTAAGGATTCTCCTACAGGAATTTTAGTACAAAGGGAAAATGTAATATTGGAATGGATATTTCTTCCACATAAACCAAGTAAGAAGTTAAAGACATATGTGGAAAAGATATCTGAACTTATTTTTAAAGAAAAATTAAGACTTTGTCAATTGACAGGAATGGAACCAGCTGAAATTGTTGTTCCTTTAACTAATGAAGAAATTGACCAATTATGGGTAGAAAGTGAACCTTGGAAAAGAGCCTGCAGTAATTTTTTTGAGAGATATTAACAATAAATATCCTCAAAACAAAAGAATTGAATTTCTAAAAAAATACCAATTGGTTTCTCCCTCGTATTGTATGAGATAAACCAATTTCTGGAGCCCCTACATTTTATACCAATGCAAACAAATCAGGAAAAGCAGGTTACAAGTCAGAACATATAAGTAAAGTGGCTCAAAGCCCTTATAATTCTGTTCAAAAGTCAGAATTATATGCTATTGTAATGGTATTAATGGATTTTACCAAACCTCTTAACATAGTCACTGACTCTCAGTATGCAGAAAAAGTTGTTCTATACACTGAAATGAATGATTTTATTAAAGATGAATCAGAATTAACTTCATTATTTATTCAGTTACAAGAAATAATTAGGACTAGAAATCATCCCTTCTTTAAAACACATATTCAATCCTATACGGGTCTGCCAGGTCCTTTAGCACAAGGTAATGATGAAATTGATAAATTATTAATAGGAAATGTACAAAATGCCTCAGAATTTCATAAAAAGCATTAAGTCAATAGCAAAGGATTAAAAAAAAAATTTCTCTATTACTTGGCAGCAAGCCAAAGAAATTGTAAAAAGGAGTTCCACCTGTTCTTTCTATAACCAAACTCTATTGCCAGCAGGAAGTAATCCTAAAGGTATACATAGAAATGAGATCTGGCAGATGGATGTACTTTATTTTGCAGAATTTGGAAAATTAAGATATGTCCACCATACAATAGATACGTTTTCAGGATTTCAATGGGCAACTGCTTTGAGTTCAGAAAAGGCTGATTCTATAATCACACATTTGCTAGAAGTTATGGCCATCATGGGAACACCTGCACAAATTAAGACTGACAATGCTCCAGTATATGTGTCTAGTAAAATGAAACATTTTTTTCTGATTATAATATAAAGCATATTGCAGGAATACCACACAATCCTACAGGGCAAGCAGTCATACAGAGATCTAATTGAACTCTAAAGGATCTGCCAAATAAACAGAAAGTAATAACAAAGACCCCTAAAGACAGAATACATAATGCTTTACTAACTTTGAATTTTCTCAATGCTAATGAGAAAGGAACAACAGCTGCTGAAAGGCATTGGACTATAGAAAAAACAGCTGAATTAAATCAGCCTGTTTACTTCAGAGATGTTCTAACCTCTCAGTGGATACCAGGATATGTGCTACATTGGGGAAGGGATTTTGCTCTTGTTTCCACAGGTGAAGAAAAGTTATGGATACCATAAAAATTAATAAAGTCTTGATTTGGACCAGAGAAACTTCATGAAAATAAGAATTGATAGCTCATCCACCCATATTACAATTCTTTAAGTTGTAAGAAAAAACAAAAGACTGGGGTAGGTTTTTGTTTATACAGAAAATAAGAAATACCCGTCTTCAAGAAGCTATAAAACCTTGGACATCTAGACATCTAAAGCAAAAGGGAGGCTATCCAGAAACATTTAGAAGCAAAAGAATATCGGAACTATTGGTTCCAGTATACTTTATTGGGTAAAATTTCATTGCTTAACCTCTCTATATGTTTTTGTAAGTTGAGGTCCCAGTTTAATTATAATTTAAATCTGGCTTTAGAGTTGGAGTGTGGCTCTCTCCTTTTCTAAACTCGAGCATACTTGTTAAAGGAAAATAAAACATCTCTGTAACATATAAGAAGAGCCATTTGATATGGGACAGAAGAATAACAAAAATAATTCTATTGTTACTAATCCTATGCTGAATAAATTGTTATATATTTAGTTTCTTGTACATTGTGTTGTGTTTTAGTCTCTTATCAGTTCTCTGCAGTGACCCATGGCAATGCCTAATTGTGAACTTGAATAATCCAAAAGGAAGATGGGGCCCCACAACAGTACTTTCACATGGACTCTGACAAAACCACTAGGCTGACAAACACCAACCAAAGATCAGATTTGGACTACAAACTGCTCAGGACAATTTTGAGGCTGCTCACTGAGATGAACCAGCTTCACAGATTACTATAGCCAGAACTTGAGACAAGCCATGCACTTTCCAATTATGCAGAGACTGGACAACAAATACAGCTACTTATTTCAGGACTTGACAATTAACAAAACTTTTCTTTTCAGGATCTCCTAAAGATTTCATCACCCCCAGACAACAGGAAGTAAATTTAAGAACATGGTGCCCACATTCCCAAGAGGTTGGGTGGTTTGTTTTTGGTCGTTCAATGGGTTACGGATGATTGTCATGATTTAAGCTAATTGGTTAAAAAATTTTAATGGTTATGATTCAAGATTTGTGTTTAATAAAACAGAAAGAAAAAGGGGATATAGATATATAGGATATAAGAATAGATTATTGAATCTTCTTTTAAAAGGATTTACTAGCTTTAAATATTTTACATTGCATTGGATTTTGTATATTGTTTACAAATTGTCTACATGGAGATTAATTGTGTTATTGTACAAATATCTCTATGCTTGTTCAAGGTATTATACTTATTCAGTTCATCTAACAATGTAATACAAGTTGCTAGTCCATGAAAGTTTTTCTTACCAACTAATTAGAATATAAGGTAATGCAAGTTAGTATTTTGACTTACATTCAGTCATATTTGACATGTTTTCAAAATAAAACAAATATATTTTATCTGAGCAGGTCTTCTTCAAACACTTTAGAGATCCATAGAATATGGCATTTAAAATATTTTAAGAACTTAGACTTTTCTGGACAGTGAGACAGGTCTGCTCCTGGCAGCACCAATCTACTTCAAGAAAAAAAAAAATGGGCATTAAAGAAACTCCATATGGAGTCTACTTCCCTTGTGGCAGTGTTTAGCCACTGGACAAAAACCTGTTCTTGTATTGACTGTTGATAATATGCTGTTCAAACTGGACATTCAAGTTCCCTAAGGAAGTGACCTTTGAACTTTGACAGAATGAGTTGAGATGGTACTTCAGGTTCCTACTTTTTAGAGAAAATAGTCAGATATTCATCAGGATTCAAGGAGAAACAACTGATGTACTATACCAGAATGAGCAGAACTGATTTCCTGCTTCACTGAAATGAAAAGAAACTCTTGGCCTGTAGGCCGAAGATGGATGCCACAACTTTATAAAGGAACTTTGGGTGACTACTGTTCAGACAGATAGATGGCATCTCTGTCATTTCTAGATTTTGGAAGTTGCTTGCACTTCCTGTTTACTTGGGCAAATATTATTTCCTTTTTGGGTCTCTGAGGTACTTGAAGATGAGATAGTTATAGTTATAGTTTTTTAGTGACAGTTTTAGAAAAGAAACTTTGAAGTTAAAGTGTATATGTTTAAGAGACATCAAAATATTAGTTTTTAGTTAGTAATACAAGTTAGAAAGAAAGTGAATTAAGTATAATCCATGGCACTCATCAAAATAGGGTAATTAATGAAATATTTTTTTAATTGTCAATTATTAGTGGGCTAGATATTACTCATTTATTGTTTGTATATATTGCGTATAATTATTGTACCTATTGTATATAGCTTTTTTATGTTAGCTGTAATCTTCCTTTTTAAAATTTGACACAAAAGGGGATACACAGGGATATGTTCAATTATAATAAAAACAGGTGGAGATGTCAGAGGGATCTATCTATTGTCAGTGTAGGAGGATCAGACAGTGCTAACTTTCACCTTTAATCTCAGCACAGGGAGTATCTGGGGAGTGGTGGCCTAATCTGAGTTTGAGGTTGTTTTAGTTTGCAGAAGGAGTTCCAGGTTCCAGTCAGGCAGTGGTGGTGCCACACCTTAACTGAGTGAAGAAAGTACTTAAGGCAAGCATAGAAAGACAGAGGAGACAAGAAACTATGGCATACACTGTTAGTCCCAGTACTTGGGAAACAGAGGCAAGAGAATCTCTGTGGGTTCAAAGCCAGCCTGGTCTTCAATGCAAGTTCCATGACAGCCAGGACTGTTACACAGAAAACTCTGTCTTAAAAATAAAATACAGGAGGAGGTGGATCTGTCCTCTGATTTCTCTGTTTTATTATATTTGAAAATATCCCCACACTTTCATAACTTCAATTGTCTGCAATCTCCCAGCTATGCTCCTTACTTATTACCTTCTAAGGGCAATATAAAATATATAGGCCTTAGACATTGGCCCAATTGTCATATTACACAACAGAAGACTCTTTTCTAAGGATAAAAACAGTAAGAAGAGTTCAGAACTTCTAGTAGAAAAAGTTTATGCTAATACTGAAAAAAGTATAAGTGAGCTGAAAAGGAAGATCACCAACCAGACAGGTCAGAGCTGTAGTGACAAGTATGAGGGGAAGTGTTAGAGCCCAAAAATATCAAAGAGAAAGTACAAAATTTTAAGGAGATGGGAAAAAAGGGGGATCCAGAGTCAGCCATTGTTCTTTTATGACTGTTACTAAAACATAGTCTTAAATCCATGAAGCAAACACGTTAGGGCAATACATTTATCAAGGATGAATGAATGATGAAATGGATAAAGTTCCCAAATACACACACACACACACACACACACACACACACACACACACACACACACACACACACACATGCTCAAAATAGTAGGTACTTATTTAATTTCGAAAACACAATGTGAGACTTTAGGGTAGCTACTTTATTTAGAGAGTGATAATATATGAAGCAATAAACAGGTCCAAACCCTGAAAAGTAGAACAAAACAAATAGTCCATATGCATTAGCAAGGTCACAACACTTGGCCAAAGGTTTCTCAAAGGGAATAACTTTTACAATATTCACTAGTATAACTAGCAGTGGAAACTGGTTGAGATGTTGCCTAAGGCATCTATCTTTACCATTCTGGTTTGACAGGACTGAGTTGAAAGATGGGCCTAGAAAAAAAGATAAAAATGTATTCACATTTCATTTTGGTGATAGCTACTATCTATGTAAGGAGAGGGACAGGGAGAAATTCCAAGTCTAGAAGTCCCAGAAGATTAGGCTCAACAGACTATTCTTATATAGCACTTGCAGACAAAGTAGAGGGAATTGAAGTAGTCAATGTATTTCGCAAACACAAATAAAATTCATTGTCTCCAAGTTTGTTTGCAGGTCTTGATATGTACTTTAGGTATAGATAGAATTGAGTTGAGGCAGGGGGAGAAAAGATAAGGAAAATGCATGATTAAAGAGTCCTGGTCAAGGTATGGTCTGGTTATACATCTCACCCCATGTATGTCTATCATACTTTACCTGAAATGAGGGAGAGAATAAGGTACTTGATGGGAAATACCTAAGGAACACACAGAAGGTGATAAGATCTCAGGGCTTAGATCTTTTGTTTTTGAGGTTGTGACTTCCCATTTTCAAGGCCAGAATGCTAATGCAAAGTAGCAGTGAGAATTGAGCAGTCCAGAGGCTACAA
This sequence comes from Phyllotis vaccarum, assembly GCA_033318265.1. NCBI lineage: Eukaryota > Metazoa > Chordata > Mammalia > Rodentia > Cricetidae > Phyllotis > Phyllotis vaccarum. The sequence goes on along the minus strand of JARWLC010000001.1, from coordinate 166,846,775 downwards.
TCTCCCTGCTAGTTTCATGCAAATAGAAGCTTGGTAAATACTTCCCCAGCAATTCTGTTCTTCCTAATTAACTGGCCAACCTAAACCTTTGTAAGAAGCAGTACAAAAGGTAAACTTCAGCTTGGTTTCTGCCAAAATCATCACAAATCCTAAATTAGTTGGATGTGAATTAATGAGCTTTTAGCGGGACTTGGGTTTTGTCAGACATATTGATCCTGGAGTGCAACAGCCCATTAAAGGCTATAATTAAGATGCAGTTTCTATTTGAAGATGAAGTGCATGGGCAGGGACAAGTTGTGAGATGCTTCTGCCTGTGAGGCTGACAGGCAATCAAGGGATGAACTTGTATGCAGGATTTCTCTTGCTTTCCTCATGACAGGAAATGACAGCCAAGATTCAAATGGAACAAATGGTGGTCACACAATTATTTAAGCCCTAAGAGCAAGAAGAGCTATGCATCACAAATTACTAGTAGAATTTGAATTTTCCTATCAAGCCAAGAATGAATAAATAATTAAAAAGACCTGTTTTGTATTAAACTCAATCTTCTTTCTATTTGTACGCTTCCTACCAGTACTGAGAAGAGGTTGCTTAAAGCATAGCCTTGTAGTTAGAAAACTGCATTTATTACAAAAGAAAATGAAACAGACAAAAGCCAAATCATTAACAAGTGTGTTCGGAGTGCAGTATAAATTAGGCCGGGCAGTGGCTTTCGAGGTGGTGGGCCACAGGGTCTGAATAAGAGTAGACTTTCAGATCTGGAGTATGAGATGCATTGTGGTTAGCAAACTGTCAGCGGGAGAAGGAAGACAGAGTAGACACCACAATGATTTCATAAGGATGATTTAAAAAGTGTCTACTTGACTCCATCATATCTGGCAAATTGATGAATTTCCTTCTGATTTTTGAGGAACATGATGAGTTCTGAGGATCTAGTGAGTTGAATACAAAATGAAGCCGGACTCCAAAACATGGCACATCATCTGGTCCCAGAATCTAGTCCGTGTGAGATCTTTTGAAATTTGAATTTGGAAAAAGAAAACATATAAATCTACCTCTGAATTGAAGGAAAGGAAACAAAGAGGTTCAAAAGAGCTTTGGCTTGGACAACATTCCGTTTCATCTCTTATTGTGTTGAGGCTATACTAAATAAGCTCCTTGGGATGTGAGAAACTGGTTTTATTTCTATTTTAAATGTGAGAAAATTAAATCTTAATGTTGCCTTAGTTAGGATTTCTATTGCTGCAATGAAACACGTGACCAAAAAGCAAGTTGAGGAGTAAAGGGTTTATTTGGCTTACTCTTCCACCTTGCTTTTCATCACTGAAGGGGTCAGGAGAAGGACTCAAACAGGGAAGGATCCTAGAGGCAGGAGCTGATACAGCAGCCATGGAGTGGTGATGCTTGCTCAGTCTGCTGTCTTAGAGAACCCAGGACCACCATCCCAGATGGTGCTAAACACAGTAGGTTGGGCCCTTCCCCATTGATCAATAGTTGCAAAAATGCTTATAACTGTGACCGATGGAGGCCTTTCCTCCACTGAGACCCTTTCTTCTGTGAGGACTCTAGTTTGCCTCACACAAAGAAAGCCAGTAAAATGTGGGTATTTGACTTGATCAATATTCACAGGAAAGAAAAATGACTAAAATCCAAAACTTTTGACTATAAAGTTGTTTATTGCTAGCTAAAATTACTTGAAAGAGTAACAATTTCTTTCATTCTAAATTTACATTCAAGATTTAAAATATTATAATTTTAAGAAAGTATCAGATTTAAAGTGAATTCTATTTCTATAAGATTTTAAGTGGCTTTTATGGAAAACAGGCAATAGAACTTGAACAATGTGTGATAACATTATTTGTTTCCTCCTCTACCAACCTGTGCCTCTCATTTTTTGTGGGCCTCCTTTATATGAGGGAAAATTGTATCTGGCTTATTTGCTTAGCATAAGGATATCTCTTCATTTATCCAGTCTCCTGTAAATGTTACTAAATGATTCTTTTTTACTGTTAAATGAAATTTTATGGACTACATTTTATTTATCCACTCAGAAGTTGATGGACATCTATGGCTAGTTTCCTACCTGAGCTATTACGAATAGTTCATTGATAAACACAAATATGCAAGTATCATTATTGTATGCTGACCCAGAATCCTCTAGACATATGTCTCGTAGCAGTATTGCTGGGTTATATTACAGGTGAATTTTAAATGAAGCTCCATTTTGATCTTCGTATTAGCTCCAAAAGTTGGCATTCTTGTCAACAATAAACAAGAAATTCTCTTTCCTCACATCATCACTAGTATTTGCTGTATCTTTTTCTTTGATTTATTTTTCTAGTTTAATTTTTATAATACCATTGTGATTTTGATGAGGATTGAATTCAATTTAGATATTTTTGGTACTATAACTATTTTCAGAATAATAATGGTAGCATATAAACATCAGAAATCTTCCTGTCTTCCTGTCTTTTTCAATATCTTTTTTTGTATCCTACATTTTTTGTTGTAAAGCTTTTACATACTTGACTATATTTATTTCTATGCATTTTATTTACTTGAAGCTATTGTGAACGGGGTTGTTTTGTTCTGATTTCTCTCTGGGCTAGTTCAATATTGGTATAGGAAAGTTACTGATTTTGTACATTAATTTTATGTCCTGATATATATATCAAAGTGTCAGGTCTCAATTTTTTTTTTGGTAAATTATCTATGATCTGTTATAAAGGACCTTGTCTTCTGGAAACAGAGATACTTTGGTTTCTTCTGTTTTGTGGATAAAAGTTTTATTTTTTTCTCTTGTCGTATTACAGGTAAGGCTTCAAATATGCTATAAAACCACAGTATTGTGAGTGTGTATCCTTAACTGGGCCTGATTGCTGGGATGATGCTTTCAATTTTCACTTATTTAATAAAATATTGCCTGTATATTTGTCATATATAGCCTTTATAATCATCTGTGCTCCTGCTAATCCACATCCTTCAAGGATTTATTCATATATGGATGCTGAATTATGTCAAATGTTGTTTCTTAATTTATTGAATTAATCATAAAATTTCCATCCTTAAGTCTTACATTTATTTCTAAACAAGCACTCAACAAATTGTTTATTCTTTTCATGAGAATATCTTTGTAATTGTGTACACTGCCTTAAAATATGATTGCATTTTATTTTCAGATATTTTATTGAGAGTGTTTGAATCTATGTTATTTGATGATATTGGTTAAATGATATTTTAAAACAAGTTTTATCAAGAGGTTTTATAATCTGAATGATTCTGAGTTTGGTTTGGAATAAAATTTTTACTCAATTATTCAATATTATTTTATTATTGTTGCCAATACATTTCTGTAGTGGGAACATTGCTAAGGTAGTATTCAATATCTAAGTCAATCATTTTATTCCTACTGTCCAAAAACACTCTTTTTCTGTTTTAATTTTTTTCTCCTGATGTCTACTTCTCCCCACAATCATTTATTCATTTCTTGATTAACTATACATTGAAATCTACTCTCTCTTAAATCTGTTATTTGTCCTTGACAAAACCAATTAAATAGAGTCAAACTCTCCTTAGAACAAGGCAATTAAGTTTTCCTTATCACTTTCTGAGAGCTGCATTTCTTGAGATCACTTGTGATATCCATAATGTTAAATGACAATTTTGTTTGACATGAGGGTGACCAATCCCCAACATACTCATGCTTTTAAAAATATTCTTGGCTTCTATTTCTCAACTCTTTTCCTAAAACTTTCCCCATATACTTTTTACAGTTGTGGCTCAGAATTCAGGCCTTTTTACTCTTGTATTACCAATTTCCAGTTGATTCAGGAAGCTTCATGCTTCATACACCATCAATTGTATGTAATTTTTAAAGTCCTCTTGATTTAGATGTCAATCACTCCATTTCTAATCAGCATCTTCCTTTTGTTGTCTAGCAGCAACTCCAAACTTAGCATGTTAAATTATTGCTCTTTGTATCTTCCTCTCAAAGGCTCACCAAACATTTCCCTGCTTCCCAACAACATCATTCCTTTAGTTAATCAAGCAAAAAGCTGCTGTGTCAGCCTGACTCATACATTTGCTTTGAATATCAAATCCACTCACGAAATTCTAAATAGTACACCACTGTAATAAATAGATTCTGATTACTTTTCCTGTCCTAACTGTCGTTACTTGCTCATATCATCCTGACTTCTAATTTCGGTTTCTTGGAGATAATGAAGTCACCCAGTTAACATTTCAGGAAGCCCATGTAACATTTCTAAATAAAGTCATTTGAATGTGTCTCATCTCATTCATAATCATAAAACATGTCTTTATGAAAAAAAGCCAACAACTTTTTGTTGTATCAAAAGTTCATATGTATCTCATCATAGGGTTGTTTAATATAATCTTTGAGGAAGCATTAAAATGAGTACTCAGAGAAATAGAACAGTTTATATGTTTTCATTTGGATTTGTTAGACAATAGATTGTCAGAAATAAACAGGTTTGGAGGATCCAATGATAACAAATGTGGAAGAGGAGGTGAAGTAGGATGTCTTTTTGTAGTCTGTGAATTACCATTGGATAATAAATTGTTTTGGCCTATGAAAAAGCAGCTTAGAGGCAGGCAGGAATTTTAAGCATAGATGAAGGAGGAAGAGTGCAGAGTCAAGGAAGACACTGAGCTGCTTCCCAAGGAAGCAAGTTGTAAAGAAACACAGGTGAGCCACGGCCATATGACAAAACACAGATTAATAAAGTTAAGTTAAATTGAAAGAACTAGAGTAATGAGCCTGAGCCACAATCCAAACAGCTTGTAATTTAATATAAGCCTTCATGTGATTATTTGGGGCTAATCTGTAGGACTGTACCTCTGGACATCCGACTGGACAGGAACCCCTGGTTACAGGGAGGTCCCAGAAACGTCTACTTGTTCACATTTGTTGTGTCACCATTTATCTTTATAGGTAAGGATATTACTTTAGTAAGAACTTGGAGAGATCTCCTTTCAGGTTATAATATATTTATGCCTGCTTTGGGGGAGGAGATGGTGTGAGGGAGGTTCTCACACCATCAACTGTCTTCCTACATCTGATTTTTTTTTCCTTCTAAAACTGAGTATCACTTTTGAGGAGTAATATATCCCAAGCATTATCGACATTTTACTAACCTTCCTAAGACCCTATATTCACTTTCCTGCTAAATTGCTTTTCTAACCTTCTTCTTTCTTCTATTCTTAAGTTATATTGGGGATTTCATTGTTATTTTGAACATATCACAAATGTTTATGGCTATGGTGGTTTGAAAAATAGTGGTCCCCATATGTTTGTATATTTGTAACTTGGTCAGCATTGAAACTGTGTAGGAAGTATCTGAAGGTGTGAACTTGTTGAATGAGGTATGTCACTGGAGGTGGGCTTTGATGTTTCATAGCCAATGCTATTTGCAATTAGTTCCCTCTGCTACCTAACTGTGTCTGAAAATATGAACTGTTAGCTACTGCTATAACACTATGCCAGTCTGCCTGTTGGCATGCTTCCTGAATCATGGACTGTATCTCTCTGAAACTGTAAGCCTCAAATAAACAATTTCTTTTATAAGTTGCCTTGGCCATGGTGTCTCTCCACAGGAATAGAAAAGTAGCTGAGTCACTATTCCTGGTCTTTTGTACCTGCCATTGCCTCTGTCTGGCATACCTCTTCTATAATATATCTTTAATTTTCAGTTCTCATCCTATTGTCCTAAAACCTTACTATATTGGTAAGGGTTTGTGTATATATTTTAGACACTATTCCTTGCTTTACTCACCTCTTACAATGTGTTTAACATAAGTAAATAATAGTAACAACTGTAAAACCCAAAATCTCTATACAGTAATCGATACAATGAACATAGTGATAAAAGCAATCTACATCAAGAAAGGGTTAAAAAAATCAAAATAAAACAAAATAATTTACCTCTAAGATATCAAATATGAAAAATATATGGTATCTTGTAACTTGCAGAAAATTCAAACAGAAACAGCATGAACATAAAGTAAAACAACCCGATTTAATAGTAAAAAAATAATATGAATTGTTTTTCCAAAATGGATATACAAATGATTACTTAACCAGTTAAAACTGTTAAAATCACTAACCATGAAAGCAAGAAAAGTACATGTCAGAAGATGTCATACTATAGATTGGATTATTTCATTATATTAATATTTCCTATAGGAGTCATTGAATGAATGTGCTTCAGCTGGTTAGAATCAAGAGCATAATATGTCAAGAATTGTCTAAAAATCGTACAATTATAAGACATTGATCCAGGTTGGGGGCTAGGGCTTGTGGTCACCACAGTAGCATTCCAAATGGTTCACCATTGCTTTTAATCTCTACCTTCTCTCTCTAAATGTTTATCTCTATATGAAGGCATCTGAAAGTCCACTTTAAATAATTTTATCTTGAGTCATAAAGCATTTGCTTCAACAAATAGATTCTAGAAACTAAACTAAAATATATTTTATTTTCTTGACAGTTATACAGCTAGTGATTCTGACTGCTCATTAAAGCTTCAGTGTTGCTTTTTTTTAGTAATTGGATGTTACTGTCAACTTTTTGACATTAGTAGAGCGCTTAATAATTATTCTCAATTTATGAGTCTATGTGAACCATGGATTTCTGTAGTTTTTAAAAGTATTCATAATGTTAATATAAATGAAGCACATTTACATAAATAATTTTAAATGGGATAGTAATTATTACATATTGTTCAAAGTAACACAATTGTTCACAGACTTTTACCAAAGTTTTGAGCTTAATTTAATGATACTTAGCCAAAAATATGCTGAAGTGCTTATTATTAAATTCACTATGTATTGAATAGTTGGAAAAGTAAGTGTAATAGTTCACAGAGTAAGGAACACAGAGGAACCAGATGCCGAAGTTCAAGTAATTACCTAAAATAAGTAGACATAGCTAAATGGGGAAAACTGAGTTTTCTCATATCAAAAATGCAAGGACACAGAAAAGGACTTATTAGCTTAGTATCAATTGGTCTGTTTAAAACACATGTATTAAGGTGCATGTATATTCTTACCTTTTTTTTTTTTTATCACGAAAGTGTCGTATAATTTGAACTTATGTGGAAAAAAAAAGCTCTGACATTTTATTGACCTCCCAGATAAAAGGAACTTAGCTGATGAAAAGAAATATATTTAGGATCTCCAAATGGTTCCACATGCTAACTATCTGGTTCTTAGGAGTGGATGAGCATGAGAATGTACCATTTAAATGTTAACTAAAACCTAAGACATTTTTTAGAAAATATGTTTTCCTCCAACGGGTGTTAGATATCCTTATGGCAATGTATCTTAAAAAATAACTTTTAGTAGTTTTAGAACATGCTGTCTTTATCACTGACCCTCTGTGAACTCAGATACAAGTAGATTTTAGGAGGTTCTTTTATACCTCCTGTCTTTTTCCTTCTTACCTCATTCTAAATAACAACGTTATCACTTTAATGGACCTTTCACTTTGTGTCTAGAAGTTCTTATTCCTCTGCATTTAGGAAAACAGAATATAATTTGTTTTCATAATAGTGAAGCATGACTTAAGTACCTATAAAATGCATGAACATGTCCTCAGTCAACTTCAACACAACCAAGTGTAAAGTTGACTGTAATTTCTCAGCCTCTTTATTCCTCAGGAGTGACTGTTCTCAACATTTCCTGGCAGACACTGGAGTTCATTATATAAAGAATTCTATAATTTAGCATGTGCTTTCATTCCTAATACTCCACAGCAGATGAATAATGTCTGCTGCATAAAAAATGGCTCCCCAAAAAGACTGAGTGAATCAGGAGCATGAGATGTGTCAATTTACAGGCTGGTGGCCTTAGAGCTTGATGGGTTCTACTGTTGAGCACTGACACAGCTTATTGTAAGGGGTGGGCCCTGGATACTGAGTGCCTTCTTGTTGACATAAAGAAAGCTGCTGAGAATGTATAATACTAACCATATCTACTGAAAGACTTTATGTATTCTGACCTCTTATTTTGTACCAGGCTTAAATAAGCAGCAAAACAAATATTGAACATAATTTTCTGGAATTCAAAAGTAATCACCTCTTTTAAAGAGCAGGAAATACCAATTCTCAGAATGGTTAAATAATTCATGTAAACCAAACTAAACAAGTAAACAAAAATCAAAACAACCACAAAACCATGCTGAGGCTCGTTCTGCTAGAAAAAAAAAAATGGTGTAGGAAAATATAAATGTCCTAACAAGAATCATGTATTATTTTTAAAGACAGAATATTGTCACCAATTTCCTACAATAGATTATCCTCTGCTATTATTATTTGGCTTACTTCTTTAATAGACATTCTATGAGCACTCAAATGCAAATGTTTAGAGATAAATTCTTTATGAAGAAAAATATTCCCAGTGTTACGAGAAGCTTCATGACGCAATATGCTCCATGACCACAAAGATGTTTGTTTCACTTATTTTTCTCTAAAATATACTCTATGGTTAGAGAAATGTTTTCCATATATTAAAAATAAATAAAGAGCTAGAATAAATATCATTTTATTTCAAGCAAATAAATTAGGTCAGTGGGCAAAAACAACTGCTACCAAGAAAGAAGAACTTAGATCAACTACAGGACCTATAAAGTGGAAAGATTTCTATAAGCTGTCCTTTGACTTTGACAGACACACACATACACACAGGAGCACACACTCATATACACAGATGAGCATGCACGTGTGCACGTGCACACACACAGTGAATAAATAAATTTAACAGAAAAATAAATAAGTTTTTATTGGATACTGTTTGTAAAGGGACATCATAAGAAAGGAATCTCATTCTCCACATTGTCAATGATACAGAAAATTGGGAAAGATGATGATGAAAATTCTCACTACACATTAACATGCAAGAAGCAAAACAAAGAAGGAGAAATGGGTGGTTTAGAATTAGTGTTAGGTTTGGAAAGCCCTGGCCTCTTGCTCACAGAGCAAGAGAAATGCTTGAGTATGGAACAGAGACAGGAGTGAACTTTTTAGCAGACATCTTAATTAAAAAAAAAAAAATTCTGTGTCAGGAGTCATTGATAGTCCTTCGGGGGACCCTGAGATAGAAGCTGAAATGTAAAGCCAAGCACCTGGGTCTCATCTGATCATGCTGTTTACTTTTGGAAGTTACTGCTTAGGAAAAATATACAATACAGTTTGGTTAAAACTAAAAAAAAAAACCCAACAACCCATATTTGACCTGCATACCTAAAAATAGTACATGTGACCATGTCTAAGACTGTAAAGCATGGTTACATAAATATGACCTTCCTCGGTCATTTACTTGTTTGATAATAGAATATTGGTTGAGATTATCAGTTCATGTTTACAAAGAAAAAACAGCGAGATGTATATTACAAGGACTAAAATAATGTTCTTATAAAGAATATAAAATGGATAGCTAGAGACTCCTCTCTACAAGCTCATATTTGTTTTTTTAAATTTATTATTTATAAAAAAATTTTATTCCATATATTCTTCTGCTCCCCCTCCCTTCCCTTCTCCCAATCACTTCCAATCAGCCTGCAGCACCCCGCACATACACCATCCCCATCCCCTTCCTAAAAAGAGCAAGAAGTACCAAATGGGTCCCTTCAGCATGACACATCCACTCAAGACAAGTCCAATTTTTTCATCCCAATATCAAGAATGGTCTAGGTGCTCCACGTTAGGGAATGAGCTCCAAGATGCCAGCCAACACAGAAACACAGTCCGATCCCACCCCTCCAGGCTCCACATACTGCCCGTGCCAATCTACAGTTGCCTAGCATTGGAGGGCCTACCTCATTTTCCCTGTGGTTCCTCAGTGGCTGTTCTTGATTCAGTGAGCTCCCCAGAGCTCCAGCCAGCCATCTCCATGGGACTCTGTGGCGAGATTAAGGTGTCAGCTGATAAGGTCAGAAGATACTTCCGGGATCCTGGAGGGGGTGTGGCCAAGCCCATTGATAAGTGGCTGCTGGGACATGAGGAGCTCGCTTCCTGGTTCCTGGCTGCTGGCTACTGGACAGACAGAATCGGAATTCATCATGCTTCCATCGCGCTTTCATCGCTTGTCCATCGCTTGGATCCGCCAGTCATTGTTCAGGGGCCACCATAAGCTGTTACTAATATTGTGAGTGTTAATTTATATTCTAATAAATATTAATTTTGGAATGGCGCCTTGAAAGTAAAAATCCGACTACATCTGGCGCCCAACGTCCTTGGCCCTGTGCCCTAAACTGTAAGAAGCCAGGGGACATACAGACTGTTCACTTGGGCTTAAAGCTTCCTCTTGCTAGCCGGGCGAGGTTTCCAGCCAGCTGGTCCAGTGTGTAGGCGGGGGTTTTCGGCGTGAGATTCCAGCGCAAGACTCGAGATCAGCTCAGTGCGCAGACGCGAGACTTCAGTTCAGTGCGCAGATGCTAGACTTCAGATCAGTGCGCAGATGCTAGACTTCAGATCAGTGCGCAGACGCGAGACTTCAGTTCAGTGCGCAGGACCGGTTTTCAACTCGCCGGCCTACCACAGCACCTGGCTCTGCTTTCAGCCCACTGCAGCACTCGGTTTTCAGCCCGCAGCTTTCTGCTGCTGAGAGTCTTTGCATCTACCATACAGTGGATAGGAAATTGAACGATACTGTGACACCTGTGTACTAAACAGCATAATTACATCTGAATTGACGCAATGGCTGACTATTATTCTTTTGAAGAGTTTAGGTCATATTTTGCCATGGTGGTTGATAAATTTTTAAATGAATATCTTGAAGGATTCAATACCCCAGTCTTACTAATTTTTGGCTTATTTCTCTATTTTATTTTTCAAAATAAGAGGATGATGACAGAGTTGTCAAATGGAAACCAACAATTATTGTCCAGATTATGTATTATGGAACTATCGAACTCTACAGTGGCAGATGAGGTTAAACAGGTGCAAAATGTAAATTGATAGTTACTGTCCAAGGTATGTGATGTGGAACTGTCAAGCACTAAAATGGCAAAAAGGATGGATACTCTGGAAATTGGTTACAACAAGCTTTCAGATAAGGCTTCCTCTGTAGATAAGGATAACACTGTACAAGAGAAATATAGGCTCTATGTAAATTATGAAAACAAGAAACTTGTTGACTACATTAATGATGAGAACAAGAAAATCATTAATTATGTTAATGATGGGGATCGAAAAATTGCTGACTCAGTGAGGTCTTTGGAAGGACTGCTTCATCAGGACACTCAAGCTCTAGAAAAATCAATAGTATCTAAACTTCAAGAATGGAAACAAGTAGTATCCAAAATCCAGGAATGGGAACCTGTAGTATCCAAAATCCAGGAATGGGAACCTGTAGTATCCAAAATCCAGGAATGGGAACCCGTAATATCCAAAATTCAAGAATGGGAGGATCACATTGCAATACTGGAAAAGGGTAGTGATGCATCTTATGCTCAGAACAGTTCAGGTCAACCCCCAATGGGATATTATGGTATTGGAGATACTCTACCCAAAGTGGTAAACATAACAGGGCTACCCCCTTCCACACCACTATTGTTCTCAGCTGCTATTCAGACAAAGATAACACCTGATGGATCCTCAGAATATGTAGAGTATAGCTATGAGCCAGTACATATGAGAGACATCAAGGATTTTAAAGAAGCAATATCAATGCACGGTATACACTCTACTTATGTGAAGCAGCTTCTAAATTCATGGTCAGCAAAAAACCGGATTCTACCAACTGATTGGATGCAGCTAACAGCTGCTGTCTTGGACCAAAGTCAGAATTTACAGTGAAGAGGCTGGTTTAGAGAGGAGGCCAAGACCTTGGAACAACAAGGAAAAATTAGGGGTTTCTTTGCTTCTCAGGACCAAATCCTTGGTGAAGGCATGTTTGCTGATGTGAGGACTCAATCTACTTATGATGAGCATACTTTGTTGCTATGCCGTACTGCTGCACTGAATGCTTGGGAAAAGATTTTGGACCCAGGTCAAAAAATCGAGCATTATACTAAGGTCAAACAAGGCTTAAAAGAGCCTTATACCGACTTTATACAGAGGCTCACCACAGCTGTTCATAGAGCAATATCAGATCCAGAATTTAGTAAGCAATTAATACTTTCTCTGGCCTTTGATAATGCTAATACAGAATGTAGAATACTTATGCCTTTAAAGATCAGAGCTGCACCGATAGAAGAATGGATTCAATATGTAATAAATGCTGAATGTCTCCATGGCAACGAGGAGAATTGGGTAGGCCAAGCTGTTGCTAATGTTAGGGTGAGGAACCAAGACATCACTTGTTTCAACTGTGGTAAACAAGGCCATATAAGACGGAACTGTGCACAAGGTACTATTGGAAAAAATACCCGATTTAGGTTTAATTCGAACAGAAGGCCATTGCCTTCTGGATTATGCAGAAGGTGTGGCAAGGGACAGCATTGGACCAATGAATGTAGATCTACCAGGGATAAAGAAGGCAACCCTCTACCATCGGGAAACGCCTTTCGGGGGCTTCCCCCTGGAAGCCCCCAAAAAACAGACTCCAAATTCAAGGATGGTGAGATCATATCCGGTCATAGGAGAAGACCAGCATTCTCAGGATGAATAGAGCACCTAAAACCTGATCTAGAAAACCATATGCTATTAGATAATAATATAAATTCAAAAGAAAACTCAGAAATTCCAAAAAGAATCACAAAACGAATATTTTGGCAGACTTCAATAAATGAACAAAGACCAAAATTGGGAATACGGATAGATAATATTTATATCCAGGGTTTAGTCGACACGGGGGCTGATGTTTCGATCATAACCCCCCCAATCATGGCACCCCAGATGGCCTTTACAGGCAGTAGATATCCAGTTTCTGGGTATTGGAACAATATCGCAAGTAAAACAGAGTTTGAGATGGCTTGGATGCATAGGACCAGAAGGTCAGAAAGGATGGTTGAAGCCATATATGGCTGATATAGCAGTGAATCTGTGGGGTCGCGACCTTCTAATGCAATGGAATACCCAGATTAATATCCCTCCTGGTTCTGATATCAACCGGAGACTCAATTATGTTTCCAGAAATGACGCTCTAAAGTACTATGGAAAAAATTCGCCAGCCATTCAGGTTGTACAAAAGAATTGCCCAATAACCACAGAACCTCAAAGGACACTCACAGCATTGCCTTTGAAATGGTTAGCAGAAAATCCTATTTGGGTTCAACAATGGCCTTTGACAAGAGAAAAACTTCAGGCTTTGGAACAGTTGGTTCAGGAGCAGTTACAGGCTCAGCATATCGAAGAATCAACCAGTCCATTGAATTCTCCTGTTTTTGTTGTCAAGAAAAAATCTGGAAAATGGAGGATGGTAACGGATTTAAGAGCAATTAATAAGGTGATTCAACCTATGGGCTCCTTACAATCTGGTATTCCCCTGCCTTCTCTGCTACCTAAAGAATGGCCTATTGCAGTTATTGATTTGAAGGATTTTTTTTTTTTTTACCATACCTTTACAGGAACAGGACAAAGAGAAATTCGCTTTTACAGTGCCTACTCTTAATAATTCAGGGCCAGCTAAGAGGTACCAATGGAGAGTCCTTCTCCAAGGAATGTTGAATAGTCCCACCTTATGCCAATATTTTGTACAACAACCACTAGGAATACTGCGCAAGCGCTTCCCTCAATCTATCATTTACCATTATATGGATGATATTTTGCTGGCAGACCCAAACCCAAAGACATTAGAAATATTGTTTGAAGAACTAAAGAAAATATTGCCTGATTGGGGACTACTAATTGCTCCGGAAAAAGTACAGAGGGGAGATTCTATCAATTATTTAGGATATAAAATAGGTTTACAAAAAATTAGGCCACAAAAGGTAAAATTAAATAGAGATAAATTGAAGACTCTTAACGATTTTCAAAAGTTACTAGGAGATATCGCTCATATACGGCCCATGATTGGTATAAAAAACTATGAGCTAGTTAATTTGTTCAAGACTTTGGACGGTGACAACGATTTAAATAGTCCAAGAGAATTAACTGATGAGGCTGAGAAAGAATTAGATTTGGTGGAAAAGAAACTTCAAGAAGCACATGTGGATCGTGTGGATCCAGACCTGGATAGCATACTTGTTATTTTACCCTCTAGACAATCTCCAATAGGAATCTTAATGCAAAGAGAAAGCATTATATTAGAATGGATATTTCTGCCACATAGGCCAAGCAAGAAGATGAAGACATATATCGAAAAAATTGCTGATCTGATTTTTAAAGGTAAATTAAGACTTCGCCAATTGACTGGAAAGGACCCTGCAGAAATTGTTGTGCCTTTGACTAATGAAGAAATTGAACGATTATGGGCAGACAGTGAACTTTGGCAAAAAGCTTGTAGTGACTTTTTAGGAGAGCGGATTTTTACTTTCAAGGCGCCAGTCCAAAATTAATATTTATTAGAATATAAATTAACACTCACAATATTAGTAACAGCTTATGGTGGCACCTGAACAATGACTGGCGGATCCAAGCGATGGATGAGCGATGAAAGCGCGATGGAAGCATGATGAATTCCGATTCTGTCTGTCCAACAGCCAGCAGCCAGGAACCAGGAAGCGAGCTCCTCGTGTGCCAGCAGCCACTTATCAATGGGCTTGGCCACACCCCCTCCAGGATCCCGGAAGTGTCTTCTGACTTTATCAGCTGACACCTTAATCCCACCACAGGACTCCTCCTATCCTCTTGCTGATACAGACTCTTCTCCCCCTGCTCTTAGCTGGACCAGGAGCTTAACTCATGGCTCAGACATGGATCTCTGCCTACAGCTCTATTAATTGTTGGATATAGGTTCTGTGATGACAGTTAGGGTGGACATTCATTTGATTATAGCGGAAGTCCTGTTTAGGCACCCATTTCACTATTGGTTGGAAACCTAGCCAGGGACACCCTGTGAGTTCTTAGAGGTTTTCCTAGCACCTGGTCTCTTTCTAACTCCACATTGGCTTCCTCTATCAAGATATTCATCTCCTTTTCTCCCTCTTTGTTGCTTCTCTCACTCAACTGTCTTCTTCTCCCATGATTTGTCCCCACTTCTCCTTGGTTGCAGCCTATTATGATCCCAATTTGCTAAGGTTATCTTCTCTATTTTCTCTTCCTTGGGGAATCTCTGGAAGTCTCTTTTAAGTTCCTTCTAATCCTAAGCTGTTCAGGGCTTGTGGTCCACTTATGAGTGAGTACATCCCATGCCTATCTTTCTGGGCTTATAATACCTTGCTCTGAAGGATATTATGCAAATCCATCCATTTGCCTGCAAATTTTAGGATGTCATATTTTTTCTGCTAAGTAGTACTCCATTGTGTAGATGTACCACTCTTTGTTAATCCACTCTTCAGTTGATTAGGACCATTTTATTGGGAAGTCTTTCCCCAATCTGTGGTGGGATTCAGGTGTCAGCTGATTAATCCGAGGATGCTTACCCAGGGTCCTGGGCCCCTAAAGGGGGAGTGGCAAACCCCATTGATAAGGGGCTGCTGGGACCCTGGGAGACTCATTTTCCTGGTTCCTGGCTGTTGGAGAGACCTGTTTGGAATCCATCATCTATCACTCTGATACTCCAGTCCCTGTTCAGGCGCTACTATAAGCTGTTAACTGTATCATGAGTGTTGATTTATATTGTAATAAATATTAATCTTGGATTGGTGCCTTGTAAGTAAAACTCCACCTACACCAATCCTTTACTCTGAGCCTTTGTTTATCTTTGACATTGAGGTGTGTTTCTTGTACGCAACACAAGGATGGTTTCTATTTTGTATCAATTGTGTTAGGGTATGTCTTTTTATAGGTGAATTAAGTCTATTGATATTAAGGAACATTAATAACCAATGATTTTTATTTTCTTTTATTTTTGGTAGTAGCTAGTGTGTAATTTTATTCTTTAAGTTTTTCTTTTACGGGATTAATGATTATGTGTGGTTTATGGGTGCATCTGGTTTCCTTAGTTTGGCGTTTTCCCTCTAGTGCTTTCCATATGGCCAGATTTGTAGATCCGGTATTGTTTAAATTGTTTAAATCTGTTTTTGTCATGAAATATCTTGTTCACGCCATCTATGATGATTGACAGTTTTGCTGAGTATAGTAGTCTGGGTTAGCTTCCATGCTCTTTTAGTGTCTGTATAACATGTGACCAGGACATTTCTGTTTTCATTGTTTCCATTGAATAGTTGGGTGTTATTCTCATGGATTTGCCTTTATAGGTAATTTAGCCTCTTTCCTTTGTAGCTCTTAGTATTTTTTTCTTTGTTCTGTAGGTTTAGTGGCTTGATTATTATGTGGTGAGCAGATTTTGTTTGGGGGGGAGCTATTCTATTTGTTGTTCTGTAAGCTTTTTTCTATGGCTTTCTGAATATATTTTCTGTTCCTTTGAGTTGGTCTTCTTCTTCTTCTTCTTCTTCTTCTTCTTCTTCTTCTTCTTCTTCTTCTTCTTCTTCTTCTTCTTCTTCTTCTTTGATTCCAATTATTCTCAGGTTTGGTCTTTTCATGGCGTCCCAGATTTCCTGGATGTTTTGTGTTATGACTTTTTGTTTTTAGTGTTTTCTTTAACTGATGTATCTATTTCCACTATTGAATCTTCCACTCCAGAGATTCTCTCATCCATCTCTTATACTCTGTTGGTTATGCTTGCATCTGTAGTTCTGGTTCATTTATTCAGGTTTTCTATTTCCAGCTTTGCCTCATTTTGTGCCTTCTTTATTGCTTCTATTTTTAATTCCCAGAGTGTTTCTTTCACCTGTCTGTTCTCTTTTTCTTTGTTTTCTTTATTTTTTGGGGGGGATTTGTTAATCTCTTCCAATTTTTATGGGTATTTTCTTGAAATTTCTTTAAGGTAGTTTTTAATATCCTCTTCTAAAGCTTCTATTATCTTTAGTAAGTTGTTTTTAAGGTCTTTTCTTTCTGTTTCCTCTTCATTGTTATGCTCTGGTCTTGATGTTGTGGAACCACCAGCTTCTTTTGGTGGTGTCTTTATATTGTTATATGTATTCTTTCCCTGGTGTCTGCCTATTGCTCTTTTCGGTTCACTCTTAGTTAGCTCTGGGTCTGGTCTTAGTCAGTTGTAGGCTCAAGGATGTGTGTCTCCAGTAATTTCAGGGGTCATTTTTAGTAGGCTCTTAGTCAGCCCTCTGTCATCTGTGGACCAGTATGTTTTGGAGTCTCCAGTTGTCCAAGTTCATATTTCTAATAGGATTTTATCCTTATCAGCTTTCTGATTTACTTTAGAAATATAAAGTTGAAAATGGCTAAAAATTTTACATTTTGCATGTTTTTTCATGTAGACTTGACATTGGCAATAAAATGCCATGTAATAGAGAAGAATCATAAGCATTGTAAAATCCTTGAAAAATAAAAACGTTGTGGCAGAAATTTTAAAAATCCATCCTATACCTTAAGGACATCAGTCACATTACGAACAGTTGAGATTTTAGCTTTAAGATTCTTACATCATAGTCTTAAGATATTGTACATTGCCATGCAAGACACAAGCAGCCTAACCAGAGATGAATACAAGCCCAGATTATATTAAAATCCTTCACTGTAGTTCTAGACTTCAATAGAGAATATAAGGATGGGTAGTCACACTGGTTAGTAGAATTCATTACAGGCATACTAAATTATGCATTGAAGAGCTACTTTGAAATGCAGAGGGACATTAAATCGCTTGATGAAATCTGAAGTCTGCCCAAGCTTATGCCATTACTAAGAGCACTCCTTTGCTTGCTGCTGCATGAGTATTACAAATGAATTGGTCAAAGGTCAAAGTGCTTATCTAATTAAAGGCTTCCTTATATTCCTCCTCCTCTTTCTTCTCATTAATATTATAAAAGCACTATATACATATTATAAAGGATTTAAATAGTATTAGAGAATATAAAATGAAAGGCTGGATATTTCTTTCTACCAATTTATAATTCCATTAAGATTTTTGTCACTATCAGTTTCTTGTCTATGTTTACAATTATAAAATGGAAAAATGTCTAATCTCATATTTGTCATATTTTTCAGATAGATAAAAGTATGTCACTTTTGAACAAAATGCTGTATAAGACAAAAAAGCCAGAAATAATATAAAATCCTTAAAATTAAAAAATAGCACACATACACACATATATAGATATAGATAGATAGATAGATAGATAGATAGATAGATAGATAGATAGATAGATGGATAGATGGATAACAGGAGAAAGTGTAGACACATGCTAAAACAATTACCACCCTAGCAATATTGTCCCAGTAGTAAAATAATGGCTTTCACTTCTTAAGGATGTTGAACTTCTGTTCATCTTTCCTATGTGTAACAATGATAAAACATCTATATTTGATGAATTAAACTTATCTAACTATGGCCACTGAGGTCATATAACCCAGATGATAATCAACTATTACCATTTTCCTAACAATGTAATAATTAACTATATTCTAATTACTCCCATCAAAAAAAACCCTCTTTTGCAGTAGATGGAGAATATTCAGAGAACTACAAATGGTTAAAATACAGAAAATAAGTGACTATAGGATTTCTATACTGAGTTTATTCATCTATATTGCAACCATTACAACTAAGGTTTTGGGACAGTCACAGAAGACAGTTTACAAGACTATAAGATCCAGAGGATAAGCATATCTGATGTGAGATATACTGGATCTGAATGGGAAGTTGCACTCATGAAATATCAACATGTTTGCCTAAACAGAATGTGTATAATGGGACAACACCAGATGACATGTCAACATTGATAGAGAGAAATCTCACTAAGGCCTACCCATAGATGAAGATCCCCAGGCAATTAATCACTTATGGAAGGAGAGTAATTTTTCCACATGAATGAAACCACTGGTAAGTTTACAATTCCAAATATCAGCTCTAAACAAATATCAGGGGAGAAATACTAAATGAACTCAGTAGGCTACATTTATACACATGAACACACACACACACACACACACACACACACACACACAAACACATCCATATATATCTGTGTATGTGTGTAACAATAATAATTAAAGAAGTAATAAGTTTGAGAGGCAGTGGGTGAGGTGCTTGGGAGTATTTGGATATGGAAGAGGGAGTGAATAGATTTAATGTAAACATTTAACTTGTATGTGAAATTACAATAAAATAAAAGAAAACAGAAGCCATAAACAAAACAGGAAAATTTTATGATCCCAAATCAGATTAAAATAATTCATCTTTCTGCACCTTAGATTCTTGATTAGGGAGATTCACAAATACTGAAAATAATCAGGTAGTATTGACAGTTTGGTAGCAAGTGACAAGTGTTATCAAAAATGGTAAAACTAAAGAGGAAAACTGAAGAACCAAGAGGATGTGGGAACTAGTTGATAGTTTTGATAGAATGATTAGGAGTTAATATTCTATACTTCACTTTAAAATGATGTGATTCTATAAAGAGGTATCTAGAGGAAAATTCTTGCATACGTATCTTGACTAGTTTTATATTAACTAGCTTGAGTCATCTAAAAGGGAAAAAACTCAATTGAGAAAAAGCCTAAGATCAGCCTGTGAAGCATTTCTTACTTAATGATTGACTAGGGAGAGCCCAGCCTACTGTAGGTGGTGATATTTTTGGCCTTGTGTTTTTGGGCTTTATAAGAAAGAAGGCTGAGTAAAGCCATGATTGCTAGTCAGTAAACAGTATCCTTCTATGGCTTTTTCAGCTCCTGCCTCTAGATTCATCACCTACTTGAGTTCTTGTTCTCACTTCCTTTGAAGATCAATTGTGATGTGAAAGTACAAGTCAAATACAACTTTTCTTTCACATTATTCTTTTGAATCACAGTGTTTCATCACAGTGATAGAAACCCTAACTAATACATATAGGGGGCATCCAAGGAAGAAGGTCCTGGGCTACTTGTACCAAGAAGAACAGAGCCTTTTTAAATTTATTTTATTTTATTTTATTTTATTTTATTTTATTTTAAAGAGTTATCTCTATAAATAAAAGAGATTACTTTAGCTTCTTACTGACAGTTGATACAGTCTTGGTCAGACCCATACACTTTGTGAGGTCGATCTTTTCTTTTGGGGTTGGGATAACATAAATATTTTTCTTAACGAGAAATACTGGAAAGCTTTTCTTCTTTTTCTGTTTCTTTGAAACAGTTTGAATACAGCTATTTTTAAATAATACACAGATTATTGATAGAATTGAACACATGATCTCTTAGAACAAGAGTGTCTTTATCACAGATGAATTGCAGAAATACTTCACAAGAATTTAACTTAAGCTGGTAGTTACAAGATTTTTTTATCTATATAAAATCAATTTGAAATCACACATTTTCTATTTTAAAAAGGCTTTCTAATATATTTATGTATTTTGGAAGCTCTTTTTCATTTTGTAATATCTTCTCATTTTTTAGTTAATTATTTTTCTCATTTTTGTTTCGAATTATGTTTAAAAATTTTTTGCTTTGCTCTTAAGTGTAGCAGTATTTTGCATGTTTAATTTTTCAAAATCAAAGCAATCTTTGAATTTACAATTATCTTTTGGAATCTATAGGGGGTTATCCCCTCTATCTTCTTTTAGCATCTACCTTATACCCCATCACAGATAGCAAAATGTTCTAGTGGCTTCAATTCCTAATATGAAATGTTCTGTTATCTGAAAATAATCTACCAACTCTCTCATACAAAGGGTAAATCATCACTACAATATTTAAAATAACAAAATAGGGCAAGTTTTACATAATATTGTTATATTATTTTATCTTGAAGATAATAAGAGGATCTCTTTGTTTTCAGTATCAATTTACTTTTCAAATATTTTAAACCTGAGATTTGTTGCATCTTCTGATACAGAAAGCACAAATATGAAAGGACAATTACATGGTTAATTACCCTTTCTCCTTTATTTCTTTTTTTCTGTTACTAAAGTTTGAACACAGATGTTAGAGGAGCTATATTCCCAGTATTTTTCCAACGTATTTCTTGTTAGTTCTTGGGGAAGTTCATATAATGTGCTTTTGATGGCATTCAATCTCTCAAGTCAACCTTTCTCCATACCAATTCATCATTGTGCTCCCCTTTCATCCACACAGTTCATTTGGCACTGCCAATATACTCTTGGTGTGTGTGACTCTTCAGTATACCATAGGCCACTCACAAAGGCCCATAACCTTGAAGAAAATTGACCCCTCCTCTATTAATTTCCCTCTATTGCCAGCAACTACCTAGATGGGGCTGGAACTTATTGCCTATAACCATGCTCCATGTTGGAATGTTTGTCTTGGCTGAGCTTGTACAAGTCTTGCCCATTCTATTTTAACTGCTGTGAATTCATATGTACAAATTCACAAGCTGAACTTGTAAGTATAAATCTGTAAGTGTAAAAACTGAATTCATAAAATGTAAACTGCTCAACTATGTATAGAAAATGCTATTTTCTGGTATCCATTGACCACATATAACTCCTACAATCTTCCTAGGCTTTCTTTTAAAATGATGTCTGAGCCATGGGAGAAGGGAGTAATGATGTGGGAATGCCTTTCTGTATGCTGTGAATATCAATCTTTAAATAAAGTAGCTGTTTTGGACCATGACAGGCACCATAGAAGAAGTAGGAGGAGGAATCAGAATAGGTAGGAAAGGAAGGGCGGAGTCAGAAGCAGATCAAGCAGCCGCCCAAGAAGAAACATGTAGGAACACAGGTGAGCCACGGGCCACGTGGCAAACAGATGAATAGAAATGGGTTGATTTAAGATGTAAGAGAAAGCTAACAATGTGCCTGAGCCATAGGCCAAACACCATAAAGTTAATATAAGCATCTGAGTCATTTCTGGGGTCTGAGCAGCGGCGAGTTCCTAAGCAGTCTCGGGCAGCAGGTCTGTGGGTCTGGACCTTTGGCCACCCAAGACCTAAAAACCCCACTACTACAAAGTAATATATAGTTGTTCCATTTTTGACTGAGCATTCTGTTCTCTTGTTTTAGGTACCTTGGCCTATTGTTAGTGTCTATGTTAATCACCATCTATTGAAAAAAGATTCTATAATTAGGAGTCAGTTTGATACTATGCCTTTTAGCAGAGTAATAGCAGTAGATTATCTCTTGATACCTACAGGTTATGGATACAGTATTGGTGTCATATTTGATTTTCACATGAGATATAGGATTTAAATGTAAGCTAAAATTCATAGGTTACTTACATGACATTTATGCTCTATTGTGGAAATTCAAAGTAATGCTACTTTGAGATTTTATCTTACTGTAACCAAAACATCTAAAACCCCAAAACTTAACAAGCATATGCTGGTACAAATGTGAAAAAAGGAAAAGACTGATTCACTGCTGATGTAAGTGAAAACTATTGTAGTTAATACAGGAATCAATGTAGAAGTTTAAATATTCCTTAAAAGCTAGAAAGAGATATACAACACTGATAGTTATATCAGTGTTGGGCATATATCTACTATATGCCTGCTCATCCATGTTCCTTGCTCTCTATTATCAATAGGCATGAAACTGAAATGGTGTAAATTTCTATCAGACTGATGAAGAGAACATGAAAATGCTGTACATTTACAAATGTCTCATGCTTTCTCTCATTTGAATTTTCACATATCTGTACTCCATTTATTATTAAATTCTCATTTAAGTCAGAAAACTAGTGATGGGCTATGCGTGAGGGATTTCAAAAGAATGCAATGAAATAAAGAGTTTAAGGAGAATAATGCAACAGGATGAGTTAAAAGAAGAGAGTTATGGGAGGTCAGGGTTAAAATGAAACAAATGGGCAGATATATATTATTAGACACTTATAAAAATTAATATGAAAACTTGCTATTGTAGAAATGTTATATATGTGTGTACATATATATACATATATATACACATATACATATATAAACATATACATAGAATATAATTAAATGTAGTTACCCATAAGGAGTCGATAATAATCCTACAATACAAAGGGTAATAAATAAAAAGTTCAGATCCAGGAATGAGTTACCTGTCTTGGAATTTTGAAAAGTGAATTTTTATAGACTATTACAGGTCATTACCATTGTTCTTGGTTACCTTCTAGAACAGTGTTTCTCAACCTTCCTAATGCTGTGACCCTTTAATAGAGTTCTTCTTCATGTTATGGTGATTCTAACCATAAAATTATTGTCATTGACACTTTATAACTGTAATCATGCTGCTATGATGAATTGTGATGTAAGTATTTTTCAATGGTCTTAGATGACTCCCGTGAAAGGACTGTTCTACTTACAAGGGTTTGTGCCCTGCAGGTTGAGAATAACTACTTTATAACTTGACAGCAAGGCCCTATTGCTGAAAACACCACAAACTTGAGTCATAGAACATTAAGAAATCAAGCTGATATAGACTCTAATGAGGAATTTTCTTAGAGTTTGGATGTGGTAAGCACCATAGTGGAAGAGAAAAATAATCATGACTCTTACATTGTAAATTC
Source organism: Phyllotis vaccarum (assembly GCA_033318265.1). NCBI lineage: Eukaryota > Metazoa > Chordata > Mammalia > Rodentia > Cricetidae > Phyllotis > Phyllotis vaccarum. The sequence continues at coordinate 166,823,268 of JARWLC010000001.1, read as the reverse complement.
TATAATCTACAACACTAACTGACCTGGCAAGAGATGCTCAATCATTTGTAGATTCTGAAACATAATCGTACTAACTTACTAAGGTGGACTTTGAGCTCATTGTGTAGTTCAGATAGATACTGAAGTTCTGTCTCTCCTGCCTCATTCTTCCCAGAAAGTGCCATTTTCACTGGCCATGAGGCTCAGTTAAGTCTCTGACTTCATGTGTTAATTTCTGTGCCTGCTTTTACTTTATTATTGTTTTACCTATGATTCTGTAGTGTTAAATGATGATTAATATCAAAGACTTTGACCTTTGTAGCCTAAGCTGTGATCTTGTTTTTTTATAATTATTATTCATTTTGCTTTTAAAAATATATAACTAGATATTTATCTCACTTTTTCCAACAAGCCAAATTGATTCATCTGATACACATTCTGATGCTTGACTTTTGTTTTGAGCTTTCATCCATTATTCAATATTTTCATTTGTTATAGCTGTGGTAGAATGTGTTAATGCCCTTAAGAAAAATTTCATTTTATGTGATGAAAATGATGTGATTGTAGACCTTGGGTTGATAAAAGCTTGTGTTTTAAAAATTGAACAGTCAAATAAGCTCTAATATTTAGATGCTCATTATACTTAAGTAAAAAATTGCTCTTCTTCCAATCTCCCAACAATGTGATAATTGTTTAAAAGTCATTATATTTTGAAATTATTTTGTAACATATTTGTTGAAAAATAGTTAAAATAGAGACGGAAGCAGAGGGGCATATATGTTAGATATCAGGCAAATCTTAATTTTAAGATATTATTATTATTATTATTATTATTATTATTATTATTATTGTTATTATTATTTATGTGGGTGTTTTATTGCATATATTTTTGTGTTCCATATGAATACCCAGTGACCGTGTAAAACATAAAAGGACATTGAATCCCCTGAAACTAGAATTAAGGATGGTTGTGAGCAGCCATGTAAGTACTGAGAAACCAATCTCTTAACTCTTGAGCTATGTCTTCTTCCCTAAGAAAGTAATTGGAAAATAATTAAAAATGAGGCCATAGCCTCTCTGCTTTGGAATCATTGCTATGATAATAATTAAGAATGAAGAGAACAAAGAAGAACTCAGCCCTATGTAGGTTCTTTCTTTTTTCCTATCTTCATTTATTTTTTAAAAAAATGTTTATTACCATAACCACCTCTGCTCCCCTTACCTCCCCTCCTTCAAATTCTCCCTCACCTCCCCCTATTCCTCAGAGCAAGAACTCCAAAGGTGAGTCAGTTCAGTCTTGCATAACCAGTTACCATAGGTTTGAGTCCCTCTCTCCAGTATCAAGGCTAAGTAAGGTGTTCCTCTGTAGGGAATGGACTCTGAGAAGCCAATTCATGCACCAGGAATAAACTTTGGTCTGACTGTAAGAGGCTCCACAAACCTCCCATGCCACTCTACTATCATCTATATTCAGAGGGTTTAATTCTGTTCCATGAACGTTCCTCAGCTGTCATTTCAGAATCAGTGAGCTCCTAATAGCTTGGATCAGCCATCTCTGTGGGTCTCCTCCTCGGGATCCTGATCATTTGCTCATATAATCTCACCTCCCTCTTTTCAGCTGGACCAGGAGCTAAACCCAGTGCTTAGCTGTGGATCTCTGCTTCTGCCACCATCAGTTACTAGATGAAGGTTCTACAGTGGCGAATAGGGGTGCCGTTCATCTGCTTATAAAGGAAGGCCTGTTTAGGCACTCTCTCCACTATTGCTTGGAGTTCTAGCTAGGGTCATCTTGTGAGTTCTTGGTGTTTCTTTAGCACCAGGTTTCTCTCTAACCCCACAAAGGCTCCCTCTATCAAGATGTTTATTTTTTGTTATCCCTCTCTGTTGCTCCCCGCATTCAACCATCCAATTATTTCATGATCTCTTTCCATCTCCCCTTACTTCCTCCAATGTATGATCCCAATTTACTCAGAAGACCTTTATTTCCCCTTCCCAGGGGGATCCATGGATGCTTCTCTTAAATGTCTCCTATTTCCTAGGTACTCCGGGAATTGTGGATTGTAGCCTGCTTATCCTGTACATTACATCTAAAATCCAGTTATTAGTGCGTGCATATCATTTCTATGTTTCTATGTTTCTGGATCTGTGTTATCTCACTCAGGATGATACTCTTCAGATCCATTCATTTGCTCAAAAATTTCAGGATACTTTTTTTTTTTTTTTTAACTGCTAAGTAGTAGTATTCCAGTGTGTAAATGTACCACAATTTTTTAATTCCTCCTTCAGTTGAGGGTACCTAGGTTGTTTTATGTTCTGTCCATTATAAATAATGCTGCTTTGAACATCTTTCTTAGGGTAAAGATCTGTATCCTTTGGGCTTATAACCAAGAGTTACCACTTGCTAGATCATTGAGTACATTGATTCCGAGTTTTCTAAGAAACCATCATACTGATTTCCAAAGTGGCTGTTTCCCACCAGCAATAGAAGTGTTCCTCTTGCTCCTCATCATCCCCAGCAGAGGTTGTCATTTGTGTATTTGATCTTAGTCATTCTGAAGGTATAAGATGATATCTCAGTTGTTTTAATTTGAATTTCCCTGTTGCGTAAGAATGTTGAGCAGTTCTTCAAGTGTCTTTCAGCCATTTGCAATTCTTCTGTTGAGAATTTCCTATTTAACTCTGAACCCCATTTTTAAATTGGATTTTTGGTATTTTGACCTCTAGTTTCTTGAGGTATCAATATATTTTAGAAATCAAATGTATGATTGTCAGATGTAGGGTTGGTAAAGATACTTCCCATTGTGTAGACTGTTGTCTTATCTCATTAGAAATACCTTTTGCTTTACAGTAGTTTCTCAGTTTTAGGAGGTCCCATTTATTAATTATTAATCTTAGTGTCAGTGCTATTTGTGTTATATTTAGAAAGTGGTTTCCTCTGTCAGTGTGTTCAAGTGTATTTTCCTACTTTTTTATATCATTTTCAGTGTAACTGGGTTTATGTTGAGGTTTTTGATCCACATAGACTTGAGTTTTGTACAGGGTGATAGATGTGAATGTATTTGCATTCTTCTACATAACACCATCTAGTTATGCCAGCCCTACTTGCTGAAGATATTATCTTTTTCACATTGTATATTTTTGGCCTCTTTTCCAATAACCAGGTGTTCATAGGTGTGTGGATTAAGGTAAGGGTCTTTGATTTGACTCCATTAATTTACAAGTCTGTTTTTATGTGAGTACCAAGCTGTTTTTATTACTGTGGCTCTATAGTATAGCTTGAAGGCAGTGACAGTGATACTTCTTTAAGTTCTATCATTGAACAGGTTTTTTTTTTTTTTTTCAATCCTGGGTTTTTTTGTTTTTTCTTATGAAGCTGAGCAATGTTCTTTTGATGTCTGTGAATAATTGTGTTGTGATTTTGCAGGAAATTGCATTGAATTTGTAGACTCCTTACAGACCAATCTCCCCCATGAATATTCATTCAAAAATACTCAATAAAATACTGGAAAACTGAGCTCCAGAACATATCAAAAATGTCATGTAGGTGATCAAGTGAGCTTCATCCCAAAGATGCAGGGATGATTCAACATCTAAAAAAATTGTCAGTGCATTCATTATATAACCAACTTGAAAGAGAAAAACTGCATGATCATCTTATTATATGCTGAAAAACCTTTTGACAAAATTCAGTATTCATTCATGATAAAGGTCCTGGAGAGATCAGGGATACAAAAAAATATCCAGTGTACGGCATGCTGAAAACCACCATCAAGCTAAATGGAGAAAAACTCAAAGCAATCCCACTAATGTCAGATACAAGACAAGGCTGTCCTCTCTTCCCATATTTTTCAATAGAGATCTCAACATTTTAGCTAGAGCACTAAGAAAGCACAAGGAGATTAAGGACATACAAACTGAAAGGGAAGAAGTAGAACTATCACTATTTGCAGATGATATGATAGTATACATAAGAGACATGGAAATTCTACAACTAAAAACACCGTCAGTAATGTAGCAGGATACAAGATTAACTATTAAAAGAAATCAATATCCCTCCCCCCTATACACAAATGATAAAAGAGCTGAAAAATAAATCAGGGAAACTTTCCTCTTTATAATAGTTGCAAATAACATAAAATATCTTGGGTTAACGCTAATCAAAGAAGTGAAAGACATGTATAATAAGAACTTTAAGTAATTGAAGAAGAAAGTTGAAAAGATATCAGAAAATTGAAAGACCTATCATGGTTTTGAATAAGAAGGATCAACATAGTTAAAATTGCAATCTTACTATTAATTAATTAATGTATTTATTTACAATAGGCTTCCTCTATGTATCCCCAAAATCTGTCTCCTCAAACCTATTGACTTTGATTTTTAAGTCCTGGGAAGATAAGTATGTGTTACTGTACCCATATCTGTACATTGTATTTTAATAAGATAACCTTAAATTGATTTTGGAGTTAAAGAAAATAGCTATTACATTTAACTAACTATTTATTATTTATTATTACCCCCTTAAAACTTCACCAATATTATTTGTTACATGCTTAGTAATATTTGTAACAATTTAAAAAATATTTTCCTATTTTAAATTTAATACACATTTGAAAAATATTATACATTATGAAACCCTTATTTTAAATGTTTTTTATCTAACGCTTAATCTTTCTCCTCATTTTATTTGCTTTCATTAGTTTAGGACACAGATCACACTTGTCCCATAGATGGAGTATTTTTCTTTAGCACCTACTCAACTGGAACATCTATGACTATTTTCTCTGTACTTTCTGTTCCCTAGATAGGACTATAAGCATCTTTGGTCCTTTAGATTTTCACGAATGAAGCTACAAATACTACATATAATCACAAATGTTTATCTCATACAGGACTTAATCCTGTTCCCAGAGAAAGATTAGCACTTGCGTAATACTTCTAACACTTTCTACTTCCCCAGGATATGACACTTCTTTTAGCTAGCACATCTCCTTCCATGTCCTAGATCACATATCTTGACCTTTAATTTTATGTGTTCTGCTCTTATTTTCTTCAAGTGCATAGGTGCTGCTTACTTGTCATTTTATTCTACTGACCCAGATAACCTGTGATCAATTACGGCCCCAAATACCTAATATTTATTAAAGATAGAAATGTTATAAGATGAAATCACACGTTGTTTGACTCTCTCCTGCCAGGGATATGAATCATGTCTTTGTCAGATATTTTTGCTCTTAACATTTTATCCACCTCCAGTAGCTTTCTAAGTTATTATAGGCTTTTATTTAAATAGTTTTTATTTTATGTAATAATTTCCCCAAAGCACAATAGTAGTGGTGCTATCAATTGAAATGTCAAATAGAAGTGATTCTTTTTATAAATATAAAGGTGAAAATTTTCAATACAGAAATAAAAAATATAGCAAAGTTGTTATGATCGACCTTTAGATATAATGGAAAATAGTGTGTAGTGGGATTGTGTTCTGTTCCATAGTAAATAATTGTCTTGCCTACTCTTTTAATAAAAACGCTGATTGGCTGAAGGCAGACAGGAAGTATGGATGGGGCTATCAGACTAAGAAACCTCTGGGAACAGGAAGAGCAGAGCGGAGATGCCAGAAAGATGCCAGAGAGACCAGCAGAGAAGCCAGAAGATTCAGAGGACAACTATGCTGCTCTAAGATAAGGTAGCAAGGTACATGGCTGAACAACACAAGAATCATGGGTTAGTTTAAGAAGAAAGAATTAGAAATTTATATGTCTGAGCCCTAGGTCAGTCAGCATAAAATTAATATAAGTGTCTGTGTTTCTATGGGACTGCAGGTCAGTGGGTCCAGACCACGAGGCTAGGCTGGAAAGTCCAGGCCAGAAACTTATTACCACAATAGTGTATTTATAGATTGGGGATATCTGAGATTTTAGACACCTTATCTACAGGAGTATATTGTAAAAGAATCCAATGGGATTGGGCTCTACAACTCTGCAGTTCGATTGTTGGTAGTTTTCTGTATTGATGTCTGTTGCAAAGAGGAATTTTTCTGCTGAGAACTGAAGATTAGCTTTTGTTGTACCAGAAGGCTCTTGAAAGCTTCCAGAGGAGGAAGACAACCACAGTTCTACACAGCTATGATATCTATGAACTAGAAAAATAATTGACGTAGCATCACAACCTAAGAGTGCAGTAGTGGCATTTTGACTGTGGTCATAATCAACAGCTCTGTTACTGGATTTAAGAACCATTAAGCAAGAAGGAAAATATTCTTGGTATTAAAAATAGAGCCAACTTCTCAGTGATAGTAATTCATAAATATTGGAGGAGAACAGGCATACTCTACTTAGGCAGAATAATCCCTAAAATTAAAATAAACATCTGTCTTTATATTCACAGGTAAATGGAATACATGTTTTCTTTTACTCACAGATTTCAGTCAGCGGATTTCCTCAACCATTCTGTCATTAAAAAAGAAATAACTTTGCTGTTTTAATTTTGGAATAGAATCTATCAAATGTTCTTGGCCCATTCTTATCTCTTAATCATCAATGCTCCTATCTAATGCTTCATGAAGCTTTCAGAAAACTCTCTTTTCTCTCAGTCTGCATTCTACATTTGTCTTATATTTCCATAGCACTCATATTTAGTTCCATTCCCAGATGTACACGTCTGTATCTTAGCAAGTTTCTCCATGAGTCATATGCCCTAAAAGTCATGTCACTGGGTATACACTTTGTACTGCTAGTAGAGCTAAAATTCATACCTCTGAATCACAAATATAAAGCAACTTATAAATTACTTCTTTTTCTTGACAGCCATACCTTTTAAACCTTAAAACTTAATTTTTATAAAGACTTTCTGTGTTATTTTCATTAGTTGGTGAAAATTATTTAATTAACTATTTCCAATGCTCCCCCTGGGTACCAGGAAGCCTAGAGTTAAATTAATGTTCAGCCACAATTAACATACCAACTGGAAAGGATGTTGCTTTTGCTTCTTCTTTGTGAAATTTCTTCCTTTTTAAAAAAATTCTAGTTATATTTTTAGGTTTATTACAAATCCTCTGATCCAATTCAAAGTTTTCAAGCTGTGATTATAAATGAAATTTTAAAACCTGGGTGAGCGAAGAGGATTTTCCATACAAGATTTTTTTTAAAGTATCAGTTTAAGGCCAGAGATAAATATCATCAACTTTTGGTAAGTCAGAAACTGAACAATCTTTTGATACATCTACCTAATAAGAGAGGCTCCTGGATATGATTGCCTTTAAATCAGAAGTTCTGACTTTAATGTATCTAATAATGTCACAAATGCACTCCCTGAGACCCCTAAACAAATAATCTTATAGAAGCTTTCAGAATCCTTGTATGATGTTCTTTAGAAGCAATGGGGCCATAGGAACAATAAAGCAACAAGACAGTTGAGCATTCATTACGTATGTACTTTCCAAACACTTTATACCTGTACTAAACACCATCATGAACTTAAGGACCCAACCCCCAACTACAAAGAGGCCCCAAAAGTTATGTTTTTCCCACTTTTAAAAGCAAATCACTACTTATCCTGTGTTTTATTCATTAGACAATTAGCTAAGGGTTATTTTGTAACTACCATTTTAACTTCATAAGAAGTGGAAAGTTCTCACTACATAGCTCAAGTGGCATTGAACTCATAGCAGTCCTCCTGACTCAGCTGAGACTACAGGTATGTGAGATCATGCTTGTATTTCTAAGTCTTTCTTTTCTGTATATATGCTAGAGTAGTTTAATGAACTTGGGGTATTTTGCAATGTAAATGTAGACTCAAAACAAAACTCTCTCTTCAAAAAGAATAAGAGGTAGTTTGTTCTGGATCGAGATATGTGTAACCAAAGTGCAGGGACACATATTTAGGTTATCTCAGCTTCCAATATTGCAAAAATCAAAGATTCATGTTGATTTTATGGGAGAGGAACAGAGTTATAACTAGGAGCACTTAAAAACATATTGATATAAACATCAGGGGGGCAGATTACAGCCAGTCATATATGCTCTCTGTGTTATCTGATAGTTCCTGGTGCTGTAATTGGTAGAGAATTGGTTGTATTAAAGTTACTACATTTTGAATATTTTCATATGTTTATTGAGATGTCTGACACAAAGATGGCCAAGGTTTTTTAGGCCAGTAGTTCTCAACCTTCCTAATTTTCAAATCCTTTAATACAGTTCCTCACATTGTAGTGACATCAATCATAAAATTATTTTTGTTGCTACTTCACAACTGTAATTTTGCTCTTGTTATGAACTTTATTGTAGTTATCTGAGTTTTCTGATGGCCTTAGTTGTTCCCTTAGTAGAGGGACCATTTGATAATCACTTCTTTCGAGTTGAAGACAATTGAAAGAATGTATAACTTGGCTCAGTTATGAACAGACAGCCAGACTTTGTAGGTACAACTTCTTTTAAGGGATTCGCTCACACCGGAGCTTATGCCCCTAGAAGTCCTTCAATGGGTTTTTTAAAAATGCTATTGAATCTGTGACTTTCTGTTTAGAATTGCTCTATTTCCTTTTGTAATCCTTTTGGCTACAGAGTCTAATTATGCTAGCTTGCAGGTAAATTTTATTCCAGTAAGAACAGAGGATCGGGACATGATAAACGTATTCAGGGATGCCATTCATTGTCTGACCAGTGGTTTCTAAAGGTATGAATTAAAATGAGCATTTGGGGTGGGAGGAAGCTGTAAAACTCCGAGCGGATGGAGGACATCAGCATCAGGGTAGCATGGTGCACAGCCGAGCTCACAGAAACTAACGTGACAAGCGTGGGACCTGCACCGGTCTGTGCCAAGTCCCCTACATGTGTTTCCCTGAGGATGCTAACAACGGGAAAAAGTGTACCTCTGACTCCTTTGCCTGTTCTTGGGATTCTTTCCCACGTATTAGGTTTCCTTGTTCAGCCTTGATGTGAGGGATTTTGCCTTGTCGTCTTGTATCTTGTTTTGCCATTTTTGGTTGTTGTCTCTAGGAGGCCTGTTCTTTCCTGAAGGGAAATGGAGAGTGAACCTGGGGGCTGTGGGCTCAAGGGGGCTGAAGGAATGAAGGGAGGGGAAACTATGATCAAAATGTTTTAAATGGGAGAAAAAATATTTTCAATAAAAAGAAAAAATTAATAGCCAGGAAAAATGAATAAAAATTAAGTAAAACGAGCATTTGTAACCATCATATGAATGGATGCTTTGTCGTAGCTTATTTTCCTGTCTTTCTCCATCAAGAACCTGGACAATAGGACAGACCTTGATTCTACACCCTTAGGTGCCTCTTGAGTACTGTCATTTGCTAGTCTCATAAGTTGCAGCTTTCCCATGCCCTGGTGAAGCCATGGGGTTCTGAGAAAGCTTGGAGAATTAAATCATACTCTGAAACAATGAGAGAAAAGATGAAATTCCTTTTGATACTTCATGGCATCCATGTAGAAGACAGCTTTAACTGGGAATGCTGCCCCTCTGATCATGATACTCAAAGATTAGAGAGCAATTTCAAACAATATCTTGGGATTCTGTGTGTTGGTGTCACCAGCTTGGCTAGGTTTATTTCCCTGAAAGAGCACGCACACCTTGAAGGATGCTTCTTTTAGCATCTTTACACTTCCCTAGCAACTTCCTTTTAGTATAGGGATCGCAAAAAGACTCTTTTCTGTGGCGTATGAGGCAGGATTAAAAGACAACAAGCAGCCTTTCATCAGTCTTTGGAGACATAAGAGAACTGCTCTCTGCAGTTGGCCTGCACTGCTTTCTGGCATTGCCAGACATTTGACAAACTTCAGATGGAAAAGAGTTCAAAGGTTGTTTTTCTTTTCAGTGGGAGGGGAACAGCTAATCCACACAGCATCTTTGAACTTATTAAACAGTCTCAGATGAATTAAGAATTGGGACATGAAAATGATTTTATGTACGAAGGGCATTTCTCTGAGGCAAAAGATAAGTCTGCAGGAGAAAATCAGGTGTAAGCTGGCTCTGTTTACCATTGTGATTTGCTGTCAGAGCTTCCTAATGATGGCTGTCAGGTAGCACAACAGCTCCTGCAAAACTTGGTTTGCCTTTTCTCAAACAGAAGAAAACTGACCCAGGAGGATGGATTTAAAAAAAAAAAAACAGGGATATCTCCATCATATATACTTCACACTCTTCTCAAAGAGATCGCAACCAACCACACCCATTCAGAACTTATTGTGTATAAAACACACTCATCCAGTGTCATGCAGGCTAGTTTGTGACAGATTTTACAATGACTTTGTTAGTTTCACAGAGATGCTTTAATGAATTGCTTCAAACTTAGTTACTTTAAATATCAGGAAACGATAATAATAGTTCTGGAAAGCCGAAAGCACAAAATTAAGATTCTGGCAAAGTCTTGAAGTCTTGCTTTTCTCTTCCCAATTCTGGACGCTGTAGGTGTACCTGGACCTACAGCTGCATCGTGACAAGTTTTGTGAACAAAATTTTCTACTCTGGATATTCCCTATAGAAACATTTGTCCACTTTGTAAACTCTTGTGAATAAGGTCATTATTTTTCATTGTATAGTTTAATTTTATCTCCAATATTGTTTTATTTTAATTCTTTGTGTTTTTCTGTGTGTTTATCTGTTATCAGGTAATTTCACTATGAATTCCAGGTTGATCAAGAACTCACCATATATCTCAAAATGGCATTCAACTCGTAAAGTACCTGTCTACGTCTCCTATATATCCAAATTCTAGGTACCTGCCATGAAACCCTACACTGGTGCTTTTATTTTCTCACTTGGTTTAATTCTCACATTGGGTTGTACAGGCCAGGACATGGAAGCATGTTTATAGTAAGGGAACTATTCATCTCAATAAATGACTAAAATGTTGAAGAGATCCGCTGAAAAGTAGCTTACTGTGCTTCGCTGACTGTCATTTTTTTTCTCTTTGCTTTGAGAAAGAACCAAGTTGTAGGATCAGAGTTGGAACTGTAAGCTGTGAAGATCATAAGGAAATGAGGAGTGAGAGACAAAGCTTTGGGGTACGCCTGCGGGAAATGTTTCAAGAAAGGAATCTTTATAAAGGATGCGGACATTTTACATAATTAGTTCCCATCAACTGCTTTGGAGACAGAAAAACCTATTAGTAGGCGGTGAAGTCAAAGGAGAGGACTGCTTCAGTATGGTGCCATCCCACTTATAGGACTTCAAAATGACTTTTTCTGTTCTTGGAAATGAAAGCCATATATGATTAGAAATAACAAACCCTTTTCCAATTTTCAAATTTTTGAAGGAAATTATTTTCAGACTAGTGAAAATGCAGTTGGAAAAGGTGAACCAACACCACCCTTTCCAAATATCTCCCACTCTAGCCTTTCCACAACATATGCTTAGCTCTCAGGAGACAAGGAAGATGTGGAAAGGCAGAATTTGGTGCCAAGAAATTTTAGAAGCTTTTTCTAAAACAATTAGAAATTCACCTGGCCTCACACCACCCTGAACCTTATCCTAGATTTTTGCCTAGAGAATGAAAAGTTTCTTCCCTTGGTGTGTATGTTGCCTACTAAGGGAGTGAAGTCAACTTGAGATATACACTGAGAAGGTTTTTGTAAAGTTTCTAAACATCATAGTACTCAAATTTATTTGGTATGTTAGATCATGCACTTACCATTTGTCTCTCTTTCCATGACTATTCACCAATGACTCCCCTACCACTCAGTTCTTTAATCATATACACATTTGATAAAGGAGGAATAACCATCCAATTTTTGAAGATCAAACATATGTGGATATATTATCAGCTGTCTTTTAGATGCCAGTGCTTAAGATTAAAACCCTATGTTCAAGGAATAAGTTATATGTATATATTCCATTTTGTAAACAGACTATGTATGCTTTAAGACACTCTTCACCTCTCAGTATCCTCTGTAGGAAAGAGGAAGAAGTATGGATTTGTATTTTCTACTGTTTCATTCCTAAATCTTCCTTTATGTTGATGATGCTTCTTCTGGTTCCAAATATCACTACTAGATAATCATTGAACTTTGCAACCCTTAAAGTTACTGACAGCTTGGAGAAAGAACTGGAGCCACAAATGAATAGAGTGGGTGACAGTGTTCCATAATGTGATGCTTCTCTCATGATGGAAAATACTAGACTCATTGAAACATTAAAAGATGATTTGATTTTGTTAAAATAAATATCACTTTTTCTTTTAACTATTGCATAGGCATGAACCCAACAGCAGAGTCTGTATTTAAATATTTTAGTCACTTTAAACTCACTAAATAGATTTGGAAAAGCTCACATACTTCCACAGAGCCATATCTTCTGGTGCAAGCAGATAACACATTTGCCAGCACAGTGATTATGTCAAATACCATCCAATATTAAAGTCCTAGAGCAAGCAAAAAAAAAATACAGATGCCTGCTTCTACAGTTTATGTTCCACCAAATCTTCTGTTATAGTTAGCCAGCTCTGCTACTTATGATATCCAAACTAGTTACAATAAGGTTTTTTTGGCCCCGGGCTGCCAGAGGTCTTGACCTATAGACTTGTCATGTCAGACTTTCAAATAAGCCACAAACCACATAACAAAACAAAAATTAATAAAAATAAATTAAATTAAAATAAAAAACTAACTAACAATATGCCTAAGCCATAGGACAACCAACATAAACTTAATATAAATGTCTAAATCATTTTAAAGCCTAAAGAACAACAAACTGCTAAACATTTAAGAATACACGTCTATAAGTCTAGACCACTAGCTGCCCCAAACCAAAAAAACCTTATTATAACACAAACTAATCTTTAATTCCTATCAAAATAGAGCAAGCTATGCTGAGGATGGATTCTAACATGCTTTCTATATGAATACAGACAAAACTAATGCAGATTCTGTTTTCAATGGAGCCTTGAAAATACAAGAGTGAAGCACTTCTCCATCAACCTTTAACTAGGCAATGTGTTTCTAGAAGGGTGTAGATTAAATTGGAACAAAGGCTTGGAATAGAATTGCTGGGCCAAAGAAGTGGAAAGAAGAAACAAGTTTTCAAGTCAAGTAGAATTTTGAGGTCACTAAAATGGTATGCTAAGGACTCTGAAGGACCTCCAAATCCTTGTAATCTATACGAGGTTCTAGAGCAGAAAGACATGCTATATATACATATACATACATACATACATACATACATACATACATACATACATACATACATACATACATACATATCACTGAGGGGCTGTGAAGAGGATTAAGCTATCAAAAGCACTTTCTACTCTTAGAGAGGATCTGAGTTTAGTTCTCAACACCCACATCAGGCTATAAATCCAGTTCCAGAGTATCTGATTCTCTCTTACACACACACACACACACACACATCATACATAAAAAATCTTTAAACACAGAGAAATAGAACTAATAAGTCTGCAAAATAGAGATGTAGAAACAAAATTAAACTAAAGAAAGGAAGAATGGTCTCTCAAAGCATCTCACAGAAAAGCAGAGTACAATCAGCTTTGCCCACAGCCCTGTCAATAGTTGGGAATGATCACATGTCAAATTTCATTACAGAGAAGGAAATGAAGAATAGGCAAGGAACTGCTCAAAAAGTGACAAATATAAATCAAGGTTCATTCAATGAGCATTTGTGAGGCACTCATGGATCTTCAAATATTTGTGAAAAGTGAAGGAATATTTGTCATGATTTTAATGAGTAAACATGAGATAACAAAACCTGACTTTGAATGCTAATGTCATGTTTATTAGTCTGGTTACCTCCATATGGCTTCTAAATTAATATAATAAACCCTTGAAAAAATCAGCTAGCTTTCAGTATGCAAACTGCACTAGAAGCAAATGTGCAAAGAAAATAACAAACTTGACTTAAGGAATTTTTTCATTTTATTATTTTTTATTTAAAAAATGTCATTTTTATCGATGTATCCCCCTGTTCCCCCTCCCTTCCCTCCTCCCAATCCCTCCCAGTTAACCTTCAGCCTACCCCTTTCCCATCAGCCTATTCTTTCCTCATAAAGGGCAAGAAGTCCCAAAGTGGGTCAGTTGAGTGTGGCATATCCATTCCAGGAAAATTTGATTTCCCCAACCAAAGTCAGGACTGGGTTAGGCACTCCTCTGCAGGGAATGGTCTCCAAGGTAACAGCCCCCCCCCCACAGGAACATTGGAGGGCCTAGCTCCTTTTCCCAATGGTTCCCTAGTGGCTCTTCTTGATTCAGTGAGCTCCCAAAAGCTCCAGCTAGCCATCTCTGTGGGAATTTTCCTCATAATCCCCCTGCTCATACAGACTCTCTTCCCCTGCTCTCAGCTGGACCAGGAGCTCTGCCCAGTGCTCAGCCATGGATCTCTGCCTCCACCTCTATTCATTGTTGGATGTAGGTTCTGTAATGACACTTAGGGTGGTTATTCATTTGATTATAGGAGAAGTCCTGTTTAGGCACCCCCTCCACTATTGGCTGGAGACTTGGCCAGGGATATCCTGTGAGTTCTTGGAAGTTTCCCTAGCATCCGGTCTCTTTCCAACCCCACATTGGTTTTCTCTATCGAGGTATCCGGCTCTATCTCCCTCTTTTCTCCTCTCACTTAGAGCACTAGCATACACTCCCTCTAACAATCGCCAAAGTTCCTTTCCCTCTACAACCTCACCACATTTGTTATCATTGGTTTCCCTGATAACAACCCTCTTTACTGATGTGAGATGGTATCTTTAGATATTTTCCCTACCCTTTTCCTAATGGCTAATGATGTTAAACAATTTTAAGAACGACAAATGCTGTTTATATTCTTTCTTTTGATAAGTCTCTGTTCAATCCCACAGTCCATTGTTTTATTGGGTTGTTTGCTGCTGTCGTTGCTGGCTGGTGTTCATAGTATGATAGGTATAATTCAGATTGTTGGAAAAGAAAACCTATCAGCTTTGCTGCTCAATTGTGTGTTTTAATACCAACCTGACTGGTAAGAATTGCCAAGGGTGCAATGGTAGCATGACTGCGTCAAAGAGTAACCAAATGACTTCTGACTTGGGAAACACTCTACAAGAGCAAACTCAACTTGCTCAGAAGCACCTCATTCTTGAATATACTACTAATGCTTTGTTAAATGGACATATAATCAAACTGTCCTAGAAATAGTCATGCTTGTACTAGAAACTAGTGTTGTCCTTAGCCTTAGACAGATCTGTTCAACAGTCAGTGGCAGTTAGCTGTCAAAATGCTAAGAGTTGATGATCAATTAAAGGGAACATCCATATTATACCCACTAGGGCCAGGGAACATTGATAAAAAGGAAAAATGGATAGAAGAGTCAGCGGATGGGGAGGAATGGTATGAAACACCGTCTCGTGACACTGACATTGTAAGCTTGTTCTATAGCAGCAGCGTTTACCACTACAAGGCCTGCACAAATGGAGTCCTTCACCAACCCCTTAATTGAATGGGGAAAGGGCTCATGAGGAACAAATATTCACGGAGAAGTTTGACAATGAATGACTTCAGATATGTGTCTGTGGTGACAGGAGGGAAGAGTTGTTTCCTTCAATGGGGTGGCCACTGAAAAGCTGCAATGTTCTGGTAAATAACCCTGTATCTAAGATAATATAAACAAACTTAATTAAACTGAGTTAATTTGAGGGATCAAACCCATAAAACAAGGAGAAGTAGTTAGCAGAAGTTCAACAGTGGGAGAGTTAACAAAGGCTAATAGGGTGATTCTGATCACAGTATATATTTCTGTCAAACAAAGTTTAAGAAATTAAAATTAAAAAAAAAACAGTTTAAAGCAATGGCATGTTTAGCAAAGACATATAAAACAACACAAAGAAAATAATGCATTATGCTTCTCTTCAGCCTAATCAAGTTCTCCTCTGTTCATCAATTTTAAATGTGCTTGCTTCAAGAAAGGGTTTTTAATTAACTTAATTTTAACTCAATTACTGTTATTAAAATAAGCTTCACAGCTTTTAAGCTCTAAATAAAATTGTATCAATATATTAAGGTTGATACCATCCATCAATTTAGCTGCAAAAGAATCTTTACATAAATCACTGGAATGCTTTCTTCTGGGAAAAAATCAAATGCTTGGCATTTTTAATCTCTCATCACAAAATGAGTGTGATGATTTGCAAACCAGGAATAAAGAATGATGCACCTCAATATTGCTAGTTCTTGCTGTTCATAAAAGTAAGCAGGAAAATAGGTTGAATTATGCCTACAACTTTGAGAATTCATTATAAGCACTGGATTGTATATTTTAAGCAGGTAAATTTTATAGTGTGCGAATTATACACCAATAAAACAGTCATTAAAAAAGGAAATAGAGAGCCTAATTTAATTCTTGACAGTCTTATGAAACAGCTACAGGGCATATGGTCATTATTAACAAATTCAGTCATTTTTAATTACTGAAGATTAAAAA
Organism: Phyllotis vaccarum; assembly: GCA_033318265.1. Lineage (NCBI taxonomy): Eukaryota > Metazoa > Chordata > Mammalia > Rodentia > Cricetidae > Phyllotis > Phyllotis vaccarum. Next base: position 166,806,882 of record JARWLC010000001.1, on the reverse strand, counting down.
GTTGAAAATAAAACTATTAATAACTCACGGAGGTTTATACAGTATCTAAAGGAGGTTTGCAAAAGGGATTACCTTCACATTTTCCAGTTATTTCTAGTGGGACATCTAGTATTTGAGTTTTCAGCTCTATAATATTAAATTATATTTAATTTTTTAAGGACTAGAAAAACTTTAAAAAGATAACGATTATTTTGAGAAGCAGGACATGCTCACAAAGGCCATTTTGATTCTGAGCCTTCAAAGTAGGATTTTACTTTTCCCTTGCATTGCAAATGAATATTTTTCTCGTAGAATAAACCCTGGATATAGTTTTTCCTCCTTTATTCTTCCCAGCTTCCCCCACTTCCCCTCCCATCTGGGTCCAACTCCTTTCTGTTTCTCATTAGAAACCAAGCAAGCTTCTAAGAGATAATAATAAAATAAAGTAATAGGAAAGAAAACACATTAGAACTGTGCAAATCAATCAGACAGAAAAGAATAAGAGAGAAGGCACGTGAGAAAGGGCACCACTTATCCACACACCCAGAAATTCTGTAAATACACTGAACTGTGAGTAATAATATACACATAAAGGATCTGTAGAGAGAGAAAACATATACATAAAATACAGTAATATTTATTTAAAGTTAGATCCTTGGCATGATGTTATGAAACAAGAAAATTACAGAGAAGTCATTTAGTGAATTTTCTATTGGCCATTTATTGCTTTCTCAGTGATAACTTAGGTTTCTTCCCCAGTAATTTATTCTATATTTTTATTAAAATATTTGTAATGGCTGTCAGTGGTCTGACTTAAAGGAGGTCTTAAAAATTTATATTTTCCTTGGTATAAAGGAAGGTATGAGCGCAGGTTTCCACCTAGTGACTTGCACAAGTACTAATTTCTCTATTTTTTGAACATATTCTAGGCATAGCACTCCATATTACACAGCAGTCCAGAAATAAGTGTTCACATGATGCATAATGAACACTTATACTTTATGCTTCCACACCATAATAAATGATCTGTACCTGGGAAGTCATTCTTTTGCATCCTTGGTGTACCACTGCTGAAATTCTAGTCTCTGGCTTCAGATCCCTGTCTCCTCTCAAGGACTCCATGAGGTCCTTCCCTACTTCAGCTATAGATTTGTATAAATCTGGGTTAAATACTTCATTAACAAAAGCTAAATATTAATGCAATATGTAAATATAAAAAAACTAAAAATAAAAATTCTAAACAAAATTAATGCTGAGCAGTTAAGATAATCTGATTTTTATGTTAAGTCAGATGTTAAAAAGATTTGTAAAGTTGTTAAGCAATATCATTTGTCCTGTTAATCATTTTTTTAAAAACACAGTATAAGGAACAAATGTTATTTTAAAGTATTAAACAATAAAAATAGTTATTACTATTTACATATAATTACTATATTAGTATTAAAATAAAATAAATCAAAGTTTTGTATATCTTTGCTTTAACTTACAATATGCTCAATATCAAAAAGTACATATGAAGCAATAAAAAATAATCTTAGATTCCCCATGTTTTTTAGTGTGAAAGAGGTCCTTGGGTAGATAGATAGATGGAAGGATGGATGGATGGTAGATAGATAATTAGGGAAAGAAAGGGAGAGAGGGGAGGGCTAGAAGGATACCTGCCATATATTATGAAGCTTTTAGTGACAGAGCTCCATTTTCAGATATTTAATATTTCACAAAGCTGCCTGATGTCCCCAAACATATGTTCGCATAGTATTCTATGTTATTAATTGATGTTATTTACAAATTCTATTTTATTCCATAGGTCACATATGTCTTCTAGGCTGTTTTTGCACAGTAAGCTGATTGCTTAAGTAGGATGGAACAACAAAAATGGAGATATAAATACTATTCACATCCCACTCTTTTTTTTTTTTTTTCCGTTTGTGTCCTGAAGTCTATCGGAGAAATGGCTTCATTTATGATCTTAAGCAAAAGTCAGAGATGAAAGTGCTATTTAAAAAGCTATAAAGATGTGAGTTCCTTTCTCTCTAAGAACTGTTTGGTTTCCATGCTTTTGTGAAAACCAGTGCCTTTAGCTATCTACATAGTCTTGTCTTTATGCGATTGGAAGAAGTTAATTATTGATGGCAGCCATTCTATGGGATGAGTCTACTCTTGGTCATTTAAATTCTACTCTTCAGGCAAGTCATAATTCCTCCTATGCCTTGGTTCCTAACTATTCATTAGTTACTTTGGTGTCACTGGAACAGAAGGCTTCATAGATATAACTCAGGGAAGGAAGAACTTGGTTCTCCAATGTGATGCATGTACATCCCCATAAAGCCTGAGAAAATTTATAAAGGGGTCTATAACAGACCAAATCCAGAATCATCTTCCCAGTTGTATCTTTCAAGTGGACCATGATGCAGCAAAGTACTGACTTGAGCTTCAGCATGGTGATTTGTGTCTTGCAGCTTGAGCTACAACATGATGGTACCCTCAGTCTCACAAAAGCCTCAGTATAAGCATGAGCTGCATATGATAGAGTTAAGGTTTCTGTTCATACATACAAAAAATGAACACAGCCAAGCATAGCTTCTAGATAGCAGCATTTTCTTGGATGGACTCTTTTTGCTGGAGGTGAGCAGAGGTGTGGCTCCTTTAGGTGTAGCTCTCTGACTCAGTCTTATCAATAAAAACACAAGAATCTTTTTAAGAAGCCTTGCTGTGGAACACTTAAATGGGGTTTATAAGCAATGGGTGACAGTGCTCTACTTGGTGGCAGTGAGGATCCTAATATTTTCCAGAGTTGTGAATGAAAGTTGCTTCCACTAGTAACTCACAATGAAGTGGCCATAGCCAAGGCTTTAATTCTAGCCACAAAGCTTTAATCCTAGAAACACTCAGATTAAAGATTTATGTGGGCAGAAAAAACAGAGGTGTAATAAAGATAGATCCAGAATTAAAAAAAAAAAAAAAAAAAAAAAAAAAAAAAAAAAAAAAAAAAAAAAAAAAAAAAAAACTTTAAATGGTTTATAGTGTGTTTAAAATATTTGTAGGCTAGGGAGAGAAGAGAAAAAAAAATAAAGTAAGTCCTTAAAAATTAAATAGGAAAGAAAGGAAAAAAAACACATACAAGGATGAAAAATATGTAGAGTTTTGATACCACTGTTATGCTGTTCTTGAATGACTTGAGGGTAGAGGAAGTAGCAAGAGCTGCTAAAAGACATTTGGTTGTAAAAGCTGCTAGATTAATCCAACCTATATATTTTTAAAATGCCATGACTTCAAAATTTAAGTCTAAAAGATATGTTACTTTGGAGGAGAGGTGATATTTTTATTTCCACAGAAAATAAGAGGCTGTGGATTCACTCTAGGTTTAAAAAAATGGCTTTGTTTGAGAAAGACCCCCTAAAAATTGTCAATGGGAAGAGATGGACCAGATGACCCAACATTTCAGAGCACCTTTGTTGTAGCTCCTTCTGAGTTCTGCACATAGAATAACTTCAAGGCTGCTGGCTGAGATTATCCAGCCTCACTGAATATTCCACTCAGTCTTGTCCAAAATCCAAAATTTTCTTTGGATCCCCATAAGATTACCAGTGTCCAAAAGCAGCAGGAAGTAGTATAGAGAACTTTGTCAACACTGCCTTAAAAAAAAAATGTATTATGAATTGTTTAGAATGCTGTTTACAAGTTGCAATGGATAATAGTCAGGAAAAAAGCTATACAAAGGAGATTAAATTTGGGGTTCTTGTTTTAAAAAGAAAAAAGGGGGAACATGGGATAATACTTTTGTATATTGAAAAGATTTGTTACTCATATTGGTTTGATAAAATGCTGATTGGCCAGTATCAGAAAGTGAAGGTGAGGTGAGCAGACTAGGAGACAATTCTGGGAATAGGAAAAGCAGAGCACCAGACACCAGCCAGACACAGAAGAAGGAAGATAAGAATGCTACACTGAACCAAAGGTACTAAGTCATATGGCTATAATAAATATAATTGCTAGTTAATTTAAATGTAAGAACCAGTTAGTAACTGGTCCAGCAGTTATTTTAATATTAAACTTCAAAGTTAGCTATTTTATAAGTGGCTGTAGGACTGTGGGTCTGGACCTCTAGGTTAGGTCTGGAAAGAAACATCTGACTACAAGAACTTATTTTGCCCCGTGGTTTCAAAGGAGTCAGCTAATGTGTTTTTCACTTTGTTTATTCTGGACCAATAATGAGACAGAACACCAATGTAGCAAGAGCATAATGCAGTTGCTGCTTACTCCATTGAAGGCAGCAAGACAAGATAGATAGGTAGATAGGTAGATAGATAGATAGATAGATAGATAGATAGATAGATAGATAGATAGATAGATAGATAAGTGAATGGCTCAATAGAATCTTCAAAGACATACATGTTCTTCAATAATTTTGTCCTCCAGACAATACAAATTTTTATATGCTCCCTAAATATCTGAGCTCTTGTCTTTGTGTTTCTATTTGTTTGTTTTGTGAGAATAAAGGAAATAAGCTTTTCACAATTATCTTTGCACACATTTAAGGTAAGGTCTGTTATGCTTCTTTGATGAATAAAATATAAATTACTACTATGTGCTTCTATTTTTATCAGAAAAATTATTTTAAGTAGGACAAGTTTAGCATGATTTTAATATTGGAAAATGAAAGCACATACTAATGGAGATAGTGACCTAAAACTTGCTGCTCAAGTACAGATCATCGTGGTTTCTCTTCATCTGAGCATCTTTTACATTTCCTTTGGCTTGGGAAAGAACCAAGATGCAATAAATGATGTTTGATATACAAACTTTATAACATGTCAATGAATTATTTTTTATTGGTCTTTTGCAAATTTACAAAAATATATTCACAAATAGATCATTCATATATTGTTATGCAATTCTTTATATTCTTCTTGGAGCTGTACATATAGTAATTAATACATGAATCATGTAACATTTTTATGCCAATATGTGTGTAGCCTACAAAAATGACCAATATAAACTAAATATTATATATGTAAATATTCTTAAGAAACTGAGGAATGACCCTAAAACTCAAGATAGAAACTAATATAAGTGAGCCAAAACCTTAGGGTTATGTGATATCCAGGGACCATGTGATAGAACACAAGAAGCAGTTGTAGTATAGATGCCAAAACAACCAGAAGTGACATCTGTAGGATGTATCCAACAGGCTAGGGCACAATCATTTCAGTATTTGCCAAAAGCTGGACACACATTATGGCAAAATTTTACCCTTTAAGTCAACATTACTAAAGGACTTCAAGACTAGAAAGAAAATGAAAAAGTAAAGTAGTGATGAGAGTGTGTGCACATGTCTTTGGGGATTTCATAAAGATTAGTAAGGCAGGAGGCCTTCCAGCTCACCCATTTGGCTACTTACTGGCAATAAGTGATGCTTTACTGGGAAGAATTTACTCCTTTGGCTCTTGTGAAGCATTTGCAAATCATTTAAGCCTTAAATTAAGGTTCCTTCCTACTTCACAAACAAAGAGCTATGTAAATTAAATACATCAAGCTGTTAGGCCATCAAATCCACTTCAGCAGAAAGTATAGAGTTCTTTGCAACAGAAAAAAAGGTGGAACTTTCATAATAGGGGACTATTATATTAAAACTATATAAATATTACTTATTCTTTTGAAGAATTTATGAAGCATTTTGCAAGACCCAAATAAACAGATGCCTTTCCCTATCCTTTCTCATCCAAAAAGGGATAATTGATTTCAAGCATTTTCTCTTCTCAAGAGTTAAAAAGTCTACAGTATATAAAAAATATCTCCTTTATGTAAATCTGAAAAATGGAACAGACAGAAGTAAGCCATGATAAGAAAAGGTGGAGAAGGTCTTTATCATTACAAGTTGATGACCTTCATTAGGAAGATAGATTCATCCATTTTTTCAGCATTTATCTTCTAAAACCACAAAAAACACTTAAAAAGAGAACCATAAATGGTAGCTCATATCACATCCAGCTTGTTAAAGTCATCACTATGAACCTTTATCAGTGTAGAAATGAACTATGAGAGTGATCAATAGCAATTAGTTAACTACAATTAAATGTTGTGTTATTTTCTTACAATAATCACAAGGTCTCAAGAGAATCTTGTGCTAAGCCTGATTTCGATTACATTGAATGGCTCTTCTCCATTAATTAGAGAAACTTATGAAGCATATATTTATCTGCTCCTGACAGGGCAACATCTGGACCCTCCAGTTCACAACTTTTGAATTACCAGTACATTTTGTAAAATAACTCTGAACTTCTATCAAGAATAATTACCATACATGTTCTAGAAATTAAAAAGGCTGTAAAAGCTTCATTCAATAGGAAGAGACTCAGTTATAAAACAATAAGTAACCCAAGCTTTCAGTGGGCTAGCACAAAACAAAGTCATCGTTTATTATGATAAATGTGTCATGGGTCAGGAATCCTTTTTTAGGCTGTATCAATGCTTTCCTTCCACGATCATCAATGCAAGAAATGAGGAAAACATAAGGCATCAGCAGCAGCTGCAACTTAGAAGTCATGCATAACACATAGCACATTTTTAATGGCTAAACAATTAACATGTCATGAATGTTGAAGAAGAATGAAAAATAAGAGTAACCCATATTTCCAGACAGAGACAGGAGCTAGAAACATTAGAGGAAAGTGGACCACAACGATAACTAGCACAGCATCTAAATTAACCAAATGAAGATGCTGCTCCTATTAGAAAACAGCAGAGAAACTTTTTACAACAAACGAACCATCAGAAATAGACAGGTCAGTGATTATATTTTAAAACTAAATTTAATCTCTGTTTATTCAAACAATTTTATGACACTCTTTTAATTATCTCCCATCTAGGAATTAACCTATTGATTTGTTTGACTTACTCATTCACATAAGGCTTTATTCCTATTAGAGATTTCCTAGGTGAAAACAGAAAGCCTCAGGTATCTGGAGCTAGCAATTATTCATAAGCCTTATTCATGGCACTTCACTCATTATTTAAAAAATAAAACCCCACTGATAAATATATCCAAATATTCTTATTTTCCAAAGGCTTTTATCCAATGACATACTATGTTATTTTTAATTAAACATGCCCATTTATTAAGAGTAATAGACATTTCTTTCTTAGTTGTATTAAAGCAAGGTTCTACAGATGCTGTTTTTAATTAAACATGCCCATTTATCAAGAGTAATAGGCACTTTGTTTTTATAGTTCTATTAAACCAAGGTTCTACACAATGCTGTTTTTGGAATATTTTGCAATTTTTTTACTTCCCTACCTCTCCTACGTTTTTCTCAGAGTAATGCCTGAACAGTCCATATTATCTTAGTTCAAGGACAAGTAGCTAATAGGCATAAATTGATTCAATTTATTTAAAATAAGCCGTGTGAGTGACCTGAATGAGATGTCTTATTTAATGAAGGAGAGTCTTACTGCATTTTCCTGCTCACAGAACTGTATGGAGAGCTGTTGTCAGCAGGTGGGAGAACAAGAAAAGGAAAGGAGAGAGGAAATGCATTAATGCTAAAGCCTTGGATTCCGCAAAAGCCTCCTTATGAAACTGATAGCATAGGGTGAGATCAGTTAAAAGATCTCACTGTAAGGGGCAGTGAAAAGAGGTCAGGCCAAAGCAGTCAGTGGAATTTACTCAAACATCTGTAGTTTCTTAGGGCATTTAATAAAAATGACCATATTAGCATTTGGTTTTTCAAGAGTATGAATAATTTTCTACTCAATTTACCCCTGATGGGTTACAGATACAAAGAGATTTTTTTTTTTCAAATAGACTTTTTATAAGGCAGAAAGAAGAATGATTTATGGTATTCTTTGTACAGTCAGGGACACAGGCTCAGAGAGGAAATACTTTTAAGGCAAAGGAACTCAAACAATGGACCAGAGAGATGGCTGCACATTTAAAGTGATTGCTGCACAAACATGGAGACCTAAGTGTGGACCCCATGTGAAAATCGGACAAGTCTGTGATATCAGTAATGGGGATGGAGGAGACAGTTAGACCCAACAGACTTCTAACCAACAAGTCTAATTGACATGGCAAACTCTGGGCTTAAAGAGAGATTCTGTCTCAAAAAATTAAGTGAGAAGGTCAAATAAATGGTAATGAAAGTGGAACTATGGGCAAGAAGAAGAGGTAATGGGTGGGTTTACCAAAACCAGTGATCTATAAAAAAAATAAATCCATATAAAAATGTGCCAACCCGTAAGTCAATTTCAAAATACAACTTTAAAAATAAAAATGAAAAAGAGTTCACATATTATTACCCTGCATGGGTATGCAATGCCACGCCCATGAGCCTTGGATTATTAAATGAAAATTGTAATATAAAGCAGGAGATACCTCTTTATGCTTAAGAGGTACCCTAGCTGTCTGTAAACCAATACATGTGATTTTCCTTGGTTACCCACCTTAAGTACATGACAATATCCTATTACTGAAGACACAGCACACTTTATCTGCAGGACACACAGAAATTAATCTCAAGCTTAACAAGAAGCTTTCTCTTGGCTAGATTTTATACTGATGTAATTCACTGTGCAAGCTATGCAGGAAGAAAGACATAAGTGGCCTTATCCATTGCTAGATCCTGCATGTTGCAATACTCACTTGTCAGGCAAGATTTGTCTCCTGGTGCAATTGTAGTATGGCCATTATGGGATAACAAATGTTTTCTGATTGGATTTGAGCCTACTACACAGGAAGGAATTTTATGCCTAGTATTGTAACACTGGTTAAAAACTCATGGTTATAGGCTCATTAGTAGAATCCACTGTCTTTAATTTACTAATATATTAGGCTGTCAAATTGCCTTCTAAATATTTCATCTTAGACCAGTAGATGTGTGCTGCTCTTAACCTAGATCATAGAATCATCATTTTACAGTAAATGGCATTCAGAAGAGAGATGCAAAGGTGATCTGAGGAGAGACTGCGTGCTCAGCCCTAAATAGGACCTCTACATTAACTACCCTTCACCCATAAATTGCTTAAGAGAAGATTACCTGAGAATAGGTGCAAAGATTGAAGAATGAAAGATGGGATGGGTGTTATGAAGTACTGTGTATTGTACATGGCATGGCTACTATATCCATGAATTCACAGCAGCTGTGAGAACCCGCACAAGATCAATATTAGATCAAACCAGACAAAAGCTCCATGTAGGTTTGATAGAGGGTCTCCAGGCCCCATATCTTATTGAGAAGCTATAGGCAGTAAAATGTTACATGGTCAGGGCAGAGGAAGTTATTCTTTAGGGGGAATGTGGTCACTGGGATGTTCCCCATGCTCCAGTGGATGGCCCTGTACCTATGCACATATATGTGTATGTATGTATATGACAAAAGACCTGAAGCGGGGAGGAGCTGTAAGAACAGGAGCAATAAGTATGATAGTATTTCATTGTTTATGTATATGAAATAGAAAAAATGTTAAAATAATAAATAAAATAGAGTGTCATTGATAAAAATACTAAAGTTGACCTCTGGCCTCTATGTGCATACAAATTTACACCACACACATGATTAGAAACTCAAACCAGATTCCTTTAAATATTTATCTTACTTTTTTCATGAATTTTTAATGCTAATCAAAAATGCATTAATAGTTATGTTTCACTTTAGCCTGAGAATTGTTTCAAAGAGATATTCAGATCAAACCAGTGGAAAGTATACCTCAGCTACAGAGTTTTAGTGGGTTGAAGAAAGGCACTCATGAGCTCACTTAAGAACTAAGTTGTGAATTTATCCTCTGAAACTTTTCTTACCAAAGAAAATTGCAAAGAGATTCAAGAATTACCTTGGGAACAGGAAATCATGAATTAAGTCACAAAGGAGAACCCTGAAATCTTCATTTCTGATGACTAAGCAGTATTTATTTTTATGATCAAATTGTTTAATATTGTTTATAAGCCTCTGCAATGAGAACAGAAATTGTTATTTATTATTTCTGTGTTGTGGGATTCAGGTGTCAGCTGACAAGGTCAAGGGACATTTATACAGAGCACCGGGCCCCCCGACCTGAAGGGGGCGGGGGAAAAGCCCCATTAAAAAGGGTCTGCGGATACGACATGCTCTCTTCCTGGTTCCTGGCTGCTGGAGGGAGGCTCACGTGGTCCGTCCGTCTGCAGACTCTGGTCCCTGTTCAGGTGCTATTATACTCTGTTGCCTGTACCGTGAGTGTTGGTTTATATTCTAATAAATATCTATCTGGTATTGGTGTCCTTGTGGGTAAGTTACGCCTACATCTGGCGCCCAACGTCCCGGACCCACGGGCGGGCCCACGGGACGGGTTTAAATCACACTCAGGTCAGGTTTTGAGTGTGGGCAGGGCTTATCCAGCCCCGTGCGGATTTGGTTTTGAGCGGTGACCTCCAAACGGCTTACGCCATCAGTTTCCGAGGCTCCCGGTCTGGTTCAGCCGGCGCCAGCGGCGGCTCCAGGCCTCTCAACCAGCCGCACGGCCTCGGCCCCGCTGCCGCGCGCGGTCGGTAGCCCCACCCTCCCCCAGCGCACGACCTGCCTAGCTAAAGGCAGACCCGCGCCGTTTCCAGCTGCCGCGCGCGGTCTGTAGCCCCGCCCCTCGACCAGCGGCGTAGCCGTTAGGCCCTGCTGCCTAGCTATTCGCTGCACGCGCGGTCGGTAGACCCCCCCCCACCCAGCACACGACCCGCGGCTAGCTGCCTAGCTGAAGGTAGACCCGGGCCGGTTGCAGCTGCCGCGCGCGGTCTGTAGCCCCGCCCCTCGACCAGCGGCGTAGCCGCTAGGCCCTGCTGCCTAGCTATCCGCTGCACGCGCGGTCGGTATCTCTGCCTTTCAACCAGTCGCGCGGCTGCGGCTCCGCTGTAGGAACTGCTGCGCGGTCGGTCTGTCTAACCGCTGCGCGCGCGCGCGCGGTTGGTATCTCTGCCTTTCAACCAGTCGCGCGGCTGCGGCTCTGCTGCCTAGCTTAAAGGCTGACCCGGGCTGTCTGCCTGCTGCGCACGCGATCGGTAACTTCAACCCTCCCCCAGCGCGCGGCTCTCTGCCTAGCTAAACGGCTGAGACCCGGGCTGCTTGCTTCCGCCCCTAGCTGTACCGCTGCTCAGTTCATTTTAATTGAGTTTGAACTGCGGCTGCACGAGCGCCCTTCCCCCAACCTGGCTGGCTGAGTTTGACCCAAAAACTGCAGATTCAAGCAGCAGCTCCGCCCCTAACCCCTGTAACCTGGGACAATTGTGAATTACTCCTGTAGGTGAACAAAGATAACTAAAACCATTCTATCTTGTAATTAACATCCTGTCTTGACTTGTGAGAATTTGTTTTTTCCAAAGATTCTATTTTGTCTGCTGAGACCCTTTAACACCTAGGATCTGTGAATAGCGTGCTGAGTGTCTCTACATCGGCCATACAGCAGGGCACTAAACGTTATTGTGACACCTTCTGACCACACAGCGTCATTGCACCTGGATTGAGGTAATGGCTGACAACTATTCTTTTGAGGAATTTGGTATATATTTTTCCACGATGGTTGACAAGTTTTTAAATGAGTATCTTGAGGTATTCAGTACCCCAGTTTTACTATTTCTTGGTCTGTTTCTGTATGTTGTGTTCCACAATAGAAGGGTGATGACTGAGGTCACGAATCTGAACTTTCAATTACCATCCAAACTTGGTATTATAGAATCATCAAACGCTACACTGTCAGATGACGTTAAGCAGATGCAGACCTTAAATCAGCAGCTGTTGTCCAGGATATGTGAATTAGACTCTGCTATGTCTAAAACGATGGATATGCTACAAACTGGTTACAACAAGCTTTCACATAATGATAACACTGTACTAGAACAATATAAACTCTACGTAACTGATGAAAACAAGAAACTTATTGACCACATTAATAAACTGGATGAAAAAATCATTAATTATGTTAATGATGTAGATCTGAAAATTGCTAACTCGGCGAGGTCTTTAGACCTAGAACAATATAAACTCTACGTAACTGATGAGAACAAGAAACTTGTTGACCACATTAATAAAGTGGACGAGAAAATCATTAATTATGTTAATGATGTAGATCTCAAAATTGCTAACTCGGCGAGGTCTTTAGAAGAATCACTTCATCAAGAAAGTCAAACTTTGAGACAGATGGTATCCGAAATACAAGAATTTGTACCTGCAATGTCCAAATTCCAGGAATGGGAATCCGTAATGTCCAAAATCCAAGAATGGGAACCCATTATATGCAAAATGAAAGAATGTGAGGACCATATTGCAACACTACAAAAGGGCAATGATACATCTTATGCTCAGAACAGTTCAGGTCAACCCCCAATGGGGTGTTATGGTACTGGAAATACTTTACATAAAGTTGTAAACATCACGGGGATACCTCCTTCACCACCACTATTGTTCCCAGCTACTATTCAGACCAAGATGGCACCAGGGGGTTCCTCAGAATATGTAGAGTATAGTTATGAGCCACTACATATGAAAGACATCAAAGATTTTAAAGAGGCAATATCCATGTATGGTATTCACTCTACTTATGTAAAGCAGCTCCTGAATTCATGGTCTGCAAAAAACCGAATCCTCCCCTTCGATTGGATGCAGCTAACGGCTGCCGTCTTGGACCAAAGCCAAAATTTGCAGTGGAGAAGCTGGTTTAGAGAGGAAGCCAGGACCTTAGAACACCAAGGAAGAATTAGGGGTTTCTTTGCTTCTCAGGACCAAATCCTTGGTGAAGGAATGTTTGCTGACGTGAAGACTCAAACTACTTATGACGAACATACTTTATTGCTATGCCGTATGGCCGCACTTAATGCATGGGAAAAGATTTTAGACCCAGGTCAAAAAGTTGAGCATTATGCTAAGGTCAAACAAGGTTCGAAAGAGCCTTATACTGACTTTCTACACAGGCTTACCACGGCTGTAAATAGAGCAATATCAGATCCAGAAGCTAGAAAGCAAATAATACTTTCTCTGGCCTTTGATCATGCTAATCCGGAATGTAGAAGAATGCTTCTGCCTTTAAAAATCAGAGCCACACCTCTAGAAGAATGGATTCAATATACAATCAATGCTGAACCTCTCCATAGTAATGACGACAATTGGGTAGACCAAGCCATTGATAAGGTAAGGAAGAGGAACCAAGGAATCACTTGTTTCAACTGTGGTAGACAAGGCCATGTAAGACGAAACTGTACACAAAGTACTTTTAGAAACGATGCCCAATCTAGGTTTAATTCGAACAGAAGGCCATTGCCTTCTGGATTATGCAGAAGATGTGGCAAGGGACGGCATTGGACCAATGAATGTAGATCTACCAGAGATAAAGAAGGCAACCCTCTGCCATCGGGAAACGCCTTTCGGGGCTTCCCCCGGGAAGCCCCCCAAAATCAGACTCCAAATTCGAGGATGGTGAGATCATATCCGGTTGTAGTAGAAGACCAGCATTCTCAAGACGAATAGAACACCCAATACCTGATCTTGAAAAACATACAATATCAGATTCAGAAACTCCAAAGAAAATTACAAAACGAATATTTTGGCAGACTTCGATAAATGAACAAAGACCAAAATTGGGTGTACTGATAGACAATATTTATATCCAGGGTTTAGTCGACACGGGGGCTGATGTTTCGATCATAACCCCACGGTCCTGGCATCCGAGATGGCCTTTACAGACAGTAGATATCCAATTTCTGGGTATTGGAACAATATCTCAGGTGAAACAGAGTGTGAGGTGGCTTGAATGCATAGGACCAGAAGGTCAGAAAGGACGGTTGAAGCCATATATGGCTGATATAGCAGTGAATCTGTGGGGTCGCGACCTCCTAATGCAATGGAATACCCAGATTAAAATCCCTCCTGGTTATGATGTCAGCCGGAGGCTCAACTATGTTTCCAAAAATGACAATAATTCACCAGCCATTCAAGTTGTACAAAAGAATCGCCCTCTTAATAAGACACACACAGCACTGCCTTTAAAATGGTTAACGGAAAAGCCTATTTGGGTTCAACAATGGCCTTTGACAAAAGAAAAACTTCAGGCTTTGGAACAGTTGGTACAGGAGCAGTTACAGGCTCAGCATATTGAAGAATCAACCAGTCCATGGAATTCTCCTGTTTTTGTTGTCAAGAAGAAATCTGGAAAATGGAGGATGGTGACAGATTTAAGAGCAATTAATAAGGTGATTCAACCTATGGGCTCCTTACAAACTGGTATTCCCCTGCCTTCTCTGCTACCTAAAGGATGGCCTATTACAGTTATTGACTTGAAAGATTGTTTTTTTACCATACCTTTACAGGAACAAGACAAAGAGAAATTTGCTTTTACAGTACCTACTCTTAATAATTCAGGGCCAGCTAAGAGGTACCAATGGAGAGTCCTGCCCCAAGGAATGTTAAATAGTCCCACCTTATGCCAATATTTTGTACAACAACCACTAGAAATACTGCGCAAGCGCTTCCCACAATCTATCATTTACCATTATATGGATGATATTTTGTTGGCAGACCCAAACCCACAGACATTAGAAACATTGTTTGAAGAACTACAGAAAGTATTGCCTAATTGGGGACTGCAAATTGCTCCAGAAAAGGTACAGAGGGGAGATTCTATCAATTATTTAGGATATAAGATAGGTTTACAAAAAATTAGACCACAAAAGGTAAAATTAAATAGAGATAAATTGAAGACTCTTAACGATTTTCAAAAGCTACTAGGAGATATTGCTCATATACGGCCCATGATTGGTATAAAAAACTATGAACTAGTTAATTTATTCAAGACTTTAGAAGGTGACAAGGGTTTAAATAGTCCAAGAAAACTATCTGATGAGGCCGAGAAAGAATTAGAGTTGGTAGAAAGAAAACTTCAAGAAACACATGTGGATCGTGTGGATCCAGACCTGGAATGCATACTTGTTATTTTACCCTCAAGACAATCTCCAACAGGAATCTTAATGCAAAGAGAAAGCATCATATTAGAATGGATATTTCTACCACATAGGCCAAGCAAAAAGATGAAGACATATATCGAAAAAATTGCTGATCTGATTTTTAATGGTAAATTGAGACTCCGCCAATTGACTGGAAAGGACCCTGCAGAAATTGTTGTGCCTCTGACTAATGAAGAAATTGAACGATTATGGGCAGACAGTGAACCTTGGCAAAAGGCTTGCAGTGACTTTTTAGGAGAAATGAATAATAAATATCCCCAAAACAAGAGAATTCAATTTATAAAGGAAACTAATTGGATCTTTCCTCGTGTAGTACAAGATGAACCAATTTCTGGAGCCCCTATATTTTATACAGACGCAAACAATTTAGGGAAGGCTGGCTACAAGTCTGAAAACCTAACTAAAGTGGCTCAGAGCCCTTATAACTCTGTTCAAAAGTCAGAACTATATGCGATTATTATGGTGTTGTTGGATTTCACAGAACCTCTTAACTTAATTACTGACTCTCAATACGCAGAAAGAGTTGTTTCACATATTGAAACTGCTGACTTCATTCACGATGATACAGACTTGACCTTACTATTCATACAACTACAAGATATCATCAGAGGTAGGATACATCCTATGTACATAACACATATCAGGGCACACACGGGCCTCCCAGGCCCTCTAGCGCAGGGTAATGAGGAAATAGATCGGTTGCTAATAGGAAGCGTGCTAAGGGCCACAGAATTTCATGAAAAGCATCATGTTAACAGCAAAGGGCTGAAGAAGAGTTTTCCCATCACTTGGATTGAAGCAAAGGAAATACTAAAAAAATGTGACACTTGCTCTTTCTATAACCAACCATCTTTACCTGCAGGAACTAATCCTAAGGGTACACACGGAAATGAGATATGGCAAATGGATGTGTTTCACTTTCCAGAATTCGGAAAGATGAAATATGTACATCATACTATTGACACCTATTCTGGAATGCAATGGGCGACTGCCCTGAGTTCAGAAAATGCTGATGCTGTACTTACTGACCATTTGGAAGCCATGGCCGTATTGGGAATTCCCACTCAGATTAAGACTGACAATGCTCCAGCTTATGTCTCCCGAAAAATGAAGATAATTTTTGCATACTATGATATAAAGCATATTACAGGGATACCACACAATCCTACAGGACAGGCAGTCGTGGAGAGATCTCACCGCACATTAAAAGAGATGCTTTATAAACAAAAGAAAGAAATGAAAAAGCCCAGAGAGAGGTTGCATAGTGCCTTATTGACTTTAAATTTTCTTAATGCTGATGAAAAGGGAACTTCAGCTGCTGAGAGACATTGGGTAGTAGAAAAATCTTCTGAGTTAAATCAACCCATTTACTTCAAAGATGTGTTGACTTCCGAATGGAAGCCAGGGTATGCGCTTCGATGGGGTAGGGGTTTTGCTCTTGTTTCAACAGGGACAGAAAAGATATGGGTACCAACAAAACTAATAAAAGCCCGCTTCGAAAAGGAGTCTCTTCCTGAACAAGAAAAGTAACTGCTCATCCCTGACATGACAAACGGATGCGTGGTAAGGAAAACACACTTAACAAACCTGGGGCAGGGTCTCTCAGTTTTGTCTTTACAGGAAAATGGATACTAAACATTGAATAATTACTCACCTGCAATAGAAGACAGACTGAGGATTAAGGGATGTACAAGACGGACTACGAGACCAACTGATACACACATGCAATATTGGGTAATTCCTCAATTTTTACTGCTTTACATCTTGCATCTACATCTCAAAAAAAAAAAAAATGGTCCTGATTTGACTATTTATAAGGCTGGATTTGGATTGGGAACTTGTGGCTTTCTCCCTCTCTAAACCCAAGCATATTGGTAAAGGAATATGAAAAATTCTGTCTCACATCATAAAAGCCACCTGGTGTGAGACAGAAGGCAAAATATTTAGGGACCAATATTACTGTGACTTCATCTTAAACCTCGTTCTTCCCTGTTTCTGTACCTCTCAAACATCTCATTCTGTCTGCTTCCAGTCTCCTAAAGTCATGAAAGATATAAATATCTTTTGAATTTCTACAATGCTTAAGTTTTCCACTGTAAATAACATTTCCTCCTATCAGCTATCTACAAAGAATCTGAAACCGAGATGGGGCCTCCACCGGAACAACTCCTGCTAGAAAAACAAAAATAGAAGAAAGAGTATGAGAGAGAGAGAATAAGAGACAGATAGACAGACAGCAGAGACAAAAATAGAAAAATCAAGAACCTGGTGCGCACCAATCAATAATTGCTTTCAAGAATTAGATTATTCAAAAACAGCTGCAAGTTAGCTCCTTATGATTATCCTTCAGATCACACTGCTAATTAAGTTTCCAGATGGAGTTAACCACTATCCTAAAAATGGTTATAGATGTATGTGGTCAGTCCATTAAGAACTAACCATTGTTTTAGCTTTTACAGGATCCCAAGGAGATGCCATCGCCCTTAAGTCAGCAGGAAGCAACCTTATAAACGACTACGCCCCCTTTCCCAATAAGTTTTATGCTCCAAAGGTTGTGGGTAAAACTGGGTAAAAGACAAAACTATAATATAGCATCAGAGATTTTTTTTTTTTTTTTAGAAAAGAGGGGGAATAGATAGGATAGATAAAGGTAGACTGTTCTACCTACCTATACTTCATTTTAGCTAAATGTATGGGCTAAGCTAAAGACAATCTGCACTGTCATAGATATCTATATATTGATACTAATGCAAAATCATTTTATATGTTTAATTGTGATAATTTGTACATTGGTACAAAGTTTAATCTGAGATTGTTTTATGTAACCAAAGCAACTTGTATTTCGATATAAATCTGAATCTGTAACTATTATGTAAAGCTGAATCTAAAATTGCTATATTTTATTTATGCTCATACCTTTGTTTAAAATATTTGCACATCATTGTCATGTATACTATGCAATTACTACCTTCATTTAACTATACTAGATATAATGTATGATTGCACTAGTTATGATATATGCACAAGATGTTTTATATACCTCTGTTTAGATGATATATATGTATTTACATGTCTAAAATGCTGTGGACACTTTACCTGGTAAAATACCCCTGGCTAATGCTCGATAGTTCTACTAAGGGTCATTGTTCAGAGATTGTACATCCCTTATATAAGTATTCTAATTTTTAGTACAGGGTTTATTCCTTAAGACGATAAGATCTGCAGTCAACACTATTTAAGGTATCATATCCCAGTCATTTCAGATACAGGTTAGAATATCATAGATGGACAAGAATCTTCAACCGTTTCATAGACCCAGAGAATATGGCATTTAACATTTAAAATTTGGCCACGAGAGACACGACGACTCCTGGTGTCACTGCTCCCTTCACGAGATGGTGTTGAGCATCAAGGATACTCCATTGGAGTTGGTCCTTTTGGCAAAAAATGGCCGGTTGAGTAAGGAACTGTCCTTACCTTGATTGCTGACAGTACACACATGATGTCAAGCTGGATGAACAAATTGAGATAGAGACTGATGAAACCTGCCTAGACAGGATAAGACAGTCCCTTCAAAATTGTTCTGCTTGTAAAAAGATCTGTCAGATGCCATAGGCCTATAGCCAATCCGATAGATGCTCTAACGGTGCACAAATCCAGAGGTGATTGTCCAGGTAGCTGTGTTGCTGTCCTCTCCCAAATTTTGGAAGTAGCTGCTTCCATGTACTTCTGTCTTTCAGACAAATTTACCTTCCTTCTCAGGTCTTGAAGAGGTTGAAGAATAGATGTTTAAGGTTTCCACCCTAGTATCCCTTAGATAAGAACACTCAGGTGTTAGATTCTCACTTTCCCAGATTAACCCTTTAAAATAATCTATACACCCTACTATCTACCAATATTCTAAAACTATTAGATATACCTTATATAAGTTAGGCTTTGATTAGCAATTATACTTTGACCTCTCCTAGATGCTACCTCATAATAATTCTTACTGTATATAATCTTAGTTTAGAACCTTCTTAGTTAGACAAAGGGGGGAGATGTTGTGGGATTCAGGTGTCAGCTGACAAGGTCAAGGGACATTTATACAGAGCACCGGGCCCCCCGACCTGAAGGGGGCGGGGGAAAAGCCCCATTAAAAAGGGTCTGCGGATACGACATGCTCTCTTCCTGGTTCCTGGCTGCTGGAGGGAGGCTCACGTGGTCCGTCCGTCTGCAGACTCTGGTCCCTGTTCAGGTGCTATTATACTCTGTTGCCTGTACCGTGAGTGTTGGTTTATATTCTAATAAATATCTATCTGGTATTGGTGTCCTTGTGGGTAAGTTACGCCTACATTTCTGGACACAGAGCTCTAAGATATCAATACAGAAGGGGCTTGGATTTGCATCCTCAGGTATCCTTCTACTGACCTCTTCATTCCTGAGCTGGGAAGTCCGGGGTCAAAGGCGGGATCAGTAGAATGACCATCATTTCTTTCATAAGTAGGTTTACTTGTGTTGTGTCTCTATTCAAGAACATTTTGATCTTCCACAAGTCTGTGGCAGAGTTCTACTCACAGAAATCCTGATTTAATGGGTTCAGTGGGTGTCTTTGAAATCAGAAACAGAAAACATAGGATTTTTTTAATTCAAGATCAAATAAGATACAAGTAAAATCTTGGAGATGTATAAAATCCTCCCATACATAATGTATAACACAAGAAAATAGTTAAGCATGAACTTAATCAACGGCATGAATAATGTGAAGGTTATTTGGACATAATGGTTGACAATTATTTTCAAGTGACTCAGAAGGTCAACATATTATAATGGTGGTTCTAATCGCTTCTGGGTCCTTAACTGAGAAATACTGTAATGCTCAAAATATGGCAAAGGTTCTTTTGTAATTCTCAACTTTTAGAATGATTTGTTCCAAAAGTCAAGAAGTATTCTCTTGATTCAAACTCTGAAAGTAAATAATGCTGAGTCTGACAATATGAGAGGAAGTACATATCTGACATGAATGAAATATAAAAGGGAAGAAGTAAAGCAGACAGACACAATGCTTAGGTTGTGATAACAGGCACAGTAAAAAGACTGCAACCGATACAGACATCCACTGGAAATGGCTAGTACAGTGAGTAAAATCCTCAACCTTCAAAGCAGTATGCCAACAGATACAATGCAAAGTTAAATCAAGAAATTATAATTGTGCTATGTGAAGCTAAGGAGGTAACCAACCTAGAGAATAACATAGAAACAGAATTGAGCCTAAAGAGTGAAGAGTTGTATCACAAGGTTTTAAATACTCTATAAGTTTTAAAACCACACAGTCATATTTTTTTCCAGAGGGAGTATATAAATAAATGAATAAATTATCAAGAAAAACATTACATTGATTTATAGTGCGGGACAGAACAAGGAACATTCATTCGTAAGTCTGATGATGTAGAGAGCTGAGGTAGAAAGTTTTTCACAAGCACAAATTGGCAGTTGTCCCTGGGATTCAAAATTGAGAAGAGATTAAGACTGAACAGGCATAGATAGAGGAAGGTCTGAGGGTGGAATCCTGGATTTGCCATTCATATGAGACACATTGGCCTCCCTGAGGCACCATTGCACAGAGGAACTTAAAAACCCAGACAGATTCACCAGAATTTATCATGGAGCAGCTGTGTTCTGTTCAGGTTAATTCTGCATAATCAAGACAACATGAATCACATATGCAAATCAGGTAATTTATGTAATTAATGGAAAATGACCTTGGGATAAACAAGATGATGGGCCCTGTGAAGGGTGTGAACAAGAGTCCAATGTCAGTAGCTTTATGCCACTGGGTATTCCTTGGAGGAGAGAAGCTGACAGAGACTATGTACCTAGAAAAAAGCCTATAACCTTCTCATTTGGGCATTTGAAAATGAACAAAATATCTTCACAAGTATGTATACATCTGAATATAAAGCATTCAAATTTGCACACACACACACACACACACACACACACACACACACACACACACACACACACACACATAATGTAGAGCTGATAGCCTGAGAAAATACTTTAGGTGGAAAATCACAGCAATTACCCTTTGTGGTAAAGTCAGCAGTATAGAAAGATAATAAAGTTGGATCCAAATGTTTGCTGGACAGGTACTTTTAAGCTCAAAAAATATAATAAAATCAAAAGAAATGCCAAGGAATGGGTATAACAGCATGACAAACAAAGGTATCTTTATTTTCACTGATCTCATTCTGAAATGTAACAATTCTTTCAGGTATAAATAAAATCAAGCAACCATTAAAGTCTCTGACATTCATGCCCATAGGAATTGCAAGTGACTTGGTATCACACTGTTCTTACTACTGTCTTAGAATGTGATTTTCACGGTGTTCACAGTGTTCATTCAATACCAGTAATTCTTAAACTGACAACTGAATCTAATTATTTGAAGCATTTACAAACAAATACTTACATTTTCAGAGTTAAACTCATTAACTTGTATAATTAATGTGCATTAATAAATAAGAAGAGGAAAAAAAAAAAAAAGAAGTTGGCCCAGGAGGAGCAGTATTGCTCAGTGGTAGAGTACTTGTCCCAAGACTGCAAGAATAAGACCAAAAATTGATTAAACCAGGGTTGGCATTTAGAAATTAGGGTCTCTTACACTTCTTTGGGTTGTGAGTAAACTAGTTGGTTGTGGCTACTGTATGGCTAAGCCTCTCAGGTCCTCAAGGTCATGCACGCTTTTCTGTGTCTACAAAGGAAAGATTTTCTTCCATCTAGGTTGAATCTGAATTCTCTGTAATTTCTTCTTGTATTATAAACACTATTTTTAAGACCAAAAGTTATAAAGTATTTTCTCTTTCAGTAAACTACAAAGTCAGGATATTGGTGGTCCTTTAATATCTTCAGCAACTCTTCTCCATTTCTGTTCACAGTACCCAGTCATGAGAATATATTCAGGTTTTAAATGAGGGAATTTTACAAAATCTGTCCACTGAGGAGTGGATATACTGGGAGACACCATATAACTCTTTCTTTCACACCATCTCTCCACAAGAGCCGAGGAAACAGACTTTGAAGCAAGATCAGGGCTTGGGGATGATTTTCATACATTTCAACTACAGTTCTGGTTCAAAAGCAGATTTTATGTACTGGAATTTTTTCATTTCACCAGGTGATTGATGGCATATCTTACCTAGATTCCCCAGGATTGGGCATTCAACCTCTGGCAATGTCTTTATGTTGGTAAATCATTCATTTAAACAGGTATTAATTGTGCTTCCCTGAGGAAAGGATGCTTGGGCTACAAAGTGAAACAAATGTAGTTATTTGAGGATGGAGCAAAGGCACTGGTGCTGCAGATACCCCAGGCAGAAGTGAGTGAAATCAGCAAGTGAAACCAAGTGATTGATGCAGAGAGATCCAGGGAAGAGCTGGGTGTGATGAAGCTCCAGTTCTAATACCCTAAGATAATGCAGGTATCTTTGTAGGTAGGATGCTGACCTTCATTTTGGAAAGAACATAAAAGCAACAAGATGAAATGGGAGATAAAGAGCAGAAAGATTGAGACACATAGCCTGGTGTGAGCTGTGAAGGGGCTATTGTTATTCTGCCATTGCAGTGAGCAGCAACATAATCAGAAATAAAGGGAAGATTCTGTTTGCCCTACTGATAGATTGATAGAGTAGACTGTAACTGCACATGTCCATACTGCACTGAAAATCTGGCTAGTAATAAAGACAAGTTGAATTTTAAGTTGTATTTATCTATAATTTAACTAAATTTAAGTTGAAAATTTAAGTGTGGTACCTTAGCTCTGTGATTTCAGAATTCCAGAGGCGGAGTCTGAAGAATTAAGAGTTCATTACAAGTCCAGTCTTATCTGCCCAGTAGGTTCATGGCCAGCCTGCATTATATAGCAAGTCTCAGCTGCATCCATTTACTAGTGTGTGTGTTTGTATATGTGTGTGTGCCTGCTAAGATTTTAGTTCAGTGATGAAGTCCTTGTTTAGTTTGTGAAAGATTTTGTCTTCTATTCCAAGCCCCACAAAAATAAAAGTAAATATTCATATGAAACTAGCAGCATCCATAATAACCAGCATAGAGCATCATGAAGAAAGTGGTGTATTCTGTTAGTTGGGAGATGATATAAAGAAACAGTGTGGCACTGATGTAAGTTGAAAGAGTAATGGAGGAATGACTTGACAGTGGACTTGGGATGGGAAGAAGGACTGAGTGCTAGCAAGTATTGTCCCTGGATTTCATGGTTTATTACTGATTACTTATTACAAGCATTTAATACTTGGAGGTACTTCTTTCTTGTCATCAAATAGCAGCTGATAGAGTTGATAGATATTCACCATAAAAAAGCACTTTGCTACCCTGTTATTTCAGGGTAAATAAAACAACCTTTAGGAAAAAGAGGGAGGGTGGGAGAGAGAGAGAGATTGAAGAATTTGGGTCCTTAAAAAGCAGAAATGGATTTGATAGAAATAGATGCTGCCTACTTAATGGGTAGGCCTAAAGCCTGTACTTGGCTATGGTCTAAGGCCTGTGGCTGTGGTCTGCCTTTCAAATTCTGCTGAGTAAACCTTAAAGAGCCCAGAGGATGATTTTCATTAGGTTTACAACTCTGCCCTGGAATGTCCCAACAGCAGATATAGGGGCGTTTTAGATGTCACAAGAACCCTGGATCCAGGTCTGACAGCTCATGAGTATGAGGGGTGACACTATTCCCATCTCACAGCAATTGAGACTATCCCCCATCACACAGAAATGCTTTGGCTTCCACAGGAAGAACCAATGTTTTCCTCTTCAGGAAATCTTATTTACACTAAAATGGAAGTTCAAGTGCTGCAGTAATCAAGTTAAATCCATACTGGATATGCTAAAAATACAATCACATTAAACTTCCCCAAATGAATCAAGTGAATCCGTACCCCTTGCTTGTGAAATGTTGTCCTAAGTAGGGCATGTATCCACCCAAACTATACACTGTCCCGACTGTTCTTGCCTTGGCTTTGTCTACCAAGAAGCAAAAGCAGTAAATTTGGAATGATTACACTTTATGCTTCATCAGGAGATGGAAGGCCATTGACACTGGTCCTGTCTTTCTGATGGAAAGGACAAAATTTCTGTGTTTAAAGCCTGATTTGAAGATTTGGGACTTAGAAAAAACCAAAGAGAGTACCTCTCTGTGTAGAGGCTTACTACATTATCAGTTCTCAGATTACATGTACTTTTAAAATACCATCCACCCTTATTCTAAAACGTAATAACTCTTCTTCAGAGCAGTGATTTATGGGTATGTAGACTCCTGCCTCATTATAAGAGGTTTGCCGAGTCTCAAGTATTATGGGGTACATTGGGTTGTTTAGCAGAGGTTGTTAAATGCCTGGAATTCCTAGCTGGGTCTTAATTAGTAAAAAAAAAAAAAAAAAAAAAAAAAAAAAAAAACAGATAAAAAGAATTGTTCTATGATTCAACTAAAAGATAAAGGAGGGGAGGGGAGATGGAGGGAAAGAAGAGAAGAAAAAGAGAAAGAAAAAAGTTTTGGGGAAAATAAAAAGTTGAAGTTTCAGCAAAGAACAGGGAAGATTGCATTTTTATCATTCTCTGCACTTGAGATGCTGCTTACATTCTGATGAGCCAATGAGCCCTTCTTCAAGTTCACGTTTCCAAACATACAATGTGAATTGCTTAGGAATAGAAAGCAAAGCTGAGCTTTAGTAGATTACATAAAAGTAAATATTAAAAAAGTATACATTTGTCATCCACTAAGATACTATGCTTGGTTCCTGTATGTTCACACATGTCCCGTACACGCATGTCATAAGTAACCAAAGGCAATGCAATGTTTCAGTGAGATAGCAGAATGAAACCTTGTTTTTCCCCTCACATGTTCATGCTGCTTACTCTCAGATGCTGAATTTGGGTATGTGTATTAAGAATGGATGAAAAAAAGTTGGAAGAGAAGGGAGAAAAAATTGGTGAAAAAGCCAGGCAAGAGGATTTCCATGAGTTCAAGATACTTCACAGTGGGTTCTGAAGCAGCCTGGGTACATATCATGTGAAAGTTTCATAAAATACTATGAAATTAGTGATTGATTAAATAATTCATGCCAGGATAGTCAATTTTCATTTACATCGACTAGATTAATAATTGTTAGAGCTCACTATCTTTTTGCATTTTTTTAACAATTTGAGAACAATAAGTATTCTATGGAATTTTAAAATCATAAAAGCCTAGAAAATTGTAAAAAACTTGTTTTATTTTAATATTTCCTCTATGGATTCAGAATATCCAAAATATGCAAACATATGCAAGTAGTTTTGTATTAACATATTGACCCAGGAGCATTGGCCTGAATACCAAATAAAAATAAAACTTGAGAGCAGTTTTGTAAGGACTAGGAAGAAAGAGAAAGTTGGCTAGCTGTCTAGTGCTCAGGGTTTACTTCTTTATATTTTTTTCTATGACACAGGGACACGTTTGTTGTCCTACCTCACTACTGTTTGCCAAACAAAGTCTGATGGAATTCAGGCATTAGCTGACATAGCTGGGAGGCATGTCTCTGGAATTCTGGGAGCTTGAATGGGGGGCTAGCCACTGAAAAGGCTACTGGGATCATTTGCGGCCCGGTTTTGTTCCTGCCATCTTGGAAACCGGATCAGCAATGGTACAATGCTAACTTCAAGAATTGCACTAAGGTTTAATATGTATCCGTGAATGTTAAAATACCTCTCGATAAATATTAATCCTGTATATGTATATTGCAGGTAAGAATTACTGCAATAGCTAGGCCCTCAGCCATACCTGTTGTGACTAGGAAGAGAAACAAGAGAAACAAAGAGTCCTAAGAAAGAAAGTAGAACTCTGCAGCCAGGAAGTTGATGAACCTGGCTTCCCCTTCTTGGATGAATTTCTCTTAAAAGTTAGAGAAAGGTGCACATTGTACATCTAGACAAAGAAGGACCAGAGTGCCCTGCATTGCCAGCCACAGGATGGGAGCTTCCAAGATCAGGCCAAGTGCTGAAGATAAATACTTCATTTTGTGGACTCTCTAGAGGATAGAGAATTTCAATGGATGGTGGGGTCCCATGAAAGATCAACTTATAAGCACTTTTCCATTAACACTACTATTATGTATAATGCAGTACATCTTTATGAAAACAGTATCTGAGACTAGAGATAGTCTTTTAACAAAAGTCAGCAGGCGGTGAGAGGCTGAAATTGGCTTGTGAGCTTGTGTCTTATATCCTCATACTCTGGAGGTTTTTGACTCATTGTGTGCTAGGTATTAGCCACTTTCTTCTCAGTTACATGACTCACCATCCTCCCAAGTTTCATCCCCAGTGAAATGGCTTGGCTAGAAGTATTTCCTCAGGGGAAAAGTGCCTGTGGATTTTATACCTACAGCAATCTGGAATGGAAGATGCTCATTCTGTGTGTGGCTATAGTCTTAGGTCTCTGGAACTAAGAGACTGTTATTAGGGACTGTTGTCATGTTTGAGAAATGGTGCTTATGAATTTGGAATTATATTCTGAAAACACATTAGCTTCTGAAACAAATGGATATTTTATAAGGTGACGTGAACTGGGGGCTGAATTGGAGAAAGATGGGGGTCCTAATTATATTCCAATATTTTCACAGTACTCTAAAATCCAAATGCTAAACAAATTCCTAAATATTTTACCTTATGCCAAGATATACATGCTTTCATGTGCATGCTTGCTTGTAAACACACACACACACACACACACACACACACATCACACACATCACATACTTCTACTTTTTTTAAACATAAGGAGATATTAGTTAGACAGAGAACACCACAAACTTTGAACAGAAAAAAAAATAATGAAGCATGTTATGTGCTGCCTTGCAAAGAAGAAAAATCTATTTTTAGACTTTGAATTAGCATTAGCACAAGGCAGAAGTGGGGGATCTGCAAGAACAGGAGAAGCAGCAGGAAAGAAACCCTTGTGCCCTCCACCTGCACCTCTCTCCATCCGCACCTTTGAGCCAGGAGTACTCCTGCAGAGAAGGAGGAGGACAGCAGGAGAGGGATGGTGGCTATAGTACTTGCCTAGTTTCAACACCAGCATTTTATTTACATTTTAAATTTCATCATGCCTGCATCCACATTTTCTGGAAATCGACTTGCAGTCAGTAAGGGCTTTGATCTAAGGATATTCTGAAGCATACTCTTAGGATGCACACCTGTGCAGAAATGGGAAAGGTGTTAGTGGGCAGAGTGAAATGCTGCCCAAATCTCTACTCCACTCCTTCTTTGCAGTTAGAGTGTAATGTACAGAGTATTATCTGCTCCAGAGGAGAATTGCCACCCTGATTGTCCCAGTTGAGGTCAAGGATCAGGCACTGTGTATGTATCAGCCATCCCCATAAACAACCCCTCTTCAGGAATCATAAATATGGCAGTCTCCAGAGGCCAACAGCAATTTAACTTTCAGGTAATGCCCTTTTGTGAGCCATAGTCTGTTGTATATCCATTTGATAAGCTAGAATAACCCCAGACCTTTATAAACACCTAGTGTTTCAAATGAAACAAGACAAGAGTAAGTCTTCCTTCCACTGTGGAAAATGGGAGAGAAGAGAAAGCAGAAAGAATGTCAAGCAGGGGTTTAAAACCTGCACTCATTTAAAATATAAATATTCTGAGGGACTAAGGAGAGAGGCAGTTCAGATACAGCTTATAAAACTTATAAGTCCTATCCCTACCCTCATACATAATTTGTCTTTTCCTGTAATGTAGTTTAATGACTTACCCACCATAAGAAAGGAGTTTAACACAAGTTTATTATACACACTATTTCTTGATTTTCTGTGAGGCTAAAATACCCCTGCATCTTGTCAGTCTAGAGAAACTCTATTTTTCCCCCTGGGGTGCTGTATTAGTTACTGTAACCCAGGCATTTTGCTCTTAAGTCCTCTTAATTAGTCAGTATGTTAATATCCATATGTCATATGGTAGTATCCATATCTAGGATATGGGAAAATAATGTTTTTCCACACACATGCTTCTCTCTACTATAACTTCCTAGCTCTACTTCTTCTCAGTCTTTCCAGTATTTATGTAGCTAATCACTTCTAAACTCATTGAACAAAGAGGTCACCTTTACTGTCTAGTCCCTGTTGCACATATGTCTTAGATCTACCTAATGCAATATTATACAGCCAACATCATCCCTTTTAGGACAATTAGTGGAAGTTTGGCCAGCTTTTCCTGAGTAAAGAGGATGCTAAAAAAAGAGAGATTCACAGATGGAAGGAGGCTGTGTCTCTGCATAGAAAGCCTGCTGCTTAGAAAGCCACAATGAGGTAAGTTGAGCAAGAAGCATCATTATTATTGGAAGTCACTAACATTTGGAGTTGGTTACTGTAGCATATTAATGACTAAAGAAAGAGGGAGTATGAACAAATGGAGAAAAGACATGGTCTTTACCAGTCTAGATGTCACTTAATCCATGAGGGGGGTCTTTTCTTGAATTGTGGGAATGCAATTATCTAATTTCATTTTGATTACTCAATCATTAGGATATATTCTATCTGGGATTGTGAGGAATGGTGATATAGGAATCTCTAAGTTTGGAGAGTAATTATTGTGTTGTGAGTGACTGTAAGTAAAGAAAGCTTGAGACCTTAGCAGTCACATCTGGATGTAATATCTGGAGTTAGGTCTCTTAGCATAGTGATGGATCTCTGAGTAAAAATAGCATTTCTTCTTATTTACTACTTGCATTGAAATACTCTTGGACACAACAGGATCAGAACAATAAATGTAATATTTGGGAAATTTGGTGAAAAATAACAATGAAAATTACAAAACATTAGTAATGAAAATTTATGGGACACACAGACACATATAACCACACATATACACACACAAACACACATGAGATATTGGGTTTTGGAAAAAGTAATATTATTGTAATGTTTGATATTAATTAAGCAATTTCTATCAAAACACAATTTACCTTCTTCACATAATTAGAAAAAAATAACCATTAAGTTCATGGGAAACAAGTTGGCTCTATAGCCATGCTCTCTTGAACTAAATGAACCATATTGTAAGCAACTCATTACTAACTTCAAAACCATATTACAGAACCATATTAAACATATTGCTTGATAATAACATACAGATACACTGAAAAGTACATGGAACGAAAGAGAGATGCCAGAGATCTGTAGGTAAGTGCTTCTCAGAAAAAGAACCAAAACTACAAATCTTAAAGGAAAGTCAGCCTCTTTAATAAATGGTTGAGAAAACTGGATTTCAAACACAAAGATTGAAATTTGACTTCTACATCTCAAATTGTGCAAAAGCCAAAATGCTTTAAAAACTTTAATACACAGCAGAAACTCTGAAAACACTAGATGAAGACATAAAGAAAACACTTCATGGCTTATACACAGACAATTAATTTATACTTCTGAACATAGAGGAAATAAAAGGGAAAAAGAATAAAAGTCTACTAAACTACGAAGATTGTATACAGCAAACAACACATTAACAGAGCAAAAGAATGATCTGACATAACATGGGAAGCTATGTCCTATCTAGTCATCTGATCAAAGATCAATATACATTATATATAAAGAATCCAAGCATATATATAATTATAATTATATATATATTATATATATATAATTAGGCATCATGTAAATTTACACAAAATTGTTAGTGTCAGTGAGGATATGGAGGAGTTAGCTCTCATACATGGATAGTGGTAAATCTGTATAGCTATTATGCACAACAGTATTAAAGGTTCCTCAAAAACTAAAAACCTTCCAATTCTCAGACTCTATCAAAAAGGACTGAAATCAAAGATACTTACCTAGGAATGTTCAATGTTTATTCTAGTGTTATTATGAATAATTTAGATACAAAAATCAACCTGTGTCCTATCCTCATTAATCCCTGCATGAATCAAAAGAGAACATGTGGTATATCTTCACAGTAAAAAAAAAAAAAAAAAAAAAATCATCCACAGTGAAAATGAGATCCTGTTTTACAGCTAAGTGATCGAAACTAAATACTTTATAAGTGATGCAAACCAAGGACAAAAAGACAAATCTTTCATATATGGGGGTAGAACATATGCACTTCAATGTAGCTAGCAGTTAGAGATATTGATGAGGGTACAAATGAGGAAGGAATAAAGAGACCGTGGATAGTGGGTCCCAATCACAGATAAGTAGTGCATACTGGGAGCATATACTGAGTTAGCAATCTGAACCTTAACGCATATAAGACTTTTGCAAACTACATGTACAATGTACATATGTACACACACATACACACACACATAGAGGAATGATAGAAGGGAGATTTAAAGATGGGTAGTGATGTCTAAATAACTAAGGTAGAACTCTTAGGTATAAGCAAAAAGCATAGTCCTGATTATCTTAGCAGATGAGATATTTATTAGTTAAAGGAAATCCTGTTGTTTGAATGTGGATTCCATAACTCATTGGAATTTTATTATTACTGTTGGAATGTGGGGATAGGAGGAATATAGAGGATTATCAGGTCAGTAAAAGGAATTAATGTCCTTTTCACAAGATTGGTTTAATTCTTATGTCAATGAGATTTTTCTCCCATGGATTAAAGAAGGTTTTCATAAGTCAAGGCTTGTCATTGTGCTTTTTCCTTTCTGTGAACACTGGCTTGTCTACAAGTCAGTTTATCCCCTGGTGTGGTTCAGCATGTCTCCCTAAAAACAGCTACTACATCTTGGACTTTTAACCTCCAGCCCATGAGTCAAATAAACTTATTTATAAATTACTCAAGACCTAACCCAGTCTTGACTTTGGGATGAGTAAATCGGACTTGCCTGGAGTGGATGTGCCATACTGAGCTGACCCTCCTTGGGACTGCTTGCCCTTTTGGGATGGGTGGATGGGGAGGGGCTAGGCTGAAGACTGCCTGGGAGAGATTGGGAGGAAGAAATGGAGGGGGAGCAGGGGGATACATGGATAAAAAAGACATTTTTTTAATAAAAAATAAAATAAAATTTAAAAAATACTTATTTTGCTACAAAAGAAAACAAGCTAAGAAAAGACAATTATGATTGATAAGAATTCTAGTCTCAAGTAATTCTAATGACTGCTTGGAAGCCTGGGAATATAGTGTATAAAGACGCCAATAAGAAAGAAAACATAAGAGTAAAAAACACAAGCAAGTCCAAACACATAAAAAGAATATAGTAATTTTTGTCTTCAGCACCAGACACCTCATGCTGTCATCGTTACGCTTATTTCTCATTTCATATAAGTATACAATGTTTTGTATAAATTTTTAAGTGGATGAGAGAGTTTCATTCCTTGGGGAAAATGGGCAGAAGAATTGTCTAGGAGCTAAATAAGATTCTCTGTTCCCTCTGTCCTTTTATCATCATTGTGATCTGTGTCTTAAAGGCTTCAGAACATCAATATATTCCTCCAAAAACTGAAATGCCATTTAACATTTTAAAAACACATGAGTCAGTTATTTCCATAATTATAACTGTGTTTAAGGTGGCACATCGCAGGAGTGTGACAACTTTGGCTCTCACAGGTGCAGAAGAACAAAGAAACATTGATGGAGGGAGACACACAATCACTCCTTTTAGGTATTTTAAAAATCATGACAGATTTTCTTGTTTTAGATGTATCCCCTCCACACTTAGCTATTGTCTCTTTAAAAATTAAAATCAAAACAAACAACAGAAGAGAAACAAAACCATGTTCATCCTTTGTAACAGGAACCCTCTCCCCAACTTCAGCATAGTCAAGACTGGCTTCTTTTTTTTTTTTTTTTAAGAATTATAAATTCAACTAAGAAACGTGTGGTTTTTAAAAATTAATTGACTCTGAGTAAGTAAATTAGAATGTAGAAGTTGCAAAAATAACTCTTCTGTATCCATGTCTGTTGTAATATTCTCTTTATATTTCTCCTCTACTTCCCCACATCCTCTCTGAGTCTTGCAGGCTCTGAGAGCTTATTTGATTTATAGAATGTTACAAAACTGACAACATGCCAGTTTCAATCTCGGCCTTAAACAAATTTGCATGCTTCTTCTATTTCTTAGCACTCTACCCTGCATGGTCTGCAATAAGAAGAAATAAGTGGAGAAGAAAATGAGCTGCTCTAGGGAAGGTCATCTGGAACACCTAGCAGTCAGTCAACTTGGCTGCTGACCACAGACTAAAAAGTAGTTACAGCCAAAATCAGAAGAATCACCCAGTTGAGCCAAGAATAGATTGCCAACCAACCTACAGAATCATGAGCTAAGTGACTGTTGTTTTAGGCTACTTAAGCAAAGAGTCTAACTGTTACAGACAATAAATAATCTCTTACCAGATAGACAAGGGCAGAAAATACAGACGTCACATTTGCTATGTTTGCCCAAAGACTAGATTCCCTGCTTATTTCTATACACCAAGGTGGCAGAGAGGTACTCAAGCCTTTTGGCAAGCACCAATTATTTTACTTTTACCATTCATAGGAAAAATTTGTTTTTCTTTGGATTTTTTTTTGACTTTTTTTGCTAATTTTTTTTCCATAAACACCACTGTTCCCCCTCCTGCTCCTTCTCCCAGTCCTCCCCCAACTTCTCTCCACCCCAAATCTCCATTGACTCTCAAGAGAAGGCAAGGAATCCCAACATCAGTCAGTTCCATCTGGTACATCCAGGTGAGGTAGGATCCAGTCCCTCCCCCAAGAAAAGTGCTTCCCCTCAGGGCATGGGCTCTGAGAAGCCAATTCATGTACCAGGA
Organism: Phyllotis vaccarum; assembly: GCA_033318265.1. Taxonomy (NCBI): domain Eukaryota; kingdom Metazoa; phylum Chordata; class Mammalia; order Rodentia; family Cricetidae; genus Phyllotis; species Phyllotis vaccarum. Next base: position 166,774,158 of record JARWLC010000001.1, on the reverse strand, counting down.
ATAAAGTCTTGTCAGAGGCTCCACAAACTGCCCACACCTTTTGACTGTCATTCACATTCAGAGTGTTCAGATTCATTTTATGAAGGTTCCTTAGTTATCATTTCAGAGTCTGTGAGCTCCTGACATCGTGGGTCAGCCTACTCATGCAATCTCTCCTCCCTCTCTTGAGCTGGACCAGTAGATGAACCAGGTGTTTAGCTATGGATCTCTGTATCTGCCTCTATCAGCTGCTAGATGAAGGTTGTATAAGGGCAATTAGGGTAATCACTCATATGATAGAGGGAAAGGCCAATCTAGGCACCCTCTCCACTATTGCCTGGAGTCAGCTGGACTCATCTTGCATGTTTTGCTTGCTTTCCTAGCACCAAGTTTCTCTCTAACTCCACAATGGCTCCCTCTATCAGGATGTCTACTCAACCATCCTGTTCTCTCATGTTCTCTTCTCTTATCCTTTTGCCTCCCTCCCCGACCCCAGCATAATCTCAATTTTCTTAGGAGATCATCTTTATTTCCCCTTCCCAGGGAGATCTATGGATGTCTCCTTACATAAGAGAACTTTCTAACACCAATGGCTGCTTATATCCTATTCCAAAAGGACTAAGAGAAGAAAAGACAAGGGGCAAGAAGGCATTGACACTCACTGAATGTATAATTAAAATAAAAATTTGTCATGGATAGTCAGGAATGAGGTAGGTAAAATTTAGCACAAATTGTCCTAGAAATAATTAAAAGGTAGATTTTTAAATTGAAAGTTGTCTTTCTATAATTAGTTAACATTTGCTATTGTTTTAAATAGACTTATTGTTAACCTTTATCACTTTGCTCACATGGTGCTTTCTTAACCAAATTTTAATTATGCCTAGGAGGAAGTAAAAAAGTTATCCATTCATTAATTTCTTAAGAGCTCATTTTACATCAAGTGAGCCTTCAGTGGATACCGAAGTAAATAGAAGGAGCCCCACTCTCACTGATGTGGTGATACAGAAGAAAAGATAAATGCATCAAAATATCACATGATCATTTATTATTAATTAATTGACATAAGATAAAAGCTGTCTCTGAGAGCTGGATCTGAACTCTTTGAAGATGAACAAAACATCTAATATCAGATGTGGAAGAGATAGGACAGAGAGTCACAAAAGCCACTCATAGTTGCAACAGATAATAGGTCAGCTGACGCATGTCTCAGCAATGGATGAGGATCTTCAGCTCTGTAGAAGAAAATGCCACAATGCCAGCTTGTGAAGCAACCTATCTGCCTCATCTAGTCAGTTTTTTAAAGCATAGAGACCTTATCAGTTTCTCCTTCTCTTTGGGCATTGTGCTTTCCTGCTCTAATGCACGGCGTGGTGATGATTTCACACCTATATGAAAATTATTCTCCTTTATTTTCTAATAAGTCTTTAGAAAGATGAGCAAAATTTTAACTGTCTTTCATAGTATTCCTTGGAAGAATAACCTTTGCCATCATTAATTTCTATACTGCTATTTGTGTTCATCTCATTTTGACAAAACCTTTGCTCCATCATTCCAAATAATCTTACAGGAGCATCAAAGGTATCAGTGTTGTTCATCTTAACAGTTACTTATTCTTACCTTACCTGACCATGTCAGTATCTGGCAAAGCTGAAAACTCATATTCTTTAAAATGCATTTCACTTGATTTCCATAACATTATATTCTCATCTCTCTTTCTTATGCTTTAGCATTTATACTCTCTGAATTTCTCATTATCCATCATTAGCTGGGATATGGAAATTAAAAGGGCTCTAGGGCCCAAGATTTAGATTTTACCTACATTCATTTCTTTATTAGTCACAGCCTGTCTCCTGCCTTTGCAGAGCTTCAGACATACATGCGGGCACACGAAAAGGGCATGGCTTTCAAATTCATATATTCAACTTGGGCCTCTCCTCATCTCACTTACTTGACAATTTACTTGGCCTTAAGTAATACACATCTTAAAATTTTCAGGACTCAAGTTGAAGTCTAAATCTCCCTATATCATATGTTCCTCAGTCCTTCACATCTCAAACAAATAAACTCTTTTCTCCAAGTTCATTAGTCAAAATTCTGTTACCCACCTGATCACAATTATTTTTCCAACTCAGGTCTGATCTGTTAGTTAATGTTATTGAGTCAACTTCAAACTGTTTCCAAACTCAATCCATTCTATGACTTTGCATAACTCATTCTTATCTACTACCTATGATGCTATGATGTTCACTTATCATCTCTTGTCTCCCATTTCACTAGTCCAAAGCCAGTAGCCTAGCCATTTTACCCAGCAGAGTGTTTTCATTTGCATCCTCCATTGACAGGAGCCTGAGAATGCCCCCCTGACTGGACAAGGAGCGTCCCAGTCCAAGTTGCAGCACCAAACATCCAGGGTGTGGCACTGAATACTCAACCCTTGCCAGCTACTCTCTGTCCAAGCTGCAGCAGAGGGCACCATTGGGCAAGCAAATGTAGATCCAAAACAAATGCCCTCGGCCAGCTGCTTCCCCCATGCTTGTGGGGGTAAACTTCCCGCGGGGCCAGCCCCTGGCCCTGCACCTTCCCACGAACCCAGGGGCAATAAGGTTCATCCAGACCCAGGCTCAGGAGGACTCCAGTCCCTGCCCAAGCCCTTCCTCCCAGTCACTTCCCTCTAACAAGCAATACCAGGCAGCACATGATTAGACCTCTGTACCACCTCCGATACAGTACTAGACTCCATTGAGGGATCCCAAATTATCCCCACTGGGGTCCAAGGGTTCCCACCACTGGAAACTTGTGTGCTTATTCTTGGCCGTGCATCTGCAATCCTCAAAGGTATTCAGGTTTTCCTGGGCCTCGTTGACAGCTACTGTATAGGAGAAATAAAAATCTAACCATAGCTACAAATGGTGTGACTGCTGTTCCATGCAGCACCCGTCTAGCTCAGCTTGTGCTTACCCCCCATCAACTGATTCCTCCATTGCTGCAAGTTTGAGAGGAGCAACCTCTCTTGGCTCTTCTGATGCTTATTGGGTTCAACCCATTATGAAAAATAGACTGGCATTAACATTTGTTATAGAAGGAAAAGAATTTCAGGGGGTCCCAGACATTGGGGCTGATGCAACAGTCATTGCCCAAATGCACTGGCCTTCCAGTTAGCCTTGGACACCATCCCTCACAGTCTTCTGGGGTATAGGGCAATCCAGCAACCTGCAGATCAGTGCCAAGACCCTCCAGTGGGAGGACAGAGAAGGAAACAGGGGTACTGTGAATCCTTTTGTTGTACCTGGCTTCCCATAAATTTGTGGGGCTGTGACATTCTTGCCCAAATGGACATTATCCTCTGCAGTCCAAATCCCATAGTGACACAATAGATGCTGTGCATGGACTTTATTCCTGGCACAGGGCTTGGAAAATTAGGACAGGGAATAATCCAACCCATCCAACCCACCCAAAAAATAGACAGACATGGACTTGGGTACTTGGGATTTTGACACTGGCTGCTGACCCTCCTTTACACCATGCAGACAAAATCACCTGGGAATCCCAGGGTCCTGTTTGGATGCATCAGTGACCCCTCACCCAAGAAAAGTTAGAAGCTACCTCCACACTTGTACAGGAGCAACTTAAGGCTATCCATATTGAGCCTTCTAATTCACCATGGAATACTCCCATTTTTGTTATAAAAAAGAAGTCAGGAAAATGGCGATTCCTGCAGGATTCATGTGCTATAAATAAGATAAGAGACCAATGGGAGCCCTGCAGCCTGGCATCCCCACGTCTGTGGCAGTTCCCCGTGGGTACCACAAAATAGTTGTAGATTTAAAAGATTGCTTCTTTACCATTTCCCTGCACCCTGAGGATAGGCTTACTTTGCTTTTAGCCTACCCTGCATTAATTTCCAACAGCCAATGAACAGGTACCAATGGAAAGTTTTGCCACAAGCAATGGCCAATAGTTCTTCCCTCTATCAAAAATTTGTGCTCAGGTTGTAGACCCCATCCAGAATTGCTGGCCACAGGTTTATATTGTGCACTATATGGATGATTTGTTATTGGCTGCACTAGAGAGTTTAGACCTCAAAGGTTGCTTCTTAGATCTCACCAGGGCCCTTACAGGCCTGAGCCTTCAGATTGCCCCAGATAAAGTACAGTTGCAGGATCCTTATAGTTATCTAGTTCTGGAGATGCACCAAGATCAAGTCTTGATTGTGAATTCAACTGTGCTCCAACCACCTCCATGCAATCAATGACTTTCAGAAGTTGCTTGGAGGCATTCAATGGCTTAGGTCCTACCTAAAATTACCACTGATGTGCTCCTGCCCCTTAGTGAGGTCCTGAAGGGGGACCCCAACCCTATTTCCCACATATGCTCACCCCCATCACTAAAGGCACCCCAACCCAGGTAGTTAAGGCCATTGTCCATCAGTCTGTTTCTCAGATTTTGTATACTCTTCTGGTATTTGTTGTTCTTTCCACCTCTCATATACTCACTGGAGTCTTCTGGCAGAAATCCATGTCCTGAAAGCAAAGGGCACCCTTTGCTTTGGGTACATCTCCCTACATCCTCCACCAAAGTAATTGCTGTTTATCCTGCCCAAGTGGACTCCCTTATCATCAAGGGCCACGTGACCTCTAGCCAATATTTTGGCAAGAATCCTGATACCATCCCAGTTTCCTATACAAGAGAACAAACACAATTTCTGTTACAGATTTGGGATGAGTTGGGTGTCGCCTTGTCAGGATTTTGGGGGATGTTGGATAATCATCTACCTGATGACCCTATTTTGCAGTTTGCCTGAATTCACCCATTTACTTTTCCCCAAGTTACCAGTAAAATCCCCATTCCTCAGGCCCTCACTATATTTACAGATGGGTTAGCTAATGGTGTTGCTGCTTTTGTAGCTGAAGGACATGGTACCAGCTTTAAAACCCCTTACCTGTCAGCTCACCTTGTTGAGTTGTTTACAATTTTGCAGGTTTTTGTTGCATTTCCTGATAGACCCCTTAACATATATAGATAGTGCCTGTATTGCTCATTCCATTCCTATAATAGAAACTTCCCCCACCATAAAGCCTGCCTCAAATGCAGCACCCCCTCCCTCATTTGCTCAAATTTAGCAGTTGATTTTGACCTGCCAAAATCCCTTTTTTTCTGGGCCATATTAGGACCACTCTCAGAAGGAAATGCCCAAGCGGATACTGCCACCCGCTCTGTTTGTTCTGTATTAATTGGGTCCATACAGCAAGCCAGAGATCCATAAATTGCATCATTTGAATGCCCAGACCCTTCACTTGTTTTACAAGATGACTCGCGAACAGGCCCGTGAAATAGTAAAAGAATACCCCTCTTGTGTAACTTCACACCCTGTATAGCATTTTGGAGTAAATTCACGGGGCCTCCTTCCCAGTCAAATATGGCAAATGGACGTTACTCCCTTTCCAGAATTTGGAAGGCAAAAGTACCTCCGTGTCTCAGTAGACAAGTTTAGTGGGTTTATTTTTGCTTCTCCCCATTCAGGAGAGGCTACCAAGAATGTTATTTTCTACCTCATTTCAGCCTTCTCTGTATTAGGAAAACAGATAATGGCCCTGCATATACCAGCTCCAAATTTAAGCAGCTCTGTGAAGCCCTCCAAATTTGCCATGTTACTGACATCCCTTATAACCAGAAGGGCTAAGGCATAGTGGAAAGAGCTCATCAGAACCTGAAAACATAGCTCACTCACCTCAAGTCCTCTGTTCTCCCTCCCCCACCCCCTCCAAGATCCTTTGAGTCATGCCCTCTTTATCCTGAATTTCCTCATCTGGATGCAGACAGACATTGTCACTCCCCTCCCTCTGGCACTAATTGCCGCTGGCTATGTGGCACGACCCCTCACAGAAACATGGAAGGAACCAGATCCTGTGCTCATTTAGGGATGGGGTTCAGCTTGCATATTGACCAAACCCAATCCTCCCCAAGATGGATGCTAGAGCGATTGGTCAGACATTTGTTTATTTAAACTGCTCACCTGCACCCAGGGGTGAATCAGATCCCTCTGAGGATGATCCCACTCTTTCAAAAGATGCTGCTATTCCAGCCAATGAGGATGGTGAGATTCCTAAGCTTGCTCCTCCTGATGTCACCCCTCGAGACAGTGAGGATCCAACGCCCTCTTAACCCCCATCAGTCCCTTCTTCATAGCTGGCAGATCATCATGGGGAGAGGGTACATAATTTGGTCTGTGTCTAAAGTCACCCATCAAGGATGGTGGCCAGACCTTTATCCTGATTTATGTAAACTTGCTTTAGTGACCGAGGCCCCTTGGGGAGTTCAGGATCTATAACCCCCCCAAAAGTTGCTTCTGAAAATGGGTTCAGTGTCTCCCATGTGATTGGTGGAGGACCCTCCAATATGTTCATTCATTACAAGAAGCCCGAAGATCCCAGGTGTGCCAATTCTGTCACATGATCCTTGCTGGCCATCCACTCACTCTATGTCAGCCCTGGAGATCACAGACCTAGGAGAGATTTTTATAAATGTGTCTCATGCTCTGATTATTTCTGCCACCAGTCAGGTTGTGAGACCACAGGAAATGCTTATTGGCACCCCTCTTCCTCCTGGGACTTTATTACTGTTATAGCCAATTACAGCTATGGTCCTTCACAGAATCCTTTGGATGGATTCCCCTCCTGTAAAAACACCAACCAAGTCATAAAAGGATGGTGGATATCCTTAAAAATTCAATTCACTGACCATGGCAAACATTATTCCCCTCCAGTTGGCAGCAAGGTCTCACCTGTGGCCTGCATCTATATCAATCCCGAACAGACACTGGCATAGTCTTTACCATAAAATTGTGTAAAACTCCCCTGAACTACGGTAGGTAGCCCTGTTCCAGTTGGGCCAAATGCCCTAATTCCTCCTATGAAAATACCCACCAGGAAGCCAAATGCCCTAATTCTTCCTGTAAAATACCAACCAAGAAGCCCCCCCCCACCTCTGTCTCCCAAGGTCCAAAACCTGTCACACCACCTACTGGGACTAACCCCCCCTGACCTTTACAAACCTGCCTCCACTAGAAATTTTATCTTCATCATTATTAATCAGACCTTTTTCACATTGAATAGCAGTCAACCTGCCCTTGTTGATTCTTGCTGGCTCTGTTACCATTCCTCACCCCCTCTTTTATGAAGGAATTGCTGTTCTAAGCAACTACTCTGAGGTTAGTAACTCTGTCTCATGCAGATAGGCTCAAGACCCCATATATAAAATCTCCTTGGCTCAAGTTACTGGCAGAGGTTTCTGTCTCATAGACCAGGGACAGCAAGTCCCCCTCGAATATGTCCACCTTTGCAATGAAACCTATTATATTAATACCACCTCTTCAACCTATTTAATTCCAGCTGATGATACTTGGTGGACCTGTTTGGATGGCTTAACTACTTGTTTATATACTTCCCTGATTCAATCGGATCCAAAGTTCTGCATTATGGTCCAGGTTGTGTCCCGCCTTACCTACTATATGCAGGAACAATTTACTGGCTTGTGAGATGAATTATCCGATCTCCTTCCTCGTTCTTATAAGGAACCTATCTCTACCATTACCTTGGAAGTTTTGCTTGGCTTAGGGATTGCAGGCTCTGGGACAGGAGTTGCTTCTTTGGTCCTTACTGATCATCTCTGAGCTTCGCTCCACCATTGATGAGGATATTCAGAATTTAGAAAAGGGTATTTCCACTTTAGAGAATTCCCTGGTATCCCTCTCTGAAGTAGTCTTACAGAACAGGTGAGGATTAGACCTACTTTTTTTTTTTTTTTACAACAAGGGGGACTTTGTCCTCCCCTTAAGGAAGAGTGCTATTTTTATACAGACCATGCAGGAATTGCAAGGGATAGCATGACCAAGGTTAGGGAAGACCTAGAGAAAAGGAAACGGGAAAGAAAAAAGGGAGTTTGATGGTTTAAGATCTGGTTCTCCACTTCCCCCTGGCTCACCACCTTGCTCCCCTCTATCCTGGGACCCCTTTTAGGACTATTACTTTTGATTTCATTTGGCCTTTGGATCATTTAACAAACTGAGTGACTTTATTAAACAGCAGATTGACTCCTTGGCATCTAAACCTATTCAGGTCCACTACCATCACCTTGAACTGGCGGACCAAGTCTCCAAAGAGAGTGGAAACAATGGGCTCCCTACAAGAAATGTGTCGCAACCCAAACTGGCACACTCCTGTCCCTGGCAGGCGTAGACACTCTTTCAAAGAGGTGCAGTCAGAACTGCAGAGAGAGGACCAAGTATTCTGCATTTGGGTCTCTCAAGAAACATGTCTAAGAGCTTAGAGGTTCAGTATGTACCAATCCACTCCCTTGCAAAATATGCTGGCTGGCCCCGATGGTACAGGCTGTGATCAGCCTCAGCCTGAGCAACATGAATCACCTTCTGTGGCAGCCAAATAGATAAGAAACAGGCTTGGGACCTCTGCTTCCCCTCTGGGATTAACGTCCTCAAGTTCACTTTTGCTTCACCCATCCTTTAGTTTAAATAAAGGAGGAAATGACAGGAGCCGGTTCATTAGCCAAGAGTCAACTAAAGATCAGAATTCCCCCCTTCTTCATTTTTTAGATTAAGACAGCATTTTTTAGATTAAGACAGTTCTTTGAAAAACCATAAGGTATCCCTGACCTTTTTACCTAGCATATTCTTGGCTCATAACTGTCTAACCACAAGCCAATTTTCTGCTTTAAGCCCCCTCAGTAGCCCTCCTTTCTTCTTGTACCTGCAGCCCTGCAAAAAACATATATAAGCAGCCTGGAAAAAAACAAAGATTTGCCACTTGAACAGAACTTTTAGTCTTGTGGCCATTCTTCTGTGTCTCCTGTCCCTCTCATTTCCTCCTTACAGGTGAACGGGACCCCACTGAAGTCCTGTGGATCAGTACAACTCTCCATTTCCTGTAAAACATCCAGTAGGAATTTACATCAAAGTTAAAGAGAAAATGTTTCAGTTGTCCCAAACTACCTCATCTAAACATTTGGTTCATTTCTCTCCTCATTTACTAATTGAGCCATACAGATTTTTCTGCTCTTCAGATAATCCAAGTGGGCCTCCACCAATAACCATGCAGTTGCTTATCCTTCTGACGTTTACCTAACTTCATAGGTTTATTTCTCTTTAAATTTTCTTAGGAAATTTACTCTAATTACTTAGTTTTAGTTTCTTTTCTGGCCATTTTTTTTTTTTTTTAAAAATTTCAACCAATGTTCCCACTATTGTTTTTTATTTGTAAATGATAATCTTCTAAAATTTTATACATGTTATTTATTAATATTTTCTTTATAATTTAGACTACACAAAAATAAGGTGTAACTCTGAATACTTATTGTATTCATGGGAATCTCTGCATGGTATCACATGTAACACTGTTTTTCCTGAGAGATCCTCTTTTTTTTTTTTTTTTTTGCTTTCTTTGTATTAAACTTAGCTTCTAGATATACTTTGCTAGTCAGCATGGATGTGGAACAAGTTCTAAGCTGAGGTTCTAAGAGGCACTAGATGCTTTCACTCAATTCTTTTATAGACTGACTCTTCAGAAGGACCACTAACATTGTACAGGGCCATAGGGAAGATGAAAGACTGTGTAACAGACCCATACCATCTATGCACCTTATGGTCTGGAGTCTTATCCAGTTTAGCTCAGGCTAGCCCATTCCAGACCCAGCCACTAAACATATTTGCAAAAGAAAGGTTTGTATCTTCTATTTCACATAAAATCTTCAGTCGACAAGTACTAAACAAATAGCTGGTGGATAAATGATGAAATAAAAGAACACAAGTTATTAGACAGCTTGGAAATCTTAGTTCTTTCCAAATAATCTATCTTTGACTCCGCCAACATATATGATAGATTGGTATAACTTGTAAATAGCCCCTTTGACATTTCTGATCAAAGTACTTATTTGTAAGACATTCTGGAGATAGAGTCTTCCCTCTTACATGTTAAGAGAATTGTCTATAATGGACAACAACCATGAGCAGAATTATTTCTTGATTTGTAGCAGATAGATAAAAGCATTAGACACCAAGACTGCTTGCATCTTCTTCCTTGGTGAGACCATTGAAATCTTCAATTGTTCACTAGTTCATTATTTAAGTACTAATACCAATACTCCATAAAGCATACGTTTCACAAGGACAAATTCTAAGTTATGTAATCAGTAGAATACCATTAATTTTTTACTTATAATACACACTTAATGATCAGCTAGTGAATGAATGAACGAGTGTTGGCTCATCTCTGTCACTCCAAATTGATAAATACACAGTAAGGTTAAATAAAAAAACTGCTTATTGAATCAGAATGTTGTAAAAGAAAAATAATTTATACAAAGCAAATTTATCTCAAGTGTAACCCATATTTCCGTATTAATTTCCTCCCTTCTTAAACCAGGATATATTAAGGGAAAGTTATTTGCATCAGATGAAAAGCTACTTGTAGTGGAATTCAGGCATTATTTAGGAAGCCTTAATAGCCCCTGAGAATCAAGACCCCTATTGGGTGTGGCCAAAATAAATTAAAAGCCAGAGACACAATGTTCCAGACTGCCTCATGCTACAGCTACTCAAATGCAGACATTCTGAAAAGAAAGAAACTTAGCAGAAAAGATGAAGGTGAGTTTTGAAACATTTACACAAACATTATCATGCTTCTTTTCAAATTGTTTTATCTGTATAATTGTTTACTTGATAAGCCAACCAGGAGAAAGCAACTAGAGAGTCTAAAGAGTATTTGAAAAAAGCTGCATAATTTTCCCTAAACCATAAAAATTTTAATTCCTTCTACTCTCATTTAAAAATGAGTAACTAGTTGAATCAAATGTGTCCTAGAAATTATAAAAAAATACCTTTTGAAATGTAAATCTTGGAAAGCATGGGGGGGAAAGCTTACATGATTCAGAAAGGCAATCTTAATTGTGTTCTGATGCAGCCAAACATTGAGGTTGCACTTTTCAGGCCAGTTTATTTGAAGGTACTTCCTCATAATGTTACATACCAGAATAACATGGGCAAGAACAAAGTGTAAAACATCATGTGCTTGAATATAAAACCAAAACCACAGAACTGAAGATGTAATTCCTCCCGATAAATGCCAGCCCTGTTAAGAGGGAAGAAAAAGAACACTGAAGAATGAAGGCTGGGCTGCTGAGCCGTACGATAGAAATACTTGATCTCGATTGAGAAAGCAACTCATTTGGCACCATCAGTGGCTCTAAATCTGTACATTTTATACATATCATCTTCTTTTATACATATCATCTGCTCCGTTTGCCTTAACTTTACTGTATAAATAGTATGACCTCATTTCATGGAGATGAAGAAAACCTCTGATTCATTCAGAAGCAATAGTTAAGGGCTATAGGATAGTATGTGATGCCATTCACATGGAAATTGTTATGAGTGTTTGATGCTGGTGTTGGCTTCATCAGGGTTTGACACATCTGCTAAATTTAGCATTGGTTCCAAGGGAAACAAAAATTTCATGTGAAAACACACAACTTTAAAGCCCATGAGCTTCATAGGATTTTTTTCTCTATATATAAAATGATTATGGTTCTGCCAAATTGTGAAGTAGTGATAAAAATTTCTTTATTTTAAAGTAAAAGTGACCCTTTGAGGATGGTAGTGTGATTATTTGTACCTAACAGATAAGAATGGGTCCCACCCAAGTTCATCCAATTAGACCTAGACAAAACAAAGCCACTGAATATTAATATGGGGCCTAAACTTAGGTGTTCAATATAAGGCCCTAGAGGCTTTTAGGGCTGGAGCTTGGCCTTGCCTCAGCCAGTACAGACTGATGATAGCTGGTGAGTTAAGACATGTGCTCATAAGTACTTCCTCATAAGCCAACCTGAAGTCTTCCTGGGGCCTGGACAACAAGGGAAGAATTCTGATACAAGGTGTCTTAGACTAGAGAGAGACCACCTGCACAGCTATAGATACTAGTAAATCGAAGTCCATTCCTCTGACTGGGGAAATGGTCTAGGGGGTAAAAAGTATTTGAGGCTTTCCCCTACCTAAAATAATTAGAATTGCTTGTTTCAACTTGTCCCTGGAGACTGTGCCATTGTTCTCCTTGACTTCTTACCCTCTCCCCAAAAGGGAACTATCAGGACCTTGTGTAAAAAGACAGCCCCAACGTCTGACTCTGATGCAGGCCTTATTTCAACATGTGATGTTCAACGTGGGCCATTTTGGCTTTACTATTGACTGTGCCTGATTTGAAATCACTATTGGTATTGCTACAATCATTTTTGGCTCTTTATTTTTGCCTGCTGTTGTCTTTGTTTTTCAATATGGGATTGATTATCTCCTCCAGCCTTGGTTCTGCTGCCCTGTCTCTCAGCTCAGTGTGATGTCTATGACCTATCAGTAATTTTCAATAAGATTGCCCCATCTTTTGTGCTGACTGTCCAACTCAATCTCAGAGACCCTGCTTTTATTTTTTTTTTTTTCAGCATTTGTTTATGTTTGTCTGCTAAAGTCATTAGGGAGAAAAATCCCTATTCAGGTTCATCTTGCATATTTACATAAGAGATGACCATTCAGGAAATGAATTAAATTTGAATTCCCAATAAGCCAACCCCCCAACATTGTAGGCATATGGCTTTTGGTGTAAGGGCTAATAGAAATCCCTGACTAGGCACAAGAAATATACTTTGCTTTGCTTGTTGTTTGTCTTACAGTCTAGCAATGGGCAAGATTTCCTCTCAGTGTAGGGAAGCTCACACTGGAGTTTACAGGCTCTTCTGGTTAGTTGAGGTCTTTGTGTAAAGATGGAGGAGATGGAAAAGTTCTGGTGTGAGACTGCAGTATTTAGCCCATGGATCTCTCCTGAGAACATGTGGGAAACTGATTTGTGAATAAAAAATATTGTTTCTAGCAAGAAAGAGTCCAGTAGCTTCCCCTTTTGCCCAGCCTGCACCATGGGTGACTACCCTTCACCCAAAGTATCCTTGGGGCTATTTGATCTCCCATGCTTGAACCTGAAGCTGTACTTTTACACTCAACTACACCTGTGGAGGCTCCTTCCCTAGGTGCTACCTGTATTTCCCAAGCTGTCAATGGCTATGAACCTTTTTTCTGTGTTGGATCTGGCCTGATGTACAGAAGTGTAGATGCTACTATATTCTCTGAAACCAAAACTCTCCATTTTCCACATTGGAGGTTTAAAACTGGCCTTCCAATTATTTGTGTAGATGGGCAAAAAAATATGACTACCTTTTCTGTTCAATAGAAAGACTTGTATGACAATAAGGAAGCCATCTTCTCCATAGCATCCAGTGTGCCTAGAAATTTATGTGGAAGAGACATGTTAGGGGTCGTGAGTATGGTCCTTACAACAGATGACAGAGACTTTTTTCACATTATTGAAGTGCATAAAAATTTGGCCTTACTGATTGTACTCCTTCACAAAACTCACCCCAAAGCCTAAGGCTGCTATCCTTCTGAGTTTGGAAAATGTTAAAAAGCCCAACCCTATTCCATTAATTGGCTGTCAGACCAAGATATCTGAGTAGAACAGTGGCTTATTATTGAACTCAAATTATCTATGTAAGAAAAATTGGTGGTTGAACAGCTAAAGGCTAGTCATATTGACCTTTCTAAAACCTGCATAATACTCCCATTTTTGTTATTTCAAAGTCAACCAAGTTCCATCTACTTACAAGAGCTAAGTACAATAAATGATCAGCTGGAGGAGATGGTATTGCAACAGTCTGGCCCTCCACATCCTAGTGCCATTTCTCCACCACGTTATGTAGTGATATTAGACATTAACGACTGTTTCTTTCAAATTCCCCTGGCACTTCAAGATGAGTATCTTTTGACTTCACAGTATGGGAACTTAATATGCTTAAGGCAGATAACAGGCACCAATGGACAGTTCTGCCACAAGCTCTGGTCAGTGTCCCTAAAGACATCACATTGGTACATTTTATGGGTGATCTTTCACTGGCACATTCTGATTCAGCCTACTTACCACATCATGCTAAATTAATATGCCAGGATTTGGCCTCGTTAAGCTTGACAGTGGCTCCAGATGAAGTTCAGTTTATGTTACCTTTTTTGTGTGATTTGTTCTTGCCAATATATTTGTCCTCTATGCTTTAAGCTAGATGTAAAAGATAAATTTCCCTTAACAGAACTATCACAGTTATGTGGGATTGTAAATTGGTTTAAACTCTTCTTGCCTATTCCAGCACAGGAGATGAGGAATTGGTTTCTCTCCTAAAGGGTACCATGTGTTCCTCACAGAGGGTAGAGCTTACTCCAGAAGCAAGGGGTATATTACAGAAGGAGCTCACCATATTATCTTCTGTCAGCTTGTAGTGCCATAGGCCTGAGTTGCCCCTGCTAACAATCATACTCTGGGAAGTTAAGGGATTTTTTGGGGTGCTTTGGCAATCTGTCTCTTTACTGTGGATTAATTAAGCCCCTGATTCATATAAAACCACTTCCAAATTCGACCAAACATTACACATGAGACTGAGATTCCATTTCCTTCCAATGGCAGTCACCTGGCCCCCTGCTAACCCAAGGGCAAGGCTACACTTTTTCCCCAGGTGCCACAACAATGATATAGGTGACCCCCCCCCCCCCGAGCTGTTTGTCTAGCAATGCATCAACAGTCTCTGGCCATAGAAGAAACCCCAGACGGGTAATGTGTGTTTTTCTTTAATGGCTTTACTAATTACAGCTGCCATTATTACTGCAATATGGTTAGCACAGGAGAAGCAGGAGCTGGAGTAGTCTCATTGACTCAAACTGCTTACACAGCAAAGACCTTGAATCAGGAGGTAGTCCAGTCTGCTGCAGCACTACAAGCCCATGAAGTCATTAGTCAACATCTAAGAATTAGTGTTGGTGAGAGACATGTCATTATTAACCTGTAATCCAGGATGTCAGGTGATTTGTCGTACTCTCTATAGGGTCTCCAATATTTCTTTGGAAAGAAACTTATTGGCACAATATATAAAAGATACCTGGTCAGATAAGTTTCCATAGTTCCATCTTGTTTTGGGAACAAATCCTTTGATTAAGGTGTGCCAGCCATGACCCTAGAACCTGATTTTCTGAATAACGTATGAAACAATCTTAAAAAGCTGTTTGACCCCCTACTGAATCCTCACGTATATATTGTTAGATGGAGTGATAGTTTAATTCTCTTGTTTAAGTGTCTCCTACAGCTTATTCGCCAATGAAGAGATGGTACCAAGGCAACTCTTCAGGTTTTAATAGCTCTTATGTACCCAGAGCAAAGCCCAGCCAGAGAGGTAATGCAGGCATTCATGGTTTACTGAGTTTCAAAAGGCTATTACCTAAGCTAGCCATCCAGACTGCCCTCCAGGTATGATGCTACTCAAGGACTGATTGACCAGAGTTTGGAAGAGCATATTTGACAAGCCAACCTAAGAAAGGCATAGTCCAAATGCTTAGCCCTCTTGAGGTGGGGTCAACAAAGTCAGGGCAAAGCACCCTGGCTCTGCCTGAGCATGTTCCATAACTAAAAAAAAAAAAAGGATAGATATGTGAAATATACAGACCCTCGAGGCTTCTACAGACCTGGAGGCCAGCCTGGCCTCAGCCAGTACAAACTGCTAAGACACATGCCCCTGAGCACTTTTTCCATATGCCAATTATTGTTCTCCATGCCTTCTTACTCCTTTTCTCAAGAGGAACTAGCAGGAGCCTGTGCACAGAGGCAACCCCAACATCTGACCCTGAACTCCAACATGTAGGACTTATTATTATCATATTGCTTCTTATCTGCCTTTGACTATTCTCTCTTTCATATATATGTTAATTATATATTATATGTTAGCTTCCCTTTATTACAAACTGTCATTTTAAAGATATTTGTAAACATAGTGATGCCAACTGCAGCCAGAGGTAGGGTTTCTTCCATATTTGGGAGATAACATTTCCTCCTGGAGTAAAGAGCAGGTACCCTTACTATCCAGAATAACAAAGATGATGTGGCCCTCTGAGCAAAGAAATGGCTAACCTGGCCTGTCCAAATCATCTGTGAATTTTGATCTGAACATTTCTTTCCAGTAATTTGGCCACACATATGAGCATCTGCTTGTACTATGTGGCTCCAATTGGACCCAGGGGTAAGAACTGACACAACCAAGCTGACAGTTTCACTGCTTGCTGTGCCCGCCGTAATGAAGTCCTTTGTCTCTGACAGAGGACTGTCCTTTACCTTACTGCCGTCCGTGGATCTCATTAGCTTGCAGTGGAGTGAAACCTCAGCCTCTCACAGTTACTGGCTCAAAGCTGTTTGTTCGTTTGCCATCTCTCATGGAGCATGATACTCAACATTAAGAGTCCTTTCTATTATAAAATAAAGAATGGTTTAGGCTAATCCTTCCATCATGCTACTTCCCTTGTTTCTTGTTTTACCAGCAAACACAGATATCTGTCGGCTGTTCCAGTATTTTCAATGAAGAAGAAAATCTTTCCCCTTCATGCTCTGCACATCTCCTTTTTGTCCCTCAAACCATCCGGTGAGGTGGTTTTCACTTGAGCATTACAGATTCTTCAATTCTCACTGTCTTTCTAAAGCCAGTGCAAGAGAAGTCTTTGAAGATCAGTGTGGTTTGCAGGGCTGAATCTGAGCCATGCAGCTGCAGCAAAAATAAATCTCTGTGCTGTTGTTGCACGCACACGCAGGTCCTCATAGTCTCAGGACTGTCACCACATGCACCTTACATTATATATTCCTTTCCCTTCCACTCTTGGCCTCTTTTAAGTCTCCTGAAGGAAGTAGGGGTCTGTTGATGCAGCACTTCATTTTTATTTGAGTAACATTTTACAATTTATCTTACATACCAACCAGTTTTCCCTCCCTCCTTACCTACCAACACACACACACTTCCATCCATCCCTCTCCCCATCCACCTTTCTTCAGTCTCCATTCAGAGAAGGGCAAGCTTCCCATATGAGGAAATCATGGCACATCAAGTTGAGGCAGGACCTGGCCTGAACCCATGCCTCCCTGCATCAAGACTGGGTGAGGCAATGCAGCATTGGGAATGGGTTCCCAAAAGCCAGCTAAGCACTAGACACAGGATCTCACTGCTAGAAGTATGACAAACAGACCAAGCAACACAACTGTCACATGCATGCAGAGGGCCTACTTTGGTCCCATGCAAACTCCCTAACAGTTGTCCATGAGCTCCCATGTAACCCTTCTTAAAGTGAAGAATTCAGGGTTGGGGAGATGAATAATCATCCCTTTCCAGTCATTTCAGAAGTATGATAAAGACCTACACGCTGTTTACACAGCTCTGGGATGTATCAAACCCCAGTTTCCCTATAGTCAGCCCAGCACATATTTGTGCTGGCTTTGCTTCCTTTCTTTACTCTCTCATCTCTATCTCCCAACCTCTGGGATTACAGCGCAAATAAACCACCCAAAAAACCAGTACTTGTCTCAGAAATTTCCTGACCAGCTGCAAGCCAGTCTAAAGGTGACAGATTGACTAAGGTCCCTGTAATCAAGAGAGATATAGGTCTCTGACTAGCTCTGCCATCTCCTACCTTAGAGATTTTGGACAAATTATTTAACCTCTCCAAGTTTTTGCTCCTTTATTTAAGACCATAAAAATAATACTTTGCAGGTTAGTGTGAATGACATTGATTGTGGATACAAAACTTTCAGTCGTCAGCACAGGGAGTCCGCCACAGACAGCAGAAAACATTGTTATTACAGGCAAAGACAATTTCAGGGCGGCAGCGGGGGGGGGGGGGGGTAAGCAATGGAAGCTATAGAAACTAGAAACAGGGATACCCTAAAATCCCTCCTTACCCAGGGATTGATAGGCTATGGAATTAACCACTATATGGACACAAAACAGAATAAATTATTTAGAAAACACTGTTCATAGATGTTGGTGCATCATAACTCGCTTCTGAGTTCTCTAAATATCTTTATGCATATGTAGAGAGAGGGAAGGAGAAAGAGCATATTCAACCACTAAGGCATCTATTTAAACGGATGCCTTCTACTCTCGAGATTTCTTTTCTGTTTAATCAGCTAGTAATTGTATATGTGAGGCCTTCGGGAAACGATGAGACAACAAAAATGTCAGTGTTTTTTTTTTTTCTTTTGAAAGTAAAAATGATTTAATTCTCATTAGATTGCCTCTGAGGAGGAACTACTTTCTTTAAGGAATGTGAGGGGGAATGAGTGATTAGTAAGGAGTGTGTGATGAGTTCATATGGGAATAGTGAAGATAAGATTCAGCAATAAGTGCCCATGTCTATGTCTCATGCGTCTCTGGGAACTATGTGAGAACTGAGTCAGCCTCCACTAGCTGTTTGTTCCAATAACAGTTTTCCTCAGTTGTTAAGAATAGTTAGTTGTTCTTTGTAGTATCATCTTTTGGAGACTTCCCTTCAGCATCAATTGGATTTCCAAATGAACCCCTGAAACTGCTCTGTCAATATCCAATTGCTTTACATGGAAAATTTCCTTTAAATAATTTCAAGACCCCTGGAAGACTCAGTGAATGGTAAACCTCAGTGTAAAAGTGGGAGAGGAGAGTATTTTTTGGAATGACTACAAGACAGCCCTTTATTCTCAGGTCAGCACAATGGTGCTTGAAAACCCATCAGACAAACAATGTACATCAAAATCTGAACCATATCCCAATGCTTTTGCTGTTCAGATTCTGTGACCTTTGTGAATGCTGAAGAACAGAGGTACCAGTCCCAGATGAGCTAATCATTGTAAGGTGTAAATTGTAAACTAATCTTCAAACATATTCTTCTACAAACCCCAATGTGGAATCCCTAGAACATTCTTATATTAAGCACTAGTGACTTAGATAACATCTGAGAACAATCCAATTAAAACGAACCTGTTCATGGTTGTAAATGGTACCTGTTTGTGATATTCCTCTACTTGGGGATTACAAGATTACCACATTTACCAAGAAATAAAAATTGGGACTTTCAGATAGACACTGCCATTACAAAGATTTTCTTCACAAGCCCAAATGTTTCTTCTTAATTACATTATTTTTGCCTGTTTCATTCAAAGCATGGTTTGACTTAAATGTTTTTGGTTCATACAAATCCCCACCAGTTTATTTTTCAGAAGCCACTCAAATTTCACAACAAAGATAAATTCCCAGAGAATCATATTCTTTAGTTTATTTTTTCATTACTTAGAAATTTTCTAGTATCTATGCCCAGCCTCCCCTATCCTAACTCAGAAAAAAAATTAAGAGAGGGAAAGAATTATAATTTTCAGTGACCTTCTCTCTGTCATATTGTTTTTAGGTATCTACGTGAGAGGTAGATAGGTAGATAGAATAATCGATCCCCATCTGATCATTTGTAAATTTGGTAATTACTTAACATGTAAATTTTAATAAGTATTTAGCATATTTTAAGAAATAGAATGATTTTGACATTTCATTATTTCACTGCTCCCTATAAAATTTTATCAGCAGCCAAACCAAGACTCGGCAAAGTATGCATGAGAATTAACTTGTGCTAATTGGTAGAGGACTGAAGCATAACTGGAACCCAGATCAGTTTTTCTATCTGTCGCTGTTTCTTGATCTCCCAGGCTGATTCTTATGTTTACTGTTGCTTCTTTTTATCTTGTCTTATAAGCTGGCCTCTGTCCTTCGTCATTTCTATTTTTTATGATCTATTAACCAAAAAATTTGCTCCCACATATGAAATCCAAGCCTCCATTGTACTGAAAGTAAAACAAAAATGAACCAAACCATAGAGTCTTACACTTAAATGGTTTTGTGATATCTTGTCTTGTTCCCTTCTTTGGCCAAATAATGACTCATAGAGGCTTTATGCAAAGGCTGTACAATTGGTTCTATGTCTTTTTTGACTTCTGTAAAGAACCATAAACAGACATGTGGTCTATTCATTCTTAATTTTAGCCCTTGCTTCTCAAAATGATCCACTTGTATGAATTGTAATATTATAGATTCTAGCTCCTTTTTGGCATTTCCCATTGGTATTTCTTGACTGTATTTATTTATGTCCCCACTCAGTTTTAAAGCTGAGTGTTTGTGTTCATTTTCAAGAGTTGACAAAACAAGAACTTGAAGCTGGTGGCTGAAAGTATAAAATTGTACTTCTATCCCAGTTGTATAGTAGAAGGCTGAAAGCTAGGTGTCAGAGGAAGTATGTTTTCATAAATATCTAAGGAAAAATTTACTTGTTTCTGCATAGCTTCTGGATGTTGACATGAATCTTCTGTATGAACCCGCATGGGGTAACATATCACTATATATATAATGATATCTCTGTTGTAGTTATCATCAGTCAACAACTTGACACACCTGTAAAAAAGGAGTCTCAGTGAACTGTCTTCCTAGGATCAGCATTTGGGTATGTCTCTAGGACATTTCTTAATTGCTAATTGAATACAGCTGGGCTCAAATCATTGTGGGTAGTGCCATCCCTGGGCCTGGTTCTTTAATAAGAAGAGCTGAATGTGAGCCTGAAAGTAGTTCTCATGGACTCTGTTTATGTTCCTGTGTGGTGATACATTGTATATTTAATAAAAAACAGTCTAAAATTTCAGAGGACAGAGCCACCCACAGAGCCAAGCCATGAAGGTCAGGGAGTGGTGACCTATGCCTTTAATCCCATCATTCTAGAGGCAGAGATCAATGTGGCTCTCAGTGTGTTCAAAACCTAACAGAGCCAGGTGGAGGTAGCACAACCCTTAGTCCTAGATCTGGGAAAGTTGAACCAGAGAGATAACTGGAATTAAAAAAGGGATAAGGCTAGAGAAGGCAGGACCTCTTCCCTTGGCCTGACACTTTCCTTTTTGACTGTGTATGGAGAGGCGTGGTGTCTGAGGATTCATGGAGACAGGCCTGAGGCGTAAGCTTGGTAAGTATTGACTGTAGTTTGCTTTTCGATTTATCTGATATTTCAGCTTTTCCCCAGTATCTGGCTCCAAGATTTTATTATATACCAACTAGAGTTTTTGCAAAACCCCTGCCTCCAGGTTTCTGTTTGAGTTCTGCCTTAATCTTTATTGAGAAACTGTAACTTATAAACCAAACAACCTCCACCACACTCCCCCCCCCCCCCAAAAAAAAAATTGACCTCGATCAGTAAGTTTTTACAACCACAAAGGCAAACTAGGGCACTATATCTCCATGGGTGTTATCTTTATCTTTTTGGTGTCTATTCCGTGTCTGAACGTTCCCTTTCCTCTGAGCATATCCTTTCTGATGAATTGAGGGTGGATCTCACTCTTGTATAACCTCATCTTCATTAATTTTTTCTACATTGCTCTTATTTCTTAAATAAGGTCACATTCTGAGTTTACTGTAAGCTGAAGTTTCAATCCTAGAGGAGGCAAAACTTGAGTTCTAACTGTTTTCTTTGAGATTCAGGGCTGTGTCTCATTTTTTCTAGCATTCTCTAATTCATGGTCATAGTTACCACTGCCATGCAGATACAACATAAATTATATCATTTCCCAAATAATTTTACTTTATTTTTGTGTTCTCTAAGATTTAAAAAAAAAAGTTCTCAAAGCCTAAAATACAACTCTTTTCTCATCACAGTGACCAAGTTGTTGACACAAACAAATTAAAAGAATTTTTGTTTTGTCTTATGATCTGAAAGGGTTTGGTCCTTATTTGCTTAGCCTCATGTATTTGGATAGAGCATTGTGGAGGTTGGGGCCTGGGATGGAGGCCATTTTTGGGGTCTTGGTATATAAAACCACACAAAAAGGTGAGATAAATTTCTGGTTTTCCTTCGGTTTCATTGGGCCTCTAGCTCAAGGAATGATACTGATCATATTTAGTGTGAGTCTCTCTCTCCCAGTTGTTCTTCACAGTGATTCTCACGGACATATTCAGAGGTATGCTTCACCAATATCCTAGAGGACTCTAAATCCAAACATGTTGCCAATGAAGATTAATTTCCACAAGACCTATGCTTCAATGATCCAGATCATAATAAAGCATCTTCTCACAGAGGACAGCAACTATTGAAAATTAGCTATACCTGTGAGGCCCAAACCACTATTTTCTCTCACTTGGGCCCTTGTAATAGACTTCAATTTAATTTCCTAGTTTCGAGTTTTCCAATGCCTCAATTTCTCATGGTATCAAATTATTTTTTCTTATTGTTTTGAGACCTTGTTTCATTTTGTAGGTCAGGTTGACCTAAAAGAATTGATCCTCTTCTGTCGACCTTTAGAGAGATGTGGTTACATGTCGAACATGTGCCATCCTGTTCAATTAACAGTTAACTCCTATAGATAGAAACACTTTGTTTCTCAAAGCCAGAAGGGGAGTTCAAGCTCTTTCACCACTGATAGGTCCTGTCACTTTCCTGAGATAAAGACAGTTCTATAGCTCCATGTGCATCCAAACCATTTCTGCTCATGGGTCTTGGGGTTCCACCAGATACCCTTTCCAGTGCAAGGCCTCTCTTAACACAAAATGGATCCTTTCTCTCATACTCTCAAATCACCCTTGCTATTTCAGTCATGATGGGAAATACCATGCTCATATCTACCTCATTGTTTATTGTTTGTACATAATGTTCATTTTGTGAACAGAACTCAGTGATTCATATCCTTTAACAATTTCTTCCTTGCTGCACAGACACCTTCCTATCTCAGACCTTCACTATCTTCAAAGAAAGAAGATAGTTGTCTCTAAATTGGTCTGCCTCCTTACAGCTTTCCTTGTGTCTAAATCTGCTATATACAAGGATCCAGAGGAATGCTTTCACATAAGTGCTGATGAATGCCTCACATCTTAGCAAGGGGCCTGGGCCTCAGTGGCATTTCTGTACTCCTTCAGGTTTCATCAAAGATATACAAAGTAGATGATGGTAGTGACTTTCCTATAAGTTTATAGTACCAGAGAATTAGCTACAGAGAGAGCGCCTAACAGATGCAGGACAAGAATTGAGGAATAAATATCTCAGGTTTCAAACTTCCTGTGATGACAACCAAAAGGGATTCCTAAAAGATTAAGTGTATGAAAGTATAATGCCAAGACATATTGCAGTCTGAAGCAAACAAAATATGTATATTCTTACATACTATTTTTATGAATTTTTAAATGGTTAACCATTTTAGAGAAAATATTATGAGGTGTGGTGGGATTCAGGTATCAGCTGATAAGTTCTGAAGATGCTTATCCAAAGTCCCAGGCTCCTGAAGGGGGAGTGGCCAACCCCATCCATAAAGGACTGCTGGGATCTTGGGTCCCATTCTCTCTCTCTCTCTCTTATTGAACCTGGGCCACGATGGTGAGAGTGCAGAAATTTAACCACTAGACTGAGCCAGCCGCCCTAAAAGAAACATGTAAGGAACACAGGGGAGCCATGGGCCACATGGCAGACAGATTAATAGAAATGGGTTGAGTTAAGAGCTAGCTAGCAACGTGCCTGAGCCATAGCCCAAACAGCATGAACTTAATATAAGCATCTGACTCATTTTGGGGGCCTGATCAGCTGCGGGCAGCTAAGGGGTCTAGGACCGCAGGTCTGTGGGTCTGGATCCCTGGCCACCTGGGACCAAGAAACCTTATTGGTACAATGTGGGCATGTCATTCTGTATGCTGTGCATATCAATCTTTAAATAAAGGACTGTTTTGGCCATGGCAGGCACTGTAGAAGAAGTAGGTGAGGAATCAGAATAGTTAGGAGAAGGAGAGCAGAGTCAGAGACAGACCGACCCAGCTGCCCAAAGAAAAAACCATGTAAGGAGCACAGCTGAGCCAGGGGCCACTTGGCAGGACAGATTAATGGAAATGGGTTGAGTTAAGAGGAAAGAGCAAGCTAGCAATGTGCCTGAGCTGTAGGCCAAATAGCATGAACTTAATATAAGTTTCTGAGCCATTTTGGGGGTCTAAGCAACAGAGGGCAGCTAAGGGGTCTGGGGCTTCAGGTCTGTGGGTCTGGAACTCTGGCTGCCTGGGACCAGGAAACCATATTGCATCAGCTGAGTGTATATCTATGAAAACTAGTGAAACAAAATTATAATTAAACATTATTTGATATGAATATGTATTTAAATTCAAAATTATATAAATTTTAACACATACTTTCATTTTTTATTATTTTCTAGTTTCTTCAATATTCTAGAAAAATAATCACCTAAAAATATACATGAATACATGAATATACTTTTCTTTTGTCTCAAGCTATGGTCTGGTCCATAACAGCACTGTGAGATGCTAGATCTTCCTTTATATTTCAAAATTTTGATAATTTATTTGTTTTGGAGGTTTCATGAAGATTTTGATGCTCTGAATTCTTTTCATTTAAATATTGTTTATCATGATTGCTGCATATTTTACACCCTTTTAAATTCTGCTTTGTTAACAGAAATCATATCACCTCATATCACCCTCATCTTGTCTGTGAATAAGGATAGTCATCTGCTATTCTTATCTAATTTTCTTCCTCCATTGTCTCACTCAGCTGCACTCATAGGCACTGTTTGGTGGGATCATTACCCAAGTAGACTGTGTAAACCATGAGTGCTAGGACTTCTCTTGAGGAAATCAAATTAAGATGTGGTATTTGATATAGAAATATCATCTGTCCAAGAAGAATGTCCACCACTATCCTGTACACCAACTCTCAGACACTTCATTTTTTCTGTCTACTGCTGCATTAACTATAGCAACACATATGGAACACTTTATTTTTAAAAGACCTATATAATTATGGATATATATATAATAGAAATTCATTTAATTTTTGTCTTCAAAAATTAAAGTTTATGCTTGGCACAAAATTTGTAGATTCTTTAAAATTCCCACAAAGATAAAACTGTCTATTCTTTTTAAAGAGGAAATGAAAAGTCACCTCTATAGTCATGCTAATGAGGTGGCTGAAGATAGAGCCAGTGGATAGTTGCTCCAGGGAGCTCATCTCTAGAAAACAAACAAAATAAGCAAACAAAAACAAGCAGCTTACTGCGGTTGGAACCCACATCTCTATTAGGAAACAAAGGCTGGAAATAAAAATTCTTCAATTTTAAATAATACAATTGATATCTTTGTTTAAGTGAATGTACCCATATGATAGGAAGGTGATATTCCCCAACTTGATGAGATAAAACCTTTTGTATGTGAGACCCCTATAGATTTTTGTGACTAGGAATATATTGGCAATGTTTTATAACATCTTTTATCATAAAATATGAAACATAAGAAGTATTGAGCTAAATTTTGTGTTTGGTATTTGAACTTGTAGATGAGCTTTAACCTTTGGTGTTTTCAGTAGGTTCTGGAAGTTATAATTAAAATTAAGTGATGTTATAAGACACTTGTTAGTATCTGTAGAGATTTGGCATGGCTTGACACACACATGTACGCATTTGGTGTCATAAGAGATGACTAAGATGATCATCAAACTACACAATCTTTTTTTCTTTTTGTGTATCTATAAAGCACCCTTTCTTAGAATTCCTATATTCTGTTCAGTATTCAAAATGTTACCCATGCTTCTACACTCATGAAACCATTGTTTTTCCATCTCCTCATTTAGACTGATCCTTTTCCACCCTTTTTGCTTATATTAGTTTCATAAGAGAGCCTCAATTTCATGCATCTTTTAACATGGACATTTAGTATCTTATTTTGTATCACATTGTCAGTCTCATAAGATCAGGACATGGCTTTTCTAAACAGCCATTGTATATGGAATGCCTCATGTATTACATTAAATAAAGAATTAAAAAAAAAAAAGACTGAATGCATTAAGCAGCAGAACCTTCACTTGGTTGAGCAGAACAGGTGGAGATATACACAAATACATTCAAAGCAGAGCTACCGGGGAACACAGTGTACCAGATCAGTTGGCGTGATTTGCTGCCTGGGTGGTAGGTTCAGGAACAAGCCCGCCCAGCAATCTGGAGGTAAATTTGGAAAAGAAAGCTGCCCAGAAGCTCTTGGCCTCATTCACAGCATTCTCCATTTGTTGTAACCAAACTCTCCTCCATTCTGTTGCATGACTCTATGCATCAGGTGACACCATTGCTAACAGGTGTCCTCATGCTGATGTAGAAGGGGGAATGATGGAAAAATAGCAGGCATTTGCTCTGAACCTGACAATAGGGCTGATTTAAGCCCTGGCAAGTTCTTTTGAAAACCACCTGGCAGTTCATCTCAACACACCCACATACAACATTCATTTAGCATTTAAAGGACTTCCATAAATCACCAGTTTCTCACAACTGCTGCAGAGACAGCTGAATTTTTCTTGGCCATGATTGAACTGTTCACACCATCTTCTCCCCCACCTTGTCAACAATTCAGGGAGTGTATGGCTCCAAACAGAGCAGCAGTTTGTAGTGCTAGTCTCAAAACTTTCTATGCCATTTGAGGTATATAAATATGTTTGCTGCAGTGTTTTCTAGCCCTGTGGAGATTTAGGAGAAACCCAAATTTAGTAGAAAGGTCAAGCAGTGAATCTCATTTCTCAAAATGGTCTGTAGAAAACTCATAACAAAAGTAGTATGCTACAGGTCATGTTACCAATGATAATTTAGTTTATACAAATAGGAATTCTGATATTGTTTTCCATTCTGAAACTTTCCTAAGACAGTGGTTATCAAAAATTGTAAGCCACAACCCCTTGAAGTTCCATATCATATATCCTATATATCAAGTGTTTACCTTACAATTCATAACTAGCAAAATTACAATTATGAAATAGCTACTGGATACTTTTATGGTTTGGGGCCACTACAATTGTGAAGAAAGGTATTAAGAGGCCACAGCATAAAGAAAGTTTAAAAGCACTGATCCAAGGCATTATGAAGCTTTAAATAATTATACAGTTTTCCACATATAAATAAAGATAGTATAGGTATCCTACATGGGAGGAAAATTATAAAAGAAGGATATTTGGAAAAGATATGTTTTAGTTCTACTCTTCATCTTGACAAAAATAACATTTAAAACTTCAGAATGTGGAGGTGGAGGGCATATTCTATCTAATGTTCACAACAACTGACTTTAGTAAAACCATGGCTCATAGCATTTGCTGATTTTGTGGTATAAATATTTCTGCCTTGGTCAATTTTAAATCACTGATAAGTTGTCTCTGAGTAAGACATTGGGTAGAGATGTAAGACTGACATTAAAAAGCTTCAAGTATTGAGTCAACCCCATTCATTTTTGTATTTTATCTACCTATGCAGTACCTGTTATAATAAAGTTTCCTGGTCCCAGGCGGCTAGAGGTCCAGGACCCACAGACCTGCAAAGCCAGAACCCTTAGCCACCCACCACTGCTCAGGCCCCCCAAAATTATTCAGACACTTATACTAACTTCATGCTGTTTGGCCTATGGCTCAGGCACATTGCTAGCTTGCTCTTACATCTTAAATCAACCCATTTTCATTAATTTGTCTGCCATGTGGCCCGTGGCTCACCTGTGTTCCTTATATGTTTCTTCTTTGGGCATCCGACTCAGTCTGTCTGACTCTGCCCTGCTTCTCCTACCTATGCTGTGATTTCCCCTCCTACTTTTTCTATGGTGTCTGTTATGGGCCAAAACAGCTCCTTTATTTAAAGATTGATATTCACAGAATACAGAAAGGCATTCCCACATCAAGTACCTCCTGGAGATAATGGTTGACTATGTAGAAATAGTTTTTATGGAAAAAAACATGAATAATTCTCTCCAACAGTATAAAATAAAATCACCAAAGAGAGTAGAGGTAATGGATGTGCGTTGCCTTATCCCAATGACTCATGTTCTTTGTGTCCCATTCTTGATACCCATCTCTTAAATGAACTTGAATCTGAAGCCTAAACCATTGCCAAATTTTTGTTAAATAAATAGCCAAGCCCTAAAAAATACTAAATGTGAAAAAGGAGTATGTGAAGAACACTTAGGATAACTTTGGCTTTTTAAGTAATTATGAGAAACTCATTGAAAATTGGACCACCAAGTTTCAGGACTGGCAGAGGGCTTGGTGAATGCCTCAGTTAACAATTTACAAAAAAGAAACCATGGCCATGGAAAATTGACACAAATGTGTTAGAGTCAGATTTCAACTTGATGGATTCATACTTCAAAGGGAGCGTTTTATCCTTAGCTCAGTATTGTATGAAAATTCATATGAATTCCAATTTTAAAATTCATTTTTATTTTACATAAATAATTATTTTGCCCACGTGTTTGTGCACATGACATGCATGCTTTGTGCCTGTACAAGCCAGAGAAGAGCATATAAAAAACACAAGTGAGCCAAGGGCCATGTGACAGACAAATTAATGAAAATAAATTAAAATAAAATAAAAAAAACAAACTAACAAAGTGCCTAAGCCATAGGCCAAACAACATAAAGTTACTACAAACATCTAAATCATTTTTAAGGAGCCAAAACAATTGTGGGTGGCTAAAAAGTCTAAAACTACAAGTCTATAAGTCTCGACCTCTAGCCACCCTAAGACAAAAAACCTCACTATAACAGCGTTGCTCCTGAGATTGGAGTTAATACTTTTATGCTGCTGGGTGGATACTGGGAAATGAATAGAAAAGTAAATAAAATATTTCTTACCACTGAGCCATCTCTGTCATCTCTGTTGCCCCTGAATATGAGTTTTAAAAGGTGGTTATAGTAATTTATTCCATCTCAAGAACTCTGACAATTTGTAGTTTTCTTAGTAAGATATGAAAGGAATTTTAACATATTTTCAATAAGTTTGTGTTCCAAAAAGAAACTTTTGGCACCTAAAGGGAAGGTGTTGAAATTCACTGTAAACAAAACTCTCTCCATTCTTTTCTGTTTCTGATAAAAATAGAAACAAGGCTGCCGAGTTCATGTCTTTTCCTTTTATCAAAGCAAAACTATATTGTGTGTGTGTGATTATTGATTTGAATAAAAAAGTGGAAAGCCACATTGCTACTCATATTTATAGCCCCACTTTCATTTTTATTAATGTTATGAGTGTATCTCAGGCTGTACAAAGAAACACATACACATCAAGTGTTGCACGAATAAATGAGACTCAGGGATAGATCTCAGAGAAAGTCAAAGATATTAGAGAGAATAAACACCAAAGTCAGATCTTACTCAGCTGTCTTCCAGCTTCCTCAGCCTGGCTTCTCGGCTTCCTCCAACTCTGTCTCTCTATGCCTGCCTTAAGCCTTAAATACTCTCTTGGTAAATTAAGGTGTGGTCTTAACACTGGCTGCTTGGGAGCCTGGAATTCCTTCTATAATCTAAAGTGACCTCGACTCAGTTGGGATTAAGGGCATAGGTCACCACTTCCAGGATACTTCCTGTGCTGGGATTAAAGGTGTGAATCGCCACTCTCTGTTTCTCCTAGACTGACTGTGGTTAGAACTCCGGAACTTCTGGAGCTTTTATTAAATGCCCACATTGACTGTGGGTAGATTCCTTCTGATATCTCTGAAACTTCTGAAGCTTTTATTGAATCCACAATCAAGTACATTACAATTGCTATGTAGAGTAATATAAAATAGTTAGGTAGTTAATAGTTCATGTAGCTCATGTTAGGAAGCAGAGTTTCTCATTAGCAGCACTGAAAAATATATAATGTTTCTTTTCACTAGTTAGAATATAGATGTGATTCAGGATGGCACACAAACAGATTAACAGAGAATTTGATAATTTAGGGGAACTGAAGAAGAGGCTAAAAAATTATTATTAATTTACCACTTAGTTAGAAAAATGTTTACCATGTGGTCCAATCAAAGAGAAGTAAATATGGGGTAGGCCTTGAAATAGCCTGCCTTTTCCTAAAGCCTATAAAGAAAATATAACACCATTTCAAAAGGATGGCTAAGAACAAACCAACTGTAGGAAAAGATGTCAACTGATAATGTTCTATAAAATTGGGGACTCCCAGCTGCTGAGAGGGACTTGGGAGCAGATCATAGGGAAAAAGCAAACACTCTTCCAGTCTCTCAAATCATATCAGTGAAAAGCAACAGGCTTGCATGGCAGGAAAGAGAGAAGGAACAGACAGTGGGAGGGTTGGTATGTTAGAGTCATCTTCACTGAGGCACACAGGACAGACTTTCAGTTGACCCTAATCATGCAGGATTCTATAGATATCACGGCCCTTCTGAAGACCCTTTTATAGTATAAAAGTTGGAAAGTACAAGTAGTCTTTTTTATCATTCATAGTCAAAGAGTCAGAGAATCAAAAAAAAAATCAAAACAAACAAAAAATAAATAAAAACTTTGTTGAGGTCATATTACATTCTCAATGAGAATGAAGACCCTGTTTTGATTCTCTAAGGCCATGATTTGGTCTAATATCCATATTTCCTTTCTTAAATCTAAATTAGATTTATCAAATATAAATAACAAAAGAACACACATTTATTTTAGGGATCTACTGTCTCAAATTTAAAATATTATTCTATTTTAATAATTCAAGATCTGGGTCAAATGTGCCACTATCTAGAGGAATCTGTTTAAGTCACCTGGCAAAGAATAATATATTTATTAATACTGGACAGGAGTCCTTGAATCTTTGGGGCTTAATTAAATTCACAGTAGTATGTGTAACTTTTGATAATGTTCCTACTTCTGTTTTCTCACTGTAGGGTATGAGAATTTGGCCTTAAAGCTACAGCAGCTGTGGAATGCAATGCTCTATTGAAGCATTTTAAATAGCACATTTGGCCCTTCAGAAGTAACTAAATGGGTTTTATTTCTACAGATTTATAGAACTTGCTATTTTGTCCAAATTCTTTCATGTCCGCTGACTCACTCCCAGCACTTTTGAAATGAGTTCTCCATTACTCACCCTCCCAACAGTACATAAAGTAATTTGAGTTAGACTTTACACAATGCTGGTAATGCTTATTTCCTGTCAGATGTCAAAATTTTATACATCTTTTATCTTGGAAGAGATGCATAATGAGAGGTACACATTGCAGTTAGTCTAGGCTTACAATTTATGGTCTAAAAAACAGGTGTTGAAACTTGGCTGTACATTGTTCTGTAAGGGACTTCCTTCCCATAAGATCCAGTCATAGGTAGTCATTAAGAAACTTCTTGTTAAGCTAAGACTTATCCAATGTTAAGCTGTGACTAAGAACAAGAGGTTAGTAGTTCTTCCTACACCATAGTGGAAGCATCTATTTCACCTTGAAGCTTGTTAGAAAACAACAAACTTTTGGACTATCTGAGTAGTCTCACTGTTATTCAAATTGGCCCTCACCAGCAGAATGGTAACACTTGGGAGCTGCTGAGAAATGCAAATTCATAGATGCTAACTCTAACCAAATCTGGGGTGGAGCTCCTGATGTTTCCAGATTGTCATTTCTCCAAGAACTACTAATGTTTGCTAACATTTGATCACCATTGGCTTAAGAAATCTGGCAAGAGCTTTACAATAACAATAACTGAAAACAATAGTGAATTATTCTTCCTCACTGGCTTCTCAGTCCATCATTTGATGCCACAAATCACTAGCAACTATTAAAGGACAAATTGAACTGACTTGTGAGCTGATTCTTTATTCAACTTTGTCAGAAACCTTTCATTGTCTGAGATTCTGCTTTTTGATGCTTACATCCCTTCTGAGCACCAGACTCTTAATTCTGGGTTAAGCCTTTATGAAAGTTCATGACATCATGGCCAAGCACCCACATTCTCATTTTTATAAAAGCTGCAGGAAGGGTATTTAATTTGTATGCACAGACCATTATCATCATTGGAAGATGTGTTCAGTATAATATACGGGCAATCTGGCATGATTGTTCAAGATGCTATGAAATATGATACACATTGTATAGCCTCTAGCCAGCCTCATGGGATCCAGGTAGTCCTTAGACACAAAGATCATAGAAGAAAGAATTTCTCCTAGAACACAAAGATAATTTCATTCTTTAGTCTTCTCTTCCCTGTACCTAACTAGGTACTTCACCCAATTCACTTCTTTGACTCCTATATCCCATGAGTCTCCCTAAAGTCATCTTGCATCTACATTCTTGTTTAGCCATTGGCTTCCTTAAGCTAAGTTTTACAAGAGCAGAAACAAGATATACAAGCCATTAACAATTTGTTATCATTATTTTATTAGTAGGTAGTATCCTAAAGTTTCTTCAAACCAGATTCTTTTAATGAATGGACTTATCAGAAAAAAAGATGGAGTGATCTGATCATGGGAATAGAAGTAATAACACTCTAGTCCCTTCCTCCGAGCTTGGTCATAGAAATTTTTGTCATAGACTACCATTTTTAAGCACAAGTCAATTATTTTTATCTTCCCTAATTAAAATGCTACTTTACTTTTTACTAAGTGGTAAAAAATAATGTTTCAGACACTTGACTGACATCAGGTAAATACACTTGAAAAATTAAAACAAATATTTTCACTTTGAGAATTTGAGTGACAAGACAAGGACTTTGCTTTATTTTGTAAAAGAAGGAAATTTCATGGCAAAGCTGACCTAAGTTGAGACCCCCTGTAAAGCATAACAATCTTCATATGCTGAGCTTATGCTGTGCATAAAATTTCAACATTTCCTATCTACCTTGACTTAAAAGTGCAATACAAACAAGATGCAGGAATTAAATATATATGCGGATTAAATATATGCAAAGGAGCCATAGACAATTGCTAGTATCAAGCTTGGATTGTCCTCTTCATTACGAGTTTTAATATAATAACGTTCTCCCCATTAAATGCTATTTATAAATTTGAGTTTTCTTTGCATATTGATGTACCTTTCTGTAGGAAGATGTTCTCTAACCAGGAAGCTGAATGCTAATGTAGGGGTTGCTATGGTAAGCAGTCTTTTCTATAGAGAAGGAGAATAAATAGTTACATGAATTTCTAAATTAATAACAGAAGAGACAGAGTAGGTAAGAACCAGGTATTTTACCACATAAGTATAGGTTTGGAGCTAGAAGATAATGTCTTCTTTGTAAAATTCTAGAGTAATTATAGATGCTCTTGGAAATTTTGTATTCACCTTTTGAAGCTTATTGTTGATATTTTTTCCAAAGATTGTACATAACCCTATAACATTTGCTTACAGAAATATTTCAGTTAGATAAAAAAAAAGCCAAGGGGAAAATATCCTGATTTTCACAGCTGGTAAAAGGGGTTCACAAATTTAGATCCTAATTAATGAATGCTTAATGAGCCACAAGTGCTTAATGGACATTAAATAATAGCAGTGAAGTAGGATGTGGGTATGTGTTTTTTTAAAGTGATCTAAAACAAGAGCTCTATTTCTTGAGAAATATAACTATATACATGATAACCATTTCCATATTCTTCACACTGGAGAAAAAGGATGCCCATTTTAAATACTGTACCAATAGGCCCTTAGACTCCTGCCTTCCACTTGCGTCATCTAATAGGGCATGTATATTGGAGACTGAAAGGGGAGGAGAAGGGGGATTGGGACCCTCTATACCAGGCTACTAAGAGCTAGTTGAGATTATCTGTCCAAAGTCACACATCATGGCTGTTGTGTGCTGTTTTCTTTCTGAACACCTGGGATGATGAAGAATCTCTCACTATTTCTCCTCCCAAGGGCTCTAAATTTCTGTTGGTTTTCTTTAATCCTGTCAAATTGGTAAATATTGTTTTAACTTTCTTCAATTTTCCCACTGGAATATATGTTTACTTACTTATGAGACCCTTCTTGTGACACTTAAAAAATCCATTTTTCATTACAATAACTGTATTAAAAAGCATCACTAAATATTTAAACACATCTTAAGTATGTATTTTATTATATGCTTGTGCCATTGGCTATTTCAATACTAAATTTGCTTCTTATTGTTGATTTAATTTGTAAGGTTGAAATATTCATTTCCTTGCATTCTTGTGAATCATTTTGCATCTTAATTTGCTCTTTTATTCATACTCCATTTCCTGCATATTTGCCAAAGTTCTCTATTAACTAGAAACTCTGTAAAGGAAGTTATTCACCAGCTGGTCTTTCTATTTAACTAATGACAAAGACATATGGCAAGAAAGAACAGAAGACCTCAAATTGCTACTTAGTAGGTACTTTGGTAACATTTTTTTCAGTGTATTTTGTCTTTTAATGCCATGGGTTACTTCCACCTAATAATATACATGGTTTTGGAATGAA
Source organism: Phyllotis vaccarum (assembly GCA_033318265.1). Taxonomy (NCBI): domain Eukaryota; kingdom Metazoa; phylum Chordata; class Mammalia; order Rodentia; family Cricetidae; genus Phyllotis; species Phyllotis vaccarum. The sequence goes on along the minus strand of JARWLC010000001.1, from coordinate 166,740,048 downwards.
GGCCAAAGGCTGGACATTCCTGGCTACTCCAGAAGAAGGAGGCCACAGGCTTGACATTCTCCAGTTACTCAAGAAGCTCTCAGACAAATCCGTTGGTGGTAACTGATGCGCACATATCACTCATCATGCAAAATATTTTCAAACCCTTACAATGGGGAAGTATTTAATTGTTTTTAGCTATATCATCACCACCACCATTATCATCATTTTAACCATATAGGTGTGACTTCAGGATTGTTCTTTTTTCCTGTTACTATGATAAACACTGTGACCAAAGGCTAATTAGTGGAGGAAAGAATTTACTACAGTTCACAGGCTATACTCTCTCTCTCCCTCTGCCTCCACAAAGGCTCTTTTCTCTCTCAAATCATAAATAATGTCCTGCTTCCCACATAGTGTCCCATATACAAGCATGGTAAAGAAATCAATGCTATCACTTGTCCAGAAAGAGCAAGCATCTCCTGGATTAACTCTAGAATATATCTATTTTTCAGCAGAACTACTGGCACTCTAAAAGAATAGCAATTTCACAGATTAATTATCTACTTATGTGGGAATATTGATCAACGATGTGCTAGAATACTTTTACTGTGAGTGTTAGTGTCGGAAGTATAAATATCTATCTCTTGCAAACATATGAGCAATATACTGAATAGCACTCCAGGGTAATTAAGAGCTGGTACAATTTTTAAAACTGCCCAGTTTCAACAAAAATTGTTTAGGCTTATAAACAAATGGACTTATTTAGTGATAAACAGAATATTTCAAGGTTATACATAAAAAGTAGAAGCATATACCTATAAGTATCACCCTCTGACCAAATTTAAGATACCCCACTTCAAGCTAGAAACTGAGAGAATCATATATATAATCACTTTGCATCTTAATTTGCACTTCTCTTCATACCCCATTTCCTGCATATTGGCCATAGTTCTCTACCAACTAGAAACTCTGTGAAGAAAGTTATGCACCAGTTGATCTGATCTATGTGATATATCTATATGATATATATATATATATGCTTGTGTGTGTGTGTGTGTGTGTGTGTGTGTGTGTGTGTGCGTATCTCTCTGTATGTACTGTGGTTTAACAAGTCCTTACAGCAATATACTCCTAAAAAATGTGTGCATAAATCTTTGAAGAGAATTGAGAGCTACACTTATCTGTGGGTACAAGAATATATGGAGCTACAGGCAATTAACTACTGCTAAGAGAAGGAGAATTAATTTTCTCTAGCCTGAAGATCTCTAATTGGTTATTCAATACTAAATTGTCATCCCTAAAAATATAAATATACACATGCAATCAACACTAAATGCATTCTGTAAGTTGTATTTATACATTTATTCTATTATTTATGTATGTGTGTATATATATATGAATGAATGTGGGGATTTTAACAATAATTTTTAAAATGATCACAAATTTATGATTGCCTGAGGGACATTTAAGGGGTTGGAGAGGAGATATAAAGAGGAAGGTAGGAAATGATTTAAAATACATTAAATGTATATGAAATAAAAACATAAATTGATTTAAATAGAAATATGTATAAAAATTTAACAAAAGGTATATTGTAGAATGACAATACATGAGTCATTTAAAAGATTAAAATGGCTCCATTGTTCATATCCATTTTTAAAAATGGGAAACAAGTAGCAATTTTATATATGCACCAATGTGAGCAAACTTCACAAATACTAGATGAAAAATGCAAAGTGTAAATCATGACTCCACTTACCTAAGCAACAGAAATAGGAATAACTGATTGATCAAAGCTAGGACAGTGACCACCTTTTGAAACACAGTGATGAGCCTAGGGTAACTTCCATTATATTGCAATAGTCTATTTCTAGTACATACTGAGGTTAGTAAAGATTCAGACACAGCTTCACAAAGCTAAAATACCTCCTAGAAAGAAAACTAAGAAAGATAACTAAGAGTCCAGTGGATTTAGTGCAAAGTCATTTATGTAGTGGCCAACAAACTTTAAATATTTTCTTAGAAAAATAGGTTAATGTAAGAGCTGGAAGGCATCTGTCTGAAATATATTTTTATTTGAGACACTAAACCATGGATGGAAGACATGCAAAACTGTACTTTCTGGAATTCTACCAAGAGAGGGCATTGCATTCTAGACAGTACTTTAAAACTCAGTCACAAGTTTAAGGAAGCAATTGTAAAGACCTTTAACATACATTGCTCAAGTCTTTGGTTCTTCACAGTAATTACTTAAATAAATTGTCACAATTCTTTAATAATCTTTGTGCTACTTGGTAAACTGCTCAGCAACTATGAACTTACTCTTTATGGCTCCATAGTCAGTCTCTAGGCAATAATGCCTGCCTTAGTCATATTGCCTGATTCAGCTGATGGAATGTTAGTAGACATACTGCATCTAAATCCATGTCTGGAAAGAGAGCATTTTTTTCTTTAAATTTAGTAACACAATGAAAAAAGGAAAGACAATAAATATATTGAAAAGTTTTTATAATTTGGGCTTCCTAGTTGAGACTTCAGAGTCTCCATTTTTAACAAGCTCCTAGGTGGTGCTGATGATGCCAGTTGATGTGGCACTGTTGAACAAAACAATGTTTACTCATTGCTTGTTCTTTCATTTACTGCTATACACAATGGGTATCATTTCTCTTATCATACTCCTCTCTATCCCAAGCCTTAAAGAGTGAATATACATATACTGTCTTTTTAATGATAAATGTGTTTTATTGTTTGAGAATCTCATACCTTCATATCATGTGTTTTAATCAAATTCACTTCTGTCCATGACCTGCAATTTCTTCCCATTACTCTTACCTTTCTTTCCTCCTACTTTCCTATGCTCAAGGAATGTTTGTGAATGTAGGACCATCTACTGGAGATTGAATAGCCTCAGTGACTGTGCATCTGAAGATATTTCTATCTCAAACAGGAACTAGCAGTTACCAATGGCTTCCCTTATAAAAAAAGGGGGGGGGGTGGTTCATGAACTTCTCCACATGCATTCTGGGTCCCAATATGCAAGGATTTTGATTGGTTTGGTCTTCTGCAGGTCTTGTGCATACATCACAGCTGTTATGGGTTCATGTGTGCAACAGGTCTGTTTGTCAAACAACTACTATTTCAGTAGAAATGTCTACTGATTTCATGGTCTCTCTTCTCATCCTCCTTAGTGACAACTGAGTTTTAGAAGAAGAGAGTATAATATAGCCAGAAAGATCTGAATTCTGGAAGTTTATTTTTAAAAGATGTATTTTTTAAAATATTCATTTATTTTGCATGCAGACCACCGTTTTACCACCTCCTCTTCTCCAAGGCCCTCCCCATATTTTTCTCTGTTCCCACCTCTCAATCCATTCCTCCTCTATTTCTGCTAATAAAAGATCAGGTAACCCATGAGTATCAATAAAACATGGCATATCAAGTTTCAGTAGGACTAAGCATCTTTCCATGAAATAAGGCTGAGCAAGGTGACACGATATGAGGTGTACAGTCCCAAAAGCCTATAAAAGATTCAGAAACCACCCCTGTTTACATTAATAGGAGTCACACAAGAAGACCAAGCCACAAAACTGTAGCAAATATGCAGAGTACCTAGGTCAATTCCATGTAGGCTCCTTGGTTGTTGGTTCAGTCTCTGTGAGCCCCTATGAGCCCAGGTTAGTTGATTCTTTGAGTTTTCTTGTGGTGTCCTTGACCTTTCTCACTCCTAAAATCCTTTCTCCCTGTCTTTTCCAGGATTCTCCAAACTCTCCTTAATGTTTAGCTGTGGATCTCTAAGTTTTTTTCCATCAGTTGCTAGATGATGCTTCTCTGGTAACAATTAGGCTAGACACCAATCTGGTCACAGTGGATGGCCAGTTCAGGCTAAGTATCATATTATGTGTATGAATGTTTTTCCTGCATGTATATATGTGTACCATGTAGGTGCAGTGATGTGGGAATGTCTTTCTGTGTGCTGTGAATATCAATCTTTAAATAAAGGAGCTGTTTTGGCCCATGACAGGCACCATAGAAAAAGTATGCAGGAAAATCACAACATAGGCAGGAGAAGCTGGGCAGAGACAGACAGAATAAGCCAGCCACCCAAGAAGAAGCATGTAAAGAACACAGGTAAGCCACAGGCCATATGGCAGACACATTAATGAGAATGGGTTGGGTTAAGATGTAAGAGCTAGCTAAGCCATAGGCCAAACAGTATGAAGTTAATAGAAGTGTCTGAGTCATTTTGGTGGCCTAAGCAGCAGCAGGCAGCTAAGAGGTCTGGCGTGGCTTGTCTGGACCTTAGGCAGCCAGGGACATAGAAACCTCATTACAACAGTGCAGTGCCTCTGGAAACTGGATGAAGACCACTAAAAAGACATACTATTCAGTAAGAACCACTCATGTATGGATTTAGCATCATTTCCTGCCTCCAAATTTTCTGTCCTTGCGTTCCTGCATGACTTCCCTCAGTGGTGAATTTTTACCTTGATAAGATAAAATAAAACTTTCCTTCTGCTTAAGTTTCTTTTGATCATGGTATTTTATCAAAGCAGAAAACAAAAACCTACAGAATTGGTCTTCATCAATGTACCAAAGTTGCTTCTTTATAATTCTAAGCTTTGGATAAAGGCTATTCTTAGAAAAGAATGTCTCGTTGGGCATTATGAATTCCTACATCAGAGTTTAACTCTAAGAATAATTTTTTAAACAATGAGTTGTCAGCCCCAGTCACTGCTTATAGTTAGGGAATAAGTGCTTTAGTAACGAGGTCAGTAAGGCATGGGAGATTACAGTAAATACAGAACAAAAATGTTAATCCTTAAGGAGTTTAAATAACATTGTAGTAAAAATGAAACTGTCAAAGAAAAAAACCAAAGCAACCTGTACAGTGTCTTAGAAAGTGATAAGTGGCAAATAATACTTCATATTGTAAAGCATGAGTGATATGAGGTGTCTTTATGTGTGCTGAGAATATCATTGGTAAATAAAGAAACTGTTTCAACCTGTATCAAGACAGCTTAAAAAGAGGTGAGAAACCAGAGTACAGACAAAGGAAAAGGAGTGAAGAGTCAAGAGAAACATGATCCAACCTCCCAAGAAACAAGATGTAAAAGAATAAATAAGCCACAGGCCATGTGACAGGACAGATTAATACAAATAAATTAAATTAAGATGCAAGAATTAGCACAATATGCCTGTGCCATAGGCAAAACAATATATAATTAATATAAATGTCTGTGTCATTTTTAGGGGGCTAACCGGCAACAGGGCTACAGGCAAGTCTAGATCGGCAGGGCTAGGTCAGGACATAAATTCATATTACATGAGAGGAAGAAGAATGGAATATCAGAGTGAGGTGAAGGGGGAAAATTACAAAGGGAAAGGGTGGACGTCACCGAACACTTAAATTTGACAAAGGCCTGAAGGAAGCATAAAACAAGACCCAGAAGGTAAATACTTCTGAGGGAATAGATGTTTGTAGTGACTATGAGGTATACGCAGGCTTGCTTTGTTCTTAAATTTCTACTTTTAAGACCTTGGCTGATTTTGCAAGCAAAGTCTTCTCAAAAGGAAAGCAAGGTGGTCTGTGGAATTTGGACAGAAAAAGCAAGGGAATGGGTAGGGTAAAGAATGATCAATACACCTTAAGTCTAACCAGACAAACATTACTTATTGCCCATGACATTCCATGTCACTATGGCATCAACAGGGTCTGGCCAAGTGAGTCATTACTGTAGCTCATATCAATCATAGAGAGGAATGATTTGGTGCCTTTTACTCCTGACAATCCCTCTAGAGTCATTTAACTTTATCAAACCTGGTCATGAAAGAAGAAGGTAAACAAATCTCTTAAGTAGGAATCTGGAGTCAAATGTGGGTGAGTTCTTTTATGACTTTTAACAAGAAAACTTAATGATCTTGTTTACATTTATATGAATATTGTGGGTACATGGGTATGTTTATTTTGGAGGAAAGGCAAGCAGAGAGTAATAGTTTAATCAGCACTAAACCATTTTCAGAATTACCACCACCTTGAAATTAGAAAGGATCATATATTTCTCATATCCCTGCTCTGGACAACACATGTGCTCTAAGCTGGCTTAATATCTAGACTATTTTTTAGACAAGTTACAGCGAGTTTTAATTGAAACAACTATGTGAGAGTCACTAATCTGCAGCAGAACAAAGCTTGGGCTTAACACTCAGACATTTCTTATTTTAACTTCATTACCATCGCTTACCAAACACTCCACATAGGAAAAAAGAATTTTAACCTCGGAGATTATATGAGCACATTTGTTATATCTCTCTGATTGTAATGTAGGGAAATGCAAAGTGTTCAAGGATCTACACATTGTATGGTTTTGAATGAACAATGCAAACAATAGATGGTGAATGAATATTCTTGTTCTAAGAATTTATTGTATGATGATTTCAAGAGACAGTTGGAAGGAAATGAGGGAAATGGGTAGGCAAGTCTCTTTCATACAAAAAGTTGCACGTCTTCATAGGCAGAATTTTCTTTCCTGCCTTCCAGAACTGACAAGGAGACAGTATTAATTACAAATGCTCAGAAAATAGCTCAGGTTGTAATAGTTAACTCTAATATTTAAATTGACCCATATTTCTGATCTATGCTTTGTCATGAGGCTTGATATGTTTTCTCAGGAGAGCATGCCCATCTTGCTTCTCTCCGCTTCTGCTTGCAACTCCTCTGACTCCACACTTCATTCTCCCAGCATTCTCAGTTTGGTTTTTCATCTACTCTTATCCTATTCAGCTATTAGCCAGTCAACTGCTTTATTAAACCAATCACAGTGACATGCTCACAAAATGTACAAGCATATTCCAATGCCTCCTGTGTTTTAAGTTTTGCATCACTCTTGGTCCATTGGTTACTATCATTCAAGGTCCTACCTGCTGTGCTCGTTGTAAATACATGCTTGCTTTACTGGTTTTTTAGAAATATAGAGCATCATCATTTTAAAGGTATATTTTCAGTCAGCAATATGGTTGGTTATAATGATAGTGAGAACAAGTTTGTGCAAACCAACCTTTGTGTTTTCTCAATTCAGGTCAGAGAGTTTTTGTGATGTTATTCTTAATCCATTAACTTGAGAAAACACAAAACTACAGCACACTGTTGATATTTGCAGAAGGGAATGTATAATCTTGCCTAAAATCCAGATGTTAGGGCCTCCTTCTAAAGCCCAGGCACTCGGATTCGGATATTCATATAATCTATTTTCTATAATTATTTTGCATATGTTGGTAGCCTATTTATTTATTAGGAAATAGATAATGTAGGGCCTCTTATGTCTGATTCAAAACTTTAATTTGGCATAACGCTTTTGAAGTTCATCTAAGTTGCCAGATTTATCAAGATGCCATTGATTATTTAATAAATAAGTACCAATTCTTACATGTGAGGAGCATAATATTTACTCATAGACGTACGAGCTATTTCCATGTTTTTGCTATGAGTAATACAATACTACACATTTATACTCATGTACATGTTTCTATGAGTATGTGTCTTGTTTCTAATGGAAATACAAACTAGAAGTAGAATTCTTGATTACTTATAAGTTATCATCTGGAAAGAATTCAGCAAACTCTTCATAGCATATGTATTATTATGCATTCCTTCCAATAATGCAGCGCTATATTTACCTTATCATAGTCCTTTAAAAAATGCATCTTTTCTTTATTATTGTTGTTACTAGTATTGTTTTTTTTTATTTAAAAGTTTTTTAAACATACCCACCACTGTTCCCCCTTCTCTCCCCTTCACTCATAACCCCCCAGCCTCTCCCCACCCCATCCCACCCCCATTTACTCCTCAGAGAGGATGAGGACTCCAAGGGTGAGTCAATGCAGTTGGACATATCCAGTTGAGGCAAAACCAAGCCCCTCCTCCAGTATCAAGGCTGAGTAAGGTCTGTAGGAAATGTGCTTCAAAAAGCCAGTTCATGCACTTGGAATAAATTCTGGTTCCACTGCTAAAGGCCTCACAAAATGCCCATGCTATTAGATTGTCATCCACATTCAGAAGGCCTAGTTCATTCCCGTGCATGTCCCCTGGCTATCAGTTCAGAGTCAATCAACTTTCAGTAGATCAGAGTCAGCTGTCTCTGTGAGTTTCCTCATCATGATCTTGAACCATTTACTCATATAATCTCTTTTTGTTCTCTTCAACTGAACTGGGAGCTTGACCCACTGTTTAGCTGTGGATCTCTGCTACTGCTTGCATCAGATGCTGGATGAAGGTTCTATAATGACAATATAGATAGTCATCAATCTGATTATGGGTGAAGGCCAGTTTAGGCAACTTCTCTATTATTGCTTGGAGTCTTAGATGGGTCATGTTTGAAGGTTCTTGGTTATTTCCCCAGCACCAGTTTTCTCCCTAACCCTGAAATGGTTCCCTCTATCAAGATATTTATTTTGTGGTTCTCCCTCTCCACCACCCCCCAACTCAACCACCCCATTCCCCTGTGTTCTCTTACAACCTTCCCTTAACTATTCCACATCATAAGCTCAATTTACTCAGGAGATCTTATCAATTTCCCACTCCCAGAAGGATCCAAGGATGCCTCTCTTAGGTTCCTCCTTGTTACCTAGTGGATCAGGGGTTATGAATTATAGCCTGGTTATCCTGTTATTTATATCTAAACTCCACTTAAGAGTAAGTACATACCATGATTGTTTTTCTGAGTCTGTGTTAGGATGTATTTTTTTTTTTTTTGTTCTAGTTCCGTCCATTTCAGGATGTCTTTTTTTTTTTTTTTTTTTTTTTTTTTTTTTTTTTTTTTTTTTTGCTACTCCATCCTCCATTGTGTAAATAAACCACATTTTTTTTTCACCTATTTTTTTAGGTGAGGGACGTCCAGGATGTTTCCAGGTTCTGGCCATTATAATGATGCTATGAACACAGTGAAACAAATGTCCTTCTGGTAGGAATGTACATCCTTTGGGTATATGCTCAAGAGTGGCATTGCTGGATTGTAAGGTTGATAGATTCCCAGTTTTCTGAGAAACTACCATATTAATTTCCAAAGTGACTTTACAAGTTTGCATTCCCACCAGCAATAGAAGAGTGTTCCCCTTACTCCACATCAACTCTAGTATAGACTGTCCTCAGTGCCCTTGACTTTAGCCATTCTGACAAGTGTAAGATGGTATCTCAGAGTTGACTTGTATTTCCTTAGTGCCTAAGGATGCTGAGCAATTCTTTAAGTGTCTTTTGCCATTCGAGGTTCTTTTCTTGAAAATTCTGTATTTAGCTCTGTACCCCATTTTTAAATTGGATTATGGTTTTTTTGTTTTTTTTTTTTGATCTCCAGTGTCTTGAGTTCCATACATATTTTAGAGATCGTCTCTTCATCAGATGTAGAGTTGGTGAAGATCTTTTCCATTCTATAGGCTCTCATTTTGTCTTATTGACCATGTCCTATGCCCTACAGAAGATTCTCAGTTACAGGGGTTCCATTTATTAATTATTGCTCTCAGTGTCTGTGCTACTGGTTTTATATTTAGGAAATGCACATTCAAGACTATTTTCCAATTTGTTTTATATCAGGTTCAGCATAACTAGGTTTATGTTTGAGATCTGTAATACACTTAAGTTTGAGTTTTGTGTAGGGTTATAGATATAGTTCTATTTACATTCTTCTACATGGCATCATCCAGTTATGGCTGTACCATTTGTTGAAGATGCTTTTTTGTTGGGTATTTTTGGCTGCTTTCTCAAAAATAGGGAATTTGTAGGTGTGTGAATTAATGTCTCAGTCTTCAATTCAATTTCATTGATTCACGTATCTATTTTTATTCCAATACCAAGCTGTTTTACAGTGCTATAGAACTGTTTGAAGTCAGAGATAATGATGCCTTCAGACATTCTTTTATTGAGTAGGATTGTTTTGGCAATCCTGGGGTTTTGTTTTTCCATTTAAAGTTGAGAATTGTTCTTTTAAGGTCTGTGAAAAATTTTGGGAGATTTTGATGGAGATCGCATTGAATCTGTTGATTGTGTTTATAAAATTGCCAATTTTACTATGTTGATTCTACCAATCCAGGAACATGAAAAATCTTCCCATTTTCTGACATCTTCCTCAATTTCTTTCTTTAATGATTTAAAGTTTTTTGTCATATAGGCTTTTCATTTCTTTGGTTAGAGTTACCCCAAGATATTTGATGTTATTTGCGGCTATTGTAAAGGGTGATGTTCCTCATTTCTTTTTCAGACCATTTATCATTTGTATCATAGGGCTATTGATTTTTTAAATAATCTTGTATCTTGCCACATTGCTGAAGATATTTATCAGCTGTAGAAGTCCCCTGGAAGAGTTTTTGGGTCACTTATGCATACTATCATATCATTTGTAAATAATGCTAGTTTGACTTCTTTCTTTCCAATTTGTATTCCCTTGATCTCGTTATGTTGTGGTACTGCTCTAGCTAGCACTTGGAATCTGTATTGAATAGATATGGGAAGAATGGACTACCTGGTCTTGTTCTTGATTTTAGTGGGATAACTTTGAGTTTCTCTCCATTTAGTTTGGTGTTGGTTTTCAGCTTGCTGTGTATTGCCTCTATTAGGTTTAGTTATATTCCTTGTATCCCTGATCTCTCTAAGACCTTTATTATGAAGAGGTGTAAAATTTTGTCAGTGTCTTTTTTAGCGTCTAATGAGATAATCATGTGCTGTTTTTTTTTTCTTTCAAGTTGTTTAGACTATGGATGACATTAACAGATTTCAATATGCATCTCTGGGATGAAGCCTACTTGATCATAATGGACGATTTTTTGATATGCTATTGAACTTGGTTTGTCAGTATTTTATTGAATATTTTTGGATCAATGTTCATGAGGAAGATTGGTGTGAAATTATCTTTCTTTGTTGCATTTTTGTGTGGCTTAGGTATCAGGGTGACTGTAGCTTGGCAATATTTCTTCTGTTTCTATTGTGTGGAACAATCTGAGGAGTATTGGTATTAGTTCCTCTTTGAGAATCTGTTAGAATTCTGCACTGAAGCCATCTGGCCATGGGCTGCTTTTTGTTGTTTTTATTGCTTGGGAGACTTTTAAAACAGCTTCTATTTCCTTGAGGTTATAGATCTACTTAGGTCATTTATCTGGTCTTTATTTAATTTAGGTAAATGGTACCTATCTGGAAAGCTGTCTGGTTTTTTAGGTTTCCAATTTTGTGGAGTACAGGATTTTGAATTATGATCTAATGATTCTCTAAATTTCCTCCTTGTCTTCTTTTATGCGACCCTTTTCATTTCTGATTTTCTTAATTTAGGTATTTGTTCTTTGCCTTTTGCTTAGTTTGAATAAGGGTTTGTCCATCCTGTTAATTTTCTCGAAGAATAAATTCTTTGTCACATTGATTCTTTGTATTGTTCTCTTTGTTTTAATTTTATTGATTTCAACTCTGAGTTCTCTCTGTTTCAATTTTATTGATTTTGGCTCTGAGTTTGATTACTTACTGCCTGCTACTCCTTCTGGGTGAGTTTATTTCTTTTTGTTCTGGGCTTTTCAAGTGTGTTGTTAAGTCACTGGTATGAGATTTCTCCAAATTCTCTATGTAGGCTTGTAGTCCTATGAACTTTCCTCTCGTTACTGCTTTCTTTGTATTCCATAAGTTTAGTTAATGTTATGAATTCATTTTGTTCAAATTACAGGAAGTCTTTAATGCTTTCTTTACTTTTTCCTTGACCCAAAGGTGGGTCAGTTGAGAGTTGTTCAGTTTATATGTGTTTTTAAGCTTCCATTGAATTATAGAAAGCGTTTAATATCTGTCTTATTTCTCCCTTCACCCAGAGGTGATTCAGTTGAGAGAGTTTCCGTGTTTGTAGGATTTCTGTGTTGTTGTTGAACTTTAACTTTAAGCCATAGTGGTCAGATATGATACCAGGTGTTATTCCCTTTCTTTTGTATCTTTTCATATTTGATTTATGGATGAGTATGTTGCCAGTTTTAGATAATGTTCTCTGAGATACTGAGAGGAAGGTATATTCTTTGGTTTTGATGGAAAATTCTCTATATATCTATTAAGTCCATTTGAGTCATAACATCTGGTATATCCCTTATTTCTCTGTTAAGTTTCTGTCTGGCAGACCTATTCATTGGTGAGAGTGGGTTATTGAGGTCTCCCACTATTACTGTGTGGGGTTGATGTGCTACTTAGGCTTTATTAATGCTTCTTTTACATACATGAATGCCCTTGTGTTAGGGGCATCAATGTTCAGGATTGAGATTTCATCTTGATTTTTTTCCTGAGTTGAATATTTAATGACCTTTAGGATCTCTTTAGATGGATTTTAGTTTGAAGTCCACTTTTTTTTTTTTTGATGGTAGAATAGCTACACCAGCTTGCTTCTTAAGTTTATTTGATTGGAAAGTAATTTCCCAACCCTTTACTCTGAGTTAGTGTCTGTCTTTGAAGTTGAGATGTGTTTCTTTTATGTAGCAGGAGGATGGATCCTGTTTTTGTGTCCATTCTGTTAGCCTATATCTTTTTATGGGGAAATTGAATCCATTGATATTAAGGGATATTAATAATCAGTGAGTGTTAATAGTTTTATTTTTTGGTGTGTGGGTGTGTTTCCCTTCTTTGGGATTTCCTGTTGCTAAAGCACACACATAATAGTCATTAAATAACTAAATAAGTATATGCAAAATGAAACTTTGAGATACTATTATATATACATTAGAATATTAATGCAAATGCAATCATTTTCTATATTATAACTTTTAAAGTATTATTACACTAGAAAACTACATTTGGTTATATTTTGATTGGCTACACTAATAAATTCTCTTATGTAGGTATATAATAATCACAGGAAAATATACTGATATATTTATATATATATTCAAAGCTACTTACAAAAATTGAAGGAGATAATGCTAGAATGATCCACTCATCTATACACAATGGATCTTTCTTCCAGGCAGTGGGAATGCAGCGGGAGCTCTGTGGTTATGACCCTGGTCTTTAAACTCTTTCTAGAGACTCCCTAGGACTACAGCTTCAAAGGTCATAAGTGAGCCCCAAATCTGTGCTGACCCAGAGAACAAGCCCTTAAGTCAGGGAGGGGCTTAAATCCCACTACACTCTTACTAACTCCAATTGTTACTATGTTTAAGATTTCTAGACTGCACAATTTGTAAATAATAACAGTTTATTTTCTATTTACATTTTATATTTTAGAATAATTATATAAAATTTTGATGATAGCAATTGTCTTTCTTTTGTTCCCAGTTTAATGAAAAACTGGTTTGTATCTCAATAGGATTCATGATTTGGGCAACATGCTTTTGTGATAAATATATCACAAATATATACATATCTACAGACATCATATGTCATACATTAAATACATATGAAAACTAAACAAACCTAATAACTAAACTATAACTAATCTTATTTAGGACACATGCAAACATATGATGTCTGAAATTTAAACTTTTTTATTTTTAGCATTAGTCCTATTAGTTACTATTACTAGTATTTTTATTTACAAATTAAATTTTAATATAAATTATATTGTTCATTCTTTTCTGTCTGTTTTATTCTCATGATTTGGTTTTGATAACCATAGCTCTTTGTAGACCATTGAAACTATGCTGTACTTATCTGAAACTGTATAAAATGCAGACTAATTTCTCATCACTTTGCCTTTAACCTTCTATTTTATTTTTATTGTTTTCATTGTTGTCATTTCATTTCTGATCATTTTCTATAGCAATAGTAATATCTACTAAGAAGTTTTCTTTTGTTTCTTGGCAGAAAATCCTATTTCAATTTATTCTTTGTTTATCCTTGATACTCCACTATTTCATTTTTTATGTATTAGCATTTGTGTAGGGAAGGGTAAGGGATAGCTTTACTTTTATTTTCTCACTGTATTCATGTTTTTGTTTAGTCCTATGAGTTTATTTGCTACTGATTATTTTTTTAAGGTTCTCTATTATCTTACACATTATGAGGAAGATTTTTAAACTTCCTCTAACTTTAGCAAAGACCCAATAATTTTGCTGCTATTATGTTTTCAATTAACATTTATTTCTTTATTTAGTGTATCTGTATTTTGTGTACATGTACCATTTCATACATGTGGAAGTTAAAGAAAAATCTTCTGAAAATCATTCCTTCCTTCAAAGTTCAGGAGATCAAACTCAAGTTATCCATGTTTAGCACTTTTCACAGATGATGTATCTTGTCTGTACCTCAACCCCTATTTTCTGTAAAGCCAAGTTCTGTTTATTTTCTTGCAGTGAGAAAGAATGAATCCAGCATCTCACCCTAGTATCTTACATATGCTAGGTGAATATGCTACCACTAAGACAGGTACAACCCAAATGTTGCTAGCGGTATGGTATGGTGAATATTTTTAGCCTTTTTGATGGGTGAGCTAATGTTTTTAATTTATGTAAGACACCTCTGATGTATTTTTTTTTTTACTTTTTCCATTATGCATTCTAGCTCATTAAAAGTCTTATGTGATGATACATTCTATATTTAACAAAAATTGACTTAATATCAGAGGACTGGATGCCCACAGGGCCAAGACAGTCAGAGAGTGGTGACCCATGCTTTTAATCCCAGAACTCTGGAGACAAAGATCCTCAGGATGTTTGTGAGTTCAAGGCCAAACAGTGCCAACCATTTGTATGCACACCTTTAATCCGAGCACTAGGAATGTTAAACCAGAAACTGAGATATCTGAGTGGGGAAAGAAAAATAGGGGAGGAGAAGACAGAGGTTCTTCTCTTTGCCTGCATTCCCTTTCCACTGAAGACTCAAAGATAGATTGAGTCTGAGGACTCTGGAGACAGGAGATACTCTTTTTGGCCAGAGCGCTGGATAAGTGGGAAGTGGCTGTGGATTCTTTCTCTCTGTATCCCTGATATTTCAACTTTTCTCCAATATCTGGCTCCAGGTTTTTACTAATAACACCAAATAGAATTTTTGCAATAGTCTTGCATTGGTACATGTCAGTATGGAAGTGGCTAAATTTCTAGACTTTATACTTCTAACCAATGAGTGACTCTTTGCTGTTAAAAATTAGTTTTACTTCATCAGTCTATATATTTTTCTATTCACCAACATCATTTTTCATTATCTTTTTATGTCATGATTTTTCTGCAGGACATTCCTGTCTTCTTCTTACATTCAGAAAAAATGGAAAATAAAGATAAAACTTAGAAGCTCTTTCTACTGTTTCCTTTGAAATTTAAGCCTTTGGCTCCATAAGTAATATATATCTCTATACTCTTCTAATGTCAAACTGTCTCATCTAGAAGAAAGATAGAGAGATGGCTGAAGAATTGCTAGTCAATGAGATATAGCAAATATTCTTACTATTATTTTTCACAATGACAGTTTTTTTTTTTTTTCTCACAAGGGAAGCAGCATTAGTTTGCAATAGAAGGCAATGACAATTCTTCAATTACTTCATCATAGTAAGAATGTATGCCACATCCTTTATGGTTAGAACTGCAAAGCTTTCTAACAAGCAGGACAACACTCTCTAACCCCACTCACTGTGAGCTTGACTCTGACTTATCTCATTACAGAACATGATCACATGTGATATGAACAGGAAGTTTGCATGGTTTGCTTTGTTATTTCTCATTTTCTCACCTACCATTTCTGCTGATATCCTTCTTTTTGGGCAGGAAGCTAACATAAAATTATGCCAAGCTAGAATATCTGTAATCTCATGAATAAGCAAGAAATGCTAGGTTTTGTGAGCAGTTGGAATCTTGGAACTGCATATTATATAATGACTTGCTTTAGCAAGGTATTTGAGAAAACATCTTTAAATACCATTTTATATTTTCTGTCTTCTTCATAGCTTGTGAAAACATTCACAGAATAAAACTGAAACCCCAGGTGTCTAGTAACTGAGGTCTACAATTCCAACAAAGAGTTTATGCTGAGAATATACCTTCCACAGGCTGTGTTAAGCCAATGATTGACCACATTGTAGATCATGGGAGCATAGATTCAATCTGAGAGACTTTAGTCTCCTCTAAGATGGGCCTTGTTTAAAAGCTACCCCTCACTCTTTTAGTACTTTTCTTGCGATGCAACATGATCTAACATGCTTTCATTACCACATGCCTTCCTTCCTTCCTTCCTCCCTCCCTCCCTCCCTTCCTCCCTCCCTCCCTCCCTTCCTCCTTCCCTCCCTCCTTCCCTTCCTTCCTTCCTTCCTTGCTTCCCTCCCTCTTTACCTCCTTCTTTCCTTTCACTCTTCTCTCCTCCGCCTCCCTCCTTCCTTCCCTCCCTTTCCTCCTGATTTTTACTTAAGTGAGTTATGTACTAGTACCTAGTTGCTCTGCAGCTCTTCATGACTCATCCTCAATGTGTTTCATGTCTCTGAGAGCACCACCACCTCCATTTTTTTTTAATTTTTTTCCTTTTTTGGTATTTGTTTCTCAGACAACCTAGACCAGCTCACTTTTTTCTCCACTATTCCTGTGTTTGCAAGCAGTGTCTGTCCTATGTGGGGCATTTTAAGTTACAGATGTTGATATATATTGTCTGTATTTTCAGATTCATTTTCTTCAGGATATGAAGAAATTAAGAAAATTTCTTCCTGTTCTCTCTCAGGATTTATTTTTTTTCCATCTGTTGAACTTTAAGCTGGGATACATTTTTAAAAAGCACTCTCATATTCTTACATAAAAACTGAAATCAAAATGGAAGGCCATATGCATCGAAATCAGAATCTTTTCAGAATACTCTCTGTAATAGCCACATTCTACTGAAAGCCTTAAAGATGGCATAGAGACTGAACTTTGATTTTTGTTAATTATAAATTTTAAGCGCACTGGGGCTTTGTGAACCATTGGCTTCTGACCCAGTTAACAAGTGAGTGGGCTAGTAGAATGCAATTGTATCTTTGCAATTATATAGCAATTGCTTTGGTTTGTTTCCCTAATTTATGAAGAATTTACATATTAGAAATAGATTGGCAGCAATAGGAGTGAACTCTTATTGTATGTGCCCATGTATATATGTATACAATATAGGCCAGTTGTATAGCCCTTATTTTCAGAACAGCCTGTACAATATATATGTTAGGAATTGCCTTGAATTAACTTAGTTGTGAACATTGTGCCCCAACTAAAACTTACAAGGAAATGGAACCATAATTTTGTAGAAGCTGTCAAATGCCCATGAAAAAATGCTGACCTGTTGAAGTCAATTTTCAGTTGGGGATCTACTGGTAGTTTTGCATCTTCAAGTGAAGCTAAGTCCTTTATAGAATCTCGGCCAAACACTTATGCCGTGATGACGACAGGATAGGCAGTACAGAAGGCCTCTAAACAAACAGATTATTGTCCAAGACATTTGAATTCTCTGTAAGCAAATGAACTGGTCTTTCTGTGTGGTGACATAGACCCTTAAAGCACATTCTCTTAAAGTCTCTCTTTCAGAGAAGCCAAGGGGCCAAGATGCTTTTAGACATGGATTTAACTTATCCACTGTAAGGATTTTAAATCAACTTGGATAAATAGTCATCAAGACTATTTTAAAGAAATCATTTCTTGAAATGTTGGTAATCGATAGTTTCTGTATAGAAATAGCCTTGCTAGGAAAAGTGGAAGACATCTTATAAAGACAGTAGTTTGACTGCTGGTGATTTGCAATACGCAAAGAAATATTCAAATGAATCTGTGCGTCAGCACTGAAGCCTTGAAATCTATGCTTTTCTCATGAAGAGAGGTGCCCCTTAATAGCCCTTTAGTCAGTTTTCATTTTTGCATTTCCTTGCTTTAGGGTTGCAGAGAATTCCAATTCTCATTTATTTCATAGTGCTTGGCATGTGAACCTCTTGCTGGCTCAAGGAGTTATGATGAAATGCAGGACAATCACACCTTGAAGGGCAGTGACAGTATATCCACTTGAAAAGTAATTGCTCTTGGCTTCACACACAGCGACTTCGAAATGGAAAATACATTCTGAATAACAAATGCCAAGAACTCTTCTAATCTGACTTGAATTGTCCCTTATCACTTTAGGGAAGGGAGTGTGGCAGAAAGATAAGATCCAAGTGCTACTTATCACATCAAAACTACTGTTTGTTAAGTATTCATTGTCTTTCCCTCTATGCTTTTATCCTCCTTCCTTCCTTCCCTCCTTCCTTCCTTCCCTCCTTCCTTCCCTCCTTTTCTTCATTCCCCTGTTTCCCCTCTTGTCTCTCTATCCATTTCTCAATCCTTAAAACACATCATTACTGGAATTTTATTTTAATTATTTTCTGATTCTCTTTATGTTATCCCTTTATTCTGTATTTGCATAATCCTCAAATATATCACTTAGTTCTGAATTTATTAAAATGATATCATGACATACATAGATTCTGAGGCACTTTTAAACTCATCAATATTATTATTTTTAACTCCTTTATTTGATGCAAAACTTGACATTATTAGAATTGTCTGATACTCTCTTCATGAATATATTACAATTTATTGCACTGCCCCATCTCTAGTAGGTAGGATATAATGTGTCTTACAAGTGTTTCTTTCAATTTGTAATGAGTGCACATTTTCCTTGTACAATCATAAAAAGGCTTCCAAAGGAATTTGAATCCCCAAAGGAAATATACTGAGACTGAAAAATATTCAACCCAAAAAACTTTGCCCCAAATCCTCGGGAAAATGTCTATGTCCAAGTTCATGTAATGTGAGTCTCAGCCAAATACATGGGTTCATTTCTTGTTGTCTACTTCATCTTCTCTACTACACTCTTATGGTAAGAAAGATGCAAGTGGAAAACTTTCTCTCTCATATTACAGCTAAAGTTGTAACTAGCACTTTGTAATGGTTGCTAGTACAAGACTAGCCTTGGCTATATTAAGACTGCTGGAAAAAGAAAACTAAGAACCTGTAAAACACACACACACAGACACACAGGTGACATATTAACAGAAGAGGGTGATTCAAGCTATACTGGAGTCTGAGATTCTAATAATATATCTTTGATATCCAGAAGTTCTTAATTTGTATTCAATCAAATGTGTCTGATTCTAAAGCTCATTTTAACACATTTAAGTGTTCCTTGGCGAAACTTATAAAGATAATACTTCAATTTTTTTTTATCTTTACATTTTCTTTATTGTTTTAAAAGTACATTTTAATAAATGCTACATTATTAGGTAGGTACAGGTTTATAATTGCTTTTCAATTCCAAACTATTTTATTATTCTGTAGTGACCCTTGGTTCTGTGTGTGTTTGTGTATGTCCTGGTTGTTTGGGTTTCATTGGTTTTACAGTCAACTTGACAGGAGCTGGATTATCTGAGAAGGGGAGCTCTGATGACAGAATGTTTCTGTCAGGTTGCCTACAGTAGGCAAAACTGTGCGGCATTTTACTGGTTAATGATTACGGGAGAGTTCAAATCATGAGCTGGAGCTGATGAAACTGAGTTGGAAAAGAAGCAAGATGATGGGGGTGGGGGGTGTCAAACAAGTAAGCAGTTTTCCTCATGGCTTCTGTTTCAGTTTCTGCCTTTAGTTCCTCATCTGACTTCGTTTGATGAGGAACAATGTCGAAAAACTGGAAGCCAAATAAATCCTTCTTCCAAAGTCGCTTTTGGCCATCATGTCTTATTATCATAATATAAACCTTTAGTTGGTTGTTTCTGCCCTTCTGGGGGACTCACCACCTCCTCCCAAATTAATCACATGTGGAGGATTATTCTTTTTATGAAGGCCGGCCTTTGCTCGGCTTGTTGCTAGTCAGCATTTCTTAACTTAAAGTTATCCCAGCTACCTTTTGCCTTTTGGTTTTTCTCTTTTTCTTACTTGTATATATCTTGTTTTTACTCTTACTCTGTGGTGACTGTGTGGCTGAGTAGCTGTGTGGCTGGCCCCTAGCATCTTTCTCTCCTTGTTTCCTTGCTCCTTCTTCTCTTCCTCCAAGATTTCTGCTTCTATTTATTCTTTCTTCCTGCCAGCTCTGCCTATCCTTTCTCCTGCCTCACTATTGACTGGTCAGGTCTTTATGACCCAATCAGGTGTTTTAGACAGGCAAAGTAACACAGCTTCACAGAGTTAAACAAATGCATCATGTAGTAGGTGGTTTCCTGGTCCGGACTTTCAGGCCTAGCCTCAAGGTTTAGGCCCACAGAACCACAGAGACACACAGATGATTACAATAGTTTTAGGCTGATCGGCCTAAGGCCCAGGCACATAACTTGCTAACTCTTTACCCTTAATCTAACCCATGACTCTTATCCTGTTCAGCCATGTGGCTCGGTACCTTTTCTCAGAGCAGCATAGTTGTCCCCTGCCTCTTCTGGCTTCTCTCTGGTGTTCTGCTCTGTTCCACCTGTTCCTAGAGTCTTCGTAGTCTGGTAGCCCCACCTACACTTCCTGTCTGCCTTTGGCTAATCAGCACTTTTTATTAAACCAGTGGGCGGAACAATTATTTATAATGGAACAACATAATCCCCCTATAGCATCATAAAAGAATGCAACAGTTATATATTAAAACAAATATTCCGCAGCACTAACAAATGTAACACATGTTAAAATAATGTTCTTCAACAGAAATATAAGTAAGATAGCATTTTTTATGAAAATATGTATTAGTAATTCTAGAATTTGATATGTTGGGGTGTGCCTTGGTGATAGAGACTGTACTTATCAAACATGAGATTTGAGGCTCAATGTCTATCATTTCCATACAAAATGGAAATCATTATCTGAATTTTAAATTAAAGCTCTTTAATTTATAAAAGTAAATGTATAAATGGTATTCTCATACAAATCACAGAACTTCTTCCATCATACAATTGATTATTACCATAAGGGAAAATCAGCAACTTTAAAAGTTTGTTTATCTTCACCTTGATTCTTTTAGAAAATTTTGTGTCAAAATAGTTCAAAATTATACTACTTCTTGGATCATCTCATTTATCAAGAGAATAAAATTCTCCACAGAGTAACAAAAAAAAAATATGTCCATCAAACTGCATGAAGAAAACATTTAACATTTAGGAATATTGGAGACTTACCTAAGGTGCAAAGTGAATACCTAATTACTGGACCAAATTATTATTATTATTTATTGTACATAGTCATTTTGCAGGAAACATGGCCAGCTGCAACTAGAGAGATTCCAAGGCTAATGCTGAATACACAGTAAGTGCTTCCTCACAATGGAAAGATCGATCAGGTCTCACTAGGGTTCTGAAAATCTAGGTCTATAGAAGAAAGTAAGATTATCTAAAATAAAACATAAGCAGGCAGGTTGCAAAGAAGTTGGCTTTGGTTGGGCTCTTCACTGAGTGGGTATCACTGACTCCTGGTTGGTTTAGGATGTTCTCTGCTGAGCTGACTGGGCCTGAATCCATATCTTCCATTGTTTCAGTGGGCTTACCCTGACCATTTTACACAGAGAGTGAGAGCAAGAGAAACAACCCAATATTCACTCTTTTTAACTCTCGGCACTACACTTACTGTCACCCCAGAGAACAAAATAAGTTACATTATTGGTCTTAAAGTCAGAGGAGGTAGGGCACTAGAATGCTGTGAGGCAGAAGGTAAAGATACTGGTGGGGTGAGGTATTGGAGTCATTAATTCAGTCAATTTACCACAGAGACCAATTTCCTTCCTGGTTGAGAACTGCTGGAAATGAGTTCAACAATAAGCCTGTTGGAGAGGTTGTCAGATAACTATCGTCCCCAGGGAAAGGCAAGTTTCAGCTAAGAGAGGGCCTCTCTGAAGGTCAGACTTGCCCTTTTGCCTGGGCCCTTCACCAATCTTTTTTTTTTTTTTTTAAAGCTGAAGCTTCAAATTGCTTAGGATCGATTTTAACACAGAGAATGAAGCAACCCAGAAAACTGGAGTCCTTTGTCTCACATTGCTGTTATGGCAGGAAGCAATATGAGAAAGTGACATTACACCTAAAAGAATGGAGTCTTTCTCCCGAGGATGGAAACAGTTCTGGGAATAAGGTCCTCTTTACTGCTGTTAGGAAAGTGTTGGTCCCTGATTTTCATAAACCATGGGTATCTCCTCTGAATTATAAGAGGACTTGTGCAATCAGAAGTACAGAAGACAGACAAAAGCAGCCATGTTTCTCTTACAGTAACAAATACCAAAAAGTGGATCATGAAATTAATGACTTCTATCATTTTCTGAATTGTTTTAGTGTGCACAATTGTATGTGGTGACATCACAAACTTGATATAATTTCAATTTGCTGAAATTTCAGGTTGTTTCCACAACATACATTGATGAATGATTTTATATCCACTGTTAGAAAACAGGGCAATGAATCTTGGGAGATTAAAGACTGATCTGTGTTGCTACAGCAAACAGGAAAAGCTACACTTTCTGTAGGTATTTTAACTACCTCTCTCTTTAATGCATTATGTCCTGTGCTTAGTGGCTTTGCCTGTAGGACATGAGATTTCAGTATGCATTTGGCTTGGGGGAAATCATGCTCCCATGTATTAGCTGCTGACTCCTTTAATCCTGTTAGAATTTAATTTCCCTTGATTGAATGTGGTACTATCGGCAGGTGCTGAGTTGCTCTTTCCTATCAGTATATATAAATCCGGTTATTCTTTCCCAAACTGTGAAGGTTCCAAAGTCTTCTTAGGTCACACTATTCTGAAGGAGTTTTACTGCCTGACTTATTTGACAGAAGGACAGGAAGACTTTAGCTTACAGGTGCCTCGTCTGTGTTTGTGTATGAGGCTTGGGCTTATCTGTGGAGAGCTTAAGCAGATATTACAATTTGACAATAGCTTCTACATTAACTAACAAGTCCAAAAACAAAAACAAAACAAAACAAAAAATCAAAGTGAGTTCTTCAATATTTGGCAAGGTTCTGCTTATGAAAATTAATAGGGTATTGCATTCTTCCAATTTTAAGGCATAACCATGTCCTTTCAGTTATATAACCTGAGTTTAACTCCTCCACGCAATTATCAGAGCGATCAGGAAACCTCTGGGTCTCAGTGAGGTCTTCTGCACTCAGAACTTCCACTTTCTGTCCTATACCTACATACCATTCTATGCTAGTGATTTCCTGTACCCAAAAAAGCAAGCCAGTTCTGATCCAGTCAGTTTTATTCTGTTAGTACCTCTGATTGTTAAGTATTTATGAAACTTAAGATGAAATCATTGCATAAATTGATATGTTTGTGACATCAGGTGTTAAATATAATAATTCTACTTTATTAGTGAGAATCAAGAAGTAGCTCTGTAAACTGACAGCTTTTTAGAGCATCCATTGGTCTATTTCTCTGACCTCAATTTGTCTGCTAAATATGGTCCAGGCATTCTTTAGCCTGCTGTGTGTAAAGATAATTGAGATCGTTTGCCACACAGCAATGTGAGTTTACTCTCAGGATTTTTTCAAGACTCTCAGATTTAGAAGCATTCAGGTCAGAATTATATTTAAACACAAATGGGCCCAGTGGCAACACACAGATATTATCTGGAAGGTGCATGCATGTGCATGGGGGGTTATTAAAATTGCATGTGTGTGTTGGGGAAGTTCATTAAAATTGCTTTTGTAAAATGGTGGAATATTATCCTGCAGTTCTCAAGATTCCTGAATCTTTTGGAGATCAGAATTTTTTTCCATGTTATTTGTCAGTATTGGTACACATTTAAATTAAAACATTTTGAAGTTCTGAATTGGGTTTGACTTCTCTGTTATTCAGCAGTAGCTAGCCGACCACCCCAGACTGCCAACTAACTGCAGCTCTGCTTGCCAGATCCTGGTTGGACTGTGTCCTATCTGCCATTGCACAAAAGGTGTTTGTCATTTATTAACCATACAGCTAATATTTAACTTCTGGTTTAAATGAGGTAATCTAGGATTCAAAAAAGAGAGTTAAAAGAGGATATAAGGGGTTCAGTGGCAGCTGATAGGAGATGGACATGGGGGCTGAGGGAGATATTATCCTACCTCAAATCTATTTCTTTGTCATATTTAGAATTGGTTATTCAGAGAAACTGCAGGAAATTACAGATAAAAGAATAGCTCTGGGAAGTGTGCTGTTGTTAAAGAAATGCAGATATGTAAAGGAAATCGACAATGCCGAAGTGAAGCATCAGTGGATATGAATAGTCCTCTGTTCCATATCCTTTTTCAGGTCAGAAAAGATCTTCCCACAGAAGGAAGTGATTGGGAGCCAACCACCTGGCCCAAACACAGTTCTCTAATTAACACTCACCTAGGAACTTGATCTACCAAGGAGAGAATCTCTGCTAGAATCAATCTCCTACTCTGACTTCACTGTGCTTAATCAGCTCTCTGTAAGAATAAGCCATCTTGCTTTTCATTTTAGAGTCTAAATCTGAATGTAGCTTTGTGTTCCTAAAAGTTAATAGTTTTGCTGTTTATCTGTCAATTTGTTTCATAGATCAAAATGATTAAACTTATAGGAGAAGAATAAATTAGAAAGTCTACTGCAAAGTCATGCTAATCACTTGCTTGGAAAGAAAAACAAATTTTCTTTCAGTCTCTTAATTTCTTGGATTAAAGAGATCCTTTGATGCAGACAAATTAACAGGAAAAATAAATCAAACAGAAATTTATCAACATGCTTACTCATATATTCATCAGAAAAAGATGTATAGGGAACAGCCAGTTCCCAAAGACATGTGTGGTGGCTTTCAGGTTTTAACTGATAAGATTGGGAGGCATGTCTCTAGAGTCCTGGAAGCCTGAAGGGGATGTGGCCAGCCTAGTTCAAAAGGGACTGCTGGGATCTTGAATGCCCCAATTTGTTCCTGTTTTCTTGGAGGCTGGATCAGCATCCATTGCCTGGATCATCTTATTGCCAAGGAATCATTCTAAGATTTAACTTGTAATCATGAGTATTAAAATAGTCTCCAATAAATATTAATCCTGTATTTGGTATATTGAAAGTGAGACTTTTTTTTGCAGTAGCTGGTGTCCCTGGGTGGGTATCTAGCCCATCTACATATTAGGCTGGTGAGCTCATTCTGGGCCTTAAGCACGGCCAGAGAGGACAGGCAGAGTGTTCAGCCTTGGGAGTCTGCATTCCCGTGTGTGGGCTGGATGCTCTGCCCCTGTGCTAGAGCCTCCAAATGCCACCTCTATCACTCCCATAGCCACAATTGCCTTTTGGGTCACAGTGGGGCCCTCGGTCCATAACGCTTTGTTGCATGGCAGCTCAGCTCATGAGCTACCTTCCCTGACAGCAGTGATGAGAGCACCGAATCCTAACCACTAAATCTCCACCTCCCCGGCGGAGCAGGCAAGACAGGCCCATGCCCCACTCCCCAAGGCCACCCTGGGACCCCAATGGCTGCCTCTGAGTCAGGTCTGCATGCCTGGCTTGTGTGCACTGCCACCACCTCAAATCACATTAGCTATGAGGCAGGTGCGGATTTTGTCATATCATCCTGTCTTAATCGTATGAGACTTTGCCTTTCCTAAGGTTCTTATTCAGTCTGTGCACCTGCTGGAGCTTCTTAAGACCAAATAGAGTCTGTAGGTGGTCTCATGCTGCTAAGAGTTCCTGCATCTGCCATATTGCTGGCCAACGGAGCATTGAACCTGTGACACCTGCTGACCAAATGTCATCATTGCAACTGAATTGAGGTAATGGCTGAAAAGTATTCAATTCATGACTTCAGGTCATACTTTTCTATGGTAATTGAGAAATTTTTGAATGAATATATTGAGGGGTTCAATGCCTCAGTTCTACTATTTTTAGGCTTATTTTTATAATTTATGTTTCAAATTAAATGACCTGATAAATTCATGGTGAGCATAATGGAAGAAGTAAAATCTTGAAATCAACATTTGCTGTCTAGGATATATGATACGGAAATTTCAAACACTAAAATGGCATATAAGGTTAATTTTCTGGAAATTGGTTACAATAATCTTACGGATAGAGCTTCCTCTTTGGACATGGATGAAACTGTGAAAGAAAAATGCAGGCTTTACATAAATGATGAGAACAAGAAACTTGTTAATTACATTAACAATTAGGACAAAAAATTATTAATTATGTTAATGAAGAGAACAAGAAACTTGTTCATTATGGAACACTTGTTACTTATGTAAATGATGTAGATCAAAACATTGCTGATTCTATGAGGTCATTGGGAGGACTGTTTCGTCAGCAAAATCAAGTT
Source organism: Phyllotis vaccarum (assembly GCA_033318265.1). Classification (NCBI taxonomy): domain Eukaryota; kingdom Metazoa; phylum Chordata; class Mammalia; order Rodentia; family Cricetidae; genus Phyllotis; species Phyllotis vaccarum. The sequence goes on along the minus strand of JARWLC010000001.1, from coordinate 166,713,896 downwards.
CTAGAAAAATCAGTAGTATCCAAGCTTCAGGAATGGGTGGACCATATTGCAGTACTGGAAAAGGGTGGTAATGCATTTTCTGCTCAAAACAATTCAGGTCAACCCCTGGTGAGATATTATAGTAATGAAGACACTCTACATAAGGTGGTAAACATGACATGGTTACCCCCTTCCTCTCCAGTATTGTTTCTGGTTACTGTAAGTCAAAGAAAGTGTATGGGGAATCCCTAGAATTTGTAGAAAATAATTATGAGCTGAAACATATGAAAAATTTCAAGGAAGCCATATTGCTCCAGAGGGTACACTCCACTTATGTAAAACAAATGCTAAATGTGTGGTCAACAAAAAATTGGATATATCCTAGGGATTGGATACAGTTCACTGCCGCCATGTTGGACTATAGCCAACATTTGCAGTGGAGAAATTGGTTTAGAGAGGAGGCTAGGGCCTTAGAGCAACAAGGAAAGACCAGGGGTCTTTTTATTTCTTGTGACCAAATCCTTGGTGAAGGCATGTCTGCTGATGTGAAGGCTCAGAATACTTATAATGAACATACATTGTTGCTGTGCCATACTGCTGCATTGAATGCTTGGAAAAAATTTTTGGACCCTGGTCAGAAAATTGAGTCTTATACCAAGGACAATCAAGGCATAAAATAATGTTATACTGACTTTGTGCAGAGGCTTACCAAGGCTGTACATAGAGCAGTATCAGATCTAGAAGTTAGGAAGCAATTAATACTTTCTCTGCCCTTTGACCATGATAATCTGGAATGTATAAGAATGCTTATGCCTTTAAAGATTAGATCTGCAACAATAGAGGAATGGATTCAGTATGCAATCAATGCTGAATCTCTCCATTGTGGTGAAGAGAATTGGATAGACCAAGCCATTGCTAATGTTAGGGTGAGAAACCAGGTCATCACTTGCTGTAACTGTCATAAACTAGGCAATATAAAACAGAATTGCAAACAAGGTACTTCTGAAAATAATATCCATCTTAGGTATGATTCAAACAGAAGGCTATTGCCTTCTGGGTTATACAGAAGGTGTGGTAATGGATGACATTGTACCAACCAATGTAGATATACCTGGGACAAAGAAGGCAACCTTCTACCATGGGGAAATGCCTCTCGGGGCTTCACTCAGGAAGCACCAAAAAATCAGATTTCAAAGCCAAGGAAGGTCCAATCATAACCAGTCACAGTGGAGGAGCAGCATTCTCAGGACAAGTAGGAAATCCAATGCCTAATTTAGAAGACCATATGACATTAGATGGTAGAATAAATTCAAGAGAGAAATTGAAAGTTCTAAGAAAAACAACAAAATGAGTATTTTGGCAGACTTCCATAAATGAATAAAGACCGAAATTGAAAGTACGGATAGATGATATTTATATCCAGGATTTATTCAACACAGGTGCTGATGTTTCAATCATAACCCCACAATCATGGCATCTAAGATGGCCTTTACAAACAGTGGATATCCGATTTCTGGGTATTGGAACAATATGTCAAGTGAAACTGAGTGTAAGAAGGCTCAAATGCATACGACCAGAAGATCAGAAAGGACAGTTGAAGCCATATATTGTTGACATAGTGGTGAATCTATGGGGTCGTGACCTTCTGCAGCAATGGAATACCCAGATTAAAATCCCTCCAGGTTCTGATATCAACCGGAGACTCAATTTTGTTTCCAAAAATTCCTCCAGGTTCAGTTATCAACCAGAGACTCAATTATGTTTCTGAAAGCGATGTTTTAAGATGCTATAAAGAAAATTCACCATTCATTCAGGTTGTGCAAAAGAATTGCCCAATAGCCACTAAACCTAAAAAGATACTCACAGCGCTGCCTTTTAGATGGTTGACAGAAAAGTCTATTTGGGTTCAGCAATGGCCCTTGACAATAGGAGAAACTTCAGGCTTTGGAACAGCTAGTACAAGAGCAGTTACAGACTCATCATATTGAAGAATCAACCAGTCCATGGAATTCTCCTGTATTTGTTCTAAAGAAGAAATCTGGAAAGTGAAGGATGGTGATGGATCTGAGAGAAATTCATAAAGTGATTCAACCTATGAGCTCTTTACAATCTGGTATTCTCTTGCATTCCCTGTTACCAAAGAGATGGCATATTACAGTTATTGGTTTGAAGGACTGTATTTTTTTTTTATCATACTTCTATAAGAACAGAACAAAGAAAAATTTTGCTTTCATTATAGTGCCTACTATTAATAATTCATGTCCAGTTAAGAGGTACCAATGGAGGGTCCTTCCATAAGGAATGTTGAATAGTCCCACCTTATGCCAATATTTTGTACAACAGCCACTAGAAGTGATATGCAAACAATTCCCACAATCTGTCATTTACCATTATATGGATGAAATCCTGTTGGCCGACCTAAACATAGATACATTAGAAATATTGTTTGAAGAACTAGAGAAAATATTGCCTGATTGGGAACTACAAATTGCTCCAGAGAAAATACAGAGAAGATATTCTTCTATCAATTATTTGTGATATAAAATAGGTTTACAGGAAATTAGGCCCCAAAAGGTTAAATTGAATAGAGATAAATTGAGGTCTCATAACGATTTTCAAAAACTAGGGGATATTGCTCATCTACAGCCCATTATTGGTATAAAAACTGCAAACTAGTTAATTTATTCAAGAATTTGGATGGTGAAAAGGACTTAAATAGTCCAAGAGAATTCTCTGATGAAGCCAAGAAAGAATTAGCATTGGTGGAAATGAAACTACAAGAAGTACATGTGTATCTTGTCGATCCCGACCTAGATTGCATACTGGTTATTTTACCCTCTATACAGTCTCCTACAGGACTTTTAATGCAAACATAAAATTAAATTATTGTATTAGAATGGATGTTTCTGCCACATAGGCCAAGCAAGAAGCTAAAACATATCAAAAAAATTCTGATCTGATTTTTAAAGATAAATTCAGACTTTGCCAATTGACAAAAAGGACCCTGAAGAAATTGTTGTACCTTTGAGCAATGAAAAAATTGATCAGTTATGGGCAGACAGTTAACCTGGCAAAAGACCTGTAGCAATTTTTTTTAGGAAAGATTAATAACAAATATCCTCGAAGTAAGAGAATTTAATTTATAAAGGAAATTAATTGGATTTTTCTTCATGTGATACAGGATAAACCCATTTCTGGAGCTCCTACATTTTATACTGATGTGAACAAATTAGGAAAGGCTGGTTACAAATCAGAAAACTTAATGAAGGTGGCTCAAAGCCACCCTTATAACTCTGTTCAAAAGTCAGAACTATATGCAAAGTTATTATGGTGTTGATGGGTTTTATAGAGCCTCTTAACATAATAACTGACTCTCAATATGCAGAAGGAGTTGTTTTACATATTGAAACTGTTGATTTCATTCCTGATGATACAGACTTAACCTTACTGTTCATATAACTACAGGATATTGTCAGAGATAGAATACATCCCATGTACATAACACATATCAGAGCACACATGGGTTTCCTGGCCCTCTAGTGCAAGGTAATGATGAAATTGATCGGTTGTTAATAGGAAATGTGCTAGAGACCACAGAATTTCATGAGAAACATCATGTTAATAGTAAAGTGTTTTAATAAGGGTTTTTGGCCCTGGACAGTCAGAGGTCTAGACCCATAGACTTGTAGTGCCAGACCCCTTAGCTGCCTGCAACTGCTTAGGCCCTTAAAATGACTCAGATGTTTATATTAAGTTTATGTTGTTTGGCCTATGGCTTAGGCACATTGCTAGCTAGCTCCTTCATTTTAACTCAACCCATTTCCATTAACCTGTCCTGCCATGTGGCCCATGGCTCACTTGTATTTTTTTATATGTTTCTGTTGTTGTTGGTTGGCTAGGTTTGGGTTTTTTTTCTTATTTATTTTGATTTTTTATTTATTTTTTATTGTGTCTGCCATGGCCATAACAGCCTTTTTATTTAAAGATTGATATTCACAGAATATAGAAAGACATTCCCACAGCAGCAAAGGACTAAAGAATTTTCCCATCACGTGGCATCAGATAAAATAAAATTCTATGTAATTGTAACACTTGCTCTTTCTATAACCAACCATTTTACCTGCTGGAAGTAATCCTAAAGGTACACAGAGAAATGAGATCTGGCAAATAGATGTGTTTCACTTTCTAGAATTTGGAAAGATGAAATATGTACATCATGTCACTGACACTTACTCTGGAATGCAATGGGTGACTACCCTGAGTTTTGAAAAAGCTGATGCTGTATTTACCTTTTGGAAGCCATGGCCATAATGGGAATTTCTACTCAGATTAAGAGTGTGACAGTGCTCCAGCTTATGTTTCCCAATATAAAGCATATTACAGGCATACCACACAATCCTACAGGACAGGCCGTTGTAGAGAGATCTCACCACACTTTGAAAGAGATGCTTTATAAACAGAAGAGAGAAATGAGAAAATCCAGGGAAGGTTGCATAGTGCTTGATTGACCTTGAACCTCTTAATGCTGATGAAAAGGGAACATCAGATACTGAGAAACATTGGGTAATAGAGAAATCTTCCTAGATAAGCCAATCCATTTACGTCAAGGATGTGTTGACTTCAGAATGGAAGCCGGGATATGTGTTTCAGTGGGGTAGGGGATTTGATTATTTTCCACAGGAGAAGAAAAGATATGGGCACTGACAAAATTAATAAAGATTCACTCAAAATGCAGTCCCTTCCTGAGAAGGAGAAGTAATTGCTCATCCCTGATATAACAATTGGATACATGGTAAGGAAAATACATTTAACAAAACTGGGGCAGGGTCTCAATTTTGTCTTTACAAAAGAATGGATACAACCGTCTTTAAGACATTGACTGGATATTGAATGGTTAGTCACCTACAATGGAAGGGAGATCAATGATAAAAGATATAAACAAAGAACTATGAGAACAATTGATACAAATATGCACTACTGGGTAATTTCTCAATTCTCACTGCTTTACATCTTACATCTATACCTCTTCAAAAAAAAATGTGGTCCTGATTTAACTATAAATAAAGCTGGATTTGGAGTTGGAATAAGTGGCTTTCTGCCTCTCTAAACCTAAGAATATTGGTAAAGAAAATGTGAGAAATTCTGTCTCACACCAGAAAAGACACCTAGGGTGGGACAGAAGACAGAATATTTAGGGACCAATATTATTGTAACTTCATCTTTAATCTTATTTCTGTCTGTATATACACCACCCAACCATCCTCTCTGCATATGATCTTCTCATAAAGTCATAAAGGATATAAATATCTTCATTGGGTATCAATAATGCTTAATTTTTTCATTGTTTACAACATTTTCTCTTATTAGCTATCTACAAAGCATCTGGAACTAAGATGGGGCCCCCACCATAATGATTCCTACTGGTGAAAAAGGAGTAAGAGAAAAGAGCAAGAAAGAGAGAAAGAGAAAGACAGACAGAGACAGAAATTGAGAAATAAAGAACCTGGTGTATACCACTCTATCATTGCTTTTATTCAAAATGGTTGCAAGATAGCTCTCTATGATTATCCTTCATGTCACATCTCTAATAAGAATTCCAGATGGATTTTCTAAGTACTCTGAGAATGGTTATCGATGTGTATAGTCAGTCCATTAGGATCTAACTATTGTTTTAGCTTTTACAGGATCCCAAGGAGATGTCATTGCCCTCATGTCAGCAGGAAGTAACCCTATGAAAAACTATGCCCCTTTCCCAATAAACTTTGTCCTCTGAGAGTTATGGATAATCATTATTATGATAGAATAGTTATAAGTTAAAATTATTAAATTAAATTAGTTATAAATTAAAATTGTTAAAATTGTATAAATTGAAATAAGCTAGAATATAGCCTCAGGGATCTCTTTTAAAGAAGAGAAAGGGGAATATATAGGATAGATTATTCTACCTACCTACAAACAATTATTAGCCAAATATATGGGATAAGCTGAAGACAACTTGCGCTGGTATAGATTTGTATATTGATACAAATGTGAAATCATTTTATATGTTTGATTGAGATAATTTGTATATTGGTACAAATTTAAATCTGAAATTGTTTTATATGTCCAAAGCAACTTGTACATTGATATAAAATTAAATCTGTAACTGTCATATAAAATTGAATCTATAAGTGCTATATTTTACATACACTTCTACCTCTGTTTAAAATATTTGCACATTATTGTCATGTCTACCGTACAATTGCTACCTCCATTTAAAAATACTAGACAAAATGTATGATTGTACTAGTTATGATATGTACAAAGTTATACTTTGTATAACTCTGTTTGGATAATTTGTATATAATATATATGTATATACATGTCTAAAATACTGTTACCATTTTGCACAGTAAATATACCTCTGGCTAATGTTTGATAATCATACTAAAAGTCATTGTTCAGAGACTGTACACCACTTTATAGGTAACCTAATTTTACAATATAGGCTTCAATCCTTAGGATGATAAGAACTGCAGTCAACATTACTTAAGGTTGTCATGTCACAGTCATCTCAGATACAGGCTAGAATACCACATATAGACAGGAGTCTTCAACCATTTCATAGACCCGGAGATATGACATTTAACATTTTGTTATTTAGAATTTGACCATGAACGTGATGACTCCTGGCATCACTGTTTTTTTCCCCAAGATAGTGTTGAGCATCTAGAACACTTTTTTGGAGTTTTCCCTTTTGGCAAGAATGGCCAGTTGGGTAAAGAACTGTCCTTACCTTGACTGCTGATGTTACACACATGATGTCCAATCCGGATGAACAGGATGATGGATGGAGACTGATGAAACCTGCCTGGACAGGATAAGACAGTCCCTCCAAAAATGCCCTGCTTCTGAAAAGATCTGTCAGAGATCATAGACCTATAGCCAAAATTATGGATGCTCCAACGATGCAAAAAACTATAGGTGATTGTCCAGGTAGCTGAATGTCACTGTCCTCTCTCAAAATTCGGAAGCTACTACTCTCATGTGCTTCCAACTTTCAGGTAATATATTTTCCTTCTTGGGTCTTGAGGGGATTGAAAAATAGGCAGTGAATGTTACTATCCTATCATCCCTTAGCAAGGAACAGTCAGGTGTTATATTTTTACTATCCCACTGAATAGTTTTGAAGTAATTTATACATCCCACCATGTACCAATATTCTAGAAATGTATGATGTACCTTATATGTGTTGGGTATAGTTGATCATGCTTGTGCTTGGCCTTTTACTCCCCCAGACATTACCTTATAATAATTCCTACTGCATATAGTTATAGTTTAGAACCTTCTTAGTTAGACAAAAGGGAGAGATGTAGTGGGATTCAGGTGTTAACTGATAAGGTTGGGAGGCGTGTCTCTAGATTCCTGGGAGTCAGAAGGGGTTGTGACTAGCCCCATTCAAGAGGGGCTGCTGGAATCTTGAGCACCCTATTTTGTTCCTGCTTTCTTGGAGATTGGATCAGCATCCCTCACCTGTATCATTCAACAAGAAATCATCCTAAGGTTTAACTTGTAATCGTGAGTGTTAAAATACTCTCCAATTAATATTAATCCTGTATTTGGTATATTGCAAGTGAGATTTGTTGTAATAGACATGTTTTAGAATCCCAGCTTCTACAGCATATTCAAGAAAGATTAGTAAATTATAGAGTGACAATGAGATATATTTGCTATGCACAGAGAAATAAAAAAGGCACTGTTCACAGCAGGTAAACAGCAATAGAGTTCTACTATCAGCCTTTGCCAACTGTGCACTCTGTTTTCTTATTTTCCTATCCTTATCTAGAATACTTCAAATTTTTTCTCTAGGAATTTGCAGTAAATAAACAAGGCCAGCTAAAGCCAGTTGGGACCAGTGTGTCCTGCCAGCACAGTGCTACGTGTCTATGTTTCAGTATAATGGCATCTCCCTTGTATAAGCCATGCAAAGCTATTGTTCTTATCATTTCTGAGGCTGACACATTTAAACATCCACACAAGTATAGAATAGTGAACTATACATCCCACCCTTTACTGGAATTCCTCATCTTTACTCCATCTTAATTCAAGAATAGTTTCCCCTGTATTGGAGTTTTCCACACAATGAACTGTCTATCCACACAATGAACTGCCTAAGGCCCCAGGCATTGCAACACATTTGCAGAAGGTGCTTCTCCCCCTCAAGGGCCTCAAAAGGGTATTTTTATTTTTATTTTATAATAAAATCCCAGTTGTTCCTTTTCAATTCTTTTTCTCATCTTTGATTTCTTTCTCTTATGTGACAGTGTTGTGAAACATTTTCTTCTGGATATAACATAGCTGTTGCCATCTTAATCCTAACATCTCTGATAATAACAACAGGAGATCCTCAGCACAATCTTCCTGCTGACATTCCCCCATGGAAACAAGAATGGGAAGGGTGAAGGTGAAGGAAGACCTTCACCCAAGAACTCATGCACTCTTTCCCTCCTGTGAGTACCTTTCAACAGCATGTACTATGAGCACATAGTGAATGCTGAATTATAGGAGATGGAAGTTTGATGGAGGGAGAACTCCATTTATGTAGCTCCTGGAACTTTATCACACATCCTGAGGTTAAACTTATTTGAGGCACACTATTTTATATCACCCATGTCCCTGTAAGTAATCCCTAATTTATGATCTCACAAGTAGGCTCCATAAACTTGATCTCATTTACCTGGACCTGAATTGAATCATCCTTCTGCTCTCTGTGTGCCTTGTATGGGGATAAACAAACACATTCACACCTGCCCTGGAAAAGTAAATACAGCAGGTAAGTCCTTGGGAACCCAGGATAGATGACTCATTTCTCTGTCCTTGGGATGCCTCCATCCCTTACTGTTATCGACAACAAGACAAATTAAACAGACTCTGAGTCTCTACAGGGGACAATTTGTAGGAAGAGTAATGAATGACTTCTATAGAATAGAGTCACAAAATTTATAAAATTTGATTATAAAAACTTATTTTATGCTACCTCAAGGTTTATAAGGAATTGTAGGATATTGCCCTCTAGGCATGACATGGCAGTTAACAGTGGCACAAGATTTGACTCATTTACATTTGTTACGGAAAGGGAAGAAGGTCAGAAGTTAGTGCTCCAGAGAGTATTAATTTTGCTGTAGACCAGGGACTTTTCCTTCAAATGTAACTGACTGTGAGATGCCCATGATTGCTCAGGTCACCCTCAGTTATATTCCTATAATTAACCCCTATTAAATCAGTTGATCAAGCAAGCTAAATTTACACGGACTTTTCCTTTATCTACTGTTGATACTTATCTGAGGCAAGTAGAAGTTTGTTCATGTTTTCCTAGAACAGTTCACAAAACAGAGGGTCAAATTGCTTTACGTAGTCAATCTTTGTTTTTCCAAATATTGCCAATTGCTTTGACCAATAGGCCTTACTCTAGGTTCAAACACCTACCTGCTTTAAGAGAAGATGTTTATAGATAGGAGATGTACAGACAGACAACTAGAACTATATGTAGAAATATGAATTTACTTATAGTCTTAGCCAAAACTGGGGAAGTAGAAATTCTCCCTTGGCCACTCATGACAGCTAATATAAGGATGAAATAAAAGCAAATACATGTGCAGATTTATGTGTGAGCCTGTTACCTGTACTGTTATATAAGTTCTCTCTTTGAGATAAACCTTTCTTGGTGCTGGAGTCTTTGCTCTTGGTTTGGGCCATTTTTATTCCCAAACCAAGAATGGGACATTTTCCATACGATTTTAAACTCTAGACCCTGTTACAGAATATGCACAACAAATACAGATACACAGAACTCTTCCTCAGCCTTAAGAGGTAACTAAAAGCTGAATGAATGTGTTACTTCTGCCTTTACTTTTTACACTTCATGAATTCTTGACGTGGGAATGCCTTTCTGTATGCTGTGAATCTCAATCTTCAAATAAAGGAGCAGTTTTGGGCCATGACAGGCACCATAGATGAAGTAGGAGGAGAAATCAAAGTATAGGTTAGAAAGGAAGGGTGGAGTCGGAGGCAGATTGAGCAAGCCGCCCAAGGAGCAACATGTAAGGAACACAGGTGAGCCACGGGCCACATGGCAGACAGATTAATAGAAATGGGTTGATTTAAGATGTGAGAGCTAGCTAGCAATGTGCCTGAGCTATAGGGCAAACAGCATAAAGTTAATATAAGCGTCTGAGGGGGGCCTGAGCGGTGGCGGCTGGTGGCTAAGGGGTCTGGTGCGCAGGTCTGTGGGTCTGGGCCTCTGGCTGCCCGGGACCAGGAACCCCCCCTACTACAAATTCTAGTTGTTATTAAATAAAAACTCAGAGCCAGATGTTGGGGAAAAGCGGGAGTATCAGAGAGAGGAAAGAGACCAAAGTCATTTCTCACCCAGCCAACTTCTCAGGGTAAAAGCTATCTTCCAGCTTCCTCAGCCTGGCTCCTCATTAGTGTCACATCTACAAAATAATCTCTGTCTTCCTACACCTGCCTTAAATACCTTCTTCACTCAGTTGTTTCACTTCCAGGTTTAACTCTGCATCATATTCAAGAGTTTAGATTAAAGATGTGGGCTACTACTATTTGGTAGTTAGGCCTTGAACTCACAGAAACACAGGAAAGATCTGTCTCCAGAGTTACGGGATTAAAGGTGTAGGTCACCACTCTGTCTTTCCCATGTTGGGATTAAAGGCATGAGTTACCACTCTCTGACCCTCTTGGCTTGACTGTGGATAGATCTGTTCTCTGATATTCCAGACTGATTTTATTAAATATAAAATATATCATCCCAGGGGGTGTTAGACTCCTGCTTAACCATGCCCATAAGCATACTGAATTTTTGAAAAATGAATTTTACTTATCTTTATTTTATGTGTATGAGTGTTTTGCTTGCATGTATGTCTATGCCCCACAGAGCTGTACTGCCCAAGAAGGCAGTAAAAGACACTAAATTCCTATGGAACAGAAGTTACAGACGTTGTTTCTTGTATGAGGTTTCTGGCATAGACTTTCCAGCCTAGCCTCATGCTTTGGATCCATAGACCCACAGAAACACATGGAGGCTTACATTAATTGAATGCTGAGTGACTTGGGGCCCAGGCAGATAACTTGCTAGTTCTTGCTCTTAATCTAACCCATGATTCTTATTCTGTTCAGCCATGTGGCTTGGTAGCTTTCACAGAACAGCATAGTCGTCCTCTACATCTGGATTCTCTGTGGCATTTCTGCTCTGTTCTGCCTGTTCCCAGAGTCTTCTTAGTCTGGTAGTCCCACCCTTTGGCCAATCTGTGCTTTTTTATTAAACTTGTAAGTGGGACAATTATTTACAATGTAACATCATAAATCCCCTACAGTTGTTAACTTCCATGAGGGGGCTAGGAATTGAACTTTGTTCATCTGCAAGAAGAAGCTGTGAACTTAACTACACCATGTCTCCAGCCCCATATAAGCACATTAAATTCTTAAGGAGTATCTAAAAACCAGTGATATCTAATCTATACTTCTTATGTTCAGGATGTAAGAAACAAAGGCAAGAGCAAGTATTTGCTATCAATATTTATAGTCTTGCTCCAGACCCCAGAAAAGTCACCAGAAAGTCTCTAGTCATTGTCCTACACCTTCAGTTACTTTACATTTCAGAAAGAGAATAGCACATAGACAGATAACCTGGGGACAAGATCACCCCCTAGGCTGCCAGATCCTATAATGGGTACTTTTCAGGGGCAGGGGCTCACTTTTAAATCAAAACTGGAGCAATGATTACCAGGTCTAAGTTTACAGATTTCTCACTCGCACATTCCTCTTCTGCTCCCTCCAACCCTGCTCCTCTTACTCCTGCTCTCTTCACCCCTGCTCCCTTAACCACCTTTTCCTCTTGCCCTGATTCCCTCACCCCTGCTCTGTTGGAATTCCAGAGATCTCTGATCCACCTTGGGCTCAGTTATAAAGAGATTTTTTTTCTTCTTTTTGTCTTCAGAAATGAATAGCCATGTTTATTGTAGGCAACAATATAGCACAGGACTTTCCTAAATCTGCTTCTTATTCTCCTTTTGCTCAAGAATCTCCTTAGCCAGAAGTTGTTTTGTGAATGCCATACTCAGGTCTTCCATACTGTAACTAGAATAAGGAAACTGAAAGTAAAAATATGGAGATAGTGGGAAAAACAAAGCAGAGATGAGCAAATACAAGCCCTGGGAGAGAAAGACAGACCTCAATGGATTCCTACTTGTTGAACTAACTTTCACTAACACCAAAGGCTATTTTTCTTCCTCTCCGGTTTTATTCCTTTTCCCATATACTAATTATTTAATTGTATTTCTAGTAATTGTGCCAATAAAAGCCATGTGAAAATATGAAGAGGAGATGATGAAAATCTTGACCAAAAGGTGCCTGGTGTCATAATGAATTCAAAGGACTTTATACCATGAGCAATCAGGTTGAGTGGGGAATGGAGGAGGAGAGTACTGAAAGGGGGGGGGGGGGCAGGCACTTTCAGGTCAGGTAGAAACCTAAAACAAAGGGATCTCATGGAAATCTACAAGGATGAGCCAGCTAAGATTCTTAGAAGGAACAGATACATATCCTGAACTGGCCATCTCCTGTGACCAGGCAAGAGTTCAAGTGGAGGGATTGGAAACTGATCCAGACATATAACCTTCAACCTAAAGTTTGTACTGCCTATGGGCTATGTTGGAGTAAAAGTGTCCTAAAAACTAGGTGAGTGGTCAACCCATGACTGGTTACCCTAAAACCATGCCAGGAGAGTAATACCAAACCTGACACTACCTGGAACACTGAGACCCACAGTCTGGATAACCCAGAGTCCTAGGATAGAATCAAATAAGACTGAAGGAAAAAAATGACAATCTACTGATGCCTAATGATATTCTGCTATACACATAGATTGTAGCCAAGTCCAATTGTCAACAGAGAAGCTTCATTCAGCAACTGATGGAAACATATACAGACTTACTGCCAAATATTAAACAGAGTTTGAGGAATCCCACAGAAGAGTGGAAGAAAGATTGTAGGACACAGTAGAGTCAAGGATACTACAAGAAAACTCATAAAATTAACTAATCTAGGTTCATAGGGACTCACAGAGACTAAAGTGACAATCAGGGAGCCTTCATGGGTCTGACCTAGATGCTGCATATATGTTTCAATTGCATAGCTTGTTCTTCTTGTGGGAATCTTAACAGTGGAAGCAAGGGCTTTCTCTGACTCTTTTACTGGCTTGTGGGACCCTATTCCTCTCATATTTCACAGCCTAAATACAGGAGAAGGTATCTAGTCTTAGTGCAACTTGATATGCCATGTTCTCTTGATATTCATGGGAGCTTTGTCCTTTCCTGAACAGAAATAGAGGAGCAGTGGATTTGGGGGTCAGGGGGATAATGAAGAGCTGGGGGAGGGGCAAGAAGAAGAAGAAGGAGAAAGAGGGGACACTGTGGCCAGGATGTAAAATAAGAGGAAGAGATAAAGAAAACAAAAACCTTGAAGAAAAAAGAAAGAAAGAAAAATCTTCATAAAAAAAGAACTTTATAACAAAAATTAAGTGCAAGGTTAGAGAAGTTCTCTGTATAATGATTTAAACAAGTTCACAAAGAAAAATATAGAATTGTATACATGAACTCCTGAGTGAAAAATACTGTTTGAAGGTGGAATCACCTTTGGAAGGTGTACATGAATGACAAGTTTATTCAGATCCAGAAATGATAAGAGGGAGAGTCAGGGTACATTTGGATGCATTAGTCTCTCCAATTAGCTTGAAATCATGATCAGAATGGAGAATAGTATAGTTTCCCACGTCTCTGGTTTTGTTGACTAATGGATTATATCCTCTGGAAAAAATCATAAGCTTATAATACTTATACAGCTTTGTAACAAGTGGGGTATAAGGTGGTACCAGATGTGAGAAGCATGGAGCAGAAGAACTACAGGAGAAGCAGACCAATCCCGCCCATGGAAGGACTTTCATTTGCACTTTCCCAGCATATGAATAAAGCAAATATGAATTATAAATTGCATTTTAGAGATAATTCACATATGTGCTGCAGGCAAAACCCATTAAGCATTATCTTCAGGTATATTATATATGTTTATCAAAATGAATCATCTGAAATTTCATAGGGTTAAACTCATAAATGGTGCATAGTCTCTTAGAAGGGCAGAAATAATAATAATAATAAAGACCCATCAGCTAAAAGAAAGTATTTATATATTTAGAGATTAAATAAATAATATACCTCAAATTTCTCAAGGGGAAATAATAAAACAGAGAAAAGTCTGAAATTAAAACTTACAGAATACTTTCAGTCTCTCAGAAATGTAGTTCAATCAATGAGGAGTGGAAGTTTATACTTAACAGGAGAAAAACTTGAAACCATCTTCTTAAGTATTCATCTGAAAGTAAGGAGAGTGTACCAAATTAAATCTGGTAAAAACAGAAGGGAGCACATAGCAAATGCTGTGGAGAAATTATTTAAATGTGGAGTGAATGTAAAAATACTTGAGATCAATAAAGCTGGTAGCTGATAATATTATTGTTGTTTTGTGTGTTTTGTGTAAAGAGCAATAAATTTTTTTAACCTTTGGTTCGACAGACTAAGCAATGAAAGAAGGGCCACAAAGCACCAGGAGACAGATGAAAATGGGAGCAGCCCTGTAAATAAAAGTAATCAGAGAATACAATGACAATTTTTATTTCAAAAATAAAAGACATTCAGTGTATAGACTAAAAAAACTTTACCAAATCTGATAGAAAGTAGTAAATGCAACAATTCTGATGGGTATCAGAGATTTAATAGAAAATAATTTTCAACAATGAAAGTACTAGACTCATAGTGACTCACTTGTGATTCCTATCAAAAGTCTGGGGGAGAAATAAAATGAATCTTACACACAGCATCCAAAATAATTGACAGAAAAGAAATTCACTTGGCCTCTCTTTTTCTTCCTTTAGAATGTCCTTGGCACTAAAACCTAAAGACGACAATAAAGAAAGGGAAATTATAAATCAGATTTTTTTATGAACATTGATGCAAACATAAACTAATAACAAAGCTCAGTTATATGCAAAGGAATAATGTCACAGCATGATAAAGTGAGGATGGCTCAAGAATCCACCGGAAGTGTATATTAAAAGCTGAAGCAATGTAACTCCCATAGAGAAAGAATGAAACACAACGTGTTTCAAAAGATGCTGAGAGAACATTTGGCAAAACTCAATATCCGTATAAAAACCCATAGATGGCCAGAATAGAAGAGAATATTTTAACCTAATGGTGCCTAAGCAATCTTCTCTTGTTATACCGAGAAAGACACCTGTTATTATAACTTTTAATTATTTAATTACACTGGAAGTCTAGACAGTGCAGTAGCAAAACAAAATGTTGGCTTTTTAAGAAGATTAATAGAAAGGAGAAATAAAACTCATAATTAGTAGATACTGTTTGTTCAGAAAACAAAATTACTATAAACTATTTGCATTAAAAACTGGATATGACAAAACTATTGAATGCTTTAACGGGTGTTTTTATTGAGATTTTTAAATATTAATGATCCTAAATAATTCCAACGTATTTCTCCTAATAGTGGAGAACTTAATTGACATTTCTCCATATTATTTATACTCACCGGATGTTTAAAACTTATTTATTTAACATACAGATAATTTTTTTAAATTCAAACACATGATGCACTTTTGTTATTTAAAAGTGCAGGTTTTTATTTTTAACAAATTCTTCACGAGCACTGACATCTAAACACCTTTGAAGGATAGTACTTATAATAGTTAGGTTAGTTAAGAACTCAGGATGCTGAGGCAGGAGAGTTCTTTCAGTCCAAGAGTTTGTCACCATCTTTCTCAACATAGTGAGATTCTGTCACAAAAGGAAAGAAACACATAAATATATAGGTACTAACTATAATGGCTTGAAAAGAGAGGCCTATTAGAATCTAGAGAGAGAGATTTTCAAAATATCTTATTGTCTGTTCAGGACTCCCATTGCTAAGGAAGTGACAGAAACAGCTGACAGAATGCTCGAACTGAAAAACTTCTACACAATGAAGGATAACAGAGACAGCCTCCATACAGAATGGGAAAATATATTTGACTACTATGTATCTGACTGAAGATTAATGGCTAAAATATTTTTTAAAAACACTTCAAAATACCTCTGAATTGTCTAGTCAATAAATAAATAACTAGCTTCTATTGATCCACGGTTGTGTAAGCAGCCCTAACTATAAAATCAGTGGGTCCCACTCAGACAAGTGAGGAGAGAGGGTTCATCAGAAAGAAGATTTTACATGGAAAAAGAGAGGGACTGGAGAAAGTACTAAAGCGTGAGTAACAGAAAAACTCACTGTATATGTTTATGGAATTGTCTTAATGTTTAAAGTAAATAATATAAAAGAGTGAATGACAAAAGTGTAGAAACATAAGTGGCCAACTAAATATCTGAAGGACACTTTTAGTATCATTACCCATCAAAGGGTGCAGGTTAAAACCACATTGAAATTTTAACTTACCCCAATCAGAATGGCAAATCAAGAAAAAAACTATAAATGTTACTGAGGGTGTGAGGAGAAGAAAAATGTTTATATGTTGCTTAAGGGAATCAAAACTAGTGACACCTTTATGTAAATAATCAGTATTGATGTTCCTATAATATGTAACAATGAATTACAGCATGGTCTATCTACCACTCTGGTATATAAAGGACCCTAGATCAGCACATTTATGGAAACAGCCTGGATGTCTATTAACAGATGAACGAGTAAAGAAAATGTGGTATGTATAGAAAACTGAATATTACTTAGCTATAAAACATAAAATTGTAGCATGGGGGGTGGGGTACTGAAGATTATCTGGTCAAACAAATCACTCAGACAAATTTCAAACATTTGGGTGTCTTCTTTTTCATGTGAAATCTGTATTTAAATATATCTATGAAATGCACTCACACAAGTAAAAGTAGAAAGAAGAAAGTGTAAACGGGGGCGGGGGGTCCTCATCAGAGGAAGGAATGGGGGAAAACAGGTTTATATAACATGAAAACTAAATGTAAACTATTTAGGACCAGGAAAAGGACCCACAGAGATGAGGAGGAATGAGAGAGATGGAGCTAGGAGAGGCAAATGTATGAAAGTCTCATGATATATGTGGCACAAAAATGTCATAAAGAAACCAATTGTTTCATACACTCATTTGAATTTTTTTTAATTAGGAAAGATTTGCTAAGTTAAAATTATTTTACAGACTAAATAAATTGCTTTCAAATGACAGATAGATACAAATTTACTATATTGAGAAACTTGAGATATATTAAAAGATAATTATCCTGACATTAACCTGTGAGTACAACATAATACACTTAGATCTGTCAAGGTTTACTGTTGTGAGATTTATCAAAAAATAATACAGTTATATGATAATGGGGAAGTAGTTAGTCACAATCGGCCAAAGAATCTGAAAATTAACGTGGACACTCAGTATTACATTTCTGTTTATCAAGAGAAAACATTAAGGATAGTCCAAAGAATAGATAAATGGGTCAGTATGGCAGAAATTAGAATTCAGAAACAATTCCCAGTTGACTGATGACTAAGTATGGAGTTAATCAAAAATAAGTCATAAATATTTGTTCAATTATTGTAAGTCAATTAATTTTCCATATGGAAAAAATATCAATTACCCTCTCTAACATCTATAGAAAATGTCGTATGAGATGATCACAATCATAGGACAAAATATAAGAGCAGAGCAAGGTTCACAATGTGAAAGGATGTGTACATGTGACTGTGTAGAAAATGTACTTAAACATGATAGACTAACCATAAAGAAAATGTTCCTGAAGCAGATATGGGAGAAGGATTTCTTTCCTTCCTGCAAACAATATGTACATGCGCACATATACTTATATATGCATGTATGCATGGATTCATTAAAATTAGAAGTGTCATCATCAAAATAAACACAAGGAAATGAAAAGATAAGTAAAAGAGAGGGCAAAAATATAATAGCTTCAACCAGCAATTGACTTAGATATAATATAAAGGTTGTTACTACCTAATAATAAAAGACAAACAAGGCTGAGGTACAAGTCAGGGGTGGGACCATTAGAGTGGTTGCCTCATATGCACACACCCCGGATACAATGCATTTTTATGAGTAATTTTAACACTATACTAGTTTAGTAATATTCCTATAGAGCAATTGCAGTAGGTTTTCACTTAGAGTAAATGACTCATCTTGCCACAGTTTTTGTCCTTGACAGGGTGCTATGGACATGTTCCACCTTGTGGAACAGGCTTGAATTCCAATCAAAAAGTATTAGGTTACTATATTTTAAACGTTTATCTTTATCTTATGTATATGGATATTTTGCATGCATATGTGTCATAGATTAGTACATCTGTCAACTGTCATCATCCTTTAAGTTTTCAGTCTGTTTTCTTGTCTTTTTAACAATGAACTGTATAATAGTTATCTCTAATATTGTAATTGTTATAAAATTCACTTATCATAACCTGGCACATAATAGTTAATCAATAAACAGGACTTTTTGTTTTTCTAACATTTCATGGATTACTGTCAACTGGAACAATATATAATGCTGCATGAACTGTACCAAAGACACTCTCTACATCCAGAACATACTCCCACAATTATAACATCCTCCAGATGAAAATAAAATTCAATGTCTACTTGTAAGTCATGACACACATTAGTTTGAACACTATGTAATATAGACAACTGTTATAATGTTCTTATACTTTTGAGCTTATCATGAAACTGAGATTACAATATATGATGCATTTTTTCAACCTTCTGTGACAATGTGAATAGTATCTACAAAACTGTGGTTGAAATGGTTTATTTCTAACTATTGGTGACATTTTGGAAACAGAAAATATTGACATATCCCATCTCATTGCCATTGTCCATTATGGTTTGTTCAATTATAACATACACATCTGGAAAAATGCATGGTGTTATGTGAGTAAAGGACTGTGTTACCTGTTGTATTACATCTACTTTCTGCCCATATCTTCTTGCCTACTGAATCTAATCTCTACAGATTCTGGACCAAGAATAAGCCCATACATTTTAGCAAATTATTCTGTGGGTCAATTCTGCATTCAAATTGCATTTTCATCCTTCCTAAAATTTTCAAAGCAGCATTAAATGCTTTCTGTTCCAATTCTTATACCATTGTAGCTTAGTTTTATTTTTCATTTGACATGCCTGCAGTGAGTCTGGATTAAGAGAATTATTTGCTCATGTTCTCCAAGCGTACGCTTGATGATTGTAAACGTATTATGCTCTTTTCTCCTGCAAAGGGAATAAAATATCTATTTCTGTTTGAGTGCATATAAAACCACATAAGTAAATTAAAAAATAAGCTGTACTACTTCCAACCACAAACATCTATTTTCTAGTCATTGTATCAATGCTTTATGTATTCAACACAATATAGTTGAAGTGAACCTAAGGTAAAATGTTCCTCTCCCCAAATATCAAGTATTATTCATGCTACTCTGTGATCATTACTCATGGCCTATAAGGCCATAGGGACCACTGTGGCTAAATCCATCAGCTTGGTGAACAGTTGTTCAGAAATTACTGCTCCCATTTCTACCTCAAAATGCCCTTGGCTATGTTCCAGAGTTTTCCATAATCCTGTATTATAGGTACTCAACCATGTCATGTTCTTGCAGCCTGGCTGCCTCCCTTTTCCATTTAACAATGTTCATTTTGGTAATAATTCCTCATAGAATAACATATATTAAAATATTAGCCATGCTTTTTGATGGGAAGGACCTGTAGATATCTAAACGCTTGTGTTATAACTTTCACTGAAGTACGGGCACAGGCCCTGACAATACACAGCAGCCAGGCTATAACTTTTAATAAGAATTTCCAGAAGATAATGTAAGAGATCAACCCAAATATAAATTCAGCACCAAAATGCAAACCCAGCTCCAGCTAAATGTGAATTCACTTGTATTATAGTCTACACACATCAAGACTGTCTAAGCTCTGGGGTAAAAGTTTGTAAACAAACTTAGATTTTTAAAGGAATAAAGATATCATATGGTTTTCTTTAAAATATTGTTAAATACTTAATAGTGGTTCTTTAAAATGAATGCTACATCCCAATTACTAGACTGTATGATTATCAAGAGAAAAGATTGTGTGACTTTCCCATTACATGTCAGATGATATAATTAGAAGCATCTTTAAGGAGGGACTTATCCTGTGTTCTCTTAGTATATTGATGGGGCTACCAGACTAAGAAAACTAGGAGAACAGGAAGAACAGGGCAGAGGTGCCACAGAGATTCCAGAAAAGCTAGCAGAGGCAGAGGACACCTATGCTTCTCTGAGAAAAGGTACTGAGGCACATGGCTGAACGGGATAAGAATCATGGGTTAGTTTAAGAGCAAGAACTAGCTAGCAATATGCCGGAGCCATAGGCTGATGTTTCTGTGGGACTGCAGGTCCCAGGCATCGGGCCAGGTCGAAACGTCCAGGCCACAAGCTTAATACAAAATTGAGCCTTCAGTTTCTCCCACAAAATAGCATTCTAGTGGGACAAGCTTACTACTTTTTGGTATCCTCTTCATCTCTAGTCAAAGGACCTCAGGAAAATTATATTTTTTAAAGTCTTTTTTGTTGTTGCTTAACATACCCACTGCTGCACTCCTCCCTCCTGCTTCCCAGTTGTCCCCAGTCATTTCCCCCATCACATCTCCCCATCCATTTCTCAGAGAGAGTAAGGACTTCCAGGATGGGTTAAGGCAGTCTGATGTATCCAGTTATGACAGAACCAAGTCCTTTTCCCCAATATCAAGACTGAGCAAGGTGTTCATGCACCAGGAATAAGTTCTGCTCCCACTGACAGAAGCTCAGAAACTGCCCATACCATTCAGCTGTCATCCACATTCAGAGGTCCTAGTTTAGTCCCACAAGGTTTCAGCTGTTGGTTGAGTCAGTGCCCCCAATAGCTTGGCTCAGCTGTCTTTATGGCTTTCCTCATCATGATATCGACCCCTTTCCTCATATATTCTCTTCTATCTCTTTTAACCTGTACTGAGATCTGTGATCTTGGCTGTGGATCTCTGCATCTGCTTCCATCAGGTACTCGATGAAGGTTCTATGATGACAGTTAGGGTGGTCATCAAATTGATTATAGGAAAAGGTCAGTTTAGATACCCTCTCTACTATTACTTGGACTCTTAGAGGCATCTTTGTGAATTCTTGAGTATTTCCCTAGCACCAGGTTTCTCTTTAACTCCACAGTGGCTCCCTCTATCAAGGTATCTCTTTCATTGTTCTCCTTCTCTGCCCCTACCACAACTCAACCATCTCATTCCTTCAATGGCTAAGATAAAAAACACTAATGACAGCCTATGCTGGAGGAGATGCAGAGTAAGGGAAACACACCTCAGTTGCTGGTGGCAATATAACCTTGTACAACCACTTTGGAAATCAGTAGGGCAGTTTCCCAAAAACTGTGAACCAATCTATCCAGTGATTCAGAAATACTTGAGCATATACTCAAAGGATGCACATTCTTATCACAAGGGCATTTGCTCAACTATATTTATGGCAGTATTATTTTTAATATCCGGAACCTGGAAACAATCTATATGCCACTCAACTGAAGAATAGATTTAGAAAAAAAGAAAGAAAGAAAGAAAGGAGGCATATTTACATAATAGAGCACTAATCGGTAGGGAAAAAAAGACATCCTGAAATTTGCAAGCAAATAGATAAAACTTAAAAAAAAATCCAGAGTGAGGTAACACAAACCTAGAAAGACAAACATGGTATGTATTCACTCATAAGTGGCATTTAGACATAAAATAAATGATAACCAGGCTACAATTCTCTGAGTAGCTAAGTAACAAGAAGGAAACATGTATGAACCCCTGGGAAGGAGAAATGGAGAGGATCTGAGTAGATTGGGACCATAGTCAGTGGGTGTAAGGGGAGGTGGGAAGAGTATGTGAGGGAATGATAATTCTTCCATGTTTTATCAATAGTTGAACATTGCCTATCTGAAATGATTGAGAAAAAAGTGTTTTACATTTTAGTATTTTTCAGATCCTAAACTATTGCTTGCATATAATTACATATTTTGATTATGGAACAAGCCTAAACATAAAATTAATTTATGTTTCATGTATACTTTATATATCAAGGAAGTAAATTTTACAGGATACTTTTAATAATTTTTCTGCATAAAATTGTTTTACAGAAAAAAGAGTTATGTTTGGCACTATACTAATCTACAGAATATTCTAAACTCTGGAGCATTTCTGTTTTAGGTTTTCAGATTAGGGATACTCAGTTTGTAATACTATGTTTCTGAATTTTTAAAGAACCTTTCTTTTGTTTTCATATTGAAATGACAGCTATAATAGATCACTCTCTAGGCTTTACAAAGCGTCAGGGAAATCCCTTTCCAGATCAGCATTTTTTATAGATTGAAAATCCATGTTTTTTTAGAATGACATCCATATATTAGTATTCCATTGATCATGAATCTCTATGATTTTTTTATATTTTCAAGATCTATGAGTCTAAGTTCTTGAACACCTCTCTTAATCAAATACAATAAAGGCGAATCATTATTCACTGTGAAATTTTATAAAACCAAAGTAATTCTATGCATAATTTCTTCCTGACCTCTGACTTTCCAAAAGTACTAGAAAATTGCTCAGGCAACTTTCTTTTTAAAATATTGTTGAGTTGCCTTAAAATATTCTGTTCAGTGAAACACTTAATGGACCGACCTTTCTATGCAAAACAAACTAGACAGCCACATGTATATAGAAGTCTTGCTTTCTATGGTTGCCAAGGTGATTTGTCATGGAAAGACTTTCTATGTCTGGACTCTGTGTTAGAACTCTGGTACACAGTTATACACACCCTACTAGTACAGAGATCATTTTGGGTTTTATTTATTTGTTTGTTTATTTGTTTTCATAAATACAAAAATTCTTTTGAATTATTGCAGTTCACAACAGAAACCTTAATCTTTCTGAGAACCTCCTGAAAATTGAATTCTATATATTTTTATAATAGAGCATTTATAGTAAAATTTAAAGTGTTAAAAGCAAAGAAACTACAATTTAAATTGCATCTCTATGAAGAAGTGAAGAAATCATTCACATAACTTTGAAAATTTATTTTTTTATTTAAAAAGGTTTTTTCCATATATCTCCCTGTTCACCCTCCCTTCCCTCCTCCCAATTCCTCCCAGTCTGCCCTAAGCCTCCCCACACCACATCTCCCCATGCCTTCCCCAAGGAGAGCAAGGAGTCCCAAAGTGGGTCAGTTCAGCCTGGTGTACCCATTTGAGGTAGGTCAGACTCTCTCATTCCAATATTAGGACTGAGTTATGTGCTTCTTTGTCTGAATTTTCAAAGTAAATTGTACTTATTATGTGGTATATGATAGTGAATTACGTTTGGTGTCTCTATACATTGCTTTAGAATGAGATCAGGTTGTATTAGTAATGTCATGTAGTGATAAAAATTATTACCCCAAATAGTGATACTTAAATACTGAACTAAAACCTAAAAATATCTCACAAGTTGTTCTGCTTTTCTAATCACCCAGACAAGCAAATTAAGCATGGATAATATATGTGGCAGTCTCGTCATTAATATCTGTTTGTAAATATGTAGTATCATTGGTGACTGGTGATATCTAGTCATCCTGAAACTCAATGACTGGAAACAAACAGCAATAAGTTTATAATTTTATGGGTAGCTGGATGATTTCTGGTCATTAAGCAGGGCTAGCTGACCTTGGATGGACTCTCCCCATGATTCTACAGTCCATTGCATTGTAACTGAGGACTCACTGTCCTAGGCAGTTCTCAGTATGGGTCACTAGTCCACTTTGCACTACATTTCTGTCATACAATCAAGCCAGTTCAGAATTGCTCTCACCTACCAGGACTTTTGAGACAAAAATCCCAGTAACTAAAAGATAGACTCAGATTCCCATCAGCCATATTCCAGTATAAAGAAGAGTGTTGGGGAAGGCAGAGGGAGATTGATTCATTGTGACATGTGTGGGAGAAACAGGAAAAGGGGTCCAATGACCCCAATTAAGTCATTTATAAGGTTCCAATGTGGGTTTATATTTAGATAGAAGACAAGAGGCTACTTGCAGTCAATCAGTTCTAGGAAGATGTAGCCTTAACTATCACTGAGCCGTTGTTTTCTCAGCTTGTCCAATACTTTGGTCCCTCTGGGGTGAAATACTGGTAATTGTTCACTTACTAATTGCTTAGGGTGTAGCCTTTTTTCATAAATAATTGTCCTTATTGGGAGGGTAGATAATCTATCTTGTGAGGTTCTGTTCTTCCTGGAATTTAATGTCACTCAAGAATATATGTTATGCATAGTAATTTATCACTATGCCCTCACTTAAAGCACAGGAGGCTGATAGACACAGCATGAGGGCAGGATGCCAGGCTTTCATCCTGGTATAAGGTGAGAAATCAATGCTTTTTAACAAACACAACTTCTAAGTATCTGTTTTACTCTCCCCAGTATGGACTTCATAGAAATAGTAGAATTGTTGAGCTCTCATGTTACCTCGTTGTAGAACTGGCCTAAGCATCATCTTTGCAAAAATATTTTGGTCAATCAAAGGAAAGATTGGCCTTGATTTAAGGAGTGAGTAAACAAAGTCCACCTTATGGCCACCAAGTCGAGTGGAAGTAACAAATTATGAACGGTTGCTTTAACCATCCTACACAGCATGTATGCATAATTAAATATTTATTTGTAATATTTAGCTTTAAATCTCTGACAAAAGGTAATGCTATTTTTATGCATAATAAACTACTCTAATCACAAGTTTTCAAGCACATGACTTTGGATACTAAGATAGTATTTTCTAAATTGGCCTATTTCAAGAAACATTGGAGGACATAATTTGGAGTTTACTGGTGCTCAGTGCACTAAGGAAGGGAAAAGACGTTGGATATATTCTATACCTGAAAGAACTTTTAAAAATAAAAACATACAGAAAAATGTATTTTAAGAAACTGAATATTGGGAAGTTCAGGGCAGAGTCACTGAGTGCTGAAGGGCAGAAATGTGTGTGGTAAACCTGGGACATACTCAGCTGTCTGAAGAGTGTCTAGTCAAGTGCACAAGCAAAGAATGTAAAAACAGTCGATTCCCAGATTAGAAAAGTAAGAAATTAGTCTTGGGAGAGCTGCCTAGTTAGAGCTCCCAGGATAAAGAGCTAAATATATAGAGAACTTGAGAAAGAAGCATTATGTTTCATATTTGCTGCATGAAACAGCATCTAGCTATGAAAACATAATACATGAGAGGAAGTATCACACTGAACAGAATTAGAGATAATTTTATGTGCAAGAAGAAAGCAAATCTAGATACGAAGCAGCAGGAAAATAATGAAACAGATAAAAGGAGAAGAAAACAGTAACAGAAGAAACTATCAGTAAAATGGGAGACATACTCAAGTGGTTTGATTTACGCTACAGGGAAGTACTCAGAGTGGACAAAGAGTACATAGACAAAAATGTTCAAGCCACATATCTGAACATACATAAGGATTCAATGCCCAAATGATGAGTACGCTAGGTATATTATAACAAACTATTCTAAATCAGTGATAAAACCAAAAGCAATAGAGGAGCCAGGATGAGAAGAAAACAGACCAGGGCAACACCAAGGAACTCTGTGTAATGAGCCTCATATTGGTTTAACATATAGAAATCAATGAATGCTTCCTTATTAGAAAGTTAGGAGAATCCATGTGGCCATTTTCTCAATTAAAACAAACACACATTTGCAGATATCCAACATCAATC
Source organism: Phyllotis vaccarum (assembly GCA_033318265.1). Lineage (NCBI taxonomy): Eukaryota > Metazoa > Chordata > Mammalia > Rodentia > Cricetidae > Phyllotis > Phyllotis vaccarum. The sequence continues at coordinate 166,688,023 of JARWLC010000001.1, read as the reverse complement.
TCTGATAAGTACTTTCTAAGAGTCTCTTAAGCCAATGAAGTACATTTGCAAATAGCCCACAATTAACTTCACAGTTTATGGGTAAAGACTAAATGTTGTACATTTTAGGTTATATTCAATATTATATTTAAGGAATCTTGTGAAATCTCAATGATACAACAGCTAAAAGACAAGATTATCGAGATTTTAGGATACAAAATAACATCTCAAAAGGGTGAGTATGAAGGTGGAAATACCGTGAGTCACACTGACATTTGTAGAAGTGATATTTGCATAAATAACAATTTCATAAACTTATACACATAGAAAAGTATCAAATTTCAGTATGTGTTTTCGGTTCCATACCTAGCTTGATAAAGCAGTTTTTTATTTAGTAAGGAAATTGTATTTTCCTCATAAATTTTTGATATTCTCTTTGGGGACTTTTTCCTTCAAACAGCAGTTTCAAAATACTAGCAAAATAAAATGAAAGATACTATTATAATTGTAAAACATTGATCAAAAATTTCCATAATTCAAAACAGACTTTTTGAGAGAAAAACATCCTATAAACAGACACATTGATTGCACTGAGGATCACGAGTGTCACTTTGTGAGTAATTCATTTTTGCACTACTCTAAAAAAAAGACTCCCTGTTAATCCATGTAGTTAAAGCACCTTCTGTGTTGGCCAAACTTCCATGGGTATCTGGATTTTGTGGAAATGTGTTGTGGATATAAAAGGTCCTATTACGTACTGACCTTTCTGACTTCAAGAGTGTGATCCTGTCCATTTACTTTAGATTTTACAAGTATGTTCAAATATACAGAACAAGGACAGCTTGTTCCATTAACTGAGAATAAAGTCCTGGCTAGCATGTAGTTTCAATGCACTATCTACTGTGAACTCCAGCTAACTACAACAGTAAGACAATATGTACCCCACTTTATCGCAAGAGAAATACTTCATGCAAAATATTGCCTATGTTACATAGCTAGTATGGTTCTGATCTGCTATATTTTAGTACATTTTTTCCTTTTTCTTTAAAACACTTTGTCAAGCTAAAAGTTACTTAAGTCAGAACGTGATTTTTGATTAAGTGCAAGGTATTTGAAATAAAAATTTGAAGATGCAAGTGGGAGATCTTAATATAGTCAAGTAGAAATAGAATCTATTAGCCCTGGCATGCACAGAAGGCCAAACTTGCAGAAATAGTTACCAGTGTTCCATTCTCCACTACAGCAAAAGAAACCAGTCAGATGAGCATGTGGTCTACATAGCTATTTTCTGCTACATTTCTAGCAGCAGAAATAGATGAGCATAGTGATGCCTGGATATAAAAGGGCACCCTGTGTTCTTTCCAGATACTCAAGGAAATAGGTTACCTTGTCACCACAGTTACAATTGTTATTGTGACCCACCTTTAGAATTTTTGCAAAACAATAATATATTTTTCTGCAAAATAATGTTATAGCTATTTCTATCAAACAAACAACATGACATTTTAATAGAATCACATCAGTCTAAAAATGTGTCTCAGTTTCATTCAGTATAAGTTAAACCACTAAATATTATCAAAGATTTTAGCAGAAGACAGTGGTTTAAATTTATAGCTCATTTAGTGTAAGCTATTGTCTTTAAAAACAATTTGAAATTTAAAAGAGTTGGCTCAGAATTTTAAGGACACTGCTTTTCTTTTGAAGAACCTGGGTTTGATTTGCAGTTCTCACTCCAGTTCCAGGGAATCTAATACCCTCTTCTGGCTTGTGTGAGTACCAGGCATGCACGTGGTGCACAGATATACATGACTGCAAACCATCCACACACATCAAAAATAAATTTACAAAAGAAAAATAAAGATATATTTTATTATTTGGAAACTGAAAAGCAACCACATGCAGAAAACATATCTGAGCTGTGTATTCTAGACATGCATACATGTTCACATGTATTTTCAATATCTTCTTGTTCAATAAACAAAAGTGTAGGGTATAGTATAACGTTTTTGACCTATCCATTCTGGCCTAGCCCCAAGATCTAGACCTGCCTCAGCTGATTAGCTCTGCCTAGCCCTGTGGTCTAGATCAATAGTCCCAAAGTTCCAAAGAAACACACAGACGCTTATATTAATCACATGCTGTTTGGCTTATGACTCAGGCTCATTGCTAGCTAGCTCTCATATCTTAACCCATTTTGATTACTCTATGTCTTGCCAAGTGGCTCATGGCTTACTTACCTGAGTTCCTTTACATCTTGCTGTCTCAGCAGCAGCTCCCAGCATCTCCATCTGACACCATCTTCTTTCCCCCTTATTTATGTTTGGATTTCCTGTCTGCCTATAAGATGGCATGTCATCGGCCAAAACTGTTCTCTTATTATCCAGTGGTATTTCACAGTATACAGAAAGACATTTCATTTCAGTAGGGTTGGATAGATTTTCTTAATGACTCTTTTTGCACTTTGAACATACTTTTGTTTATGTTTGCTAGCAGTGTTTTTGTCCCTGTTCTTTTGTATACTGTAAACAGTAAGGCTGCATTTTGTAAGTGAATTTCATCATCTGTGCCCGCCCTGCAGAAACTACAGAAATATTGATTTTATTCTACTTACTGTTCCTTACACTTTCCATGGCTTCTGAATGCCTCATTTTTGTTTCTTGTGGTGTCGAGTCTATTTTCTATTTCTAATAGGAATGACTTTCAAAATATAAGCAACAATTATTGGCTATGTGTCTTTTTATGATAAGAAAGTATATTTTAATTTGCTTTCCTTTATAAATTTTCTTTTCCCACTCACATACAGACAGGAGGGAATGTTTATATATTTGCACTAATGTGTTCATTGAGAAATAGTGTAGTAACATGGATTCATTTTATAGTACCATACAACTTTTACCTGTATGTACTACCTGGTAACTGCATCGAGAAAGAAGCACACACTTCCTAGCAACCTCAAAAAAGCCACTAGATCTTGTCTTTGCATATATTCCCAGTCTTGACATTAACTACCATTCTAACTGGTCTTGAGGTTTGTATAAAAGAAATCCTAGCATATATGTTCTTCTGGGTTTGGCTTCTTTACTGTACATAATATATTATTATTATTTATCAAAACATGTACCAGTAACACTTTTATTATTGACTTTATCCTGATATATGAATAAATAACAGTTTTATAATTTCCCATGGACTGACATCTCTGTTTCTAGTTTAGAGCTACTGTCAGTCACAGTATTATAGACCTGTTCATTTGTGCAATAGGTAAAGCACAAACAAATATATTCCTGAGTATATATCAGTGAGAGACATGCTAGTTCACAGAGTAGGTAAATGATAACCTTTCCTAAAAGTGTCTAAAAGTGATGTTCCACTTACCTCCACTGTTTATTGATACAGTGGCATTGCTGGAGATGCCCATCCTCTCCAACACTTGATACTGTTATTTTTAAAATTTGAGATCTTTCAAAGAATTTATTTATTTATTTACTTATGATTTACTTACTTATTTATTGTGTGTGTGAGAGAGAGGGAAGTGAGTGGAGTACTGTGTACTATGACAGGTATAAAGATGCAGAGTAGAGCTTTGTGGAGTCATTTTCCCCTATTCACTTCTATATGGGTTCTGGGGTTCAAATTGAGATCACCAGAGTTCATTAGAAGTGCTTTTAACATCAGGACCATCTAAGCACCACAAATGTGGGATTCTTTTTCAGATGTATTATGACATTGAAAGAATACCATGCTGAGCTCCTGTCATTATTCACATATCTTCTTTTATGATATACATTAAACCATTTTTATATCCAAAAATAAGTTTCCTTAGTGGTATTTTAAGATAGAATGATATTGTAAAGTGGATATAGAACAATTGCTTATTGAAAGCCAGTTATAAAATATTGTAATATAAAGTAATGAGACAAAATACTTCAAGTGTATGATTTCCATAAATAACCAATAAGATGAATAAAAAGTTGTCCCCTAAAACTTTATAAAGTGAAGTGAAAACATGAATGAATGATGAAAGGCTCTCACCAGTTGTAAGATACAAAACTGTAACACAATTGAGATAGAAAATAGTTGAAGACTTTTAGAGATTAATGAGTGAGCATAAAAGTTGGAGCTACTGCACTGAGTACTCATCTGAGAGTGGATAAACATGAATAACTAATAAGATAAATGGATATGTCACTGTTCTATGATGCTTAAGATGAGCGAAACATATATAGATATTTTATAAGAATAGACCTTTACACAATTTTGAACTAAAAGCAACTGATGTGTTATGCATAAGCTAAAAACCCCAATAACTTAAACAATTTGTAAAGTAAGGAAATATATATGAATAATGATAGAAATTCAGTACATAGACTAATAACATAATCATTTTGGCACTTAAAGGAAATGAAAATTATCTGACCAACTGATTCATAATCACTTGAGGTGAGGCCCAGAAATCTGCTTTTTGAGGGCTGAGAGCTCTGTATGTTAGGTCTATAATATTACTAAGAATACTGATAATATAAAGAGCTGGAGAAATAAGTAATTTCTAAACAGTGGTTGTCTTTGATGATGGAGCTGACAGAGTCTCAGATATCTGTAACATAATGTTAATAAACATTAAAGAAAATCTAAAGCAGTAAAGGGCAAAACACAAATCTCTTAGAAGAATGTAGGTCTTAATTAAGTTATTATTACAATACTTTTGATCTTGTCAAATGCTTTAAAAAATAGCTGTAGAAACTAAGATGCAAATAGCTGCTGGAATAATCAGTAAGCATAGAAGCAGGAATATCTGACATCTTTCTTAGTCTTTCAAGTTTGATTGAAAAATATCTTGATTCTAAGACAGGTTTTTTTTTTTTAAACAACAAAGCAACAGAACCCACAATTTTGTATCCATTAAAATCCATTAAATGTACCAGATCAAAATTTTCATGATTTTGTCACTCAAAACAACAGAACATGAAACCAGCCAGCAAAGTGGAGATTAAAATATAACAGAACCTATAATCTATAATTTGGGCTCTTTAGTGTTTTTAGGAGAGCAGTTCTTTTGACAGTGATTGCATTATTGTAGATTTATAATAAGAAAGCATGTTTATATAGGCAAAATGCTACTTTAGTTTATTTATATGTTGGAGTTGTGTAAGATTACCTTTAAACTAGAAGATTTATTTCTAAAAGTATTATTTGGTGATGGAATATTTTCTGTCTTCCATGTCCTCCTGACAGGCCTGTCTGACAAACTCCCAAATATGCATAGTGTGTAATTAAATACATCAGAATCTTGGATTTCCCTACATTGAGTAGGCATATTTCTGTTCAAATCTTATGAGGCCTTTCCTCATGTTTCTTTGCAACACACAATTATTCTGAACAGAGAACAGGTATCCCCTATAGGTTATATGATATCTTCCCATATAGCTGAGTTCATAATTAGGCACATCTCTGTCTAGACCCCGAAGTCTGAACCACTTCAGGCTGTAGAGATGTAGTTCATCTCATTTTCAGCAGTGACCCTGTCTCATTAGCTGAACAGAAGATGAAAGCAGCTGTGAATTTAGAGCCTTGGATTTTAAAAATACAAGTGCTCATTCTCAGAATTCTACAGAAGACACTACCACAAGAACATGCTCTTTTCATCACCATAAAATGCTGAGTCATTCTGGATGATGCAAATGCAGAAGGACATTCAATAAAGAGAGATTAAGATATTGGAGGAATTCTGCTGGAAGACGTTTTCATGAAGGTAATTAAATTTGAAAGTTAGATGGTATTGAAGGAAACAGGAGCATTAGGAAAGAGTGGTAAGAGGGCAGATACTGAGAAAAACTAGAAGCTGCAGGGTCAGGTGAGGAATACATACAGAAGAGTCAAGCATAACAATGAGAGCAGACTGCTGGCATATATCCCTGAGAAAGCTGAAAAGTGCAAAGACTTAATTGAAGAATGCTATCTGCTTCTTGATTAAGAAAAATCTTCCTTCATAAGCGTATCAGACCTTTATCACAAACCATTTGGAAAACAGTACAGAGAAAGGTGCATCTTGAATGGTTGCCATTGACATCTACCAGTTTCAAAATTTTATAGTTCATTTCTGTTTTATAACAATTTTGTTTACTTCTCACAGTTTTTAATTTTAAAATAATACATGCTTCCTGTAAGAAGTTTTCAAAAAAGCTAAAAATATAGAAAACATCAGTTGCAATATTACCTACTATATGGGATTGTGTTGTTACATTGTAAATAATTGTCCCACCCACTGGTTTAATAAAAAGCGCAGATTGGCCAAAGGCAGGCAGGAAGTGTGGGCGGGGCTACCAGACAAAGAAAAACTCTGAGAACAGGAAGCACAGAGCAGAACACCAGAGAGAAGCCAGAAGAAGAAGAGGACAACCATGCTGCTGTGAGAAAAGGTACCCAGCCACATGGTTCAACAAGATAAGAGACATGGGTTAGTTTAAGGGTAAAGAGCTAGCAAGCTATATGCCTGGGCCCTAGGTCGATCAGCCTAACACTATTGAAAGCATCTGTGTGTCTCTGTGGGACTGTGGGACTGCGGGACTGCGGGACTGCGAGTCTGTGGGTCTGTGGGCCTAAACCTAGAGGCTAGGCCCACAAGTCCGGATCAGAAACCTCCTATTACAATCTACTGTAACTCAGTGTACAGATTTTAATTTGGGTCTCACAATTTGAGTACTAATGAGTTACTTTAAGATGAAATGATTGCTGTGTGGAGATGTCAAATGTCTAGTTCAAGACCATACATCATACAGGGTTGGTCTTAATTCAATAGACTAGATTCTATCTGCCTAACTATGGTGCCGCCTCCTGGTGCCTGAAGCTTATTAGCAGAACCACACACTGTTGGCCTCTTCTGCCTTATTACTTTATGAAAATCTGAGTTTCATTTCTGCATTGAAGTTCATTAGTATTTATAGTATATACTCTCTATATATTTAACCATGAGATATTATGTAGCTATTTGAAAATCTTGTGAATGCTGAAATGCTGGGACCTGTTTACAGTGATCAGATACTTAATATTACTAAATTGTGCAAATCCTTATAAGTAGAATTGCTAAGGCAGACACGGGAAATATTTAAGGCAAAGTTAAAAATAAAACTTGCCTATAGGTGAAATGGGACCATTTCCACTGTATAACCAAAAGGCATGTTTCACCACACCTTCTTAAAACTTAACTATCACAACTTGTAATTTTGATACAAGTAATAGACAGAGATGTCTTTTTACCTACTGTGCCCCAATAATAACACTGGGAAACCTTGGTACACTATCAATTGAGGACACTAGTATTTCTTACTTTCTCATTCTAATAGATACGGGGCCTGATCAGCTCATTGTGATTTTAATGAGCTGTGTTACTTTTTTAAAATTATCAATTTAGTCTAATAAAGTGAATTCTGATTATAATTTGAATTTTTCTCGCCCTTTAATGTATTTTTCTTTGAGAACTTCATACATTGTGTGTTTATCGTATTCACCTGACTTCTTGAACTCCTGCTATATATATATTTATATTCCATACCTACCTAATTTTCTGTTCTCATTTTCAAACAAACAAATGCCTCTAATCAAATTAGTGCTGGATATTGTCTCTTGATTACTTAGCCATACACTGGAGTATGCTCAGCCTATCTGGGACCACATGTTTTAAGGAAACTGACCCTAATATTTCCAAATACCTAGCAGTTGCCAACAGCTCCTCAGCTAGTAATAAGACTTCATGACTACCTCTCCTTCTCATGCTGGGATTTTGCCTGGCTTGAACTTGCACAGATTCCATGCATGCTATTATAACTGCTGTGAGTTCACAAATGCAAATGCCCTCTGGTGTCTGAAAAATACTGTTTCCTTATAGTCTCTGTCCCATCTGAATTTTGCAAACATTCCCCTCCCTTCTCCACAATGATCACTGATCCTGATCCCAAAAAAGAGGGGCTGTAATACAAATGTCTTGTTTATGGATACATAATCATTACCATCCACTTCTTTGATAAAAGAAATATCTTTGATAAAGTTTGAGAAATGTACTAATCTATGGGCCTAATGAGAAGTCATTAGGACTCTGTTTTATTTCATGTCCCTTCAGATGGGGAATAGTAGTATGCTCTCATCTAGGACCCATGAGCCTGAAATTTTTATGGTGCTTTTTCTATAAACTGTATTTCATGTGTTTTATTTCTTATAAATTATCTTAGTCCATTCAGGCGACTATAATAAAATACTATAGCCAAGATATCTTATAAATAACAAAATTTTCTTTATTTTATTTAATATATTTATTTCTCATATTTCTAGAAATTGCTATTCCAAATCATAATGTGGCTTGGTTCCGGGGTGAGGCTTTTGCAGTAGGTGTGTAATCCACATATTAGTGTATCTTGCCATGTAGGAAAGAGAGCTATATTTCTCTCTGACTCATGGGTACTAATTCTCTTTTGAGTTTCTCACCTTCTTGATCTAATTCTATTCCCAATCCAATACCTTCTAATAACATCATATTGGGATGTGGCAGGAGTTCAACAAATGAATTTTTAGTTAATTCCATAAGTATTTGAGATGTCTTTCAATTGTGTTTTATATGATTGATTTTAGATATTAATAACACTAATCTTATATTTTATTTATTTCTTTTCCTAATTCTACTAGAATTACTTTGCCATATAAATGTTTGTATTGTCTTCAAAAGCTTTATTCTTAAACTTTGAATGCCACTATGATCCATTAGTAGTTGAATCAAATTAACATGGAGGCTTTTTAAATTCTGGAAAGAATCTTGCCACATATTTATTCTCTCTCTCTCTCTCTCTCTCTCTCTCTCTCTCTCTCTCTCTCTCTCTCTCTCTCTCTGTGTGTGTGTGTGTGTGTGTGTGTGTGTGTGTGTGTGTGTGTGTGTGTGTATGTATGTATGTATTTTCTATTACTACATGGGCACAACAGTCTCCTACAGAAGTCATCATTTGCTGGTAATCCCTTGTCAATTTTCTTGGAAGATGTATTTTTTTTTTTTTTATTTCTGGTTAAAATGTTAGAATCTTCAAGCCTATATCTGGGTCTTAGGATATAAGTACTAAACCAGAAGATGCATTCAGCTAACTTTCTTAAATGTAAATTTGTTCTGATAATATAAAAGATTTTATATAAATAGTTGAAGGACTTCACAAGATTGACAATTTCATACCTGTACATGCTCATTCTGGCTCCGTGAAGAACTTGCTTAGTGACCCTAGGGAAACTGCTCAGCCCTTTTCCTTTTTTATTTCTTCTTCTTCAAACAGAGATCAAACCACTCTCTGGCCCCTTTGTCTTATCTAAGAAACTTCACTGATGAGATTAAAGAAGTGGAAAGGTTAACACAAAAGACAGCATCTACTTGGGTACAGGTTCTCTTTAATTATCTGTCTAGGGAATATTTGCTCTTTCAATCACTTCTAATAGTGATAATCAAATAGGGATCATATTACTATCTGTAGCCAAAAGCACCTGCATGATGTTTGGGCATGTTCACCCTAAAACCAGGGCAAACACTAAGAATCTGTCACAGCAACTCAAAGCAACAAAGATTTCAATCTCTGGGAGTCCTAGAGGTGATGTGGAATGTTCTTCTGTATGCTGTGAATGTCAATCTTTAAATAAAGGAGCTGTTTTGGCCCATGACAGGCACCATAGAAAAAGTAGGTGGAGAATCAGAATAGGGAGGAGGAGCAGGGCGGAGTCAGGCAGATGGAGCCAGAAACCCAAAGGAGCAACATGTAAGGAGCACAGGTGAGCCACAGGCCTAGTGACAGACAGATTAATGAAAATGGGTTGATTTAAGATGTAAGAGCTAGCTAGCAATGTGCCTGAGCCATAGGCCAAACAGCATGAAGTTAATATAAGTGTCTGAATCATTTCTGGGGCCTGATCAGCTGCAGGCGGCTAACAGGTGCTGCAGGTCTGTGGGTCTGGGCCTCTGGCCACCGGGGACCAAGAAACCACATTGTAACATAGAGGAGCTGGGAATGGTTTTGAGGGTTGCTGTGGACAGGTACAATCAACCTTTTCAGCAGCAGATGCTGAAAGAAAGAAATAACAACTAAAATAGAGGTAAATCTCCAGTTGCTGGGAAGACAAACCATGGCAGAGTCTTTTGCTTGGAGCCTGAGGTGAGGCAAACCTTCCGGCATAGATCCTGACCTCCCAGGATCTGTAAATACTGTTGAATCAGATCCTCCAGGTGGAAAACTGTGAATGAAACATGTGTCCCCCTCTGAAACACTTTGCGCATTCCTCAGAATTCTTGAAATCCCCAAGAAGGCAAGCCCTTCCTCCCTGAATAAAGTATGCCAAGTGAAGTCAAGGTCTTCATGCCCTAGATTCCTGACATTTTAAGGTTCAACTAAACTAAAGATCAAATTAAGGACTAACGCCTATAACCCTTTTGTGTTTTCTATGGCTAAGATTGTTTTAACATTTCTAAATGATTTTGTTTCAAAAGATGGAGAAAAAGATGAGCAGTATTCCAAAACATGTAAAAACTGTGTGAGTTAACATTTTTGTGTCCACATGGAACTTTTGGAGTGCAGCCATGTCTTACTTTATATACTATCTGTCGAGGGTCTTGTTTAACCACATCAGAATTGACTTGAGAGCTTGCAATGCTATCTGACGTTGTACAGAGTCAATTGGCTGACTGCCCTCTAATCCAGCCATGATAGATCTGATGAACCATGTGCTTACATTGCCCCCACAGTGACTATGGCAGCCATCTAATAAACAGACTAGGACTGACAGCCCCTCCTAACCCTCACAAAAATTCTCACTCATCTCTATCCCACTGGGAATAATCACAAAATCTAGTCAAACAACTCAGACTCTATACACCAAGTTCCCTGTATGAAGACAATTAAAAAAAATCTTTTGGTTTTCATTGGGAAACTTTGATACAAGAGGTGCTGATATCACTAAGACTAACAAGCAATCTAATGTGCTACACTAAATTTCCCTCCGTAACCCTCAAGCCACCTTTAGTAGACTCTTGGGTACCCACAGGTGACACAAGGTATTAAAGAATGGATGCCAAAAATATCCCTACCCCCCCCCCCAAATAACATGATTTTCTATATTTGCTAACTCTTGCTCTTAAACTAACCCATGATTCTTATCCTGTTCAGCCATGCTGCTTGGTACATTTTCTCAGAGCAACATAGTTATCTTCTGCATCTGCTGGCGTGTCTGGTGTCTCTATGACATCTCTGCTCTTTGTTCTTCCTGTTCCCAGAGTTTTCCCAGTCTGGTAGCTCCACCCACACTTCCTGTCTGCCTTCAGCCATTCAGCATTTTTATTAAACTAGTAGATGGGACAATTATTTACAGTGTAACATAATTCCACTACATCACACGGTTCCCACTTGTCCATATAGGTAACCCCAGGAGGTGATGACACTGGCTGATGTGCCACTCAGGCTCTCAGTTCTCTCAGTGCTGTAGCCATAGGCTCTGTACATTTAATGGTTAAATTCTTGTCACCACCGCTTTGACTCCGTAGCTTCTAAGTCTGTCTGAAGAAAGCTAGGCATTGTAAGTTATAAGGGGACCTTAGGTACAGATTTGTGCAGTGTTGTTTAGAGCCAAGTCCAGGGAACTGCATCAGAATCTCATAGTGTGCGTCAAAACTGGGACTTAAGCATCACTCAAGTTTCTGAGTTGTTATTTTTTATTGAAAATTTCATGGATGAGTGCAGTATATTTGCAACAACATTATCCTTTTCTCTTCACCTTTTAACTTCTCTTACATCCCCTCACCTAATATTTCTAATACATAAAATTCAACACATCTTTTATGTGTATACATAGAAACCCGCACAAAGATGTGTCTAACACATACACACATGCATTCAACTTACTGAGTCCTACACAAACATATCTAACTCACACACATTCAGCTTACTGAGTACAGTTAGTATCATCCTTATTTGCATGTGTTCATGGCTGAGCTCCTAGAATAACTGATCTCTTATCAAACTCATTCTCCTTCTCTCAGTAGCCACTGACATTTGGGACTCTTCATGTAGATTAGAGGCCTTGCGAAATTTTCCTTCATACATGTTTCATATGACTGAAAAACTTACTGGGTTTTTCTAGCTCTTATGCAGGCAACCATAATGTTGAGAGTTCATGGACAAGACCTTCCTTTCTCATGCCGTAGACACTATAATGCGCCATCCTTCCTTGTCCTTGTGCTGTCATAACCATCCTGCCTTCTTTTCTACAAAGTAGTCTGAGACTTAAGTTTCGCTGTTGTCAAACAGATGTCCCATTAGGGGCTTGGATCAGCATGTTAACTTACTATTGCACTTCAACTAATTGTAAATTTCTATAAGAGCATCTGTATGCTGTAAAGAAAAGAAGCATCCTTGCTGAGAAGTGAGAGCTATACTTATCTATGGGCATAAGAATAAGCACATAGAAAGCCATTGTGAACTATATCATTTAGTCACAACAGTAGTAGGCTTTCCTCTAAGGCCTCTGACCTCTCCAGCCACATGTTCTTTGCTAGCTTTACAGCTTTACAGTTCCCTCAGCTTGAGTAGACTGAAGGTCCAGTCACATTGTTGCTGATACTTGTGAGACAGCAGTGCTTCTGCTGCAACAGTGTATTACTAAACCACTGGAGATTTGTTATGGATCCAGTTGCTGTTGTTCTGAAGCTTTACTGCTAAGTATGGAGGGAAAGCCATACTCAGAAGTTTATTCTTTTTCTCCCTTGGCAGCTTACAACGTAACCTTCTAACATTATGGGAGCTAATCCTCAGGAAGTAGTACCAGGTAGATTTTTCTAATCTGTGTGGGAGAAATCTGAAGCATTTTCAATAATAGAGTATCATCTTCACATTAAGCCAATCAACCAAGAAGGATAGCAATAGTTTATATTGTTTTAGGAGTCTCTTGGGTCTCTCTCATGACCAACAATTTAAAGAGAGGTATTCCTTGCCCCAAAACAAGGGTCTTTTGTTAGATTGGCTATGATTACTGTGTAGAACATTATACTATCACATGGACAGCTCTATTAAAGCTCTCTATTTCTCTCTGTGTGGCTGTCTGTCTCTATTTCTGTCTCTCTTTGTGTATGCCTCCACCCCCCTTTCTTTATACTGTAATACTATATACTTTAAAGTAAGTTTATAAAAGCATAGACTTCTGTAAGGCTTTGCCAAATATTTTTTGGTATTTTCCAAGAGTTCTTTCTTCCTCCCCATCTCCAATTATTACCTTAATTTTTCTTTTTTTTCCATTTTGTAACACTATACTATCTCCCCATCTTCCAGTCTACTTACTTTTTACAAAATCTCTAACATCACAAGATTTTCTCACAAGGAAAATAGTGTGCTAATGTTCTGCCAATCTATATTGGATATGAAATATTTAAATTTAGTAACTAATTTGACACCTACTTAATAACACTTTATTTATTTATATTTTACATACATTTGTGTTTGGCCTGCATGTATGTTTGTGTGAGGGTGTTGAATCCTCTGGAATATGAGTTACAATAGTTGTAAGCTACCATGTGGGTGCTGGCACAGGTCTTCTGAGAGATCAGTCAGTGCTCTTAACTGGTGAACCATCATATAACTCTGAATCTTACTTTTGGTCTCTTTTCTCAGAAACATCTGCAAACATCTGGAAATAATATCATGGCCACATCTTCAGACTCTGAATGAACACCTATGCCAATTTTTTTTTTTTTTACTCAAAAGAGAATTGTTGGAGATTGTATCTTAGTCTATAACCAATGAAGTTTAAGCATAGAGCTTTTATATCTAAACTTGGTGAGCCATTCTACTAAAATGTATTTCCAGAAATTCTTATTTTATTTTTACTCATTTTATTTTTTTCCTTTTTCCCATACTTACTACTGTTCCTTCTCCAGGCCCTTTTCCCAGTCCTTTGTGAGCCTTTACACTTCACCTTCTACCTCTTCCCTTGTTAACTCCCCAGAGAAGACAAGGAATCCCAATGTGAGTCAATTTGGTCTGGCATATCCAGCTGATATACGACCTGCTCCCTCACCTTGATACTCGTCTCAAGACTGAGAAAGGTGTCTTATGGCTAGACATGGGCTTTGAGAAGCCATTCCATGAACCTGTGATAAACTCTGGTCCAATTGCAAGAGGCTCCAGAAACTTCTCAAGCCTTTCAACAGTCAGCTACGTTTAGAGGGTCCAGATGTTTTCCATGAAGTTTTGTGGCTGTTATTTCAGAGTCTGTGAGCTCCCAAAAACATGGGACAACCTACTTCATGGGTTTCCCCATTATTATTCTGATCCCTCTGCTCATGCAATCTCTCATCCATCTCTTTAGCTGGACTAGTAACTCAACCTGGTATTTAGCTCTGGATCTCTGCATTTGCTTCAATCAGCTACTGTATGAAGTGTCTATAATAGTAATTAGGTTGGTTAATCCTTTTGCTGCATATAAGAGACACCTCAACTTTAAATACAGACACTACATCAGATTACATCACTACACCATTAACACTAAATGGTTGAGAAAAGACTTTCCAATCAAAGGGATTTAAGAAACAAGCTGGTGTAGCTATCAAAATATTCAATAAAATAGACTTCAAACTAAAAAGAGATCAGGTTGAACATTGCTTATTCATCTCAGAAAAAATTAATCAAGATAAAGTCTCAATCCTGAACATTTACGCCCCCAGTACAAGGGCACCCACATATGAAAAGAAACATTACTAAAGCTTAAAATCTCACATCAAACCTCACACATTAATAGTGTGGAACTTCAATATAGCAAAAGGATGAATTCTGTTTTTGTACCCATTATGTTAGTATGTGTTTTTTTTATAGGTGCATTGAGTCCATGAATATTAAGAATTATTAATGACCAGTGATTGTTCCTGTTGGTTTTGGTGGTAGCATGTGTGTATTTCCATTCTTTGGAATTTTCTTCTGTGGGATTATCTATTGCTTGTGGTTTCATGGGTGTATCTGGCTTCTTTCTGTTGGAGTTTTTCCTGGTGCTTTCTGTAGGGCTGGATATATGGATAGGTATCGTTTAAATTTTGTTTTGTCATGAAATATCTTGTTTACTCCATCTATGATGACTGATAGTTTTGCTGGGTATAGTAGTCTGGGCTGGCATCCATGGTCTTTGAGTGTCAGCATAACATCTCACCAGGATCTTCTGGCTTTCATTTTTTCCCTTGAGTGGTCTGATGTTATTCTAATGGGTCTGTCATTATAGGTTACTTAACTTTTTCCTTTGCAGCAGCTCTTCATAGTCTTTCTTTGTTCTGTAGGTTCAGTGGTTTGATTCTTATGTGGTAAGCAGACTTGGGGGGGCTTAGTCTATTAAGTGTTCTATAAGCTTCTTGCATCTTTATAGGCATTTCCTTCTTTGGATTGGGAAAGTTCTCTTCTGTAATTTTGTTGAATATATTGTCTGAGCCTTTGAACTGTTACTATTCCTATTATTCTTAGATTGGGTCTTCAGTGTGTCCCATATTTACTAGATGTTTTGTGTTATGTTTTTGGTGTTAGTGTTTTCTTTGGCTGAAGTATCTATTTCCACTATCAAATATTCCACACCAGAGATTCTCCCTTCCATCTCTTGCATTCTGTTAATTATACTTGCATCTATACCTCCAGTTAGTTTATTCAGATTTTCTACTTCTGACAGTCCCTTAAGCTTATGTCTTCTTTATTGGTTCTATTTCAATTTATGAATCTTGAAATGATTATTTCACCTGTTTGCTTTTTCTTAATTTTCTTAAGGAATTCGTTGATGTCTTCCTAATTTTTGTTTGTCTTTCCTCTCTTTCTTTGAGGCAGTTTTTTTATTCCCGATTTTAACATTTCTATTTTCTTCATACAGTTGTATTTAAGGACAGTTTCTTCTGCTTTTTCTGCATTGTTATGATCAGGTCTTGTTGTTGTAGAACCAACAGATTCTGTTGGTGCCATGGTGTTCTTTATGTTGTTATATGTATTCTTGCACTGGCATTTGCCCATTGCTTCCTTGGATCAATGCAGGATTTGTTTGTATCTCAGGGAGCTAATTTTGGTTCAATCTGATCTGACTGTGTCTGTGTCTCAGAATGCCTCTCTTAGTCCAATCTAGGCTCTTGGTCCACTTGGAGGTAGCATATTCTATGTCACAATGAGCTATTCTTGGTATAATAAGATCTGGCTGATTTTGTGTCTCAGAGATCCAATCTTTGTCTAATATGAGCTCTTGATCCTAGAGGGGCTCTTGATCCATTAGGTACTGACAAACTGTGGGTCTCAGGTAACTGCTCTTGATCAAGTAGATGCTGAAGAATTGTATCAGGGAGCCACTGAGGTTGCTGGGTGATGAGGTGGGTTGGGGGTTAGGGAGGGATTTATAGATGGGGTGTCCAGTAAACTGAATTTTACTGGGGAGTTCTGGCCTGTAGAGGTTTTCCCCAATAGCCTGGATTTAGGGGAGTGATGAGTGGGGCAGAGTTCCAAGGGTCATGTGCCAAAGCCTAGGTCACAGAGACCTGGCTCTCTGGGTAGGCTGGGTGACTTGTCACTGACCTCTTGATCCAATATGTGCTAAGGAACTGTGGGTCTCAGATAAGGAACTGTGGGTCTCAGATAGCCATTGAGGTCACTGGGTGAGGAAATGAATTGAGAGTTGGGGTGGGATTTTTAGATGCGATTGTCCAGTGAACTGACTTTTACTAGGGAGGTCTTATCTCTCCAGGAAGTTTTGAATACACATTTATCTTTAAGTAACCCAAAGTGATGAATTGCTAAAAGAACTGATTCATCCATATCTTGGAACACTAATCAGCAAGAAAAAAGAACAAAATATATTCATAAACTTTGATAAACATTTAGGGAATTGTGTGGAATTAAAACAGTTACTACAAAATAATTAACAATCCAATTATATAATATTACTAAAGGTACTTTAGAATGACAGAGAAGAGATTTCGGCTTTACAGAGATCAAATAAAAAAGGAAGGGTCAACATGGGAAAGTCATGGTAAAGAAACGACCTTGGATTTTAATTATGCTGTTGATTATAGAGTTGCAATATAATAAAGTCACATACATGTATGCATGTGATTTTAAATATGTTTTGCATATTTTACTAATGTTGACCTCCTGATTTGAATATTGTCCTTTAAACAAACATATTGTGCAAAATGTTTACATGGGGAAGTTGAGTGAAAAAACTCACAGGCTCATTTTTATTCCCTTGACACTTCTTATAACTCAATGTGACTCCATAATTAATTCAAAATAAAAAATGTAAAGCTAGAAAATAAAAAATATATCAATGCACAAACATAAATGAGTGAATGAGTAAATCAATGAGCAGAACATTATTCAAACTAGGTGTACAAAGATGATTGCTCTTAATTATAAATGGATTTTCTTACAAAACAGTGCTAGGAGCCTCTAACATACAGTTCTGTCTTCTGATTTGGCTAATTCTAACTACAAATTCTGCCTTTGACAGTTTGGGAGGAACATTTCTAAGCTTCTAATAAATGCATCTGCTTTTTAGCTATGTAATAAACCAATATATTATGAATCTAGAACTCTACTTGTGTTTTGAGAAGACCAAAGAAATATACAATGTCTCACATATATAAATATTCTGAAGACATCTATGACAAGCTGAAAAAACTAAAATCATATTTATTGGGTTTTGATGTCCAGATCTAAACATATGAATGTCCCCTCACTTTTGCCCTCCAGGTCCTCTTCTTACTGACCATCTAAAGTAAAACAGAAATGGGTTATGCATTTTAACTAGTAGACACTTTTACCCTTATGCATGTAATTGCCAGGGTTTGGCTTTAATGCTCCTCCTCCTATTAAATTATGATAATAATGAGATGTCAGAGTTCAGGGCTTCTCAAGTTTAAGAGAGATCCATCCAGAATGAGTGTGTCCTTTCTGCCTAAAATATCAGTTGCTAAATGATCTACAATTAATGCCGGCAGAGTGTTTTGCAGCTAAAACACTTCTGCTTAGAAAGTGAGAAATATGGGAAAGTGACCTCTTTGTGGATTAACAGAGAGTACAACCCACAGAGAACAAATTCAAGATTTAGACACGCTTAGCTTAAAATTATTACTCATTTTTTAATTGCTTGCCTCAAAATTTAAGTGTCTATAAAATAGAATGGATACAGTTATCACTGAAGAGGAATACTGAAAAACAAAAATTAAAGCACTCACAAATATTAGGAAATTATATTAGCTTCTT
Organism: Phyllotis vaccarum; assembly: GCA_033318265.1. Taxonomy (NCBI): domain Eukaryota; kingdom Metazoa; phylum Chordata; class Mammalia; order Rodentia; family Cricetidae; genus Phyllotis; species Phyllotis vaccarum. The sequence goes on along the minus strand of JARWLC010000001.1, from coordinate 166,669,772 downwards.
GTCATACACAATTTTCCCTCTGAATATATGCACTTATTCTCTGTTAGTCTCTAAATCTGTATTATTCGATATCATAAGTATTAGTCACCTATTACCAAACAATATTAAAATTAAACATCTATTGCAGTAGAAAGTACTCAGTAGTCCAGTGCATATAAAAGCCAGGGCATTAAACATGATAAATTGCAAAAAGTTTTATAATGTAAAGTATTGGAGACTTCTGTTGGATAGCTCTGGAGTTATCAGTCAAAATGATGTCTTTGTGGATTGTAAACTTCCTATCAAAGATTTAATAACAAATATGCACAGATAAATGGCTAATGGGTTTGATCATACTAGAAAGTGAAAATAGTTATGGATTGATGGATCAGAAATTGGAATGGGAATATCAGGTGGAGAGCAGGAAGTTAGAGGAAAGGAAAAGATATCTAAAGCTATCGGCCATTTGAGGGGTCCTATGCAATATTCTAATGTAATATAAAATAAACTTTTCAAACCAGATAAACTGGATATTTTAGAATTTTCAACTACAAGGTACTCAGTAGTTCAAAATTTTATTAGGATAGACATCGCCTTTCTTAACTATGGGAAAATACTGATGGTAATACAGAGATCAGAAAAAGGCTGAACATTCTGATCTATCCCCGCTCTCCATGTCTGTCCTCTTCTCTTTCCCACAACCTCCTCTGTGTGTGTGTATGTGTGTGTGTGTGTGTGTGTGTGTGTGTGTGTGTGTGTGTGTGTGTGTGTGTGTGTGTTTTCTACCAAGAAACTCAGAAGACAGCCTAAGGATAGTTGCCTTCTTCTCATAGAAAAATTACAGGATAGTTATCACTAGATAAATCATAACTTTTCTGCTTTTCTTAAAGGATGCTTGAAATGAAATTATATTGATATTCTGAATGCTTGTTGAAAACAAACTGGGTTGAGTATTCTCATGGGTTGCAAAGCACACACATTTATAAAACTTGAAGTAGGCATGTGCTTTTGGAACACACCACTCGTTCAGGCTTCAGGAGAAATCAAGGATGAGATAGATCCAAACTAAAAGCAAATACAAAAGTTAAATGTGATGTGGGATATCTACATGCTGTGAATAAAGAACTGTTTTGACCATGGCATACACTGTAAAGAAGGCACAGGAATCAGAGCATAGGTGGGAGAAAGAGGGCAGACTTAAGGGAGAAATGATCCAGCCTCCCAAAGAAGCAACGTATAAGCTAACACAGGTGAGTCATGGGCCATGTAGCAGGACAGATTAATGGAAATGGGTTGAATTAAGAGGAATGAGCTAGCTAGCAATATGCCTGAGCCATAGACCATACAACATGAATGTAATATAAGCACCTGTGTGTTTCTTTGGGACTTTGGAATTGCTGTTTTAGATAAGCAGCAGCAGCAGGTCTCAACCATGGGACTAGGCAGGCCAGAAACCTCTTGTTACACAAATATAGACATGGTAATGGTCACTAAACCATATGAGATAGGAACATGAAAAGCATGAGAGAGGCACAAAGAGAAATTTAAGAAGCAAGATGTGGTGTATAAACACTGAATGATATGCCATGTTTTAGGGCAGAAATTGCTTTCTGTAGCTATTGAATGCTTTGTGAACCATTCCAGACATGGGCAGGTTGTAGGTTGAGTATCATGTTTCAGAAGGGTAGAGGGTAAAGAGATGGAAAAGGAAGGACATGAAGCACACTTCATTTCTCAGAGCACCTGATGCTACAGTATCAAAGTTAGGTAATTCTCTGGTAGTAATATGGCAAATAGCACATGGGAAGTGACATGTTATAAAAAAAAAAAAAAAAAAAAAAAAAAAAAAAAAAAAAAAAAAAAAAAAAAAAACAAATAAATTCTCCAGGAAATATGGAAGAAAAGCCAATTAAATTTATTTAAGGAATCTGGCTTTATGTAACACTTGATCTGAATTTTTAAGGCTGTCAAGATGCAGGAATGCTCATAGGGATAATCTGAATGGACAGAAAGCAAGTTCAAGGGCAGGAGTTGTGGTAATAGACAATACATTTTCAGTATATTTCTTGACATGAGGAGGCATTCATAGCAAGAAGAAAAATGGGCCTGGAAAAAAAGGCAGAGAGTATATAGAAAACACTACATAAGTAAAGAGGGCTGCCTAGCGTACATGGTGATGAATGAAGAAGAGAATACAAAGTAGAGGCTATAATCCTCTTGAATGAGGCTGTAAAGACTGCTGAATAATTAAGAGTATTAGTAGGAATAGGTTGTCATTCTGTAGCAGGCAGGTCAGAAAGATAAAATTGCCCTTCGGACTTGAAATCAGCATACATGGGATATGGTAAGTTTCCTAATGAACATGAATGTGTGTCCCAACTCATTATTTATTCAGATTACAATTAGGAGAAGTCTCAAGAGAAGAAACAACTCATGGTTCCAGAGAACCAGCTAAGCAAGAACTTGAGTTCCTCCAAAGGGCATCAAGCCCCAGATCCTGCTAAGATTTTGCAGAGCAAGATCTTTTGGTATTCATTTGAGGCAAGTACTCAATTTAAGACTTTTGGCTATTGATTCAGGTTGCTTCTGAGCCAAGAGGATTTTTGTTGCTAGGAATTAATGTTCCATTGTCTAAAAGAACATTTCTCTTAGACATCTAAACTCTTTAGAGGATGCAGACATTCATATCACTAGTTTTAGGTATGTTGTCTTGCTACTAAAGATATGACACCAATAATATCTGCTGCACATGGGTTTGTTTATTAAAGTTAGATAATATTATCCTGGAGCAGTCTTTTAAAAAGAGATGTTTTAATGATCTGTCTTTTCTTTTATTGTCATTTGTTTTCTACCCTAGAGATAATCTGGAAGATAACACATCTAACTCATATCTCTAATAGGGACTCCCTGAACCACAACTGTGGAGCTGTCAAAAAGCTTGCTAAGAAAATATAAGCTCCATGACTCTTTTATTTCTAATCTCCTCTGCACAAAACATCATGGTCAGAATATATTCTTTTCAAAACATCTGAGTCAAGGACTTTGTTGCCTGGTAACGTGAGCTTAAGCATCAGTTGATCTCAAACTTAAAAAAAAAAAAAAAAAAAAGAGCTCGAATCTTGGGGAATATTAAGTAATACAATGGCCAGGAATTAAAGCTGATGTCTAAAGTCTGCTGGGGTGAATTAGATAAAAATGGCCCCCACAGACTTATAGGAAGTGGTATTCTTGAAAGTGTGGCCTTGTTGAAGTGGGTTCAGCTTCATGGGAGGAAGTCTGCCACTGGAGTGGACTTTGCAGCTTCAAAAGCTCAAGCCAGAACCAATGTCACTCCGTCTTCTTGCTGAAGCATATGTAGAATTCTCAGCTACCTCTCCAGCACCATTCCTGTATGCATGCCACAATACTTCCCATCATGATGATAATTAACTAAAACTCTGAAACTTTAAGTCAGTCCCAATTAAATGTTTTCCTTTATTAGAGTTTCTAAGGTCATGGTGTCTTTTCACAACAATAAAACCTTAACTAAGATACCCACCAAGACCATTTCCACAGAGAAGAATTTTTATATAAGTTCTATATAACTGATAAACAAGTTTCCACAAGGGTCCACATGCTTACATTCAGGAGTATAACAAAGTACTAATGAAGGAAATTTTCCTAATGCTGTTGCATAAACTCATGAGATTTTATAATAAAACTATAGAAAATATTATTTAGAACCATAAAATAAAAAATAGTTTAATACCCCTCACAGTGTCACATCAGTAGTTTTGATAAGATGTTGCTTGTCAAACATAATATAATTTAAGCAACAAATTATTTAATGATGGTAATTCCTGAGTTAGAATCAGTAATAGCTAAAAAAAAAAAAAAAGATAGTAAAAATACTAGGGAGAAAGATGGCCTTTACTCAGACTGAATGCTGATTACTATCTAGATATCACTACTTTGAAATCACTATAACAATTATCTTTTCATATAAGAGTAATCAGAGATATACAAACTATGATGGGGAAAGTGTAGTTGCATGATTTTATATCTTTGATACATTTTTGTATTTGCTGGATAAATATTAGCCTATTTCTATATGGATAAATTGGATAGCTAGATAATTCTTCGAGTGGAGAACAATTATACAATCCATTGACCAGTTGACCAAAACTGTCAACATTAATAAGGAAAAATGTGCTTTGTGTGCTTATGACTGTAAGATTTTTACAAATGATGTGAGGTGTCTTTCTGTGTGCCATGAATATGCTTTATTACCATTGGTTCATAAATAAAACTGTTTTAGCCTATTGCAAGACATCTTAGAGGCAGGCAGGAAAGCTAAGCAGAGATATAGGAGAAGGGTAGTGTCAGGGCAGACACTGCAAGCTTCTTGGAAAAGAAGCAAGATATGAAAGTACCAATAAGTCACAGGCCATTTGGCAATACATAAATTATTAAAAATGGGTTGAGATATGTTATAAGAGCTAGCTAGTAATGAACCTGAGTCATGGACCAAACAGTTTGTAATTAGTATAAGCCTGTGATTATTTTATATCAGGCTGTGAAACTGAGTGGGAGAAATTTATCCAGACAATACTGGGTGGGGAAATGGATGCCATTTCCATCTACAAATGGCACCCAACAAGGGAATTTTTTAGACTTAAAAAAGCTTTTAAAAAGTTCTAAAACAAAGCATAGTTCCCTAGTTCGTGTCTTTCATGCAGGCTGTGGTACAGAGATGCATCCCCTGGCCACAGCACACCTGATTGAGCTGAGTGGCAACATGGCAGACTCCTATGGTCTCTCATAAGCTGCTACACAAAGAAGCTTCTCCCAGCTGCTGCCTGCAGGCTTGAGAATACAGCCTCCAGCTTAAAAACGCAGCTGCATACTATTTAATAAAGCTTCCGAGAATTGGGGAGTTAAGCATGACACCTTGGTACCTGTGCCATGTCACAAACTCAAATGAGGCTGAACTAATAGCCAGAGCCACCAAAATAATTTTAAAACTCTCATGTTCAAAGATTGATTAAAGATACACAATGAAAAAAAAATTTAGATGGATGAAAATTCTAAATATGTTACAATTTATGTAAAAACATTTGTAGGCTTGGAAGAGAGAGGAAGGAGTGTATAGGAAGTGATATAAAGAAATAAAATAGTTTTTTAAAAAAAATAAAGTCTTTAAAGACAATAAAATGATATAAAAGATCCACATAAAGAAGAAAAATACACAGAGCATCTGGATTGTGTATATTATTGTTTTCTTTTAATTTTTAACTGTTAATGAGTTAACTGCAGAAAGACATTTTATAAAAGCTGCTAAATTAAAGCAGCATATATATTTTAAAGGTGTCTTCACTTTTAAAAGGGTCTAAAGAATGATGCTTTGGAAAAGAGGTTTTGCTTTTGTTTCTACAGAAGATGAAAACCTGTGGATTGTTTCCATGCTAATATGGTTTGTTTGACCAGGATCCTCTGAAGGCAGCTGGCTGAGATGATACAGCTTCAAAGATTATACTCAAGATTTAATCATAATTCTAAATTTTCTCATGACCCATATAAGATTGTCAGTGGCCCCAATCAGCAAGAAGTATTATGGAAAGCTATGCTCAAATTTTCAAAATGTTGTTGATAATTTTTTTTTCATTATAAATGGTTAATGAGGGCTGGAGAGATGTCTCAGTGGTTAAGAGCTCTGTCTGCTCTTCCATAGGATCTGGGTTCCATTCCTATAACCTACATGGCCGCTAACAACTGCCTGTAACTCCAAGACTTGACAATCTCACATGGGCATAAAAGCAGGCAAAATACCTATGCAAACAAATTAAAATAAAAATAAATAGATTAAAAAATAAAAATGGTCATAGTCAATCTCTTTCTAGAAAAAAAAGAGTAATATAATATAGAAGTGATAAAAAGGTAGATTATTGAATCTACCTTAATTCAAAATATAACTGTTAATCTCAAAATACATTGGTATCAATTTTGGTTTGTTGATACAAATTTAAGGTCAATTTTGTTAAACTGAATGCATATTTCTACTCATTTAAGGTATTATTTTTATGAGACTTATTTAAGATTATAATGTATAACTAAGAAGTACAGATTAGTAATTTGTTATCTATTATAGTCAAACTTATAGTAATGTTAGTTAAGTTTTCTAGGTATACAAATATATATTTCAATTAGGTGGTAATCTTCAACCACTTAAAAGACCTATAGAGTATGGCATTTAAAATGTTTTTAAAACAGACTTTTCTAGACAGGGAGACATGTCTATTCCTGGCAGCTCCAGTCTACTTCAAGAGAATGATGGGCATCAATGAAAGGCCATATAGGATTTACTTTCTTTGTGGCAGAATTTAGCCACTGGACAAGAAACTGCTCTTGCTTTGACCACTTGACAGTATGCTATATAAACTGAATTTTGCCAAATCAAGGTGAGATGATTTATCAGGTTCTTGATTCACAAAAGAGTCTGCCAGATATTCTACAGTACTCAAGGAGAAGCAACTGAAAAACTTTGCCAGATTGGAAAACACAGTTCTTTAAATTTCCTGCTTCACTGAAAGGTATGTCAGAGACTCTAGTCTGTAGGCTGAAGATGGATGCCCCAGCATTGCAGAGTAACTTTGGTTGACTATTCAGACAGCCAAATGTCCCTGTAATTTCTAATTTTGAAAGTTGCTTACAATATATCCTGTTTACTAAGATATTATATCCTTCTGCGGTCTTTGATAGAGTTAAAGTCTGGACAGTTAGACTTTTCCTAAGTTTTAATAAAAGATAAATCAGCTATAAAACTTTAGCCTCGAAAGATAATATAAATAATAGGATATTTCCTTTAATTTTGTTAAATACAAATAGACTAGATATTGCAACTGTAATTCTTGTTTGATAATTCTTTTGTTATATGTAAATTTACTATGTTAAAATTAAAGCCTTCCTTTTTATTAGAGAAAAAAATCAGTAGTGATGTGAGATGTTTTTTCTGTGTGCTATGAATATACTTTATTATTGCTGCTTAATAAAGAAGCTGTTTTGGCCTATTGCAAGGCAACTTAGAGGCAAGTAGAAAATCCAAGCAGAGATACAGGAGAAGAAGGGTGGAGTCAGGAAAGACACTGCCAGTTGCATGGAGAAGAAGCAAGATATGAAAGTACCAGCAATGTGGCTATACACAGATTAATAGAAATGGGTTAAGTTAAGTTATAAGAGCTAGTTGTTAATGATCCTGTGCCATAGACCAAACAGTTTGTAATTAATATAAGCTTCTGAGTGAATATTGTAAAAGGGGCTGAAGGACCTAATTTGGGAGAGAGATTTGTCTTCACTGCAGTCCTTGGCAGGACAGAAAAATTTCCATCTACAGACAAGGACACTGGATGGACTACACTGTGTAAGAATGTGTAACTTTGATATAGTTGTGATAAATCTTAAAATGTTCCCAACATAAGACTAGGTTGATTATAGCAAAGGAGTAAGAAGCTAGATTCCACAACCCCAGAGAAGATAGGTAGAGAGGAGGACACTAAGCAGGGCATATATATGAATTGCCCCAGGAAAGAGAAAATGTTAATATCCCCTGGATAAACTGGGAGGGAATGTAGAGGAGAGAGGAGAGGGGCTCGGAAGGAGGGTTCAAGAAGGCCAAGTTGGGGGAGGGACGGAGAGGTGAGCAATGAGGAAGATATACTGACAGAGGGAGCCATAATAGGCTTAGGGAGAAACTCAGAGCTAGGGAAGTTCATGGGAACTTACAGGAGGTACCAGCTAAGTCTCCCTGGCAAGGGTGCCTGAGCTAGCCTTCCTTTGTAGTGAGACTGGTTACTAACCTAATTGTCATTATAGAACCTACATCCAATGACTGATGGAAGCAGACGCAGACACCACAGCCAAGCACTTTGCTGAACTTAGATTTCAGTTGAAGAGAGGGAGGAACAACTAGAGGAGCAAAGGGGAGGGTCAGGACCAGAATGGAGATATTCACAGGAATGGTTGACTTGAGACCATGGGAACTCACCGACTCTGTCTGGAGCGACAACTGGAAAGCCTGCATGGTCCACACTAGGCCCTCTGAATGAGGGTAACAGTTGTCCTAATCAATCTGTTGGTGGGCGCCCTGATTATGAGATCAGGAATTATCCTGGTTACATGAACTGACTTTTAGGAGCCAACTCCCTATGGTTGGTTGCCTTACTCAGCCTTGATACAAGGATGAGGGAATGAGTCCTGCCTCAACTTCATATGTGTTGACTGCTCAAGGGAGTCTTTACCTGTTTTAGGGAGTGGATGGGGTAGGGAGGTAGGGAAGGTAGGGGAGAGCAGCAGACAGGAAGGGAGGGGAAGCAGTGCCAATTCTCCAGGCCCTGTTTCTTTAAAAAAAAAATCCTGAAGTTTCATTTGAAAATAATTTCTAGAGTCAGAAGATGGTTCAGTGAGTAAAATAATTTGCCTTGGTTATCTGAATTCTCATCTCCAGAACTTTAAGAAAAATCTAGATTTAGTAGCATGTTGTGTTCCTAAAGGGAGATTGGAAGTAGAGACCAAATTACCTAAAAACTCTGGAATAAGCCAGCTAGGAGTATGTATAAAGTGCTGGAACTGAAGTAGAAGGCAAGACTGACTCCTGGAAGTTGTCCTGACCTCCACACAGCACACACAGACATAGCTCATGCCCACACTCATTCACAGCATACCCTACCATACCACACACACACACGCCATATATACACAACACAGGAAAGATTTTCTATAACATATTGGCTTTCTACCATTAAAGATGAAGGTTTAATTGGCTTTTTGTTGTTGTTCACACATACAACTTTATACTCTGCTGTAATTCTCTACCACACAGAATTTTAGCCTACCCATCATCTTTCCAACATCATATTTTTGATAGGTAAACACTCAATGCTATGTCACCATGACTATGAAGAGGTTCTTGACAGACTAGTCCTAGTTTTTCCTTTGTTCTTCTTTTCCTACTCAACTTAAAACAGTTTTTACTGAGTTGAGCTCAAAAACCTTCATAGTTACAGGAGCTATTGACAGCTTCTGCTGGGGAAGGAAAGCCACCTTTCTTTAAGGATGGGGCCTGCAGAGATGGTTCCACTCCAATGAGCATATGGGCAGCACAGACAGAACTCAGTAAGAGGACTTGAAGTTGAAAGGAGAGACGGATGGAGGCGGATCTGAGAGGCGTTTGAGGGAGGAGTGTTGAGTGAATATGATCAAAATACATTGTAAACATGTAAAATTCTCAAAGAATAAAAATAATATGCTAAAAAAAACCCAGTTGATGATCTGAAAATGCAGAAGTATGACTGTGAAATAGTCACAGATCAAAGAAAATTAAATAAATGGATAATTAAGTGATATATATGACTTTACTAGATATTTCTATACATAGTCTACAACCCATGATTGACTATAGTTACATAAAATGCCTTTATTTTTAGGATATACATCATTAGGCTCTACAAACACATAGTTATCATAGCAATTACATATATGACCTACTTTCTAGTTATTTACAAAACAAAAATGTGTTTATATGCATGTATTTATTTGTGCATGTACATGGAAAGATGTTTGCAAAACAACAAGTGAACAATAGGTCAAATGTGAATAAATTTATATTAAAATTATTTAAATATTTTCTGAAGTAAAGGTCCTATCTAATCTAGAGTTTTCTCTGGTATAAGTTATCTAATCTAGAGTTTTCTCTGGTATAAGTTATCTAATCTAGAGTTTTCTCTGGTATAAGTACCAGAGAAAACTCTAGATTAGATAGGACCTTTACTTCAGAAAATATTTAAATAATTAAATATTTAAATTGCAGTAGCAATTTCCACTCTACATTGTAAAGCCAGCATTAACCTTAGATAAAAGCCAGAAAGAAATGACATAAGAAAGGTAATAGGCCAGATTTCTTCCAAATATCCGTGCAAAAGTCATCAAAGTTAGAAAACCAAACCCAAAAGCACACTTAAAATATTACACATCATGGCCAAGTAATGCAAGGCTATTTTAATAAATCAGAATCAGCTAATGTGTTAATAGTCATCTATAAATTACTTTCAGTAAGCAAAAAATATCTTTGACAAAATTTATCACTATTTAATGACAGCAGAAATAGAAGAAAGGTGTTTTAACATAATAAATTTAATATATAAAAACTGAAAGCATTTTAAGAGAAAGAAAAAAAAAAATCTACTCTGATCGCTTCTAATTAACATAATACTCAAAAGTCCTGGCCAGAAGTTTTAGGCAAGAAAAGTAAACAAAAGTGTCCCAGGTGGAAAAGAACTAAAATTATTTTAGCTGGGTGTGGATGGTTATGCGTGCCTGTAATCTCAGAACCTGAGAGGATGGGGGTGAGGGGACTGAAGTCAGAGGATAAGGAGCCCTAGACAGACTCTGCACAGTGAGTTTGAGGCCAAGCAAAGGCTACTGAAGACCATGTCTCAAAAGAAAACAAACACAATAACTATATATCTCTTTATTTTCAGGTGAAATTTTTTATACTTAGAAATTTCCATAGATTAGATTCATTAAATTTTCTTGGGTTCACAGTCTTATCTTTAAATATCTGTTGTGCATTTATCAGTTAGTTTCCTGCTGACAGAGTTATTAATATTTTCAACTATTAGAATGAGTAAATGAACTCAGAAAGATTTAAGACACAAAATTAACACATTGTATTATATATTTCTTTGGTGTAGTAACCAAGTCTTATATTCATCAAAATTTTCCACATGATACACAGCAGTATACTTTGGACTTACATGCCCTCAATTTTGGTTAAATAATGATGATAATAAAAAAAAATGCTAATGTATACTGAGAACATACTAAATTCCTGGTGTTATCCTAAGTACTCTGACTTAAAACATTAATTCTCCATAATGATTTTACAAAATGTAATTTATGATTGATCCTATTCATATAAGAAAACTGAGACCCAAAGAGCTTAAATACCCAAGTAAGTAAACAGCAGAGCTGAGAGTAAAGCCCACTTTTAGGCATCTTACAGAGCTCATTCTCCTCCCTGTCACACTATGCCATCCATGCTTAGGCCAAGTTGGAACCATGACATCTGCAGAACACTATTAACAATTTTGACAGCAGAAGAATGTCTGTAAATGGAGGGACTGTCAATATCATGCAGCAGCCTAGCACCCAATAGCCCACAGGAGACTGTGTGCTCACAACTTTCTTGTGTTTTGTCTACTTCTTCCTCAAGATCAGCAAAGACACCTTTACCCGTTATGTGTCTTTGTTTTCTCTCTAGTATGTCTCCCCTTGTATTAGGTTTTAATGTGTTGAGACCCACTTTTCCAAAAATAAATAGCAGTCTATATAAATGTCTGTTTCTTCAGCTTATTAAAATTGGTTTAGGGTAAGAAAACAGCTGGGTGATTTTGAATAGATTTCCTGGTTTGGTGGGCAAAGACCACCTCTTAGATTCTGATCACATTTAAGTCTTTGTGTTTTCTGTCATTATGAAACTGGGCAAACAAAAAGTAAGTTCCTCTTGAGGTGGACTGTAGAAAAAACTAGGTTAAGACAGTCACAGAACATGGCTACACTCTCTTCTCATGTTATACTTGTCAACATCTCACTAGTCAAACCCTGTCATATGAGAACAAGTGGGCAGGATTAGGGCCAATATTCCACTATTGAAGAAAACCACATAAAAAAGAACTGTGACAATATCACAGAGGAGAGAGGGAAGGATTAGCAATAGGAATCCCCAGAGACACTTCCCATCCCAAACTGGGATAAAAACAGTACAACACATGACTTAGCTGTATGATCCATGGAGACTCAGCCTTAGTACCCTTCCTAAATAGGGATGAAATGGAGTTATCAGAGTTGGCCAGAGAACATAAGCCACATATGTCAGGAAAGTAATCCGAACAACTAACAAAGTACATATAGTCTCTGCTATTGCTCCTAAGTCCCAAAGCAAAATGGTGTGTCAAGAACCAACTGACCTGTCTAAAAAGACATGCCTGACGTACTCACAACATTTATTGAGCTGGTCAGTGTGTGATTGGGCTGTTTCTTATAAAGTGAAGACTGAGAAAGGTTTGGGGAGCTGAGAGCTTTGAAAAAGGACCTTGAATGCCCTACGATATAAAGAACAGAAAGAAAATGTTAGATACACATTTTCCTAGAGGATAACCAGATGACTTCGAGAGGTGTGGGACAAAAATAGTCTGTATTATAGGACTGTCATTTATCGGGGTTTTGTGGAATTATGTGTCAAAACATGAAGAGGAAATGGAAAACAGCTTGAGATGACCAATTTTTTGGCTACCCTGGTCTGGGAGAAATTCCTGAGCTGACTTTTAATATTAAAAATCTTTTCTTTTCCTTGCTTTTTTTTTTCACTGTTTTTAAATTCTTTTATTTTTTGACTAAACTGTGGAGAGAAAAAAATTTAAATGATTCAACATATGTCACCCAAAACTACTGAGCCCTAAGTTCTTTTTCGAGACAACCCTCATGAGAGGTCTATTTTTGGTGTGAGCAGATTTCCATTTCAACTGATGCCTTTTCCTCTTGTATTCAGCCTGGGAGCCGGTTGGGATTTTTAAAGAGGCCTGCTGTGTTGCTGAGAGTCCTGGAAGAATACAGCATTGCAGTGGTTCAGAGGAACCAATAAATCATGACCTGGAAACACCATCCACCGTGTCCTTCTGTTCAGCACAAACAAAAGGAAATGCGGTTTCTCTGCTCCCAGCTTTTGTGTGGACAGAGCACCTGGAGATTATGGAGGGGGAGGAGCGACTAAAACCTGAGAGCTAGAGTCTTTCTAGCATGAGTGAAATTGTTTTGGGGAGAATTATAAAGATTGTAACACAGACTTCTCTCAAATCTGGTTCCAGGAACATAAGGAAAGCAAATACCCTTGTCCCTTTGCTGTGGGTGGTGCTGGCCAGTGGGCAGAGAACAGAGATGCTCTTTGGAAAGTCTATGCACTCTTCCATAGTCTCTCCATTTGTTTTGGCAAGGGAGATGCCATATAGTTATATACTATAGTATAGTTAAATGCTGTGACATAACATAAATGTGGTACAGTGGTAGCTATTCGAAGGACAGATTCTTGGGGAGGGCAGTTCTCCCTTGAAAGATTGGTTACAATCCTAAAAACAAGAAGCACACCTTTGCTGGGCTTCTGCACTGAAACCACAGATTAGTTTGCATTCATAGTTTGATCTACTTACCCGGATTAGTAAACTGGATCCAATCTATCTTCAGAGCTTTAAAACATAGAAACCTTAGTGTGGAAAAGAACAATGAAGAGAGAAAGAAGAGCGTAAATGCAGAACTCTGTGAGTCACACACACACTGATCACCCAAGAGCCACTGTGGATTTTCATCATATCAATCCCTCAAAAATCTTATTTAGAGCTTAATCATTTTTACTTTAGATGAAATGCAAGCATAGCTTTTACTTTCTTGATTAAGCAGAAAATTAGAACAATGTTCAGATGTATAGGTAGAATAAATGAAGATGCATAATTACTTATCAGATGGAAAACTTTTTTTAGGGTATCCATTTCCCTTCATATTGGACTCAGTCACTTCGGGAACTTTTTTCTATGTTCATGTCTACATGCAATTGGTAAAATAAAGTATATAGAATCTTTGATTGCCAACTTCTTTAGTAAGCTTGTCCAACATGAACTTAGAGGGTTTTGATTTTTAACAGGTTAATAGATAACGTTGTGCTAAAAGTATTAGATGTTTGTACATATATGTGATTCATATACAGAGTAATGAAATGCTACTGTTCACACTACATTACCTGTCATTTTGCACATCTACAGCCAGGCACAGAGAGTGACTAACTGGGAAATTATGGCAAATGTCACTTCCTGAGAGATATCTTTCTGAATGGATACTCTTCATACAAAGAGCACCTTAGAAATTAAGAAAAATAAATATTCTGTTCCCTTCATATCTGGAGTCCCTTGTCTACACACTCACAGTTGCAAAGCTTTGTGTTTAGCAGGCAGAGTGACACAGAAAATGTGAGCAAGATCCATTCCAGGTAAGCAAATAGAACCCACAGGGCTTCCCTATTTCTCCATGGCACAGAATTCAGTGTCCAAGTTGAACCAGGAAACTTTCACAGAGAAGAAATTCAATCCTTTAGAAGTGGGATGGCTAAGGGTTCTCTTAATACCTCTCAAGGCCACAGAAATAATCAGAACTGTCACTTACAAAGTAGATAGCCAGACACAATCATTTGGAAGCATAGTTAAGAGTAATGAGTTTGTGGATAGGGTTCTTATCTTGGTTGTGGCTTTCTCTAAAACTTCAAAAGCTTGATCATCCTGAAATGATGGGACTAAATATAAGACTAGAAAATTAGCTTTGATGTTTTTAAAAATGTCAAATCCATCTTTTTAAAATAAAATATAACTATGATTCAATTCTTCTTTTAACTAACTTGAACAAGTTTCGAAGAATAATATGAAAATCATAAAACAATTAAAGCAGTTATCACGCTATTCTTTCTCATTTACCCACTTTTATCAAACAAAACTTCTTTCCTCCCCTCTAGAAAATGAGAAGTTACGAGGGGACATTTCTTCGGTAGTAATAGAGGTCACAGTAATCTGTGTCTTGCAAAATCAAGGAAGAACATTGGTGATTAAAGGGTTGGTCCTTTCTCACTTTAGAGATCTCTTCTCACCGTGTGAATGTTAACATCCTGTTAAATATAATCCTTTCAGCCCCACAGACCAAAGTTCTCTTATTTTTGAAGATCCATAAAATGGAGGATTTATTGACTAAATTTTTTGTCTGTCAAGGGCTTTAAAAACAGTGTCATCTACTATTTCTACCCTGTAGGACAGTTTTAAAGGGTGCTCTTTGATGGTAAAGATTGGAAACATGGATGATATCCTAGAGGGTATGGGTGCTATATCAACACAATGTTTTTCTTTTAGGAAATCACCAGAACTGAGATATAAATGAGCATGAGGAATGTCAATGTCTCTAATGGAATGCTACAAAAGAGCATGCAGTCTTTCTCTCTCTCTCTTTTTCTCTTTCTCTCTCTTTTTTTTCTCTCTTTCTCAGTTTGTGTGTATAAGTAAATAATTCTGTAGAAATACAACACAAATTAAATTTCATCTTCACCTACACCATTTATTAAACCATTTGCACAAGTACAGCTACCACTTGAAGTGGAGGGTTGTCCTATGTGTCTCAACAATGCCCATCCAATCTTATTGTTATATATGTTCTAATCAACCTGAAGGCTTGACCTTGAATATTTCAAATATTTCATACTTAGATGTGCCTCATCTGACACATTTGTGACAATAAATTCCAGTGTTTATAGCAGAGTTTCAGAGTAGATCTAAAACCTCTTTCTACCTAAACACACACACATATACACACACACACATACACACATATACACACACATATACACACACATATACATGCATACATACATACACACACATACACACACATATACACACACATACACACATACACACACATACATACATACACACATACACACACATACACATATACACACGCACATACACACATACACACACATATACACACACATACACACATATACACACACATACACACATACACAAACACATATACACACATTCACACACACACACACACACACACACACACACACAAACACACACACACACACACACACACACACACACACACACACACACACACACCTCTGCCTACAGGAAGGATGCCACTTCTATAGAGAGGCTGGCTTTAAGCTTTCCATCTCCCTACACCTAATTCATGACAACACTTACTCTTTCCTGTCTCCCTGGTCTTTTTTTTTCTTCATTTTCCTCTTTTCCCTTGAGTTGCTCTCAGCCAACTCAGTCATACCCAAGGGCTATTTGATGAAGTTGTTTTTCTAGAAATGTTGACTATGAAACATAGGATATACTTTGTTCTACCCTTAAAACAGGCATGAATAAATCCAACAGTGGTCTTAACTACAAGTGTACCAGACCCAGATGCATCCCTCCCGTAAACCACAGATGTTCACCAAAAAGCACACTTTTGTTGTATGGGAGGGAAAGCAGTAGCCAAAACTTGTTCAGATAGAAATTGAGGGCTGTTCAATTTTCATTTATATACTGATCACACAGCATTTTCTTCAAGTTGTATAATTTTACCTCTGAAAATTTTTAGATGATACAAGAGCCTGTGTCAATCTCCTGAATACAAAGAGAAAGAGGTAGAGTTAGGCCATAATTGCTTATCTTGCATTTCTCATAAATTAAGAGAAAAAAAGCATCTTTAAGAAAAGTGCAGATAGAGAAGCAGTGGACAGTTACTCAGGCTAGACTTTTACATACAGAGGTACCTTTCTAGACAGAGTCTGGGGCAGAGATTTCCACTCTAAGTAACAATATACAAAAAAGAAGCCCCCACATTCCCTTCTTCCCATCCATCTCACCTTTCTGTTTTCACAGGAATATCTAGGATTTTTTTCACCCTTCCCACTCATTTTTAAAATAAATAGACTTCAAGTCTATTCTCAAACTGGTGTCAGTATCAATGATCCCTCCTGGAAGCAGAGTGTTGTCAATTATCTGTTGATGGTTCTGAGAAAAACCGCTGTTTATAATGAAAGTGCTTTAGCTGGCCCAGAAAGTGATCATTTTAGGCAATCTCTGCAGCTTCTGCGAGCCTCTTACGATACTCCCCAAATCTAATCATCTTCCATATTTTGTTCACTTTCCTGAGCAGCAGTGAGTGTGTATATCTCTTCCATTAGCATTAATGGGAATTGGAAGCACTTATGGGGATGCGAGCTTTTCCCCAGAGATGTAATTTGGTGCATTAAGATATCAAAACACAAGAGGATATGCATTGATATGTGGTGGATTCATATGATTGGTTCCATTAACACTAATGGGGAATGAGGTGATGTTTTCCCATCACATCAACAAGGTAGATGTAGAAGCCCTTGTGCTTCAGGATGGTCAGGTTTGCTGACCTCAGCCTTGCATGTAGTTGGCTTTGTCTTCAAAATGCAGCTGGATAAATTCAGCAAAGACCCATGATTAAATACAAGTATTCAGTCTTTACCCTGGCTGCCATCAGTCTTGGGTGTGGCTGTAAATAACTGGATAAGACTGATACTTTAGCAACATGACAAATGTTAGGTCAGTTCATTTCTATTGCAACTATAAGCAACACAAAAATCAGAGATATCCATTTTCTTAGAAAGCAGATAGAAAATCTTTACTACCAAATATCTCTGCCTGCTGTCTTCTTGAGTTATGTACCAGAATAGCAGACAGGCTACACCCCTGGGGGCCATTGTGCTTTTTCTCCTTAGAATAAAATTGGAACTTAATTGTCTTTTTTTTAATGATTTTTCTGCTGTCTGTTATTATACATTTTTCATATTGACCATATTTGATACTTAATATTTACTTTGATTTTCAATCCCAGTGCCTTAAAATATGAAAATAGAAAATATAACACACCTTAAAGAAGATAACATAGTCAAAATTGTCCACTAAAAGCTCTTAGTTGTCAAGAAGTAAAATCACAGCTCCAATAAGGCACAATAAGCATAGTAATTAGAGCATAGAATTAGATATCTCTGGATTCCTGTCGGATGTTTAATGTGTAGTTTTGATGTAATGATTTAGCCTCTATGATTTTTGTCTATCATCTATATGCCTACACATCCACAAACATATCTTTTAATGTATTGTGTATTGCTAAACTATGAAGCAATTGTTAATAGCCATGCTAATCCTGGACTCAACACTTGTCTCAATCTCATTCTTTAAACAACTCTTTTACTAATTATATACTGTTTTCTTTGTACATTAGTATGCACAAGTTGTGTGAGTCAATTAAGATGGGCTGTTTCAAAATATTGTACAAATAATTTTTTAATTGTGGAATTACGTAGGAGTCATTTCTCTACAAATATATAGTTTCAGCCTGCTAACCAAGAAAAATTTTAAGTTGGACTTGGTGGCACATGACTATGATCTCAACCCTTGGGAAGTTAAAGCAGAAGTGGTATGGATTTGAGACCAATCTTGGCTACAGTGTAAAACCTTGCATTAATAAAAGGAAGAAGAGATAAAAACAAAGCAAAGAGTTTTGCAATAAAGTACTAAAAATGACATTCATTGAGGCACGTCTTTGAACACTGAGGCAGGGCTTGGAGGAGCTTCAAGTGTAGTGGAACAAATCACTTCTGCCTGCTGGTACTAAATAACCAGTCAGAGGCTTATATTAATTTCAGACTGTTTGGTCTATGGCTCAAGTTTTATGCCAACTAGCTCTTTCATCTTACATCAACTTATTTCTATTAATCTATGTGTGGTCATGTGCCATGTGGTTTTACTAGTGTTCCATTACATCTTGTTCCCTCAGGTGGCTCACAGCATCTGCTCTGACTCTGCGTTTCTTCTCCCTGTTTCCCTCTTGAACTTTTTGCCTGGCTATATTCTGTCTTTCCATAGGCTGTCACAGCTTCTTCGTATCCAGTGGTAGCAACACATATTCACAGCGTACAGTAAAGTCATCACACAGCATTCAAGTCACTCTGAAGTTATGACAGGTTGAGTTTTAAGCTAAACCTGAGTCATGCATCTGCAGGAATATTTTCAGAGCAGGTTGGATGAAGAGAGTGGGAGCAATTGGCCAGCAAAACTATCCATCTCTCACACTGATGATGGTGAAAGAGAAGCCACATTTCCAAATGGCATTTGGTAAACTAATTCTAATCTCTTGTTTTCCAAATTTAGGTTCAAAGTCTGAATCTTTTCCTTCAGTGAAGAAAAACAAAAACCAAAACTTTGTATATAAATGGGCTATGAAAGATTGTTCTTTCCTCTCCCAATTCTCAGCAGCTGATAAAAAATAAATGCTCCTGAATTGAGAAAGAAGAGATGACCATACTCTTAATGCTATCCATTATCCAATATTTAGGTCGGGGCTGCCTGCTCAGTTTGCTAGGAGAACACAGATGGTGAGCATTGGAGAGTAACTTTAGGAGAGAGGCAGACAGAATTCTTCCTCCTGTTGGGACCTTAAGCAAATTGTGCCATTACTTCTTTGTCTTATAACTTAAAAGAACATCCTTTGGATGCATGCTTTGTCAGGTCTAAGTTGAGAATTTATATGCAAGTGATTTATTGAAGAGCTGCTTCCAGGAAAGAGTGGTGTGACAGTTTGAGTAAGAATAGCCCCCATGGGCTCATTTGTAGATGTATGGTTCCTACTTGGTGAACCTGTTTTGGGAAGCATTAGGGGGTGTGCCCTTATTGAAGGAAGTAAGTCACTGGGGATGGACTTTAAATTTCAAAAGCCCATTCAGGCCTAGCAGTTTTCTCTCCTCCCCTCCCCTCCCCTCCCCTCCCCTCCTCTCCCCTCCCCTCCCCTCCCCTCCCCTCCCCTCCCCTCCCCTCCCCCTCCCCTCCCCTCCCCTCCCGTCCCGTCCTCCTCTTCTCTATTCTCTCTCTCTCTCTCTCTCTCTCTCTCTCTCTCTCTCTCTCTCTCTCTCTCTCTCTCTCTCTCTCTCTCTCTCTCTCTCTCTCTCTCTCTCCCTCCCTCCCTCCTTCATAAAAGGATCTACTTCTCTACCACCATGCCCCCCTGTCTGTTAAGTTTGCCATACTCCTTGTCAAGATAATCCTAAACCCACCCTTGGTAAACAATAAGCAATATTGCAATTAAATAATTTCTTTTATAGGTTGCCTTGGTCATGGTGTCTCTTCACAACAATAAAAAGTAGTCAAGACAGGTTGGAGCACTGAGGGGAGCTGGAAGAACAAGAAGCCAGATGAGGCAAGAAAATGTTAAGGTAGATTCCTTAGTCTTCAATGGGGGACAATACATAACATAGCAGACTATTTGATTTCTCTCTTGATTCTAAAAGAGCAATGTATGTAGTTTTCTTCAGTCATAATATAACACATGTAAAGATGTTTATAAAATAATTAAGTCTTGGTCAAAGTACTGAGTGAGGTTCTAAAGCTCACACATCACATCCAGTCTGAGAAAAGCCTTAAATGGTCAAGTAAGATTGAGAAGAGTCCAGTTTGATTCTCTCGTCTCAGACACGAGGAGTTATAGAAACTCCAAAGGTCAGCCTATATGGTAAGTGATCACAGTTTTTCTTCTGAGTAGTCCTATTTCTAAAGTAAATTAGTGTGGTGAGATTCAGGTGTCAGCTGATAAGGTCAGAAGACACTTATCCAGGGTCCCAGGGTCCTGAAGGGGGTGTGGCCAGCCCCATTCAAGAGGGGCAGCTGGGATCTTGAGCACCCCATTTGTTCCTTCCTTCTTGAGAGACTAGATCAATGTCTATGGCTTAGACCATCCAATCGCTCAAGTATATTCTTAAGCTGTAGCCTGTTATCGTGAGTGTTAATTTATTTTCTGATAAATATTAATCTTATATTAATATATTTTAAATAAAATTTACTGCCATTCCTGGTGACTCAATGTGGGGCCGGGCACCTGGCCTGCTGTCATAGGGGGCTAAAGGTAGTTTGTTCTACCTACCTATAAACAAATTTTAGCCAAATATATAGGCTAAGCCAAAGACAATTTACACTAACATAAATATTTATATATTGATACAAATGTAAAATCATTTTATATGTTTGATTAAAATAATTTATATATTAATACAAATTTAAATCTAAAATTGTTTTATATGTCCAAAACAACCTATACATTAATATAAAATTAAATCTATAACTTTTACATAAAGTTAAATCTATAACTACTATAATTTACAGATGCTTCTACCTCTTTAAAATAGTTATGCATTATTGATATGTCCACTATACAATTACTACCTCCATTTAACTATACTAAATGTAGTATATGATTACACTAGTGACAATATATACACAAAATATTTTATATACCTCTATATAGATAATATACATATATATACATGCCTAAAATAATATTACCATTTTACACAATACATATACCTCTAGCTAATGTTTAATAGTCACACTAAAAGTCATTATTCAAAGATTATACACCTCTTTATAGATAACCTAATTTTACAATACAAGTTTCAATCCTTAAAATAATAAAAACTACAGTCAACATTACTTAAGTTGCCATGCCACAGTCTTCCCAAATACAAGTTAATACCAGAAATATACAAGAGTCTTCAACCATTTCATAAACCCAAAAAATATAACATTTAACATTTTGTTATTCAAAATTCAGCCATGAAAAACACAACAACTCCTAATGTCACTCTTCCTTTCCTGAGATAATGTTAAACATCAAAAACCTTCTTTTAACGTTTGTCCTTTTGACAAAAAAAAAAAAAGGCCGATTAGATTAAAACACTGCCCTTACCTCAGTTACTGACAATACACACACAATGTCCGAACTAAGTAAACCAAATAACAGATAAAGACTAACAAGACCTGACTAAACAAAATAGAACAGTCCCTCCAAAAATGCCCTATATATAAAAAGATCTGTCAGCTATCATAAGCCTATAGCCAAAATAATAAATACTCCAATGGCACAAAAAAACATAAATAATTAATTGTCCAAATAGCTGTGTCGCTGTCCTCTCCCAAATTTTAAAAACTACTACTCCCATGTACTTCTGACTTTTAAATATGTTTTCCTTCTCATCTTAAAAAAGTTAGAAAATAAGTATTTAAAGTTACTATTCTATCATCCCTTAACAAAAAACATTCAAGTGTTAAATTTTCACTATCTCAAATAAGCAGTTTTAAAATAATTTATACACCCCATCATCTACCAATATCCTAAAAATATATAATATACTTTATATATGTTAAGTTTTAATTTTAATTTATGCCATTTCCTCTTCCAAATATTACCTCATACTAATTTCTATTATATATAGTCTTATTTAAAACCTTCTTAGTTAGACAAAAGGGGGAGATGTGGTGGGATTCAGGTGTCAGCTGATAAGGTTGGAAGACACTTATCCAGAGTCCCAGGGTCCCAAAGGGGGTGTGGCCAGCTCCATTCAAGAGAGGCTGCTAAGATCTTGAGCTCCCTGTTTGTTCCTGCCTTCTTCAGAGACTAAATCAATGTTCATCGCTTAGACCACCCGATTGCTCAAGTATATTCATAAGCTATAGTCTATTATCATAAATATTACTTTATTTTCCAATAAATATTAATCCTATATTAATATCTTTTGAATAAAATTTACTGCCATAAATTAGAATAAAAGTAAAGGCTTAAACATGTGCATTATTCTGTGAGTATTTTTAAGTTGCTTTAAAAAAAATATAGGCATAAAGAAGTAATAATTCAAGCTATCACTGCTTGCTGTTTTCATATTTGTAAGTAAAGTTGAATCAGCAACATAATTCTTCACACTGAAAAGATACTATTTATTTGTTTAAATAGATATGAAATGTCAACAGCCTCACATTTAAAACAAACTAACTAAAAAAACAAAAACAAAACATACTCAGGACACCCTACATTGAACCTAGGACTTTGCTCATGGTTTGCAAATACCCTACCATTTATCAGAATCTTCACTACTTTGCTATCTGTCGTGTGTGTGTGTGTGTGTGTGTGTGTGTGTGTGTGCGTGTGTGTGTGTGTGTGTGTGTGTATGTGGTGTATATATATGTCTGTGTAAATATGTTCAAATATATGTCAGTACAACTGTGTGTGTGTGTGTGTGTGTGTGTGTGTGTGTGTGTGCAGGTGTGCATGCATGTACACAACTTGACTAGTGTAGTTGGCTAGCTTCCTGGGAGATCCTCTATCTCTGCCTCCTAGTGCTGGCAGTATAGATAAGCAACCAGCACGACCTGATCCTTACCTGGGTGCTGGGAATCCATACTCTCTTCCCTATACTTGTGCCCCAAATGCTTTACCCACTTGAGCCTTATTCTCAGCTCCAACTTTGCTGTCTTTTTACAAAGAACCTTTGCTGTCTATTGAAGGGGAATACTCAAGCTGTTATTGCCATTTTACATGCATAGCTAGTATCAGAATGCTTGAGAGTTCCAATAATCCAAGAGCAGCTTTAGTTTAAAACTAACTAGTGTACCTCCACCATACTTCCTTTGGTATGAGATAAGATGGTTTGAATAATGTCATTTGGGCTCTGGCTAAAGCCGGGAATTTACATGCAACCCTGTGCTCCTTGTTAACCTCCCCTCACTCCCTGTGATATTTGCACCAGTCAAATGTCTGTGATACTGTGTAATTAAAAAAAATAACATTTTCTACCTTAGAAAATATCTGATTTTAAGGTGATAGAGCTACGGAAAAATTTACAATGAATTAACAGTGTTTAACAAAGATTATCCAGTATATTCATTGTCACACAAGCAGTAAGCTCGTGTGTGTGTTTTTATTTTTTATCAAAACTATCTTGATTATAAAGCCTAGAAACTTAACCAGTACATTACCTTTGATCCCTTGAACTTGAAAGTGAGAAAGTATGAAAGGAGATCTTTAGTGCCTGTTCCAAGAGGCATCTATTTCACACTCTGTACTGGAATGTTCCAGGCAAACTCTGTCTTTGTTTATAGATCATCTCCTAGACAACTTTGTGGATGTCTCTGGATTTTACATCAGATTCTATAGAGACAATTTAGAGTGATACTTCTCATGTATTTTTCTGTTTGTGTGGCTTAGATTTTCTTATGGGCCTTGATGAATTCTAGTGCTTGCTGCCAGTGATTTCTTCCCCTGCGCTCCATAGAGAGGCATTAAAAATTATCACCAGCAACAGAGGCCCATCCAACAGAAATGTAATATCTCTGAAACTTCACCTGCTAAACTTAAAAGATGAGATCACTAAATTGAAAAAAAAAAATCTCTCTGCAGGATAATCTTACAGACTGTCATGAGGGCTGGAGTTTCAACTGTTCTCCACACATGTTGTAATAGGGTGGGGGGGGGGGCTAAACAGACAAAGTGGAGAAATGAAGCCAATTCAGTGGAATTTAGCTCAAAAGAGAAATGAAGATCTTTCTCATTTGCTCAGTTACAGTACTCCTATCACGTTCAGTTTGAACCCTACTGTGACTCTCACAGTGATGTTCAGCGCCACCAACTCAGCAATTATTCTAAGGGTTTCTGCGATGTGTCCTTTTAAAATGTGTAAAACACTTTGAAAACTAAAAAGCAAATTATCATATTAAAGAGGCAACACAATTGTATATCCAAAACCTAAAGCTCTGTGTTACGTTTATTTATTGTGTGCACACGTGCTACCATGCACAGGGATAGGTGAGAGGAAAGCAACACTGTATGTTGCACGTGTCCTGTGATTTAACATTGGTCTTCAGGGATGGGGATAAGTACATAAACTTGCTAAATTATCTTGCCTGCACAAGAGTTAGAAGCTGTATACTAAAAGCCGAGTGTTGTTTTCTTGTTCTGCACCCCCTCCCATGTATTAACTTAAAGAATATTTTTTAATAGTATTTATATCTAAAAACTTGTTTTGAGGTGGAGTGTCACATATCCTGAACCATGTGAAAAATGCCATACAAGATGAACACTCCATCTCCCTAAAGAAGTTTACAAATTACATGAGATGATTTTCATTGATTAGCATAGTACCAAAAAAACCCATTCTATTATCATCACATAGATTTAATGTCTCAACAAGACACTTAGCATAAGATTGTCCAAAGACAAATACTGAGAAGGAAATTCACATTGGAAGGGGGATTACTTCAGGCAGGTTTAGTGACTCAACATCTCATGCTTGGGGTCTACATCAACAATAGTATCACAGAAGGGAATTTACAGAGAGATCCAGCACCCAGATGGAAATAAAGAATCTTAACCGGGGTTATTTTGTTTGCTTCATTTTGTGTTAGAATACAGTATCTTATTATGTAAAATTATCTGGCCTGGAAATCTATGTAGACCAGGTTGCTTCAAAGTTGGAGTGATCTTCCTGACTCCGCCTCTGGCATGTGACACCATGCTCAGAAATAATAAGCAATTTATAACTTTAAAACTGAGGCAATTTAACCAGGACTAAATGACCTTTATATTACTAATAACATCTTCCCCTTTTAAATGTTTGTTGGTTACTTTTTAAAATTTTGTATTAATTACATTTTTTTTGATTGGTAAACAATCACCAAATTAGGGATTGAAGCAATGGTTCTATTATTTACACATAATTCAATGATGATTGCTTTAGCTAGTTACTGTTCCTTCAGCTAATTGTGTCTGGAAACTCACACAGCGTACCTTATCTTGAGCTCTGATGGGGCTGGGTTACTTGTACAATCTGGATATATGTAGTTTTCTTTGGGAGACAGACTAATGTCTTAAGGTTATTTAAGTTTTGAATATAGGAGAAATGTTCTGCCTACTTGACCCTCTAGACAACCAATATTTCTAATCTGTATTAGAGAAACTTGCCTCATGAACTTATCATGAGGAAGCTCTGATATGAAGAGAGATAGGAGTGGGCTTTAGTCAAACCTTGTATAATTCACTCACAATACAAAATGAATTTTAAGATTCTAAAGTTGCAATCTTTATTAAATAAAATCTATTCTATGTAGCTACTTCGAATATTCTGGAACAGTCAGCTAAAGAAATGGTCAGAGAATCTGGTTCAGTCCTTCACAATAAGACATGGAAAGAACCTATTGTAATAGGAGAATATCCATAGCAGTTCTGAGGTGAGTAAGGGTGGTAGCATTGTTACACATAATAGGAGAGGAAACTGGCTGTTAGCTCACAGTTTGAATTCTTTCCAGAGATTTCTATTCAGGTGAAGCTGTGATCTTGACTTCCGATTCAGAGAATTTCAGAATAAGTTAATATTGTTAAATCACAGAGATGACCCCTGTAGAGGTCAGCCACTCCTTACATCCTATCTAGAATCTTCATTAAGCTGTTAAAACTCTGGCCTATGTAGACATTCAAATAGAGACTGCCAATAGGATTGGTTTCCCAAATTATCACCCTTGTGGTCCATCTAATATTCTACTGAGCAGTAAAGCTTGAAGATCCATCCCCCGATGAGCTTGGAGCCCTGTCTTCTCTAAAATTCTATGGAGACATGGAATTTATGTTGTTCTGTGGGTTACTTGTGGACCTTTTATCTTAGCTTCCCACCACTATGAGTGTCCTAGCTTTCTGAAAGATGGTTCTCCTGAATTCCATCTCAGTACATTTCTCTACTGAACTTAAAAGGAATATTTTTTCAAATCAAGTACAAATCAAAGTAGGATATATTGAATAAAGTTTGTTAAATAAAACGTATAAAGCATTATAAAAACCTGCTAGTTTATAAGTTAATTAAAATGTAATTTTGTTCATTAAAGAGGATTTTTATCCTCATTTCATTAGCTCTTTATGAATTTCATATAACATATTTTGACTTTATTCATCCCCTAAACTCCTCATAGATCCATCATCTTTTTTCCACCCACAAATTTTATATCATCATTTAAAAATCCAATATAATTCATGCTGTTCATAAATTCTTAAGCATATGACTGACCATTAGAACATGGAAAACCTTCTTGTCTGGCTGCCCTGCCTATACCAATCAGCATTTTATTAAACCAATATTTACAGTGACAAATATTTTCAGTGTACAACAGCAAATTCCAAAGCGGTAGGCTCTGTAGTTTCAAATGTTCAAGACAGACCCAGTCTCTCTGCCTCTCTCTCTCTCTCTCTCTCTCTCTCTCTCTCTCTCTCTCTCTCTCTCTCTCTCTCTCTCTCTCTTTTACTAATCTTGATGTAAAACTCTCAGCTGGTTCTCTAGCCCCATGTCTGCATCTATGATGTCAATTTTCCTTCCATTATGATAATGGACTAAAGCTATGAATGTAAGCAAACCTCAATTAAATATTTTCTTTAAAAAAAAAAGTTGCCATAGTCATGGTGTACCTTCACAGCAATAGAACCACTGACTAAGACAGCAGAACAGTAGTGGTTTCTGTCTTGGGGATTATGGCCTAGCCTATCTGTAAATTCATGGCCTTGATACCAGTACTGAGTATGGGTTTTATATAATGAAATGTGACTTAATGCCACTCAGAATGTGATTCATTAATTCCATGTCACTCATGCCCTATTGCACCACTGGGCATGTCTTATCAAGCTGATTGTTCTCTTTGCTCTTAGAGTTAGCCTGTTATTAATTTATTATTTTATTTTATTTGTGTACATATGAATTGGCACATCTTCTGCAGTTGTACAAATCACTCCCCTTTCGCATGAACAGAATCCCATTATTGTCATCTAGCTGGCCTAGAACTCTCTATATAGAGCAGTTTGGCCTCAAACTCTCGTAGATCTGTCCTGTGTGCTGTAATTAAAGTCATATATCAACACAGATGGCTACACTCAAATTTGAACAGTAGTACTCCATATTAGTGAACAATCGTGCACTCAGAAACATGGGCTCTTAAATGAGAATCACAATGTTAAGCACAAGTTAATTCCTTGGTAGTTATTGGACAGAGAGCCCGTAGAGGCAACACCCAAACCAATGCATGATATCATCATTGTGATTGGTTGTTCACCATAACTAGATGATCAGGTTCTATTGTGGAAAGCACAATTCAATTTGGTTGAAGGACACAGCTTTTAGCTCATCAGGAAAAGCATTTCTGGCTAGCTTTCAGAATGCTAGATAATGTACAGGCTGCTAAAGGAAAATAAATCCATCTAGCGTAGGACCCTATATGCTGTAACACCAACCTACCAGGCATGGTGTGTCCACTACTCTGGAGAGTACTTTGCAGAGGTATTTAGCGCTGACATAGTAAACATGCTTAAGACATATCTGGGAAAGACATAGGTCCTAGGGAGGAACTTAATGATGCTTTTTTCTAAGTGGTCACGTTGTTAAACTAACTTCTACATATTTTGTTTTATAGCCACAGGTCTATGCTGTGCATAGCTTGGGTCAGAACACTTACTGTGGTAGCTAGTAATTGAGACAGAGACACATTGCTTTCAAAGTGCTGAGAACAAGGTGATTATGAGTGTCATTGATGGAATGTCTATATCAATGACCCACACCCTACCCCAAGTCTCAGAGAACATCACAGAAGGGACAGAAATAATGTAAGAGCCAGAAAGTGGGGTGTGCTGATATATTGTGTATTTAATGAAATCAGTCAGTAATATTGGGGGGGGGGAATCACCCACAGTTAAGCTATGAAGGTCAGAGAGTGGTGACCCACACATTTAATCCCATCACTCGAGAGACAGAGATCCTTCTGGATTTCTGTGAGTTCAAGACCCAACAGGCAAGCAGTAGTAACTCACATCTTTAGTCCTAACTCTAGGATTATGATACAGAGTTGAACCAGGAAGTAAAATAGCTGGGCATGGAAAGGAAAATAAGGTAGGAGAAGGCAGAAATTCAACCATTCTGTAGAAGTGACCAGTCAGGTTGAGGACCCGTGAAGATAGCACTTACCCTGTTTGACCTGAGAAGTTGGCTGGGTGAGAATTAGTTGTGGTTTGTTTCTTCTCTCTGATATTGCAACTTTTCTCCAATATCTGGCTCTAGGTTTTCATTATATACCAACTAAAATTTGTGCAATAGTTGGGGAAGTATATGAAAAATATTTTCCTCAAGATATGACACAATTATTGCATTATGAACACATAGTAGGAGGCATTGCCTATGCAAGACCTGACTGCATAAGATAGACAGTTAAAATTCAAGTGAAAGAGACAAGGGCTCTTGAGACTCCAGCCTTAGACAAAGACCAATTTGCAGATGGCAGCTGGGCAAGCAATCGTCACTGTTTTTTTTTTTGTTTTGTTTTGTTTTTTTCTTTTGGAGTATCACTATTGGAAAGTTTCCCATACCCCAGTGGTGGATGATCCCCATGCTCATGTCCATATAAACAACTGTAAGCTGACTCAGAAGAGTAATTACATAAATAAATATTATTAAAAAATCATAAAATTAGAGGGGATGTAGGGTGGCAGTTACTTGAGGGGGGTATTTAGGGGTAAATATGATGAAGATACAGTATATATTATCAAGAGAAGAGATATTAAAGAAAAAGAAAATGGGGTTGAGGGCTGTGACATCTTTCATATCCACTTTAACATGTCCATTGGTGTCATCCTTCTTTTATTCACATTTGGGCAGTCTTGTTGATGAGACTTTATGGGTGGAAGTTCTGGTATCATTGGAAGACTCATTCTCACAGCAAACTCCTTGCTTCGAGTCTTTAGATTGGTTCTGGGTTTTCTTATTGTTGTTTTTTGTTTGGTTTGGTTTGTTTTTTTTTTTTTCCCCTGTGTGGTGATCTCTGTGTATTACAAAGGGAAGTTTCCTTGATGAAAATTAAAGACTACATTTACCTGTGGGTGTAAAGACAGATGCTAATAGATTGTTATTAGGAATTATGTGGGTAAACTCTACCCATGGAACTATAGGCAATTAAGGGGAGCATGAAGCAGGAGAGGTATTCTTTCATAGTATGGAGCACACTAATTGGTTGTCTAGTCTCAAAAGGTCATCCCTGAAAATATACATACAAGGAGTAGATATACAGAGTGAGCAAATTATATTTAGAAATACATATATATATATATATATATATATGTGTGTGTGTGTGTGTGTATGTGTTCAATAGTAATTAGTGAAAAATAAGACATCAATTTGAAGGAGGACGGAGATGAGTATATGAAAGTGTTTAGAGGGAAGAGACGAATGAATGTAATGTAATAATTATATTATAACCTAAAAATAATTATTTTAGAAGAAAAAAATAGTAGGATTAGCTTCTCAAGAGAGAAGAAATGCCTTCAAGTGTTTTAGCAATAGCTAACTGATAGTCTGCAGTTTTGAAGTGATACTTTTTAAGGAATGTAATCTATATCCAACTTCAAATGAATAAGAAAATTTTTTGACATATGTAATTCTATTTAAGTAATTTTGTGTACCAAATGAATTTTTTAAAAGTGTTTTATGAAGTATACATACAAGATTCCAGGCTAACATAGAAAAGGAGGCCAAAACATTCAAAGGAATTCCTGTTATATATAGGTCACAAGAAGCTACATGTTTTCAATGTGAACATAATTCATAATCGTGTTTCTGTGGTTCTGTTGCTTTAAGTCATTGTGTCAGGCAAGGCTGACTTCAAACTCATGGCAACCCTGCTGCCTCTGCCTCTAGAGGCTGGGATCCCAGGTATGAACCAAAGTTCTGGGCTTAGCTGTTGCATCACACATTTTTGAAATAGCTCTCAAAGGATGGAATATTGTCTTGTACCAGGTAATTTTTTCTGCTGCACCAAAATTCTTGACTCTCAGCCAACAAGTTCCTTAAGTCTGATCCTAGGGGTAATAAGTTCCTTTTGAACCTCTTTTTCTGCCCTGACTTTACTTTTTCAGTGACTAGAAAGCATATTTATATACTCCTGGTGTAACTCTGCAGGTTTCTGCCCAGGATTGGAAAAGACAAATACCTGCACTTTGTCTTCCTTCAGGCTCCCAAACACCTCATCTCTGTAATACCTACAGCATGATTTATTCAATACCTGAAAGAAATATTTATTTTAACTTGCTTGCAGCATTGAGAATCTCCTTAACCAATAAATATTTAAAAAAAAAAAAAAACCTGTGGCATTTTATAGCCTGAAACGAAATATAAATAATTGGTTTCTAAATCAGCTAATTTTATTTTGTTATGTTTTAAATTTATTGGGGGAGGGAATTGCACACATGAACACTATATTTAGATCATTTCCAATTCAACTCTTTCTCTCTTCCCGTGTTTCCCAATCTCTCAAATTCATGACGTCTTTCTGTGAGTGTGTCTATGTGTGTGCGTTTATGTGTGTGTGTGCATAACATATGTATAATTGTAGCCTGCTGAGTCTCTTAGGTGTTTCTGGGATATGCACGTTTTTGGGATTGGATAACCTTCCTCGGACTTGCTCCTGGAAAAGACTGCTTCCCTCTCTCAGCAACCATTAATTGCTGCATTAAGAACCTATAACTCTTTATCAAGGGTCAGGCC
The DNA here is from genome assembly GCA_033318265.1 of Phyllotis vaccarum. Lineage (NCBI taxonomy): Eukaryota > Metazoa > Chordata > Mammalia > Rodentia > Cricetidae > Phyllotis > Phyllotis vaccarum. Next base: position 166,638,754 of record JARWLC010000001.1, on the reverse strand, counting down.
CTTGTAACATTTCACCCATCCAAATTGGACATCAACTGCAAATTCAAATGACTATTATAAACACTTATCTTTATATCCACAGACAAGTGTTGTTCTTACCTCTCATCAAAGAAACTTCTGTTTTTCTTCAGTGAGAAACCATTACAGAAATTCATAATTGGTCAAAATACAGAGAACAGCTGATTTGAGGTACCCAATTTCAGCTGCTAAATCTACAAACACCTAAGGCTGCACCTAAGGCTCAGAAAACATTGCATTAAAGGGAGTGGAAAGATGAGAAGAGCCAGGGGACAAGGACCTCTGTTTTGAGATAGCATCTTCTATATATAAAAAGCTAATTTTATGTGATTTATAAAAGCATCAAAAAAACTTTACTGGAGAGAAAAAAAATGTCTTGACCCTCTGCCTTTTCTCAAAAGAGTCCTTCATGCACTTCAAAAACATTAATTTACTTGTTCCTTACATTTTTATTAAATATATAGGTAGAAATAATCAACTGTCAGTTTAAAAATGAAGCAACCACATTACCATCTGCTTCTGTTCCCTTCGGCTTTATCCCTGTGGTACACATTGACCTGATATCCAAATGTCAGCATTTGTTTCTCTGCCTTCAGCCTTCTCTTGCTATAGGCTTTTCATCTCTTGCACAGCAAGCCACATGGGCTTTTGAATTACAAGTTCCCCAGCAGCAACAATCCACCAAGAAGGAAGGGTTGTGTGTCCCTGTTCTCTCTCCCTTGTGTAGAATGACCCTGAAGGCCATGTTTGGTATCTAGTATCCAAATCTATCTACAAGGAATAAATTCCATTTGCCCATAGTGACCATAATCTTTGGAATACAGCTGTGCCACTTGCCTCTTCTAATGATTTCTGTGATGACCTCCTAAATAAAGCATATGTCCTCAAATCCTTGCTGCAATTCTGTTTCTATGGGGGGAAAGCTAAGACAGCCACTCCTTAACAAAATCCCATTTATTCTTCAAAATCGGAACTCCACATCTTTATGACTCTGATTTTTTTTCCTATACTTAAAATTCTGAGGTTTACAAATCAAAAAAGACTATAAGAGGATTCATTTCTAATGTCTTATTCTTAGATGAGAAAACTGGATGAGAAGTGAAAAACTTGCAGATATTAACCGGCCTCTTAGTGGTGAAGCATAGCATACTGTTTGGTTCACCTTTCCGTCTGAGATAACCCTTCCCATATTGAATATGAGGTCAAAAAAGAATGTACTTGGCTAGGGAGATGGGACAAGCTTTTAGGCAGCAGAGAAAAAAAATATTCAGAAGAGGAATCAGGAAAAGAGTGGAGGAAGAAAACAGATTAGTTTGGTATGAAAACTGAAAGAGGCCTCAGGAAACTCCTTTGGCTATAAAGCATGGGCTCTTCAGTCAGGCCCACACGTTACGTGATAAATGAAAATTAGATATCACTGCTTTCATCTTGCTCTGTGTGTCTCATTGACTTTTGCTGAGGCTACAAAAATAACTCATTTCCTAATATGCAGTCACCTTGAATTTTGGAAAGAAAAAAAGTATGTGGGACAGCTCACCCTCATATGAGAGCAGGTCTCCAGGACGTCAACCATCCTGGAGAAGTTTTCTCCTGACCTCCTCTGTCGTCTTAAGCAATAAGCATTTTATTCAGATCACCTGGTACACAAGAGTTGAACTAATGATAAGTCTAGACCACGACACTTTAAGGGTATCGTTCCCCCACCCCCACCCCCATGATTATTTTTATTATTATTATGGCCTAGGCTCAAGCTCTTGTCAGTACCCCAAAGTTGGACTTGAAGTTGCTGGGTGCCTTTATTTGTTCCGCTTAACAGTGTAGTTACATTGAATAAACTTTCTGTCTCTGCTTTTTAGCATTATGGGTCCCTGTAATTAGCACATTCTGACAGGTGTCCAAGTCTAGTTTGTTGGTACTGCTAAAGCCAAGGCTTTCACCCAAAGCCCCCCAAACTAGGCTTACGGAAGGGATAATAGGTGGTCCATTTTATATGCCCATTAGAATTACATGAAGAGCTTTTGAAGTCACTAAAATCTGGATCCAGTCCCTACGGAGCTTGATTTAATTAATTTGGTGTGCAGCCTTGGCTTTGGGACTTTAAAAGACTCCAGCTGATTCCAGCATGAAGCCAAGATTGCAAACCACTGGTTTGGTGTTAACAAACTATATTATTTTCCATTATTGAGATAAGAAATTACACTGCCTCTCACAGCCAAAAGAAGCTCAAACGGTACTTAAAAATGCAGAAGTAGAAGTTATAAAATGCTGGTGTATATTTAAAATTTATTTTTAACTAACTAGTATATGTAAAAAAAAAAAAAACCCAAAATATAACTATAAATTAACACATAGTTCCTGTATATTGAATAAGGCCTTCAAAGATATCTCCATCTTAATACCCAGAACCTACAATGTAAGTTCTCATAAGTGAGACCTTATAATTATAATTAAAATAAGGATCTTTGAATGAAGAAGTTGTACTAGACTCCAAGAATAACCCCATTTTAAGCCCAGTGGTCCTTACAAGAGGGAGTCAGAAATGTCAGCTAGGAAAGAGGTGGTCTGAGCTAGCAGGGAAGTGTTATTTGCATGTCTGTAACAAGTTTCCATAGAAACACATGGAACACCCTCTGGAAATTTGAAGACAATGTATTCTTTTGCCCCTAGAGGCCTAAAAAAAGGATGCTATGGTAAAAATGCTTTGATTTAATCCTTTCTGACCTCTGGAGTTATAATGTAAGAAATTTACATAATTTTAAGCCAGTAAATTTTGGCACAAATTTTATCCATGGTAATTGAAAAGCAAAGAAATGTAGAACTAGTTTCCACTAGTTACTAAGATAGACATTTATAATAATTTCAGAAATATTCTCTTTTAATTCTGTATTCTACTTGCCTACTTGGTGTTAGGTCAATCTGATTAGAATGAAGTATCAAAATTAGAACCCTTTGAACCTGGGTAACCCAGGTAAAATGACATTTTGTAGTACCCGCTGATGATACCTGATTCCAATGACGCATAATCAAATTGTAGTTGATATAACATAGAGCACATACTATACCTCTACGTGATTATTTTTCATTCATTTTTATCTACATCTACTTCTGTGTTGATTTAATTCCCGTTAGCCTCTGCAAGTGCACTAAGAAGAATGGCTTAGCATACTAGTGTTGTTAATTAAAACATGAGGGATCCAATTGAATGTGGGTTCCAGGAAACAGTACATTATTTTTAGTATAGGAGAGTCTCAAATACTGTATCATATACGCTATAAAGCATTTAGTTGTACGAGTCACTGAAGTCATGTTCATACATAAGCTCGAGAGGAAACTAGAATGTGAGGTAGGAAGGGTTGTTCTTTCAAGAAAAGAAACACAAACCCTGCCATCCACCCTCAAGGCTAGAGTGGACATATTTTCTTGCCTGGTAACCTTTGTGCTATCTACATGGCTAGAGATTTTCTAACATTGGATCCTTCCCAAACTCTTGTCATAAATTTGTTTTTCCTGGTTGATCTTAATCTTATTCTTTTTGACTCTAGCTATAGATATACCCTATCTTTCTGGACTCTACAAAGTGTTTTACTGTAGTCTATTATATACATCTGATATGTAGTTAGCTGGCTTTGCTCCTCAAGGAGACTTATGTCTGCTTTGTTGTGAACTGGGATTGAGTTAGTTATCACCAAAATAGTTTTCACCAAGTTGCCCTGTGCTTAATATGCCTAAAATAAACCTCGCAGAGTCAAGACTCCCAAAGTTTGAATCAACACTGGCTCCTTAGTTATGTTGAGTCAAACTGCCTTCTGGCTCCCAGTTTTAGTCACTCTCTGGGCAAGGAGGATACAGAGGCCCTTGAATTTAGTAAATCCCAATTTTAGCTGACCGTGCTTTGCTTCTACTTGCTTAATTTTCTCACCCCAATAATTTCTTCCCTCTACTACAACAGGTATGGCTGGGCTCCTGGAACTTTGTCTAGGAGAGGAGAGGGAATGATTAAAGAACAGACACACAGGCACATACACAGGGAAGTGGGGCCAGGGGGCACTGTGCATTCTGATGCAGGGCACCCACTGTCACCAGGAACCTAGAACTTCAGCATATTTATTAGGGAAAGAACAGTGAGTGGAAGTAACAATTTTGGTGGGAGGTCCCTGTAGGAGTAGTCTCAGACTGTAAGCATCCAGGAGTAAGAAGCTGAAGTTGCTAGATTTATACACACCAATCAGTCATCTGTAAATACTGGTACTTTAAGAAAGAGAAAATTTGTCAACTTTGAGCCTGATACATATGAGGAAAAGTTTTGACCATTTTCCATGGGGCAAAGGCCTTGGGGAACATGCAATGCCCATGTCAGCAATTACATTCTCTCAGAGCTTCACTCATTTGAGGCTTAGTTCACTCTCTACATCAGCCAATCAATATCCAGAATACACATTTCTGTTTGTTGTATTTTCTTGTTATACTATTTTTGAAATTCATATTAGATGTTGCTATATACTGTTTGTTAGTATTTTTAATTTTGATTTGTCTTTACTATATATAAATTATTTTACAAATACAAGCATATTGTCTGTATGTACTCAAAAGCATCATTTGCATGCCTGGTGTCCATGGGAATTAGAAAAGTGAACCTCATTTCATAGAGTTAGAAATTGTTGTGAGTTGCTATGTAGGTGCCAGGAACCAAATTCGAGCCTTCTGCAAGAACAGCAAGTATTCATAACTGTTAAGCCATCTCTTCAACCGCAATACTTTTAATACACCTGTTTTTCCCACCTGTTTGTCTGCCACTAATATTTGACTAATTTAGTAATTTGGGCAGTGTTTCCCATTCTTGTTCTTTTTTTGAGACAAGGTTTCTCTGTGTAACCCTGGCTGTCCCAGGTCTCTGTCTCCTGAGTGGCTGGGATTAAAGATATGCACCACCATTAGTTGGATCTTATTCATTTTCTAAGAAATCTACGAGAATTTCTTCATAGTTGGCTCTCTAGTTTGATAAATTTTGTCTGAAAAGCCTTCTCTTCTTGGTTGTCATTGGAGAGTTGCTCATTACAAACTGTTTATTATATAGTAGAGCATATCTTGTATTTGTTCTTCACTCATTTTTACCATATATATTCTGTGTCTGTTTCCTCAAGGCTGTAAATTTAACAGCAAGAAATTGTTTGTTTCTTTATTATCCCTTAAGTTATTTCTGCAAGGTAGCAGTAATAATAACTATTTCATTAACAAGTTTAATAATTTCAGTATTCTGACCTTGTATCTTGGCTAGTCTCTGTACAGGAATGTCAATACTATTGATCTTTTCAGAGTTGACATTCCATATCTTTGATTTTCTCTTACTGTTCTTCTATCCTCTATTGCTAATACATGCTCTGAAGCTTTTCTTCATTTTTCTTACTAAAGACATTTTGCCCTACCCTCACCCTTTCTCTTTTTTGAGGATTGGAAACTTTTGTTTTTTTCCTAAGAAGTATTTTGACAGCACAAAGTTTTCTCTGAGCCACTATTTTATCTTACAATGTCTGTGTATGTGTTTGTCCTCATTTATTTCAAAGTATTAAAATGTGGGGTTATTTTTTTTAGATTTGTTTACTGATCCTGTGGTATTTAGAAATTATTGCAGCATAGTCAGAGAACATAGCCCACATCATTCTTTTAAAAGCCATAACAGGCACCTAATTAGCACCCACTGCGTGGTAGCTGCTGCATCCTCAGTGATCATTTGTGCAGCTTTGTTATTCATTTTCAAAAGCAGAGCACTAAAGTCTTAAACCACTTCCTTCCGCTGAACTGTCTGCTTCCTGCTTCCTCCTTTATTGTTCCCACATTGTGCCTCATAGGTATTGGAGCTCTGCCTTTAGACCAATCTGTGTTGCAGTTACTATACTATCTTCATCTGTTAAGTGTTCATTTTATCATCAGAAAATATCACTTTCTGTGTCCAGTAACAGTTTTCTTCCTAGAATATTGGCTTACTTTTATTTTTTCTTTACTACCACAACATATCCTGAGAAAAGCAATTTAATGGAAAAAGATTTTATCTTTGATTTCAATTCCAGGGGGATACAATCCATCCTGGCAGGAAGGACATGGCAGAAGATGGGAAATGCATGGTGGTAAAAACAGGAAGTGACTCATTATGCTGCCTTTATACACAGAAGTGACCATAAACAGGAAATATGGCCAAGCTACAAAGCCTCAAGACCCACTCTCGTTGACTCAGTTCCTCTAGCAATGCTCTTATTCCTAGAGGTTCTATAACTATCGCAAAGTGCAATCCCAAACGTTACCCCATTACCCACTGTATTCTAAGTATTTAATAGTTTGAATGTATGAAGAACATTTCACTTACAAAGCATAAAAATGTTTCCCATACAAACCCCAAGTATCTTATATTTAATTTTAGTATATCATAATTCTCCAGAGAATTAGAGAAGTAATGGTGTGTGTGTATGTATGTATGTGTGTGTGTGTGTATGTATGTGTGTGTGTGAGTGTGTGTGTGTGTGTGTGTGTGTGTGTGTGTGTGTGTGTGTGATTTATTATGGAAATCAGCCAAGAAAAGATGATGAAAACTGAAAAGTTACAAGATACAATGGAAAACCAGAACGGCTGGTATAATGAAGTCCAAGTCTGAAAGTTTATAATAATCTTGCATTTGCATGATGAGGATAAAAAAGAGAAGGGTGAAATTCTCAATGTTTTCCATTATGTTTAAACATACTAATGGTGCACATTCCTTTAGCAGCCTATATCAACAGAGATCCAAACACTGAACAGTTACAGAAAGGATCTGAGAGCATATTTAGAAATACATGGATATTCCTTATATGGATATCTCTTAACTCAGAGACGTTCACTCACAAATCAATACCATGGTTAATATAGTGAAGGGAATTAAGACATTGTTGGTTACGGTCTCCATACTATATTTTATATACACACAGACACATACACAGAGAGAGAGAGACAGGGACAGAGAGAGACAGAGTGACAGAGACAAAGAGATTCACTGAGAATATATTCTCTAAACTTCTTTTTCAGATGGCCTATAGTTAAATCATAATTTTTAAAGTCATTTTGTTTTTTGTTTTAACATGTATCCAATCCTATATGTAATTACTCACAGGTAATGTTGATTGCCATCAATTCGTTATTGGTTTTCTCTATGCTATAATTTTGTTTCATTTAGCCATCAAGTAATGCATTTTGTATCGAATAAGTTTTTTCTATTCTTTTAATATTAATTCTGTTTTATTTAGCATTTCTTAGGTTATTTTCACAGCGGCTGTTCTAGAGATCACAAATAACATCTTAATTTATAGCAATCTAGTTGTATTAACATACATCTAAGTTTTATAATATACCAAAACTTTATTCCAGTGCAACTAAATTTCTCCATAAGTGTGTGTGTGTGCTGTTATTGCCATAGAAACAACATCATACAGCTGGGTTCGTTCATCAGTGCAGATGTATTATTGGTTTATGCAAATACTTTTAAAATTACATGAGAAAAACATTTCAAAGCAAAACATATTTACATCATCTTTTATATATACTTATATAGTTGATTTTACCCATTCTCTTTACTTTTCTTCCTTAATAGTCATCTACAGTGTTCTTATGATTTGAACCATAAATGTACACCACAATCTTGTGATTTTAATAATTGTTTTCCAGCTGACAGTTCTATTTTAGGAGCCTGTTGGACCTTCAAGAGGCTGTGCCAAATGATTCCTAGTGGACCAAGGCCTTTGAAGGTTATTTCTAGTACTTGGTTCCTTCATACACCTATTCCATCTTTGTTGTAATAAGAGAAACTTCTGGTGCAATGAATGAGCTACTTTATCGTGCTTTTCCCTCACATGATGGATTCGGTTCCTTGGTGACCATGAGGATTCTAATAAGTTGTGTCTTTCAGGTATTGTTAGCACAGCAACACAAGGGTAGCTTATGCTATGTCATTCCATTTAAGCCTGGAAGTCTTCATGGTGTCCTTTCCTGACTAGCTCCTGCAAAGCTGATAGATTTAGCCATGATTATAGGCTAAATTTAACCATGATTTAACCACGATTATAGGCTGATTATAGGTTGAATGTAGAAAAGCAGGATGGTAAAATAGCACCAGATACAGTGTCTGGAAGATGTTGATTGCTTTACTGAGAGCTATTTTTTGATGTTGATTAGATATTTCTCAAATAACTCTATGACTTTGATCAATTTCCAGAATTTCAAAGAGGTTGATGCTATTGTTGACAGATTTCATATAGCTTTGCAGAGGACAGAATTTTTACATGTCCTTGCTCTGCCATTTTTACTGACATCTACCTACTACAGTATGTTAAAGTATTGTAAACATATAAAAAGGATAACTTAGAAAAATTTAAAGCTTATTTTTATTTGCCGCTCAGAATTCTCATATAGTGAAACAATATGCGATGTGTTTCTTAGTCTACCTTTATGATCATTCTGCATATTCATTTTACTATAAGAAATATGTTGCTCCAAACATGGCTGTAGAATATACTAGTGGCATAGGAAAACAATCAAGTGTTTTATGTTCAAAACAGAGATTATATAACTTGATGAAGTCTTGCAGAAGCTAACAATAAAGATGTTGGTTTGGGAGAACTAACCTCATAAGTCAAGCAACCTATAGTGATGATATTATTTTGTGTATTAATCAGACTATTTATGCCCTTAATATTTTTATTTTTGTAGTATAGTGAATTGAAAACATTGTAAAACAGCATATCTGGATTCTGTCTGATCTGATCTAGTAAATTAATTGATTAATCCAGAAAATTAAAAAAAAAAATCTTGTCCTATTGCCCTATCTATCAATATCCCTGGAATTCACATTTATCACAGTAAACCAGGAGCAGACTTTGATGTGAGCTTCAGTCATGAAGGATTTTAATGTTAAAATTCTATTTTCATCTTCCAACTATGTTATCTGCACAGCCACAGAAAACAAACATCACAATATATCACATTACATGGAGCCTATGAACTGTGAACTGTGCAAATGGAAATTAACATCATTTGCTGGAGAGGAGACTCCTTCAGATATGTAGACTCCCAAATCCAAAAACAAATTTAAGAAAAAATCCCAGGTGATTCACAGGTACATTGAAAACTTGGAAGCCTTGGCATAGATAATTTATCCATGGCTTACTGAAATTTGATTGTATACACTCCATTAAAGAAGGCCTTGGGGACCACCTAAGGTTGTTTTTAGTATTTCTTGCTGCTATGCTCTTTTCATTGCAAAGGCAATAGGGCAACTAAAATATTCTAGCTCCAGAGTAGCCGCTTATAAATTATTAACAGAGCTATATTAAATATCATTGTGCGTAATATTTCAGTGCAATTTCTATAGCAAGAAACAGAGAAAAGGCCCGTTTATCCTCATCCAGGAAACTGTGTTTATGCTGTCTAGAGAAGTTTTATAGCTACTTCATTTCAGATACTGAACAACATTTACACTTTCTCTAGTTCTTTCTTTTTAATAAATAAAGATATAAATAAATATAATGAGCAATAGGCTTTGTGTTATTGCCTATAGAAAAAATGTCTGCAACTTATTAAACATGAATTGTCATGTTGTAGGCAAATGCAGTATTAGGTTGCCCAAATATTTTAGAAGGTACAGATGCATGCATTAGGTCAACAAAAATAAGGAGTTATCTGAAATCTATAAGAACTTGAGAAAGGGATTTATACTCATGTAAGAAACTGAAAATGGGCTTTCAACAACTAGAATTGAGAGAAACAGGATTGGTAGTCAAAGAGTTGATCAATGTGGGAGGAGATAATGTGGTATCTGCTAAAGTCTGTTTTCCATAGGCATAACTTAGAATGGAGTTCATTGCAGAGCTCCGGTAGCGTCAAAGGAACAAAGAAATGGTGTTTCTGTGCCATTAGACGTTGTCTTCCTTAGAAAGAGCACACAGCCTAAGCCCCCTTAGCCAAGGCCAATTCTCTAGAGGAGAGGGCTCTGTAATAGTGAGCACAATATCTGGAGATATGTACCAGCCAGAACAAAAAAGAGAGATGTATAGGGTATCAAGAGGTCTACCATAGGATCACCCAGGAATGAAAGATGCCTCCACATGAGTAGAGAGCTCAGTATGACTGGATGACCTCAGAGTAGATTAAAAAAAAAAAAAACCCTAAGGAACAGATATTAATGTAGGGCAGTTTCTACACTCACTTTTATTATTTTCTTATATAATTTTGGTCTCTCTGACATGCATAGGTAAATTTTGACCATTCTGTCTTTCTAAGAATTTCAACATACAGTGCCTTAGTTTAAGTTTCTTTAAACTATTGCTCTGAAACAGAGTTAAATGCATGCAGTGATCTGGGACATGATCAGAAGAAGCACAAATGAATAGACAAAGAGATTAAGACAGGGATGGAGGAAGATGTCACATGAAATAAGTTGTAAATTGTAATAAGTCCCATATTATCAGTTTGGGTAAGTGGAACTCAGTTTCAGTATTGACTTTGAAGAACATACCCAGATCTATGCTGCCAGGTGTTTCCCCTTGATGTTTGGGGATTATCTATAAAGGCCTTAATTCTACCAAAAATAGTAAGTACTATTGCTGTGAGCTGAGTACAGAATGGTCCTCTGTACTCAGAAAATGTTTCACTCAAGATGTAAGATTCAATCGTAGAGCATGAATGGTTGCTCTGGTTAGGAGAGATGAAATATTGAAAAATGTGAGTGATACATTTATCTAGTAAATATCAATAAATCTTTAAATTCAGATATGGAAGTAATAACATGAAAGATCAGAGAAGTGAAGGAGAAGTGGACAATGATCTCCTTTCTCTTCTATTCCTCCATCCAAAAGAGCCAAGACCCTCTCTAAGCCCCATCCTACTACTTTCTGTCTCTCTATCTGCTCTCCATCCTCAAAAACTTTTATGGCTAATTTTGTTCAGCTAGAAGCTAGCTCTACTCTCTGATTCAAAATAAATTTTGTCAATCTCAGAATGCAATCAAAATATTACACAACAGAAGAGAGTTGGAAATCAGTACTGCATGGAAAGAAGTATTATAAAGATTAAATATAAGTGTTCAAAAAAAGAAAATGCAGACCTGGTGGTACACTTTAGTAATCCTCAAGGCAGAAGCAAAAAGATTCAAGATCAGCTGAGGATGTGCAGTAAGACCTTATCTCAAGAAGAAAAAGAAAAGAAATAAAATGATAAAATCATCATTAAAAGAAAATTTAGAAAGATGCACAACCCTGCCTCAATTTGACACACATTCATTTTATACCAATTCTATCTGTGCCCTTATAGAGATACTCAGCATCATGCCAGAAAGCCATTCAGAAGTGGAACCTATCAAAAATACTGTGATAGTCCAGTTTAAATATTACTTCTTCACCACACATAAGATCACCTGTGAAAAGTGTCTCCATTGAAGGATTATATAGAATCTAGATTTGTGGTGTGTGTGTGTGTGTGTGTGTGTGTGTGTGTGTGTGTGTGTGTGTGCATTTTTCATATTTGAGTACACCTGTGTATGGTGTCTGTATGTGTGCGTGCATGTGTGTGTGTGTGTGTGTGTGTGTGTGTGTGTGTGTGTGTGTGTGTGTGTGTGTGTGTGTGTGTATGTGTGTGTTTGTGTGTCAGGGGGTGTTCCCAAATATGGGTCAATGCACCTGGAGACCAGAGGTTAACTTTGAGTGTTGTTTCTCAAGTGCTGTTAACCTTGTTTTTAGGTAGGTTGTTTTACTAGCCAACTCAGTGAGTAGGTTATGTTGGCTGACATGAGTCCCAGAGATCCACCTGTTTTTTTTTTCTTCTCAATGCTCTCTATTACATATGTTTACCACCATACTTGGCTTTTTAAACATGAGTTCTATGATCAAACTCATGTACCCAGCATTCCATGGTAAGAATTCTTCAGACTGTGCAATGTTGCCTTTCTCAAGCTATCAGGAAAACAGCCTGACTCAAGGCCAAGCCCTCGGAGTCTGGGAAAACCCTGGACCAGCTTAGGCACCTCCAGACTTAAGATGGGCTGAGGTCACTGGGGCAAGTCTATGGCAGCTGAGGTTCTAGTCCATGTTGGGTCACAGGCTTTTAAACCCTTATGGTCTTTCCCACTCCTCCTAAAGGAGGCTGAGCTTGATGATGGCTCGTCTCTCTCCTGCACACTGCTCAGAGTCACCCCATGCCTCACTTGTGGCTTCTGCTGTTAAACTAGTGTGACTCAGGCTCAGCCCTCATTTAATTTCTCTGTTCATTTTCAAGGCCCATAAAACAACATTCTTTTTCATTTACTAGAAATTGCCCACACATATTTCTCTTAAGTAAATACCTAGTGGAAAATTTTCACCTCATGAATTTTCATAACACAGCAAATTGAGGCACACCCTTCATTTGTGGAGCAAACTGTCCTCTGGCATGCCTTTGCTCTCCACCAACAAAGGCAGTACTATACAGAATTTATCATTAATGTTGCATAATATTTTTCAGGAAAAAGTAATATTAGTGATAAAATGTGCTAGTTGATAAAATAAATTGTGCCTATGAGAAGCCCTTCTACTCAGGCTGAAAAACAACTACAAAGATTAATGATTAGTGTCTTGAACACTCGGTGTCCATGAAGGAAGTCCCGTCCTGATGTGTAATTGGACAATGACCCTTAGAGGATATATAATATCATTGTGGCCAATAGAAAGATCTAGTAACACCCACAGTCTGTACATTGACAGCTGAACTGTGCATACCTGATGCATTCAGCCTGAAAGGATCTGCATCCTACACAGTCAATGTGATAGAGGAAGAAAGCAAAGGTAGCATCAGCCAGTGCAGTGGTGACACAAACGGTCCAAGTGTATAGTTGAAATGAAATTAGTGGAACCCAGACCCTACCTAATAATTAAAGCATCATTTAAAGGGGAGAAAAATCACACTATAAAAAGGAAGATGACAGTACCACACATTTTCTTAGAAAGATAGAAATATGTAATAACCTTGGGAAATTTTGAAATTTGGATTTTTGGAATTAGAGAGAAGATGTGAATGAAAAGAAAACCAGCAAAGGGTTTGTTTTGTGCACTTTTATTCTCCAGTAAGTCATGCTTTTCAAAACCCAAAGTTGTATGTAAATATAGACATGATGGAGTCTTTAAAAATCATTCAAGATTGACTCATGCATAGATGTTCACAAGTGTTTATTCCAGATTTGAACTCTGCAGAGGGAAACCTCAGGTGCCATCATTTTTAAAACTCTCATTTCCTGTCATGTAAGAGCCTCCATATCAGGAGGATGAAAAGTGAAGTATGAATAAAATGAAAAAGGCATAAAGTGGAATGGAGAAAAGGGAGGTGATCAAGAAAGAGGAAGAGAAGAAAATAGAAGGAAATGAAGAATTGGAGGTGAATATGATAAAGATATACCATGCCATGTGTGAAATTGTCAAAGGATAATTTAAAAATATCCTAAAAGACAAAAGAAAGCAGAGGAAGGAAGAAAGTGAGGAGAAGGGGGATACAGGAGAGAGATAGGCAAGCAGACAAGTGGGTAGCAGATATGGAGGACGGGGAAAAGATCTAAGGTACCCTCTGGTGATTTTACCCCTCACAATGCCTTGTGCACATCAATGCACTTTCTTAGCATTCCCATCCAATGCTCCAACTGTGTTGCTTACGTCGCTTAGTTTCCTTTTTATTCCTATGATGAATACAATGGTGGCTGGGTAGGTTTGTGTAACAGATGGCGCCCAATGTGGGTATGTCCTTCTGTATGCTGTGAATATCAATCTTTAGATAAATGAGCTGTTTTGGCCCATGACAAGCACCACAGAAAAAGTAGGTGGGGAATCAAAATAGTTAGGAGAAGGAGGGCAGAGTCAGACCAGATCAAGCCATATGCCAAAAGAAGCAACATGTAAAGAACACAGGTGAGCCATGGGCCACATGGCAGGCAGGTTATTGAAAATGTGTTGAATTAAGATGAAAGAACTAGCTAGTAATGTGCCTAAGCCATAGGCCAAACAGCATAAACTTAATATAAGTGTCTGAATCATTTTGGGGGGCCTAAGCAGCAGCAGGTGGCTAAGGGGTATGACACTGCAGGTCTATGGGTCTGGACCTCTGGCTGCCTGGGACCAATAAAACTTATTCTTAACAGATGGTGTCCCAACATGGGCCAAACAATCACATAAAGCCTAAATGGTTTATGGTCATACTTAATCTCTTTCTAAGAAGTAAAAGGGGAAAAGGTATATGAGTAATTTTTAAAAAATTAGATTATTGAATTTACTTTAATTCAAAAATCAGCTGTTAACCTCAAAATGTTTTACATTGGTATGAATTTTGGTTTATTGATTTAAACAAATTTAAGGTCAACTTTGTTATGCTGTATGTATTTTCTACTCTTGTTTAAGGTATGATGTTCATGTAACTCATTTAAAATTGTAATGTATAATTAAGAAGTGGAGATTAATAGTTACCTATGATAACCAAACCTATAGCAATGTTAGTTATATTTTGAGGTGTACAAAGATATATTTAAATTAAATAGGTAATCTTCAAACACTTCTAAGACCTAAAGAATATGGCATTTAAAATATTTCAAGAACTTAGACTTTTAGGGACAGTGAAATAGCTCTACTCCTGGCAGCATCAATCTACTTCAAGAGAAAAATGGGCATTGAAGAAACTCTATGTGGAATTTACTTTCTTTGTGGCAATGGTTAGTCACTAGACAAGAAACTGTTCTTGTATTGACTACTTGACAGTATGTTGTTTAAACTGGATATGCAGGACCCATAGGAAAGTGATCTCTGAACTTCGGCATAACAAGCCAAGCTGGTCCTTCAGGTTCCTGCTTTGCAGAGAAAAATTCCAGAAATTATTCAGGACTCAAGGAGAAGTGACTAATGAACTATACCAGAATGGGCAGAGCAGATTTCCTGCTTCACTGAAATGAAAAGAGATTCTGGGCTTGTAGACTGAAGATGGATTTCCCAACTTTGTAAAGAAACTGGGTGACTGTCCAGACAGATATGTGTCATCTTTGTCATTTCTAGATTTTGGAAGTTGATTGCACTTCCGGTTTACTTGGGCAAATATTATATCCTCTAGTCTTTGATGTAGTTGAAGATTAGATAGTTATATATGTTTTTCTTAGTTATATTAAAAGGTATATTGGATATAAAACTTCATATTCATAAGAATAAGGTAGATGATAGAGTATTTTCTTTAATTTGGCTAAATATAAATATACTAGATATTGAAACTATAATTCTTGCTTGGTAGCTATTTTGTTTTATGTAATTTTGCTTGTTAAAATTGAAATCTTCCTTTTTGATTAGACAGAAAGGGTGAGATGATGTGGGAATGTCTTTACGTTGAGAATACCAATCTTTAAATAAAGGACTGTTTTGGCCCATGACAGACACCATAGAAAAAGTAGGTAGGGAATCAGAATAGTTAGGAGGAGGGCAGAGTCAGACCAGATTGAGCCAGACGCCCAATAAGAAACATGTAAGGAACACAGGTGAGCCATGGGCCACGTGGCAGACAGATTAATGGAAATGGGTTGAATTAAGATGAAAGAACTAGCTAGCAATGTGCCTAAGCCATAGGCCAAACAGCATAAAGTTAATATAAGTGTCTGAATCATTTGGGAGGGGGCCTAAGCAGCATTGGACAGCTAAGGGGTTTGGCATTCCAGGTCTGTGGGACCAAGAAACCTTATTGTAACACATGTTTACTTATACAACCTAGGACCACCTATCAGCCCAGCAGCAACATTGCCACAGTGGGCTGTGCCCTTTTACATTGCTCATTAAATAAAGAAAATGTTCCCAAAGACTTTCCTTCAGACCAATCAGATGGGAACACTTTTTCAATTTAGGTTTTCCCTTCCCAGATAACCTTAGCTCCTATCAAGCTGAAAGGACAAAAAAAAAAAAAAAAAAAAAAAAAAAAAAAAAAAAAAAAAAAAAAAAAAAAAAAATCTAGTCGGCTCTAATTTGTACACAGGTCTCAGGCTTCTCCAAGGAATGTGAGCATGCCGGAACTCCCAGATTCCTTTTACAACTTTTCTTGTCTTCTTCTCATGATCACACGCACAGCTTAGTGCTTCTCCCTAGCTTTCAAAAAACAAGGGGATTTAGGGAATAGCTAAAAGTATATTTTTGTACTCAAAGGCTGAATTCCCACAGGATCATAGAGGAGCATGATGCTAAACCCTAGAGAGCAGTAGCTTCCAAAGGAGATGTTAGAAGATTGCTTCTGACAGAGACCCTCAAGAGGAATGCATAACTATGAAAAAAAAAGCTCCCAAAGCATTCAGGCATAATTTCTTCTCTTAATAAAAGATTAATTCCCTTGCAAAAGGCTGTGTGGGGAACACTCACTGCTACTCAGCAGTGCTAGCTTCATTTCCCCATGCTGTCACCAGCCTGCTCTTGAGAGCTTCTTGATGTATATGTAGTTGGGGGATCATCACAGAGACAGAGGGAAACAAATGAAGTCAAGAGGAGGCTGCTCACACCACACCCAGCTCTGGCACATGAGGGCCAGTATTGACTCTGTGTTCTGATATTTATGCATTTCCATATCTACATAGATTATCTCAAGCGCCTTTATCTCCAAGCTCTCTGGTAATATAGCATGCTCAAAATTGACCTGCCTTTCCAGGTTCTTCCTTCTAGCTGGAAGTCTGTGTCCTTTCTTTTAGAGTCTGACCAGCTTTCTGCTGGTGCTGACAACTGCTGCCAGATTTAAACTTTTTCCTGATAGATAGGCACAGATATGGCATATATGTTGAGTTATATAATTGAATATTCATAAATCTATGGACAAATCTATATTATTGCAAATTAAATCAATAATAGTGTGTATATGCTGAATATATATACAAATAAATTAATATGTAATAAAATGCACATCAAGGTATATGTAAATTATACTTATCTCAGTGTTTATATTGGAAAGATTATACAATATTCTTCAAGAAGTAAGGGCTGATCACTAAATTTGAATCCCTTTATTTCTTTTCATATCTTCCCTGTTGTAACTTCTCTCTTAGTTGCTGAATAAAAACAGAACACGAACTGTGACTTAATTCAATTATGTGACACAAATTTCCCATCCACTTTCAATCACACAGCAATCAAAATGATCAGTCTTTATAATTTCTCAAGTTACTTCTATTCAAAGCTAAAGTCTACAGAAACTCTGGAGTTCCCTGCAGAGGAGAGGGGAACAACTTTGAAAGTAGGTCTTCTATCAAGATACCCTGGGGTGCCCTATAATACCAGTTTTAAGGCTATAGACGTATAGTGTGAGTACACAGAGAACCTTCCTACTAGTTGACCAGAACACTTGTTAAATGCCTCTGGACTTTTCAATGATGAAAATAATGTATAATATGTCATTTCACTGTAGGGCAATGTACTGCACTTAATATAGTATGTATTTTAACTAAAAACATAAGGAAA
Organism: Phyllotis vaccarum; assembly: GCA_033318265.1. Lineage (NCBI taxonomy): Eukaryota > Metazoa > Chordata > Mammalia > Rodentia > Cricetidae > Phyllotis > Phyllotis vaccarum. The sequence continues at coordinate 166,621,244 of JARWLC010000001.1, read as the reverse complement.
GAAATGACACTTATAGTCTTACATCACAAATAATAAATATTACCAACAGGGTGTCATCTGCCTGATTTTTACTTTCACCTATAGATATGTATGTATTCCATATGTACATTAAAGAGAAGCATTTAATCTAACTCATTAAAGACTTTATTATACAATTCAATGTAAAAGATAACATAAAAAGAAACACCACCTTTGATAATAATTCTTTGATTTTATATATCCCAAATACATTTTAAAAAATTAAAGACCTTAAGAATCAAAATTTTAGAGAACTAAAGAGTTTGTAACAGTATCCACCACACAATTTACTTATCAATTGAGTGTGCCTATAGGAAATAAAATGAGCTGTGTCCTATGATACAGTTTCTAGTCTGCAAAATGGAGACAGTCTTAGAAACGTTGTGGTACTGTCAAACATAAAACAACCAAATTGTATACAAGCTTAATGTTCTTAAATAGTATGTAGCACAAGCTGAATATTTTACAGAAGACAAAAAGATGAGGATGGTTACAATGTCAATGATTTAACCACATGGTGTGAGGATATTTTCAAACGTATTAAAAATATTCGGAAATATCAGAGGGATCTACCCACAGTCAGTCTAGGAGGTCACACAGTGGTGACTCACATCTTTAATCCCAGCACAGGAAATATCCTAGGAGTGGTGACATATGCCCTTAATCCAATCTGAGTTCAAAGTCATTTTCATTTACAGAAGGAGTTCTAGGCTCCCAGGCAGCCAGTGGTGGGGCCACACCTTAACTGAGTTAAGAGAGTATTTAAGGCAGGCATAGAAAGATAGAGCAGGCAGAAGAAGCCAAGAAGAGCAAGGCTGAGGAACCTGGAATACCGCTGGGTGAGAGCTGACTGTGGTGTTTATTCTCTCTAATATCTCCACTTTTCCCAAAGATCTGGCCTTGAGGTTCCTTTATTTATGCCACAACATGGAGAAATGTGAACTTTAAAAGCTTGTGATCTATATAGAAGACAGTGGCAGAAATATTATAAGAGGCAGAAATGGTAGATGACTTCAAGAAAGCCAGGGATTCCAGAGACAACAGACTGATACACATATAATGCTCAGACCTCAGAGACTGCAACAGCATGCGTAAGACCTGAACAACCTCAAACAAGACACAATTTCAACACAGGGAAGGGTGCAGGTGCATGAAGTCACACCCAAACCAAGAAACTATTCACAATAAATGGTAGCTGGGAAAGAGAAAATCCCTTTTCTTCAGTTAGTGACACTGACTATATAGTCATAGTCAATGGCCGGCCTCATGCTCAAGAATAGTGAGCCAATATACAATGTTCCCATTCTAACGGTAAAATGTAGAAGGGGGATCTTGGAGGAGTTAGGGGAGGGAAAGATCTATGGAATTCTCAAAGAAAATATATAAACACTTGTAGTTTTATCCAAAAATAATATAAGCCATATATTTAGTACATATCTAAGTAATAATACCTTAACCAAGTTTGAGAATACATTTTAAAATGTAACAGTTGGTTTTGAGAAGTTTGGAAGATTTTGAACCTCTTTTAGTCTGATAGCCTTATATTAAATGTTATTTTATTTTGTAGTATATTCTGTTTTAGTTTTCCTGGGGTTTTTTCACAGTTTCTAAAATATAAATATTCTTGAGGAAGTTAATGTAGATAGTACAGTATCCAAAGATGAATAATCAGACTTGAGCCTCTCATGCGAGAAGTAATACAGGACATTCCATGTATACCCTTCTTGGTGCAACACTAATCACAGGAGACTAGAACTAGAATTTCCCAAACTTATATGACTGGAGCATTTCTCTTATAATAATAGGACCTAAAAATTAATGGCCAGATGCTAACACCAAAGAACTTAGACAAAAGTATTAGAAAACAGACCTGGTTAAAAAAAAATCTGAAGGGCCATCAATCATGTCAGCCAAGATGTCAGTCTGAGTGCTTTACATACTGTTGTTTTGTTCACTTTTTTATGCTTTCTTCTAAAGTTATTTCTGAACTTCGGGAAGGCTGGTACCATGCACATGTTCCTTTAGGACTGAGAATGCTGCAGTCTCTTAGTCTCTGCCTCTTGGCCCATCGTGGGTCTCTGTGTTAATAACCATAGACTGCAAATAGAAGCTTCTTCTATGAGGACTGAGAAATTCATCAAGCCTTGGATATAAAGGACCTGTTAAAGAACCTGCTTCCCAAGTATACCAAGACTGCTTTCAGTCAAAAATGCAGAATGGAACTTAACAAAGTTCCTTAGGATATTGCAATGGCAGCCAATGTTGAGAATTCATGCTGTGAGCAATAGCTAAAGAATCCAGACTTTGGAGCCAGGTACCTTCCTTTGCTATTCAACAAAACTCATAAATTAAGATCTTCATCACAAGAAGAATAAAATTAGGCATAAGACAATTGATACATGATAGAAAGGGGTCTGTGCTGAGACATTTTTGAGTTTGTGTTTTATCTCTATGACTAACTTCTTAGCCCATGAATTTGGGTCATTCAGTTAGATTATATTTCCTCCTTTGCTTATTTAGAGTAATACTAGCATCATATTTGTAGTGTTTTGTAGCATCAGATTTGCAGTAGTTTGTGTGTATAAAAGAGTTTAGATGAAATGTGTCCAGAGCAGTGTTCAATGAATTGCAGTTGTTACAGTTGCTATTGGAAAACTTCTTATAATTCTAGAAATAGAATGTGTGCTATTGACAACAATGATACCCCCAGTCACATATAAAGACAGAAATCAGTACTTCAAATCAATATGGGCTCACAGCACTGACTTCTTTAATGTTAACACCTGCTTCTAAATTGATAAGTGCTTATAATTATGGATATTAACTTTCTAAATAGAAGAGGTATTTCTGATGCAGAGAGTTAATGTGGGAAGTGAATTGAAATTTAATGGATGTGTTCAATAATGGTGCAGAACACACCTACACAGTTCAGAGACATCATGGCTCTCATAGGGCAGCCAGCCAGTAGGTAGACAGGATTATGACAAATATATGAAAGAATCCAGGAACATCAGGACTCCTAAGATATGTAACTTAGAAGAGATCACTCTGTTAATTGAATTGAAAATACATACCTCTTTTTCATTGAAACTTTAACTACCAAGGTCCAATATTTGAAAGTGAAATTCTTCCTATTAATATTACATTAAGACTTCCAGGGATTTCATAGTACATTTTAAAATGAATGGTTGAGATAGTATTCTGTTTAGACTTCTGTGTGGTAGAGTCCTGTTTTAGCCAGTATAACTCACCATCTGGCTGCTACTACTCACTGTCTCCCTCATTTAACAATGAGTTGGTTATAGGGCTGGCTAATGGGATACATACTTTGAACTAGTTGCTATCCTATAATGAAGCTGGTGGCAGTGCAATGTATGGCTGACTATGTGAAATATGCTTTCTATTAATAAATACCATTAGTGTGATTAACCAGCAAGTAGATAAGAGAACTAGAAAAAAATAAAAGTTTTTTTAATTCTGGGTTTGGCCACCAAGTTACCACTTTCTAGTGAACTAAAATCCCTAAACTGTAGGTAATCAATCTAGATTCCCTGTAGAAGGAGTTTCTAGCCCAGCCTAGTACCAAGATCCAGATATACCTGCCACTGCTTAGACCCCCCAAAATTACTCAGAGGCTTATATTAATTACATTATGCTGGCCTGTGTCTCAGGCATAGCTCTTTCATCTAAATTCAACCCATTTCCATTAGCCTGTATTACCACGTGGCCCATGGATTACCTGTGTTAATTTTAGATGTTGATTCTTGGGCAGCTAGATGCTATCTCTTCTGACTTCACCCTCCTTCCCCTATTAATGCTCCAATATTCCCATCTACTTCTAAGATGCCTGCCATAGGCTCAAACAGTTCCATTACTTCACAATATACAGAAAGACATCGCATATCACTTCCCATTTTCTAATTAATCAAAAAGGAAGAACATAGCAAAACTACATGTAACAAAATAGCTATCAAGCAAAAATTACTGTTATAAAATCTAGTCTATTTGTATTAACAAAATAAAAAAAAATCTATCATCTACCTTATCCTTGTGAGTCTAAAGTTTTATAACTAATTTACTTTATAAAATAACTAAGAAGAACTATACTTACAACTATGTAATCTTCAACTACATCAAAGACCACAGAAGGATATAATATTACTAGAGCAAACAGTAAGTGCAAGCAACTTCCAAAATCTAGAAATAACAGAGATGACATCTGGCTGCTTGGACAGTTACCCAGTGTTCCTCTGTAATGTTGAGCATTTATCTTCAGCCTACAGGCCCAGAGTCTCTGGCACACTTTTCAGTGAAACAGGAAATTTGAAAGACTGCTCTGCCCATTATGGCATTGTTCATCAGTCGCTTCTCCTTGAGTCCTGGGAGGATGACTGGCAGTTTTATCTGTGAAACAGGAACCAGAAGTACCAGTTCTGCGTGTTCTTCCAAAGTTCAGAGGTCACTTTCCTATGGGTCCTACATGTCCAGTTTATACAGCACACTGTCAAACAGTCAGGATAAGAACAGTTTCTTGTCCACTGACTAACTGTTGCCACAAAGAAAGTAAACTTCATACGGAGTTTCTTCAATGCCGATCATTCTCTTTCAGTAGATTGGTGCTACCAGGAGCAGACTTGTATCACTATACAGAAAAGTCTAAGTTTTTAAGATATTTTAAATGTCATATTCTATAGATTTTTGAAGTGTTTAAGGATTATCTAATTGAAATATATTTATGTGTATCAATCAAAACATAACTAAAATGACTATAAGTTTGGTTATCACAGATGACTATGTAGTGGAATTGTATTCTGTTCCATTGTAAATAATTGTCCCACCTAATTGTTTAATAAAAATGCTTATTGGATAAAGGCAGGCAGAAAGTGTGGGCTGGGCTACCAGACTAAGGAAACTCTGGAAACAGGAAGAACAGAAAAGAGACACTAGAGAAGCCAGCAGATGCAGAAGACAACTATGCTGCTCTGAAAAAAATATGTTGAGCCACATGGCTGAACAGGATAAGGATCATGGGTTAGTTTAAGAGCAAGAGCTAGCTAGCAATATGCTAGAGCCATAGGCTGATCAGGACAAAATCAATATAAGCATCTGTGTGTTTCTGTGTGACTGTGGGGCTGTAAGACTGTGGGACTGGGGGACTGTGGGGCTTTAGGTCTCTGGATCTGGACCATGGGCTGTACAGACCAGAAATTTTTTACAGAATGACTATTATTGTGAATTCCTTAATTACACATTACATTTTTAAAGCAATTGTATAAACATAATATCTTAAACAAGAGAAGAAATGTAAATGCATTACAACAAAATTGACCTTTTATTTGTATCAATAAGCCCAAATCCATACAAATGTAAAATATTTGGGGATTAATAGCTAATTTTTGGATTAAAATAAATTCAATAATCTATCTTTGTAAATCTTTCCTACATAATATTTCCCTTCTTTCTTAGAAAGATATTGACTATGCCCATTAATAATTTATAATGAAAATAAATATTTATAAATATTATTTTGGGAATTTGGGCATAGTTTTCCATTACTAATTCTTGCTGATTAAGGGACAGTGGTAATCTTATGAGGGTCCCGAGCCTGTATCATTTTAGTCAGCAACCTTGAAACTGATATGGCCATCACTTCTCATCAGAGATTTTTTTTCAGGGGGTCTTCTTTGATCAAACCATATTAGCTTGTAAGCAATTCACAGGTTCTCATCTTCTGTTGAAACCAAAGCATAACTTCTTTTCCAAAGCAACATATCCTTAGACCCAAATTTCACAGTCAAGGTACTGTTAAAATATATACTTTTATTTAACTTAGCAGCCTTTGGAATTAAATGTCATTCTGCAGTTTTCATTAACAGTTAAATACGTAAAATAAAGCACAATAATAACCATAGTTCAGACTCTTTGTGTAATTTTCATTTTTATGTGGCATATTATATTTGTATTATTCTATTTCTCCTTTTTAAAGGACTTTATCTTCTTTCTTTTCTCTTCCAGGCTATGTATTCTTTTTCACAAACATTGTAACTCTTTTAGAGATTTTTGCCATCTGAATCTGTTTTATTGTGTATTCTTAATCATTTTCCAACCAGAACTTTTGAAATGCTAGATTTTAAAGTACTTCTTTGACTGCTGACTCTGCCCCACTTGGCTTTTAAACATAGCAGGGGCACCAGAGCCATGGCTTACCTTCCCAATTCTGGAAGGCAGTATTTAAATATTATGGAACTATTCACCACTCCAACCCTGGTGAATATTAGTGTCCACACTGTCACTAAGTAGAGCACTACCACCAAATGCTCATTAACTCCATTTAAGTACTGTGCAGCAGAGCCTCTTAACGAAGCCAAAGCTGGGTCAGGAAACCTCTTCTAAAGAAGCTGCACATCTGCTTGTCATGAGCAAACAGAGCAGTCCCAGAAAATGCTGCTACCAAGAAACTATCTATGATTCTGTTCCCTTTTTGCCTTCATAAACAGAAACCCTAAATCCATCATATGCAGCTTATTGCTTATACTGAGAGTTCCATGATACTTTGGGAACTTTATGGCATCTTAATCCACCTGCTGCAAACACACCATTTTGTAACTCAAACTCATACACTGCTAAATCTATGTACCACAGCCCTTTGAGAGACACAATTCAAAATCTGCTTTTGTCTTCTGCTTTCTGTGCTCTAGAACCCTTCAGGCTTTATGTGGGTGTCAGTACCCCACATTGGGTGAAATTTGTAAAAGGAGTTTCTGGCCCAGTCTAGTCCCAAGGTCTGGACCTGCCCACCTCTGCTTAGACCTCCCAAAGTTACTCAGACTCTGATATTAATTGCATTCTGCTTGGCCTTTGCCTCAAGCATATTACTAGATAGCTCTCTCACCTTTATTTGGCCCATTTTCATTAGTCTGTCTTACCATGTGGCTTATCTGTGTTACTTTCATGTTGATTCTTGGGCAGCTGGATGGTGTCTCTCATGACTCAACCCTCCTTCCCCTCTCTATGCTCCAATTTCCCACCTACTTCTAAGATGCCTACCATAGACTCAAATAGTTCCTTTATTTCACAGCATACAGAAAGACATCCCATATCAATTCCTTCCTTCCCTCCATCCATCTGTCCCTCCATCCCTCCTTCCCTTCATCTATCCCTCCCTTTATTATTTCTTTTTGTTTGTTTGTTGAAATGAATTTTACAGTATATACAGAGTGTCACTATAGAGCTTCTACTGGACTCAAACTGATTTTCCTCCTGCCTCAACATCTCAAGTACTGTGGTTTGTTACTTGACATCACTCTCTTAACATTAGTGATAGTTGTATTTGTGTGGGTAGTTTTGTTCTCTAATACAACAAATCCAAAATTAGTAACATAAAGCTAAGAATAAAGCTTTTAAAAACTAAAACAGATATTACAAGTTCCCTTATGCTTCTGTTGGAGGAAAGAACCTCACACATCATTAAATCTCTCATTGAGTAATGCTTTATTTATCTCCTTCCCTCCATCCCTTCCCCTGACCCACTTCTCTGAGACAGAGTATCACTATGTACTTTCACTGGCCTGAAGCATATAATATAGACAAGGCTGACCTTGAAAGTCCAGAAATCTACCTGCCCATGTCTCTGTCTCCAAAATTCTGGAACTAAATGCATGTGCTCCCACACAAAGCTAAATTTTCTTAATTTAGGCCATATTCTATCTTTACACAGGCTTCTAGACTTCTGGTTTTTATTACACTGAATTGAAAAGACACACGAGTCATATTAAAATGTCAGTTAATGAAAAGAAGAAAAAAATTCAATACTGCAAGAGTCAGAACAATTTGGTACATATAGTTAAAAATTTTCCCACCACAAAATGTCTTACACTAGTAATATACTATACAGACCAATTAGTCCTTAGTGGTCATTTGATATCCATAAAAGCTTGATATTTTATATTAGAAAACTACCCTTCCACATAACTTTTTCATCACCGCATTTGACAATTGATTATGAGTTCGGTAATCATTATGAGAATAAAATACCTTGCCTCAGTGTGCCAGTGGTGTTAGTCACTTTTAGAGAAGACTGACATGTGGGACAGTAGGACAGTGACTGCAAAGGGAAGAATCACTCTCAATATAGGTCACAACTTTAATATGCTGGTGACCCTGGTGAAAGAAAAAAATTGGAGAATAAGACAGATATGCCTGCCAACCACTTTCTTCTTGAGTGAGTGAATATCTCTCTGTTCCCATCTATTGCTGACATCAAAATCAAGGCGTCTGGCCTTCAACATGTATTTGATATCAGTAGTTCACAAAGAAACTTCTAGTCCTTTGGAAAAAGTATAGACTACTGAAGTATCCAGCTTCCTAGATTGAGAACCTGGTTATTTGCATCTCCGGCATGCAGATAGCCTTATTATTTTATCCAGAGTCCACGCAGTAAGCTGATACAATGCTTCTTCTTTCATAATATATATGTATATATGTATTTAGATGACATATATACATATGCATATATATATGATTACAGTTGATTCATATATGATAAAGAAGGTGTTGAATCACTTATGTGTGCATAACTAGTAGCATTTGTACCATAATGTCTAAGATGTCTAAACAGGGCTAAAACTGAGAATCATTTATTCCTCTTATTTCAGCAAAATGTTTTTGGCCAACATTCAGGAAGAATTTATGAAATGCCATTCTAGTGCTGGCTTATTACTCTTTGTAGAAGTGTGTTTGTCTTATCTAAGCTCTATGGGTTAAAGTAAATGCAAAAGATGAAAATAGGATGAAGTTAAGATGTCCCTAACATGCATTTATAAGCATGTATGTAGTCACAAGTTTCTCAGTCCTGCCTATCTCCGAGGTCTGGACCCACAGCTTCTAGGTATCAAATAACCACACAGAGGCTTATATTAATTACACGATGTTTGGCCTCTGTCTCAGGCTTATTACTTGATAGCTCTTACACTTTAACCCATTATTCTTATCTATGCTTAGCCATGTGGCTTGGTACTGTTCTCATTGCAGCATTCTTGTTTTGCTTCCTCTTTGTCAGGCTGCTATCTGTTCTCTGCTCTTCCACTTTCTAGAATTCTCCTCATCTGGTCACCCCACCTCTACTTCCTGTTTAGCTTCTGGCCAATCAGCATTTTGTTAAACAAATATTTACAGTGACAAATATCTACAGTAAACAAGAGCATAGTCCCACAGTGTATGTACATACATACGCACCTATTATATACAATGAACCAAAAGAATATATGTGCCTAATAAAGAGTACATACATCTAGATGTGAACTTGATTAAAAGACCCAACAGAATCTCAATTTATTGAATCATATCAAATTACCCTTAAACAAAAGTCAAGCATTTTCTTAGAATTTCAGTACTTAGTCTGACAATCTGAAATATTTTCTGCAGAACATGTGTGTCAGAGGCCCTGACCCATGTGCTCTGCCCTCACAATGAATCTTTTACTCTAGTAGCAATGCCACTGCTATACCTGGTAATTAAGTAGGATGCTCTCCAACCCACAAACCATATATTAGACAACTTTTAGTCTACAAAAGAAGCAATGTAGTTCCTAGAGAATTTCTTTCCTTTTCCTTTATTCATACAAAGGCATATGGTAAGGAAATATCTGAAGATTTAGAAAGGTTGTATAGAGTGTAAGATGTACACTTTATACTATTAGATTAAAATTAATATTTTTATTTCTCTGAATTGAATAAGCTCTATTCTCCTACCTGGCTAGTTAAAAATAATCCTTCCCATTGTTAAGGTATAATTTCTAAAAAATGTAAAAACAATTCCCTGACACATGCAAAATGAACATATGTCAAAGATGTATTCAACTAATTAACTACTAAGTGAAATATGAGGTGTTTAAACAACCCACAGAGCCTTTGGAAAGATCAATATTTATGGGCAAGTTCAGAAAGGCAGGTTAGGATAGACCTGTCAGATTAGATACAAAATTGCACCTGGTTAACAGGGTGCAATAACCTCAGACACTATCTGTTTCACTGCTTAGGATAACCTGCCTCTCTACTGAACAAAAATCTTCAAGGAAGAAAGTAATTCCCTGAGGCTTCTAGCTAACAATGAGTATAAAATTCATATACTTGCCTATTCCTAGTTCAGTATAATACGTAATAATAAAGCTACCCATCTTTACCCTTATATTCAAGTTTTTAAAAATATCTCTTAACACTCATCATTACTGAAGTAGTCAGTATTATTTTTGAAAATAAGAGAATCAGAGGCTTTTCAGAAGTTAGCAAAAGGAAAACAATATTCCTTCAGTTCAATGGACCATCATTTCTGCCAAATTTTCCATTGATCTCCTCTAATGCTATACCAGGATTCAGGCTTTAATTTTCTCAGTATGGAGGGCAAATGCTGATACAGTACTCCATAACTTCTACCTATGGTATCCCTGCCTCTCTCTAGAGTCCTCATCTTCAGTGTGTGATTTATAATGTCACCTAAAAACTTTTGCAAAGGTAATGTGATTTTACAGATGTAACAAATGCACTTAACCACTGATTTTTAAATGAGAAATTATCTAGCATGGGCCTAATTTAATCAGATAAAAGTACTTAAAATCAAAGAGGTTCTTCTAACGAGAGGAGACTTCCCTACTCTATTTAAGGAAAGCAGCATGGATATTCAAAAAGACCATAAAGCATAGCATTTCAGATACCATACAAGAGCTGAAAGCTGAACCAACAGATCCAGCAAGAGTAACTTAATGTGGACGTCACACACCATATTCTGTCAACAACCATGGGAGGCTGGAAGACCTTGAGCTCTAGACAAAAAGGTAAAACAGATGATTCATTATTGCTGCCTGTGGTTCTAACTTAATAGACTCGCCTTATCAATATTTAGACACCTGGCCTACAAAAACTGTGAAATATGCAATTTTACAACCACTAAGCTGGTGATGCTATGTTCCACATAGTACATAAGACATTCATGGACATGTGTATGTTCTAGCATGGATCTCTATCTCTGAAAGACAGAGACAACCTTTGTGGAGGAAAACTCACAAAAAGTATACCAGAAAATGGGACAGGTCAACAACCATTAGAAACCCAAAACTGCTGACTATGGTATGGTGAAAACAGACAGTAGGAGCAGTAACTATTTTTTATGCCATGACCATAACATTTGACTAAGACTAAAATTTGATCAACAAAGATGTTCTCATTTTTACTGCTCTTATTTCTGTGGCAAAGAATGCATAGCTAGAAATTATGTACACAGTATTCCATCTTATCAACCCTAACTGTATTCTAGTCACTCATCACTATCCTCCTTTGCATGATCTTCCTTCAAAAGAAATCTCTCTCTCTCTCTCTCTCTCTCTCTCTCTCTCTCTCTCTCTCTCTCTCTCTCTCTCTCTCTCTCTCTTCTCTCTCTCTCTCCTGGAAATGTGCTTCAAAATGGAGATTCCTACAGTTATTGCCCTATACTATAATCAGCACTCCAGATATTGCTCAGCATGCTTCCATCTCTGTGATGATATATATCTAATAAAATTAATCTGAAATATCAGAGTCAACTACAGAGGCAAACCAGGTCAGGGAGTGTTAACCCACACCTTTAATTCTAGCTTTAATAATATGGGAAGAGGAAGTTAAGAGCACTGGGTGGAGCAAGAGAAGAGGGTTTTTCAGCTTTCTAAGACATTTGACTTTCCTTTTCATCTGAAGACAGAGTGACTTGCAGGTGGAAGATTTCCGGACATGCCTGAGGTGTTGGCTTGGTGAGAAGTGGCTATGGTTTCTCTATCTCTCTGATATTCCAGGTTTTCCCCAGTAGCTGGCTCACTGTTTTCATTATTCACTAATTAGAGATTGTGCAATATTTGGGACTCAATGATTGAAACATAAATTTGAAAAAAATAAAGCCCCTTGCTAGCTATAGCTACATGAGACGCATGTCACTATCTTGAATCATTACCTACCTGGCTAGGTTTTCTGTTCAAAGTTAGCCTCCAGGTTTAGGCAGATTCTGCCATATGTGTTTCTTTTCCATACTCATCTGGGTGAGATTTTTTGGACAACAGCTTCCCTCTCCTAGTGGTTGTGGTTTTCACTTTGTGGATCCCCTTTTTTGGCTGTTACCATACTAGGTAGCTGTCCTACTTCACAGTCATCTGAATCATCATTGATGACAAGTTTGAAGAGTAAATTGGGATTTCTTTAAAAAAGGAATTTGTTTAAGGAAGAGAATATTTTCCCACATTAAAAATGGAAAATAGGAATATGATGGAAGGTGGTTGATCTTTCTTTGCTATTGCTCTAAAAAAAATTTAAAACCAGAACCATAGATGGGATTGTCATAATGTCTATTAGAAATACTATTTGCTTGATTATTTCTGTTTTATCATAAAAAGTCAGATAATATGAGTGACAAGATGAAAGTCTTAGAAAAGCTTCTTAAAAGAGATTACACAGATATTCAGGCCTAGACAGAGAAATTAAAAGAACTAATCTCAACATTATCTTATAATATTACAGAGAAACAGCATAAGGCTTTCAAACAACCAACCTTAGTATATCCAGTAACCACAAGTAAATCACCAAAGGACAGGAACTATAGAAGCTGATTGGAAGATTCAAGAAAGCAATAGTCACTTACAGTATGCAATCACCATTTGTAAAACAAACATTAAATTCTTGGTCAATCTGTAACTCAGTTATTCCTAAAGACTGGTCAGATATGATTACAACTGTTTTGGAGGCCAGGCCACAATTATAGTGGAAGACATGGTAGAAGAATGAAGCTAAAATAATAGAACAAAGAAGTAGAAAGAAGCATAGAAATCTCCCAAGACTAACTTGTTGGAAACAGGGATTATTCTATTATAGAAAGCCAATAATTATACGACAATCACACCCTAGATTTATGCCAAATGGCAGCCTTGAATGCTTGGAACAGAATTTAAGATAGGAAAAAAAAAAGAATCCTTTACAAAAGAGATTCTAGGGCCAAAAGAAATCTTTACAGGTTTTCTTCCTTTTTTTAAAGATTGACTGCAACAGTAAATAGAATGGCACCAGATTCATAAGCTAGGTGAATAATAATTGATTCTCTGGTTTTTGAAAATCCTAACTCACAATGGAAGAGTATAAATAAGTTGTTAAAGGCAAAATCAGCACCCTTGGAGGATTGGATTTGTAATACAATTAATATGAAATTATATCTATGATGATAATTGGTTAGGAGAGGTTATTTCTAGATATTTAAAGAAAAAAGTCAAAATATCAAATATTACAACTGTGGAAGGCAAGGTTACATAAAAAGAAACTGTAAACAAGGCATTCTCAGAAACAGTGTCTCTTCTAACAATACCCCCCCTCCCAAAAAACAACACACTCTTCTGAAGAAGGTAGAAGGTTTGGCAAAGGCAGGCATTAGACCAATGAATACAGGTCAAGAAGTGACAGATAAGACAAACTTTTGCCTTCAGGAAACATTGAAATGGGGGGCCCCCATTTCAAATCCAGTTTAGTCTCATCTTGCCATTGTGGAGAGAGCATCCTCTCAGAATAATTAAAGAACCTAAAGCCTATTCTAAAAAAAACTGCATGGCTTGGACAACAGAACAGAACAGCATATAAAAGAGAACAAGAAATATAGGAAAAACCATAAAGTGTATATGTTGCCAAACTTCTACAGATGAAGAAAGACCAAAATTAAATATATGAATAAAATACGTTGTCATTTAAGGTTTGGTAGACACAAAGGCTGGTGTAATAATAATTTCACCAGAATATTGACATCCAAATTAGCCACTTCAGGAAGCAAATGTTCAGTTTTGGGGAACTGATATGTTTGGGATGTTATCTCAGATAAAAAAGAGTGCAAGATGGCTCAAATGTATAGAGCCAGAAGGACAGAGAGGAAAATTAAAGTCATATGTGGTTAATATTGTTATGAATTTATGGGAATGAAACTTATTACAACAATGAAATACTCAGATTAACATTATTCAATCTCAGAAATGAACCATAAACTAACATATGTTTCTGGAGAAAAGAAAGAATTATGAGAAACAGTTACCAACCCTTTCGGTTAAACAAAGACAAGGCATAACTGCTACTGATCTTTCAAAGGCACCCACAGCACTACCTTTAAAATGGTTAGCAGATAAGCCTATATGAGTTCAACAATAGCCTTCAATAGAAGAAATTACAGGCCTTAGAACAGCTGGTACAGGAACAGTTAAATGCTCAGTATATTGAAAAACCAACAAGCCTTTGTAATTTTCCTATTCATTATCAAAAAGAAATCTGAAAACAGTGAGTGGTAATAGATCTAAGAGCAATAAACAGGACAAAGAAAAATTTGCCTTTACATAGTCTTAGTCTATACCAACATTTTTTATAAAACCAATTAGAAATGATATGTAAATGAATTCCAAAATTTACCATTTAGCATTACATGACAATATCTTGTTGGCTGACTCAAGTATAAATAACATTAGAAAGGATGTTTGAAAAAGTGAAAACAATTTTGCCTGCCTAAATATTGCAAATTGCTTCTGAAAAAATACAAAGAGAATATTCCATTAATTATTTAGCTTACAAAATAGGCCAACAAAAAATTAGACCCCAAAAAAGTGCAAATTGGGAGAACAAAATTGCAGACTCTTAGTGATTTCCAAAGATTTCTAGGAGACAGTTCCAATATGCAGAGCACTATTTGGATAAAAATGATAAACTGGATAACTTGTTCAAAACCTTGAATGGTGACAAGGACATAAATAGTCATAAAGAATTATCATGTAAAGCTGAGAGAGAATTGGCTTTGATGGAAAAGAAATTAGAGGATGTACATTTGGATCATGTAGATTCAGACCTTAATTGCATTTTGGTTATTTTACCCTCTAAGCATTCTTCCACAGGAATTTTAATTCCAAGAGAAATTATTATATTGGAGTAGATATTTCAACAACATAAACCAAGTAAGAAATTAAAGACATTTGTGGAAAAAAATTTCTGATTTGATTTTTAAAGGAAAATTAAGAGTGTCAATTGACACAAATGAACCCAGGTAAATTTTTGTATCTTTAACTAACAAAGAAATTGACTAATTATGGGCAAAAAGAAAACCTTGGCAAAGAGCTTGCAATAAATTTTTGGAAGAGATTAACAACAGATATCCTCAAAATAAAAGAATTGAATTTATAAGGAAAACAAACTAGATTCTTCCTCATGTTGTACAGGATACACCAATATCAGGAGTCTGTACATAACTGATGCAAACAAATCAGGAAAGGTGGATACACATCATAAAATGTAAGTAAAGTAGCTCAAAACTGTTAGAATTTTGTTCAAAAGTCAGAATTATATACTATTGTGATGGTACCAATGGATTTTATAGAACCTCTTAACATAGTTACTGACTCTCACTCTGAGAAAAGCATTGTTTTACCCATTGAAACTGTTGATTTTATTTATGAGTCAGGATTGACTTCATTATTTACTCTATTATAAGAAATAATAAGGAGTAAGTATCATCCCTTCTATATCACACACATCTAATCCCATACAGGTCTGCCAGATCCTCTCTCATACAAGTCTTCCAGATTCTCTAGCAAAAGTAAGGATGAAATTGATAAATTATTAATATGAAATGTGCTAGGGGCCTCAGAGTTTCATAAAAATATCACATCAATAGCAAAGGTATAAAAAAGATATAAAAAAGATTTGTCCATCACTTGCCAACAAGCCAAAAAAATTGAAAAAAGATGTCCTACCTAGTCCTTCTATAACCAAACAGCAATGCCAGCAGGAAGTAAAACTAAAGATATACATATAAATAAATTTGGCAGATGGATGTGTTTTATTTTATAGAATTTGGGAAATTAAGATATGTGCATCATATACTAAATGTGTTTTCAGAATTTTAATGGGCATTTGCTTTGAGTTCAGAAAAAGCAGATTCTATAATCACACATTTGTGAAAAGTTATGGCCATCATAGGAATAATTGTGCAAATTAAGACTGACAATGCTCCAACATTTATCTTTAGTAAAATGAAACAATTTTTTGCTTATGATAATATAAAGAATACAATCTTACACAACAGTCATAGAGAGATCAAATCAAACTCTAAAGAATATGCTAATAGAAAGGAGTAACAAAGACCCCTAGAAATAGACTACATACTGCTTTATTAATTTTGAATTTTCTCAATGCGAATGATAAAGGAACAAAAAATACTGAAAAGCATTGGAGTATAAAATAATAATAATAATAATAATAATAATAATAATAATAATAATAAATGACTGAGATCTTTGCCAAGGTTCACTTTCTGCCCATAATTGGTCTGCTTTAAAGATGTACTGACCTCAGAATAGAAGCCAGAATATGTGCTATGTTGGGGAAGGGGTTAGCTTTTGTTTCTACAGGTGAAGAAAAATTATAAATATCATCAAAATTAATAAAATTTGTTTTAAACTGGAGAAACTTCATGAAAATGAGAAATGATGGCTCATCCACCCATGTGACAGTTTTTTAAGTTATAAGAAAAACAAAGGTTTGGGACAGGTTTTAGTTTTAGTCTCTACAGAAAACTAAAAACACCCATCTTCAAGAAGTCAAAAGACGTTATACATCTAGAAGTCTACCCAGAAAAATTTGCAAGCAAAGGAATATCAGACCTATTGGTACCAATATATCCTACAGTATAGAATCTCATTTAATAATATCTGTACCTCTTTATTTGTAAGAGAAATTGCAGTCCCTGGTTATTATAAATTCAAGCTGGCTTTGATGTTGGAGTATGGCTCTCTCATTATCTAAACCCAAGCATGCTAGTTAAAGGAAAATGTGAAATCTCTATATCACATCCAAAGATCTGATATGGGAAAAAAGAATAACTAAAAACAAGGGACCATTCTATTGTTTCTAACCCTATGCTTAATAAATACATCAAATTTGTAAAATTATATATATAATATATTTAATATATATTAAACTTTTTGTCAGGATATTGATGTATATAGAGATTACTAATTAATTCTAGAGGAAAGTGCTTTAACTTTCTGTACATTGTGTTGGTTTTTAGTCTCTAATAAGTTTTATGCAATGAACCATAACAGTGCCTAGCTGTGAACTTTGAAGTATCCAAAAGGAAGATGGGGCCCCACAAAAATGATTTCACATGGACTATGACAAAACCACTAGACTGACAAACATCAACCAAAGATAAAACTTGGACTACAAACTGCTCAGGACAATTTTGGGGTGCCTAGTTGAGATGAACCAGCTTCACAGACTCCTCCCTCTTTCCTTTCCTCCCTCCCCCCTTCCCTCCCCCCCCCACACACTGCTGAAGCTTGCCAAGCTAAGATAGGAAGATGTTTGAGAATATTCTGCTTCACAGAGAAGTCCTAGACATACTAGGCCTGTAGGCCAAAGACAGATGCTTCAATGATACAGAAGAACCTTGGGTGACTGTCCAGGAAGCCAAATGTCTCATTTTTTACATTTTTTGGAAGCTACTTGCTTACATGTTCTGTAGACTTAGTTAATATTATTTAATTCTTGGGTCTCTGAGGTACTTGAAGATGAGATAGTTATAGTTTTCTAATGACAGTTTTAGAAAAGGAACTCACTTAGAGATTAAAGTGTATAAGTTTGAGAGATATCAAAATATAGTTTTCAGTTAGTAATACAAGTTAGATAGAAAGTGAATTAAGTACAATACTTTGGACTCACCAAAATAGGACAAATAATGGCATATTTTTTTTGAATTTGTCAATTGTTAATGGACAGGACATTATTCATGTAATTATTATTTATATATATATATTGTATACAATCATTATGCCTATTGTATGTGATTTTCTTATCTTGGTTATAACCTTTTTTATTTTTGACACAAAAGGGGTATTTGGTGATATATATTTAGTAAAAATAATCTGAATATCAGAATCAACCACAAAGCCAAGCCAGTTCAAGAGTGGCAACCCACACTTTTAATCTTAGCTCTAGGAATGTGGAGAGAGGAGGTTAAGGGAGCTAGACATAACAAGAGAAGAGGATTTCTCAGCTTTCCAAGACTTTACTTTCCCTTTCCAGCTGAGGACATATTCCTTGAGGGTTCCAGGAGACAGGCCTGAGGAGTTAGCCCGGTAGGAAGTGGCCACGGTTTGTTTCTCTAGCTCTCTGATATTTCAGTTTTCCCCAATATCTGACAGACTCTGGGTTCTCATTATTTACTAACTTAAATGTATTCAACACATCTCACAGTAGACTCAGTAAGTGATTAATATTTTTTCCTTTGACCCTTCAGTCCAAAGACCAAATTAATAACTCACTTTCAATTTCTTCCAGGTTGCCATAATTGCAACCCTCAAGACCTCATCCCTTATCTTAGAGTCAGAGATGCATCACCAGAACACACTCTCTCTACAACAGAAATTCCTTTATGCCTTTCTTTACCTCTTTAGATAATCTAGGTCTGATTATTGGCCATCATATGTCCTCTCTGATTTCCTTTCTATAACCCTTTTTACCATATCCAGGCACTTTAGACCTTAGCAGAAAAATATATGCTTCAAGCAGTGCAGGAATTCAGACTTCAACTCATGAAAAGTCACACTTCCCTATTTAGCAACAATGTGCTTTCTACTTTTGAGCCAGTGTTTCTTAAGCTGCCTGCAGAGGAAATTCACTTGTGAGGTTTATAACAGTTGAAATGCACAGACTGTGCCTTCAGACCGTGATATCACAATGGGTGTGCATGTGTTTAACCCAAGTATTGTTACTTTACAAGCATGACTGTGTCTATAATATTACTATTTTTAAAAAGCTGCCCAGAGAATCTTAACTTATGGCAAACTTTCAAATGCTTCATATTTTGCTCATCTCCATTGTTCTCACACATTAGCACTTTTCATTGAGATGGCTGACAATCCAAACTTTTGAACCCCAAAACTGTTTGATTCAGCGTATTAAAGGTACAGCCTTAGAATCTGCATTGCTCACATAACCTCAGATAGAACCATCATTAAAAAGAGAAGTACTCTTGGAATAACAAGGGCTAGAGTCTTTATTTAATAAGATTATAAGTACAAATTTTAGTGAGTAGTTGCTAAATTAATAATTTTAAGGTGCATGAGAACTGTCCTATGATTATGATTATGCAAGGCTTGAATTAGCAGTTATATATATATATATATTAGTATATTCTATACTAATTTTTTACCTGCCTTGTTTCCCAAGAAGCATGACACAGACAACAGCTGCCTCCGTGGAGTAAACCTTTTGCTCAAAGACCACTAGGATTAATCGAAGTCTTAGGTACTATTTCTGTTCTAATTGAACTATCCCTATACATTATGGTTTAAATGATGCCCATGTTTAATTGTCTCCCCAAGAAGTGCTATTTCACTGAGTAGGAGTAGAGATATAACTAGTCTTTATTTCTTAGAGCAGTTTTATATTTACAGACATATAGAATATTAGAAAAATAATACACAGAGTTCCCATGTGCTTTCTCTTGCCACAGTCATATTTCCCATATTACCACCTTTCATGGTAACACTGGTTATATATCTGAGGAACTATCAACATTATCATTAACTAGAATTCACTTAACAGTGCATTCTTTGCATTTCATAGTTAATTGCATTTCACCAAATTCACAATGTCATTTATCTACAGTACATTATTTTACACAACAGCTTCTTTGTTGCAACAATACCCACATATCTTATCTCACCTGACACACCTTAGATCCTTAGTAGTCTTTTATCTTCATTGCCCACAGCTTTATCTTTTCCAGAATCACCACATAATGGAAATCACACAAAAAACTTCTCTGACTTTTTTTCTTAATAAGATGCATTTGATTCTTCCATCTATCTCTGTGGTTTAATATTTGGGTGAACAACATGGAGTACAGTTGCTAGAACATATGTGTATAGGTATAAGACACTTCCAAGCTTTAATTTGTGATGAGATATTGTAGGCCATGACATAATTACAAAAGATTGCAATTGATAATTCACCTGTCAACCCAGCAGATGAATGGATTTTGGTGGAGGAACCCTGTTGTACAGGGCTTGAAGGGTCGCAGACTCTAAAAACTTAGTTCCTCCTGTCTGTAATTTCACATGTGTAAAAACAGCTGTGCAATCACACATGCAATGTATACATGTAATTTCATGATTATAACTCAATCCTATAGGCACATAGATTTGTGGATGGTCAGGAAGATGAATTCCCATTAAGCTATAAAATTTTGATGAATAGAAATATATTAAAATCGGCTTTATAACTATGTCTATTATTCCTCATGTACTGCAAGACACTTAGAAGCCTGTTCTCTATAATTAGCTTACTGATGGAAATTTGTATAGATGAAGTATCTCTGTGAATAGATCACAAGTTGAACTGCCATAGATTATACTCAAGGATGGAATTATAGAGTGTCTAGATTTGTTAAATTTAGGTACTTTAGAGACTGAATTCCCCTGAACTTTCCCTGCTGGCAACTGATAATGGGACTGGCAATATTCTCTACTAAGCTTTTAGCAATTAATACTTTACACAAAATTCTACTCTCAGTTATGATATAAAACTCAAGTTTCAACTGTTTATTATTTCATTCTCCCCAAACAACTAATCAATTAACCAAGTCCAGAGAGAAATAGCTTTATGTCCAGCTAACTGTAGATGCCCCTGCCCAGGAAAGTGTCAAGCACCATGAATCTACCTATGTGTTGCCATGGCAAATGGCTTTGCTTCTTACTAGAAATGCACTATGACCTTGAGAAGTTGCATTACAAGTTTTTGTATTATTGTTAAGAATTTCCTGTTAAAAAGTGTGTATATAACCATATATAGAGAGGGGCTAGAAAAACTAGAGTGAAGAAATTAGAGCTAAAACAACCTATAGAATGAGAGCTGAACAGAATCTGTAGAATTAGAGCTGAATAAGAACAAAAGAAAATTAGCATCAGAACATGTATGAGTCTTTTTCTCTCAGATATATGCAAAACTATTTCTAGAGACGCTCAGGTAAAAAGTTTGATGCTCTAGAAATACCTCTCAGATGATGAGTTCAAAGTTTTGTTCCACTTCACTGTGGTCATCTTTTATATGAACCTTGCGTGTGTATAACCTTAGATCTGGTCTGAATGGTTTTGCCATTCTGCATTTTGCCAGAAACAAGTAAGAATTTCTGTGACTCCATATGTGTAACCTGTGTGACAGTGAGACGCTTTCTTTCTATTGTGTTACATAAAGGCCTGTGCCGTGAGTTAGGCTTTGAGGGTATTGGAATTTATAGAAATAAATCAAAAGCACTCTCCTTTATTATTCTCGCAAATATAGTCTCCTTCATAGTTCTACATTCTGCTATATTATAATATTACAATGTATAATCCTCAGGAGGAAGACTGAGAAACAGAAATAATTAAGAATAGTAGAAAGGAGAACTCGTCTAGGCCAGAGAAGTAGCCTAGTGCTTAAAAGAGTGCCGTTCTTGTAGAAGTTCAGGTCCTAAAATCCTTATGAAGCTGCTTATGACATCTTGTGACTCCAGCACTAGTAGGGAACTCACCTTTCTTCTCTGACTTTTTCAGTTATCAGGACTCATATGTACACACACATACACACACAAGAAAGAAGAACTAAGAGGCAACTGACAACCTAGCAGGCTTCTGCTAAGGAAAAGGGTCTCATATATATATATATATATATATATATATATATATATATTTGGAAATTCATTTAAGTCCCAACCTAGCACTCACAAGAGAGGCTCTAAAGAGAAAAGGGATATACCATAAGTAATCACTGTAGTAAGAAGATTTTGGCCTGTCTGGCCTGTGGTCTAGACTCATTGACTCAAAGTTTTATAGAAATATATAAAGCCTTATATTAATTATAAATTGATTGACTTGTAGCTCAGCCTTATTGATAGTTTTTGTATTTTAACTTAACTTAATTTTTATTAATTTGTCTTGTCATATGGACCATGGCTTATCTGTACTTTATTATATTTGGGGTTTTTTTTTGGGGGGGGAAGCTGTATCTTGTCTTTTTTGACTTTGCCTTCTTTTATATTTTAATCTATGTTTGGATTTTTCACCTGCTTCTAAGCTGGGTTGCCATAAGCCAAACTAGTCTCTTTATTGACCAATAATATTTACAAAATACGAAAGACAGCACATATCAAATCACTAACTATTTATTAGTTGTCCTGGTTTGATTTCTGTTGCAGTGGTAAGTACCATGATAAAAATTAGCTTAGAGGGAAAAGATATATTTTACATTACAAGGATGCCGTCTATTGTACATCATTTAAGGAGCCGATGCCAAGACAAGAACCTAGAGATAAGAACTGAAGCAGAAACCATGAAGAAACTATGCTTACTGGCTTGGTTTGCTACTTTTCATATATATTTCAAGTCCATCTATTTAGATATCACACTGCCTATAGAGGGCTAAGTGAACCTGAAAATTTAAAACTATGCCTGACAGATGTGTTCTGTTCCTAGGACCATCTCATGAAGATAATTCTTCAGTTAAAGTTCTTTCCTCCTACATGACTCTAGTTTTTGTCAAACAAAAATTACAAGTATGCTGGAGGATTGTTTCTAAGAACAGTAGACACCTGTAATGTCTGCTGAAAAAGAAACTAGAGGGGAATACATAATAATCTCAAAAATATTTTTGCTTTCTGACCTTTCAAAAAGACAAAATGTCTGGCTTCTAGAGATCTAATGCAGGGTCTTTTGTATACAACCACTCATGTTATTTGAAGGAATTGATTCCATGACCTATTGTATATGTCAAATTCCTAAGCCTATCATGTAAAATGATGTGTATTTGCATAGAACCTACGTGTATCTACGTAACAGTGAGGTTTGAGCCCCAGCCATTGCAATAATACTCACAATATATCATAGAAAAGATTAATATTTATTAAGGAGTATATGAGCACTCATGATACAAATTGTACCTTAAGATAATTCTTGGAGATAGGAACTATCCTACAATGGGTGATCTGCTCTCTGAGAACACATGAACAAAACAGGGCCAAGCTCAGTGTCCTGGTGGCTTCTTAATAGGGTCTCACTATATCCCTTTCAGGCTCCTGGAACTCCAGAGACACATCTCCAAGACTTGTCAGCTATCATCTGAATCCTATTAGGTCTATCCTTACTCTTTGAATCATCTCCATTATATACAATGCTTAACGCAGCACAGATGTATAAATAGCTGTGATCCTGTTATTTGGAAGATAATAATAGATGAAGAATACTCTGCTCATGTTCCATAGAAAAGCAAATTATGTTTCCACAACATTTGCTTTTACAGATGATAGCATCAGTGGTTGTAGAACTCATGGATACAAAGTCCAATTGTACTTTAAAAGTGTAGTAGCACTCATTAATAAGAAAAAAAAAAGGCAAAGGAATAAGAAAACCATAATTTCTTTGCCCTTTTAGAAAAGCAGAACTGAGCAGAGGTACTAATCTCACAAGTTAGTAGCCTCCATGCAATTTTCACCCAAGGTCACTAAGGTCAAAACCATGTCCTGCAAATTCATGCACCTGTGATTTGCCCCAAACCTGGTACTAGAAGAAACACATTCTTCCTTGCAAAAAGGAGTTCTATACAAGCTGGAAAAACAAGCAGTCCAATTACATTATAATTGACTCTAATTGGCTCTCCCACGGACTGTTAAACTCTTTATCTGTAGCCCAGTAGCACATTAGGGAGGCTAACATTACTATCCTGCCATGTAGAACACCGGAGAAAGTACACTCCCTACACACCCCACCTCTCTGAGCTGAACTTGGGGAAACTGAGCTCCTCTGGGCACAAAAAGCCATACTTGTGGTGGGGGTAGATGTGGAACTTTCCACCTCCTGCCAACTGGAAAAAAGAAAGCTCTCTCTCTCTCTCTCTCTCTCTCTCTCTCTCTCTCTCTCTCTCTCTCTCTCTCTCTCTCTCTCTCTATTAAGATTCTTTTTTTTTCATTTTACATAGTAACTACAGATTCCCCTCTCATTCCTCCTCCTGCTTCCCCAACACAGCTGCCCAATTAACCCCACCCCCTCCATCTCCTCTGAAAAAGCAAGGCCTGGTACATTCAGTTGAGGCAGGTTAAAGCCCCACCACCCTCAATAAGGCTATGCAAGATGTCCCCACTATAGGTAATGGGCTCCAAAAGGCCAGCTCATAGACTCATTGGTTTCTATTAATCTTTGACAGTTTTATAATGCACAGAATATATTCTAGTCATCCCCTTTGTCCATTTGCAAAATTTTAAAATTTTTAACAAAGTGTCCCAAGAAGCATTACACTTTATCCTTTTCCAGCTTTTATTAATTCCATCTGGCTGTTCTGCACCACTGGAGATAGAAAATGGAGATAAGATGGAGTTCTAACATGGAAGAAAAGGACACAAGAAGAAAACAATAGAATTCAAACTGACTGGATGAGCTGAATCAGGAACAAAGGTGGTTGTTAACCTGGGCAGAGAATCTCCACTAGAGAAAGAGCAAGTACCAAAAAATCAAAGATTCAGAAGGACATAGCTAGTATAAGTGACTTACACTGAGTCGTGTACTCTTGGACTATAAGCAAAGTGAAGCAAATGTTCACCAGTCTGCATTATAGACAAGACTCCTATAAAGAACTACCACCCCTTAAAAATCCCATAGAGTCAAAGATAGCAAGGCCAGGTGAGAGACTTTAATACTCCATTTTTTCTCATAAATATATGTATAACTGCTTGTCTCTACTTACTAACACATATGTTTTATACACACACATCTGTTTAGCAAACTAGAGTTTTTTCTTCCCTTCCTTCCTTCCTTCCTTCCTTACTCCCTTCCTTCCTTCAGGCTTCTCCCATATTCTTGTCTTAAAGATGAGCACACATCTCAGTTTTTCAATAGCCTTTGCTGGAAATATCCTTGCTTCAAAGTGAACATTCTCTGGCCAGTATCAACATTCATTTTTTTCCTTAACCTACTCAACTGTGTCTTCCTAACCTGCTTAATACCTCCAAGAGAGGCAAAGCCTTTTTTGTCTAACTCATGAGAAGAGTGCAGACTTTTTGATGACAGCATCCTCTCCCTTTGTAAGTGACCCTTCTCCTAGCATATGTAATATTCTTTGATGATAAAAATCTCCCTTTGCCAACTTCCTATATGATTTTAATTTGAAATGATTGAACATGAGCATTATTGGTTTTTTATATTGACATTAATTTTTAATCTTCACCATGCATCAGAATCCCTGAAGCATTTTTAAAAAGGCAAGACATGGGCTCCAACCTCCAGACATTAAGATATAATAGTGTCTTTGATTGACCCAGGAATTCCACCGCTGAGAAGTTTTCAGGTGAGGCTAATGTTGTGCACCAAGCACCCAATCATAAGAACCACTGCAGAGGGCATGGTGAAAGTGCTTACTTCACAAGCACAGGGGCTTTACTTTGGACTCCAAGAATTCACATAAGTATTTATTGGATAGAGGATGTGATGATCTACCTATACTCAAATGAAAGACATGAAATACCTAGAGTAAGCTAGTAAGTGAGGCTAGTCATTTTGTTGCAATGGGGTTTCTTGGTCCCAGGCAGCCAGAGGCCCAGACCCACAGACCTGCGTGCCAGACCCATTAGCCGCCCGCTGCTGCTGCTACTGCTCAGGCCCCCAGAAATGACTCAGATGCTTATATTAACTTCATGTTGTTTGGCCTATAGCTCAGGCACATTGCTAGCTAGCTCTTACATCTTAAATCAACCCATTTCTATTAATCTGTCTTCCACGTGGCCCGTGGCTCACCTGTGTTCCTCACATGTTGCTCCTTGAGCAACTTGCTTGATTTGCCTGACTCTGCCCTACTTCTCCTACCTCTGCTCTGATTTGTCCTCCTACTTCTTCTATGGTGCCTGTCATAGGCCAAAACAGCTCCTTTATTTAAAGATTGATATTCACAGCATACAGAAAGGAATTTCCACATCATATCATGGAAGTCTAGGTTTACTTGAGAGATTCTGCCTCAAAGAATAAGGTAGGAGAATAAGAGAAGAATGATCCTGATCAAATGTCAACCCTGAACATCCATGCAAATATATATTCAGACAGTTCTTTCCTGCCTGCCAGTTCCTGAATAATTGACTCAGAAGCTTAATTACTTATACATGCTTAGCTGGTAGCTCAGGCTTATTACAGACTAACCTTTAAATTAACCTGTGATTCTTATCTATGCTTAGCCATATGGCTTGGTACATTTTCTCAGTATGGCATTTTCATCATGCTTCTTCTGCATCTGGCTGGAGACTCCTGACTTTGTCCTTCCTCTTTCAAGAATTCTCCTTGTCTCATCACCCTGCCTATACTTCCTGCCTGGTTACTGGCCAGTGTTTTATTAAACCAATTTGAGTGACAAATCTTTACTGGGTAAAAGAGCACTTTCGCATAGCACACATGTGCCCATAAGTACATGAAGACACACGCACACATGTACAGATACACATGTAAGGATAATCACACAAGCACATACCACACATGTTTTCAAAGAGGCAGTATAAAGCCTAGAAAATAAGGCACACAATGGTGCCAATATATAATCAATCAAATCTCAGATCATGCAGGACACAGACATTAAGCTTCTATGCTAAGAACTCCTTGAGAAACCATGTAAAGATACAAAGATGGGCATTTAATTACAACTACCTTTTTAGAAACCTTTTCAGAAGTTACTATCTTTCAGGCAACAGACATGACTGCTGTAAATTTAAATTTCTGAAGTTTATGTTTGAGAACAGAGCACCAGGACTGAACATTTTGCAATGTGGAATGGCTGATGAGAACTTCATTATTGTAGAGAGTTAGAGTGTTACTAACCTGAATCATCCTAGGCTGTTTTTAGTCCCTTTACTAGCCACTCATTGTCTATCACTGTTCATGATCTGACATCTTTTATACTCTCATGTACTACATGTCTGTATGTATTCTTTGCAGATCACTATCAACCCAAATCTTAACATGGCATCAGGCAGCACTGGAGACACATAGCATATTTTTCTTTGCTGTAGTCTACCTACCTGTGGTCTCTACCAATGTACTTGGTAAATGGAATATTTGTGAATTTATTTGTGCTGCAAGTAAAATCTCATATAATGAAATCCATGGTGGACAATAATATTATGGTCCCTAATCTTGTTAATGGACCATACTTGCCATATTTGTTCTGGAATAAACAATATCTTTTTTTTAGGCCAAAGCTATATTCCTATATTTCTTTTTCTTTTTCTTTCCTTTTTTTTTTTTTTTTTTTTTTTGAGACGTGGTTTTTTGTGTAGCCCTACCTGTCCTAGAACTCACTCTGTAGAGCAGGCTGGCATTGAACTTACAGAAATCAACTTATCTTGCCTCCCAAGTTCTGGGATTAAAAGAATGAGTCACTACCACCCAACTAAGAGCTATATTTCATGTGAACATTGCCAAAGGTGGAAAGCCAGTCTAGAGAGGAAAATAAAAAAAAAAAAAAAAAAAAACCAAAATCCAGAAGTAAAAGTGGTCACAAGACAACTAGACAAAATTCTGTTCAGTAAGGGTTTAGTGCAGGCCAAAAAATAGGTGTGGGAATCACTAATGGAAACCATGGCAATAGCTGACTTTCAGAAAGACCCAGACCTATGAGGACTACATAATATGAATTACTGGGGACTTTCACAGAAGCATGGTCATACATGAGATCAGTAGATCTACAATATTTGGTTTGAAAGTGGTCCACATATGAAGTACTTGGGTCAAAGAACACTTTATCAAAGGCAGAGTATATCTGCTCATCTCAAAGCCATATCTATAGTGCTCAGTACATTCTTAGAACCAGGATCTAATAGGGGAGCACATGTCACTCTGGCGATTGTGTTTTCTTACAGTGGGTTAGGAAATGTATAGAAAATTGACCAAAGTCACAAGGATGCAATTTTAATGTTATATCTCAAGAAAGCTGAGGTTGTGAGGAGCTGAACCCACACTTTGATGCTAAACTCACCCTCAAAAGAATATATAGTTAGAACAGGAAGCAAATTATACTGGTAGAGAATCAACACTCCCATTGCTTGGGTCATCTCTGTCCTCAACATTCTCACAGGCATCTCTTCTTGTTGGTCACCAGCCAGGCATAACGTGCTGTTTATTAATACCTTGTTCCATTGTCCTAGGTGGCACTCACTCTACTTGAAGATAAAGATATATATATATATATATATATATATAAACCAACTTCTGAATTTGTTGCTGTGTATGTTTTAAGATATAGCTAAAAAGATAATGGGTGATATTATATATGTTATATATATATATATATTATATATGTTCTTTATATATATTATATATGTTCTTTATATATATATATATTATATATGTTCTTTCCTCTGTCCTTCTCATTCCCTCCTCAATCCCCTCTTCTCACTCTTTTAGAATCATTTCCCTCAGTTATCATTCAGGACATAAAAATACCAGATAAGATGCATAGACTCAAAGATGGGGACTCAGCCCATGGGCCTGAGCCAGGTATTTGCTTAGGAAATCCATGCTTGTAAACAATTCTCACATCCACCATATTGGTTTAAAAATGTGAAATGGAGCATTGTGTCACATGATCATGCTTGTTTACATAGAGCTTGCTATGTTTGTAGTAAAGAGGATGCGTTTTTGGTTTCGTTTTGATTTTTTTCTGTTTTGTGGTAAACTGCCTGTGAAATTTGCATTTGCATGATTGGAAAAAAAAAAGCAACTCAACCAATCTGCTAAATTAGAAAATGTCCACTAATGTTTGATTTTAAAGTAGTTAGACCTTTTTATTCTAGGTCTTTGGCTTCAGAAAACACACATACTAATGACCATCAAAGCCCACCAGTCCCTTATGTAAAATGGTGTATCATATCTGAATAGAATCCCCACATATCTTACATGTACTCGTAATTAACATTAAAACCCCTAAGCCCAAATATATTCTATATTAACAATTACTATATTGCATCATTTAGAAAGTAATGCAAGGTAGTTAGGAAAGCCTATGTATCTTCAGTACAGGCTCACAGACATTTTTCAAATTCTGATTGATGTTACTTGGATCTGTGGAGTGAGAGCATGCAGGCATGGAGGGCAGACATATATAAAAGCCTTTATATGGAAAAAATAACTAATGTAAAATACTAAATACTATTTTCTTATTTATTATTTTAAGACTATCTTACTTATTCCCTTACTGTCCAGTTTTCATAGGTATCCTAGAAAATAAGGAATATAGATCTCTCATTCAGGTTCTAGCCTACCAGAAACCAGTATCCTTCAGTAGAGAAGCCATGAGCTCTATAGGATTCCTACTTGAAATGTGGTTAGTTGAAAAGAAAATGTACTATGTCAAATCCACAATTGGAAGATTTTTACGTATGTAGATTCCATACTGAGTGAGAGCATTTTGGTGAGTGAAGTTAAGTTCACCACTATATGTTAGGGTTCTAAGGCTGCTGCTAAGAATGCCTTCTAAGGGAGCTTAAATGATTGACATCAGTTCTGCAGCAGAGGAGGTGAATTTAGAGCTTCAACATATCTACTATTCCTGAAGCCTATGAAATTTCTCTGTGGTTTATTTTTTCTTGAATCTATTAACACTGCTTTTTTAATATGAACAACTGTCTTTTTCTAATTTTCTTTGTAAGAACATCAACCATAAGTCAACTGATTCTATTTTAGGTGTCACAACTAAATTCACAACACAGTTTAATTTTTCTTTGTGAAAAATGAGTATTAAACGTGTAAAATAACATAGATCAAAGTAATTTTTTATTGAGGGTTTATTCCTTAGAAATACATCTTTCCCCCAAGGATCAGCGGACAGGGACCAGACCTGCTATGGAGACAAGCCAATGGTGAACTATATCAATACACTATATGGGATAATATGGATTTCCATAATTCTACTGAGTCTATACCTCAATTGCAAGTGAGCATAAAATTCTTTGAATATTTTTACTTTGTAAAGGTTGACCATGTGAAGTATAAAACTCATTTTATTCATGAGTCACTTCTGAAATTATTGACCCCACATGCCTAATTATTCTTATTATATTTAAATATTTTGGTGGCATCTATGTTGAATTTGTAGAATGGCCTAACAACCTACTTAACTATCAGAGAGTTTGGAAATGGGAGCTAGGGAGGTAGGTTTCAAATAAGCAGGGAACAAGACTTGAGCAAAGAGAAAAAGTGGGGAAAAGATCTAGGAAGATAGAGCTACATGAAGCCAAATAAGAGATGGGGGCCATTTCCAGACTCTCCCCTCCTTTATTCTTCCACATTTCTTAGGCATAAGGAAAGATTTTCTTTTCTAAAGAAATGTTTTGTCAAGAATTTAGATATAAACTCTCCTCACTATATAATTTTATCATCGTTCTTGTCAATACTTGCTGACACTTTATTAATACTTAGGGTCTGTGGGAATTTCAGCTTTTCCACAATAAATAAACACATATATAAAAATAAAAATAAGACATAAATTCAAGTTGGAAGAAAGCTATTACCAATTCCTGGTCTTATTATAGTATGGTAGAAAATGATTCTAATTCAGCAAAGGCATTCAAAGAAAAGGATAAAAAAAAAATACTGAAAGTCTAGATATTTTATTTTCTCTTTTTCTAAACCGGATATAGGTGGACTCCGGTGTGGAACACACGCTCATGCATGGACCCTCTTGGAAGCACTGGTCAGAGAAGGAGGATTTCTAAGAATGCTTTTCCTCTGCACTGAAGTCCTTAGAGACCCAGTCACTCAGAACTAAAATTAACTGCAGCCTTTTTCTTCCAAGATTCCTAATAACTGTGCACAGCATAGAAAGCCTTGGTAGGCATCCTAATCTCCCCATGTTGACCTCCTTACCTCCATCCTCATCACAGTAGTGAAGCACATCTCATTTTCAGAGATGAGACACAAAATGGTCCCAAGTCTCCACAGCAGTGCCCAGGGGAGATAAGGCTGCACTGCATTAACCTTCCCACCCAAAGTGCTCCCAGTGGCAAGAGCAGAGAAAAAAGGCTCAAATTAATTTTCATTCTAACAGACATGCATCAGACAGTTCCCAGATCTTGACTAATGCTTTTCTCTTGGGGCCTGAAGTCTCTAACGCACATTTTTGGAGGACAAAGGACAGGTCAGTCACACACTTTATTTCAATCAAATATTTAGGAGATACATATTTCTCGATGTAATTGACAGCTAAATGCTTTCCTAAATGCTTACATAAAGATACTTCAAACGTAGTGTAATAAGAAGCCATTGAAAGCCTTAGTAAAGATAACTGGTACAAAACAAATGCCACAGTAGTACCCAATAAAGGTGAACTAGCTATCAATTCACTGGGCAATTATATACCTAATAATATTGTATTCACTAGTGAGTTAATATGGAAAAAAGAAACATGGCATCTTGCAAATAAAAGTAGGAAAAAAATAGACTTTTACCACATGGTTTTCTTTATGTCTTAATCTAACTGACTTGCTAAGAAGCCACCAGTCTCTCCACTTGGTGCCTGTGCTTAGCATTGTTTCTTCAGTGCATGGAATTGAACCCAGAGACTTGTACACATGAAACACTTTGCCCTTGAGCTATATTCACAACCCTTTTCTTCTTTTGATTTAGAGAAAAGCTATCACTAAATTGGCCAAGTAGAGCTGAACTCCCTTTGTAGCCCTGACAGGGCTCCATTTTGAGATCATACTTCTTTAGTCTCTAAAGATGCTGAAGGATAGACCTGCACCAACCAACCTGGTATATTCTTGCTATAGCTTATCCAACATGTTCTGAGAGATGTTATTTCTCTGAAACTTCGTTTACAAAAAAAAAAAATGTGAGCCCTTTTTTTTTCATATTTCTCAAGTTGAACTCTTTAATTCCTGCCTTAGAACATGTGTAGTAGCTGAATTCTGAAGTTCTCTGTGGTCACACACATGACCCTGGACATCTTGAGCTTTACTGTAGCTTTGGATTCACCTGTGGTGATAGATTGTATATTTAGTAAAATTGGCCTGAATATCAGAAGACAGAATCATGCAAAGTCAAGCCATGAATGTCTGGGAGTGTGGTAAATCATGCCTTTTTCCCATCACTCAGGACACAGAGCTCTTTCTGGATTTCTGTGAGTTCAAGGCCTAACAACCGAACAGTAGTAGCACACACCTTTAATCCTAATTCTAGGACTTTGATTCAAAGATGAGCCAGAAGCGAAACAGCTTGGTGGGGAATATATTTAAGGTGGAATAGGAAGAGATTTAGGCATTTTGTAGAAATGATCAGTTAGGCTGAGGACCCTTGAAGATAGCATTTACCGTGTTTGGCCTGAGAAATTGACTAGGTGAGAATTCACTAAGGTCTGTTTTTCCTCTCTCTGATATTCCAGCTTTTCCCCATTACCTGGCTCCAGATTTTTATTATATGCTAACAAGAATTTATACAATATTTGCCATTATGAGACTATCAGCATTTTTAAAAGTTTAATAACCTGGGACTCTAGTTGGTTGAAGCTACACACTCCTTTTCTCACAGTGCATTTTGGTTACCTGGGCTCTTCATCTGCACAGTTATACACCAACACCATGTTTCTGGTGATTCACTGACAATCTTATGACTATGCTTTGCTTCTACTCAAACATGTCCTGGAACATATATAAAAACTCCAGCCCAAGACAGTTTTGGGTGGATTCACAGTAAGACAAACTGTGCCCTCTCAGTGAACATTCAGGGGAAATTCCCTGAGACCATCTGATGTCTATGCACAGTCATAGGAACATACATATAATTAAAATCAGATGCATCACAGGAAACTATGTGTGCAGTAGAGACAGGTTTGTTTAAACCTGTTACTGAAAGAAGAGTTTCACTCATACCCTAAGCCTTATCAACCAATGTCCCTTCCTCCTGAACCATAACTGTTGCCCTTGAATACTCTAAATCAAGAAGCTTGCTGATGCCTTGCAGAGTATATGAATTGTACTTTTGTCTCTCCATAAATTTCCTTACTATTTTTTAAAATGTGTTTAGTTTTTCAGTTCTTTTCATAAAAAGCTAAGAATCTGGAAATATCAGTCAAAACAATAACACATGTGATTCGTTCAGGGTAATAGAAAATGTATATATGAGGAGAAATGAAGTCATAAGTGCTTTGATTTTCATTTTATCTACTGTTTCTCCGTTATTTCCAACAATAACTTCTACAGGATATCATTTTAGAAATATTTGACAGATCCAGGGATGATGTATAATCATAGCGAAGGCCACTTTGGCCAGTTACTCCAGTCTAGTTGCCAGTAACACTTAAGCCGCTAAGCAAGCTATATCAAGATTGGTCAAGCCTGGTCCAACCCAGAAATCCTCCAGCACACTGTAGGTATGTGAGAAAAACTACATCTCAGTTTAAGACATTTAGTACTGTGGCTATACATGAGAGGTAAAAATAGCTGAGAAATGTGATGGGTATGTTTGTCAAGGTTAATGATTCTCCTTGGCAAATGGGTAAAAAAAAATATAACACTATTGAAGAAATAATATTGTCTGTGGTCATTCTATATCTATGCCAAAGTGTGACATTCCTTAAAATTGGGATCAGAAGATGGGAAGACAAGAGGAATTCTCCCAATACCCTAACCTCTGTGGGCATCAAGCTTGAGGCTGTCTTCTGGCTTTGGAATCATAAAGGACCAATGTGTTCCCTCCTACAGAAAGCAGAACAACCCTCCTGGTCCTCTTACAGCTGAATCTTAACCTAATTCTTCATTTATCCCAAGCAACCAAGTTTGTATGCTTGGGATCATATGAACTGTTTTGCTCCAAAGCTGTAATAATTTTTCTTATTCTTGGAGAGAGATGCTATCTGTTAAATTTTTGAGATAAAATAATTTTGATAATCTTTAACTCAGAGTTTCTTATATGTAGAAGGACCTGTCTCTTTCTTAGAAGAATATAACCCTCTGCTATTTACTAATGTGGATGGAATAAGATAACATTATATTAAATGAAATAAGCCAGAAAGAAATAAAATTTTAAAACTATGTGTGGTTGCATATGCTTGTAATCCCAAAACTCTCAAGACTGAAGCAGAAAGATATTGAGTTCCAGGCCAAACTTGGCTACATAGTAAGACCTACCTAAAATCACCCAGCCACCCAAATACAGAGAAAACAATGAAAATATCATGTTTTTACTTTTATGAAAATTATATTCTCACTTTTGAAAGAAATTAAATTCTTGTCTCTTATATTTCTTTTATATAGTGTCAATAATTATTTGAGAATTTAACAGGCTATTTTATGTTCATATTTATTCTAACTCCTCCCTCTAACTCCTTTCAGATTCGTTTTCACCACCTGATAGTTTTAAACTTTGCATCTTCTTTGTTATTATTATTCAATAACCCGCCAACTTAAATTTGTACTGTCTACATACATCTGGTTATAGTGCCTTACACTGAAACTTGGTCCACCTACCAGCAGCCACATCCTTAAAGAAAACTAACTGTCTCCGAGAAGCCATCAGTTGTCTATAGTTACTGAGTTTGGAGTGGACTTTTAACCCTTCCAATGCCTTGTTGGAATACTGATTGACTTGATCTTTTGCAGGTCTTATACAGGCATCTTCAGCTGCTGTGAGTTCATGAGTGTATTGGTCCTGTTGTGTCATGTCTAGAAGACAGTATTTTGCTCCAGTCCTCCCCAAACTCTGGCTCTTATAATCTTCCTTTCCTCTCTTCCATAACGGTCCCTGAGCCATAGTGGTAGAGCTATAATATCCACTGTCTCACATATGATTGAGTACTCCACAATCACTTATTCTCTGTACTCTAACTGAAACCTCTCTGAGGAGGCTTGAGAGCTGCATAATTATGGGGTATAAAAAGGCAAGTTTAGAGATCAGTTTGGTACTATGGTGATTTAGCAAAATAGTAGTAATAGGTTCATCTCTTGAGCCAGTGGGCTCACCACCATGGTTCTAGGCCAGATTTTCTGTGCCAGGAATATGTGGAACAGACCTTAAATCCAGTCAAACAGCAATTTGTTATCTCAATATATTATGCTACTATTAAATACATAAGAATATCTTCAATATCTTTTTGTCATGCATATCTTTTATTGAACTTCACATGGTACATAGATAGATTAGGCTTTTGATTACCTCCTGTAACATGAGTTTTCTGGCTTGCCTAGCCCCATGGTTCAGACCTCCCCACCACCACCTATCTGGATCAGTAATCCCAAAGTCCCAAAGAAACATACAGATGCTTATATTACTTTTATGCTGTTTGGCCTATGGCTCAGGCATGTTGGTAGCTAGCTCTCTCATCTTAATTCGACCCCTTTCCATTAATCTGTCTTGCTACATGACCTGTGGCTCATCTGTATTCCCTTACATATTGAACCTTGGGCAGCTGAATCGTGTCTCTCTTGACTCTGCCCTCCTTCTCCTACCTATTTTCCGAATTCTCGCCTACTGCTAAGGTGGCCCATATAGGCCAAAACAGTTCCTTTATTCACAGCATCTAGAAATACATCAATGTTTTCCCCAACCAGCAGCCTATATACCATCTTCTAGAAATGTGAGAGTTAATAATAAAGAGGAGGACTCCTAGTCGGGACTTATTTGATTTTTCCATGTTCTGTGGCCAATGTACATGGTAGCTTCAGCAAGAGGCTCTTAATTACCATCAGATTCTGGCACATAAGAGTAATGGCAGTAGTTTGTATTCTTAATGTTTCCAGGACACATCTGATGAAAAGCTCAAAGGAAGCTATATCGTGCATGGTGCTTGGCATTTTATTTAGACGCCAGAGGCTTCTGGTGTGAGTATAACTCTCTGTGTATGGTAACTTTAATTAAACTTTTTTTATATGAGAAAATAGGTAGGTATATAGATACATTTGTAGATGGATGGATGACAATAGATAAATAGATAAGTTGATAAAGACAGACAGACAGATTTAGAAAGCTAATACAATAGTAAGGTCCCATGTGACTTTTCAAATGTCTAGTTTTGGTTATTCCTTCCTTATAGGAGGATTGTGTTGCTTCATTGTAAATAATTGTCCCACCCACTGGTTTAATAAAAAGCACTGATTGGCCAAAGGCAGGCAGGAAGTGTGGGTGGGGCTACCAGACTCAAAAAACTCTGAGAACAGGAAGCCCAGAGGAGAATGCCAGAGAGAAGCCGGAAGAAGCAGAGGACAACTATGCTGCTCTGAGAAAAGGTACCCAGCCACATGGCTGAACAAGATAAGAGACATGGGTTAGTTTAATGGTAAAGAGCAAGTTATATGCCTGGGCCTTAGGCAGATCAGCCTAAAACTACTGTAAGCATCTGTGAGTCTCTGCGGGTCTGTGGGTCTGTGGGTCTGCGGGCCTAAACCTTGAGGATAGGCCTGAAAGTCCGGACCAGAAACCATATACTGCACTTCCTCAACCCCCTCTTCTGTCCTACCCTCCCATTTCCCACTCTGCTCTACAAAGTCAGTCTCTTAGGAGAAACTGGAGCAGCAATCCTTAAGGCTGGGAGATTACAAAAGGGCAGAGAATTGGAAGAAGTAAAGTACCTATTACTCTGAGTTTATCATTATACACTACACATGTGTTAAGTTGCTGTACTATTCCAAAACTATATTCAAATGCTATATGTAAATAATTTAAGAAAAATCAAAAGAGCTGGTTTGTTTGAATCAGCCTAAGACAGAAAGAACAAACAGAACCCTACAACACTTCTGAAAGTTTGAGCACAGGAATCTGCATTTCTTACAAACTCTCAGGTGACAGAGTGAAGCTGGTACCAAAGAAAATGCTTGGATCATTGAGGTCTTAGAACACTGCAGGAGAGATTTAAAACACTGAGTTGTGGGAATTCCTCTTTATGCAAGGAAAGAACCTGTTCCCTGGGTCACAGTGAACAACTGAATGTCAGGACTAAGTAATTCACACTTCACACAGATCTCAATGTTCATTTTCCTTTCTGTGTTATCTCTATCCCCAGTGATTTGTACAAGCCAAAAAAAAAAATAATAAAAAAATAAATGACAAGTTAATGAAAAATATACAAAGCTATGTTTCATATATGCTATTTTATTTTTCCTTCTATAATATATTTAAGTGACCAAAAGAATCTTTGTCAACTTAATAGTTCCAAAAGAATTTATAAAGTAAAAATACATCTAAAGAACTTTCCTATTCTTTAAAATGACATGTTACAACTTTTTACATACCCTGAAAACACATAGAAACACACAGACATGAAGTAAACAAAGCAAGCAGAATGATCACATCATCCCCAAGCAGAGGGCCAAGTGACCTACTTCCAAAGTTTAGAAGAAATGTTCTATCCATATAAAGTCATTGCAGTTAGATTGTTTTGTATCATGAACAGTAACTGAGAAAGGGGCAAATAAACCCTTTGACAGTTTGTCCTTGGCTAAGAAGGGGTGGCATCTAATTCTGCCTAAGAAGTTGGCAACCCCCTTAATGATGATGAGAAATCCATTTCAGGCAATTCATGTAGAAAACTGTAATTCTGGGCAATGTCTTGCTAGATAAACAGTGTATAAAGCCACTGAGAACTATACACAGTAGGCACAGTGACAGGGGGAAGGATTCCCATTACCAAAGGGCCAAACTGATGAACTTAGATTATGGATAGATGCTGCAACAAATCTAGGGAGCTACATATCATAACAAAGATGACATAAAAATAAGAGCATGATATCTCTTAAAATGCACATAAACCAAGGGCAAAGGTTTATGTTAAAAACTGGAAGATGAGCACACTATAGGAAGCCAGAGTTTTAACCTATTTTCTCTTCATCTCATTAATATCTAACCTGCTCAAGGAGTCCTTCCTTGATGTCCCAGATTAAGGTAACCATTTTAAAGTAGTAGCCATTGGGATTTAAACACTATCAGAGTATGGCAATATATTGTATATTTAATTTTAAAAATAGCCTGAAATATCAGAGGACAGAGCCAAGCCATGAAAGTCAGAGAGTTGTGACCCACGGCTCTAAACTCAACACTCAGAAGCAGAGATTCTTCTGGATCTCTGTGAGTTAAAGGCCTAACAGAACCAGTCATTGATGGAACACACCTTTAACCCTAGGACTAGAAAATTTGAACCAGAAAGTGAGATAGGTTGGTGGAGAGAAAAAGAGGCAGGAGTTCAGCTTTTTGTCTGGGACCCCATTCCCTTTCAACTGAGAACTTAGGCTCATTCAGTTTGAGACAGGCCTGAGGAGTTGGCTGCATGAGAAGTTGCTGTGATTTGTTTATGTATCTTTCTGGAATTTCAGTTTTTCCCTCATATTAGGCTTCAGGTTTTTATTATAATACCAAATAGAATTCATGAGCACTTAGCAATTTTTGTCAGTCTATATCTATTTGTTTGATTATTTTTTTTTAGTGCTTGTTGCAACTAAGAAAGTTGCTACTGAGAATAAAATGCACATTCAGTAAATAATCATAGAATCAATGGTTAAATTTCTGTTGACAGAGAAGGAAGATCTTAGTGTATATAATATGTATATAACACAAACAAGAAGCCCTTGGGTCAGGGGGTTGAACATAGTATCTTAGAGTGGGGTACAAAGCAGTAAGCAGAAACACCAGAAACCTAAGAAACAAGAAAAAGATTTTAATTACATAAGCACTGGAAATTTCAACTGAAATATTTACCCATGCAAGAAGCAAAATAAACAAAATTGTGACTAATCTAATCTGTGACAGGCAGAAACTAAAGGACAGGGAGACTTTTCAAAATTTAACAATAGAAAATACATGAAAAGAATGTGGAAGGAATGGTGTGCATCTGGAAAACAAAAATCTCACTGACAATTATAGACACATCTGATGAGGTCTAAAACTCAGGAAAATCAGAACCAAAAGCAAAAGGGTCTAAAAAGCTGCATGGATCCATTTGCATGGATCCAAATATCCATGTATGCTTGGAAAATAGTCCCACATTGTCTCAACAGCAGCAGCCAAACACGGGGCCCCAGAAGCCTTAAGTAGGAAGTTGCTGGTAACACTGTTGTACTGGAGAAAATATAACTATGAAAATGCATGACTACAAAATAAAACAATGTAAGGACTATTTGATATGGAGTCAGAACTAGAAAACAATAGAAGACCATACCCAAGTGATGATTTTACAAAGTCAATTGACTATTCTGAGGAAGGGAGAAAACTACTGCCTTTAGCCTACCAGTCTTCAGAAATTACGGCAGCCCTGTACCCTTTCTGAATAGCACTAATAATAAATTACCAAAAGTTTATCTTCCTGCTAAATGAAAGACGACTCCAATTAAAATGTCATTTTTATTGTTAAAATACATATTCATAATGTAAATTTATCAGTCATAAAGTGTTGTGCATAAAGAAACAGTTCACCAAATGTATAAATTAAAAATTTTAAGATGAGATGAGCAAAATCACCAGCAAGGGGGAATATTAATATGGGTTTTGTCAATGCTTGATGGATGAAGAACATAAAACATAAATAAATACATCAAGAATTTAGTAAATATAGAATAACACTTCTAACTTTTAGAGAAGTACTAAAATATGTATCTCTAAACAAAATTTAAAGTTCATTTTCCTCATTTCCTTGAAATGTTTATATAAATTGAGTCACATGTTGAACAAAATCAGCAAAAGTTTAGAAACTCCAATGAACAAAAATTACATTTGTTAGATTTATAGTACAAATGTTTTAAGACTAAAAATCACTACAAAACTTTTACCGGAATAAAAATAAAAGTGAGAAAACAAATTTTGTCATTATTCTAATTGAGAATCTCATAGAATAATAAGAGTTTTTACCTTAATTTATGTAGAGTGATGTGAAATTTTCTTTAAGATGCCCCTGAGAATACACAATAAACCACACACACATATGCACATGTACTTTATTCTAGACTATTGAGATGGTAGGTTACTGTGAAAAGCAATGCACCTACCAGGTGATTTCTTAATATTCCATCAAAGACCTACACTTCGAAAATGATTACTCTAAGTGCCTCAGCAATGCTGATCTCACAACACCACCTAATGCCTGCTTAATTAGCATAATTGATGTCACAAATTAATTTTCTTTAGTGAAGCTAGCAATTTTCTTAATGGTCACAATGGATTTCAGAAATGAATTTTCATTGGCAACATTAATGGTGCTCAGGATATTTGAATGTACTAGAAATTGTCAAAAGCCATTTCTTTGCATTCATGAGGTCAAGAACTCAGATTATTCTCCATTATTCATAGGAATTATGTAGTGAGGCTAATTCATTCATAATTCAGCATTTAACAGATAATGAAAATGATTACCAGTTGCCCAAGTTTATTATATGCCTACCTGGAAACCAATACATTTGTTTTGGGTTAATATTTTATGGAAGTGAGGTATATAAAAGAGAAACAAAGCCACTATCTGTAAGTTATCTCTGCATTCCCATGATCATTTTAGTATTCATATTACCAGCCAATATATGGAATAAGTCTGATTGTGGATCAACACGTGATGGGTAAAGAAAATACAGCATGTCTATTAAACCTCTTACAAGAAGAAAACCTTACACTAAGGGTTGATCAGCTCCTGGAAGATGGACCAAACTCAAGTAGAAGGAAGACCTCTTACTCAGAAATATGTGACAGGATTAACTGGAGTTAATGAGTTATTGAATATTAATAAAAACACAATGTTTATGAGGTAGTGAGGGAGAACCTGTGAGAAATTAAGGGATTGAATTGGATGAATCTGTTCAAAATCTACTGTATAAAATAAATATATTGTATGAGAATATCTTTTCAAGAATGAAACCTTTTCATTTGTGACAACTTGGATAAATCTGGAAGACAAAATGTTAAGTGAAATAAATCCAAAAGGGATAAATATTATTTATTGTCACTTTTATACAGAGTCTAAAAGTCTGAAAAAGTCAAACTAATAGAAATAATTTTAAATGGTAGTTGCCAAAATCTAAGAAAGTTGCAGAATATTGCTCAAAAGACAAATGCTA
Source organism: Phyllotis vaccarum (assembly GCA_033318265.1). Classification (NCBI taxonomy): domain Eukaryota; kingdom Metazoa; phylum Chordata; class Mammalia; order Rodentia; family Cricetidae; genus Phyllotis; species Phyllotis vaccarum. The sequence goes on along the minus strand of JARWLC010000001.1, from coordinate 166,580,117 downwards.
ATACTTATAAGATGAACCTTTTTGGAAATCTAATATACAACACAGTCATTATAGCTACCACAAATTCATTGTATAGTTTTAATTTGCTAGGAGTAGCATGTAAGTATTTTTATCACCCACTAGGTTAGGTGATGGCTATGTTAATGAGGATAACAAAGCATTACATTGTACAACTTGAATATCTGTGGGTTGTTTTGTTTTGTTTTGTTTTGTTTTGTTTTTGACAGAGTCTTATCTATCCCTGTGGACTTCAAATTTACAGTGTAGCCAAGTCTGAGCTAGAACTCATGATCCTCTGCCTTTAGCTCTTAAACTCTGAGACTACAGATATAGGCCACCATACTTACTCTATTCAGTGGTGAGATTAAAAATTAGACCTTCACACTTGCTAAGGAAGCACTGTGCAAACAGAGCTACATCACTTGTGAATGAATACATTTAGTTTGTCATTTAACCTTAGTAGAGATGAGAGGACTCAGCTGATAGGAGCGATGAAGTTTAAAGCCTTTAGAACAGGCCAAGTGTATGCTTGGACATATTTCTCTGTAGTCTGCACGTGAGACTCACTTAGAGCTGAGATGTAGTTACACTGGGGCTTTGCACGTTTGTCTAAGGTGAGAGGACAGACTTTTCCCATTATGCCAGGTAAATTAACACCCCCACACACACACCCCCAAAAATTGGTTGGGCTAAATCTAATCAACTTATTTTAATTCCCAATAGAACAGAGTGATGCTTAGTACATACCAAATGTAGTACATCATTTTGACCTATTGAGTGAAACTCTAAGGTGCTACAAATGGGACAGTGTTCACCTCACTGACGTATGGTTGAACATTAAGAACTGTGATTAGTATACTGCAAGCTCTTAAGACTTAAGATGTGTCTGTTGTGACTAAGGAGCCCATCTTCTTTTATTTTATTATTTAAATTTCTTCTTTTATTTTATTATTTAAATTCTATTCAGTCTTTTTTCAGGTAAATCAAGCATCTTGTATATCACAGATTTAAAAAGTTATCACTGCCATCATGGAAACTTATATGAACATGACATCAAAAATAAAACAATGATGCTTGTGGTTCACCTTTTGAGAAGTCTCTATTTAGTTCCATAGCATAGCTCTACCACACTGCCCGGGTGAGGGGCTGGTACAACCTGCCATCAGAGACAGGTTTCCCTGTATGGTCTTTGGTGGTAACATAAGCTATTGACATTAACACAGATCCCTGGCTCCAGTAGGGCATGGACACAGACATGGCCCCGGACAGTAGAATGGCCTGCACATCACCATTGCTTTAGAGGTAGCACAGGCTGCCACATCAAGCTTTTCTTTACCAACATTAATTCTCTAGTTCTGCTTCTTTTCATATCACACAAATCACTCTGCTTCTTTTTTTTCCCTATATCTCCATCATATACTTATTCATCATAGTAGCACCTACCTATCCACTCTGGGGTGGTGCTGTGAGGCAGAGGGCTTTAAACCAACTCTTTTGATTATTATTATTTTCTCATATATTAGATCCCAAACATGATTTCACCTCCCTTCCTTCTCTCAAGTCTGTCCCGCAACCCCCTCTTCCCCAGATTCATGCCTCTCCATCTCCCCTCAGAAAAGAACAAGTGTCCCAGGGACATAAATATGCCACAAAAAGAGACCAGGCAATACTGTCACGTCAAGGCAAAATAATACAATCCAGTAAGAAGAAAAGAGTCCCCATAATTAGGCAAAAGAGTGACCACCCCCACTACTACTGCTATGAATTCCACAAGACACTAAGCCCTTCTCAGCCATAACATGTACGCAGGGGACTTAGGTCAGATTCCTGTAGTCATTAGTTTCTGTGTCCTACCTTGCTTGTCTTACTGTCATTTAGTACCAAATAATTCACACTAAGGCTTATATTAACTACACACTGGTTGGCCTATAGCTCAGGTTTATTACTTCTAACTGTTATGCCTTAAACTATCCCATTATTCCCAACTATGCTTAACCACATGGCTTTGCACCTTTTCTCATTGTAGTGTTCTCATCTTGCTTCCTCTCCGTCTGACACGTGTCTTCCTCTCTGTTCTTACGTTTCCCAGAATTCTTATCATCTGGTTGCCATGCCTCTACTTTTTGTCTAGCTTCTGGCAAATCTGAATTTTGTTAAACCAATATTTACAGTTTCAAATATTTACAGTGTTCAAGAGCATAGCCTTGTAGCAGACTCGTATAGGCTCCCCGATCTCTATGAGTCTCCATGAGTCCTGGAGAATTGATTCTGTGGCCTGGGTTCTCTTGGTGTCCCTGACCTCTCTGTGTCCTTTGATCCTTTCGTCTCCTCTGCAGGACTCCCCAAGCCCACTGTCTAACGTTTGGCTATAGAGCTCCACGTCTGCTCTCATTGGTTGCTAGACAAAGTCTCTCTGGTCTCTTTGATGAGGGTTCTGCTAGGCTCCAGTCCCAGAACATTTTAGGTGGGACAAATGGTAGGTTGTAGGTTCAAGGTCTTTTGAATGGTTAGTGTCTCAATCCTTCCACTTGAAGCTTTGCATAGTTACAAAAGATAATCAGTTCCGGCTCCACTTTGCCTATTACTAAGAGTCTGCACTGTGTTTACTCCTAAATTCCATCATTTCCCTAGCACTGGGTTTCCACTTTGCCCTCAAATGCTCCATAATTCTGTAATTTCCCCCCAGTATTTACTCACTCTTTAGTTGATCCGTCCTGTTCCCAACCCCACCCACCCCCAGTTCATGGGTGAAAACCATTCTGTTTCCCCTTCCCAAGTAGATCCTTGCTTCTCCCCTTAAGCCCTCCTTGTTATTTAGCCTCTGAGTCCATGGACTGTAGTATAATTATCTTTTACATTTCAGTTAATATCTGTAGGGTAAAAGAGTCAACCAAAGAAACACACCCTGATCCTAAACGAGAGCTGAATGGTTAAAAAAGCATCAGTGAAAGAAAAACAATCTGTCTCTGAAACCAGAAACAAATATACCATGCCTTTGGCCAATGCAGCATTAAAATGAACTGATCTCTGAGCCTGAAATCCAACCAATCTCTGAGTTTGTCCAAGCTCAGGGATTGAAATCTGACCAATTCCCACCCTGAAAATCTTCACTGTGGAAAACATCTGCTCTCAAGAAACCCTATATAAATCCTGTACCTGTTCTGTTTGAAGCTGCCTTTCTACCCTGGCAAAGTTAGCCACTCTTCTGGATTCCTCCCTCCCAACAAATCTCTTAAATGAGGTTTGGGTGATGACCTATCAGAGTTGGGTAGAAAAGTAACAACTTCATTAGAGCAGGAGCAGAGCTGCTAGATGTCTGTGGAGAAACTCCCTTAGGAGAACACAGAAGACCTGAAATGTAATGGCTTTCCCAGAGGGGAGTACAACTGCTACATTCCTTCAGGAAACTATTCTCCACTGGAACAGAGTTGTAGGTATCACCTGACTTCTGACAGCCACAATATCGTTTCCTCCAGAATTGTAACATTTACAATATTCATTTATAAGTGAATACAAGCCAGATATGAAAACTTGATGAGAGAGAAATTGGGGAAATAGTCAAACACATTGTTACAGGAGACAACTTCCTGAACAGAACACCAATAATACAGTCACTAAGATCATCATTAATAAATGGATCTCATTAAACTGGAAATCTTCTATAAGACAAAGGATACAACCAATATGAGAAAAAAAGGCAGCCAACAGAATGGGAAAGGTCTGACACGGGGCCAATATCCAAAATACATAAAGAACTCAAGAAATCAAACATTAATAAACTAAATAGTCTAATTTAAAAGAGGGGTACATATTTAAACATAGAATTCTCAACAGAGGAAACTCAAACTGCAGAGAAACACTTAAGGAAATGTTCAACCAATGCTAGCCATGAGGGAAATATAAATTATAATGACTTTGAGATTCCATATTACACATGTCGGAATGGCTAAGATAAAAACAAACAAACAAAAAACAGTGACAGCTCATGCTGGCAAAGAGGTGAAGCAAAGAACAGCACACTCCTCTACTGCTGGTGGGAGTGAACCCTTGTATAGATATTTTAGAAACTAAGATGGTGGTTTCTCAGAGAATTTGGAATCAATATACCCCAAGATTCGGCTATACTGCTTCTGGGCATATACCAAAGATTGTTCCATAGTTGAACAAGCTCAACTATGTTCGTGACAGCTTTATTCATTATAGCCAGAAACTGGAAAAAAATAAAGCCTAGATGTGTCTCAACCAATTAATGGATACACAAAATTAATGGATAACATTTATAGTTACTAAAAACAATGACAGCAAATGGATAAAACTTGAAAACAATCGTCCTGAGTGAGGTAACACAGATCAAGAAAGACAAATACAGTATGTGCTCACTTAAATCAACTTTTGCTGACTCCTCATTATACCCAGGGATTAGTGAATTTCTCAACCTCATCTGAGAAGCTTCTTTTTGCATGAGATAATGACAAGTAAGACCTACAATGAATAAAAGTATAGACAATAAACGATTGCAGTGTGCTCAGCCCTAAAAGAGACATCTATAACATATCCTCTCCTTTTAAGGATCAGGAGTCATTGCAGAAAAGGGGCAAATAGAAAGACTGGGAGAGTTGGGGAAAATAAATGACTAAAAGGAGACTGTTTTGTGGACACAATTGGACAGCTGTACACATAAACACCTCAGCAGTATGACAGCCTACACAAGCCTGTAAAAGATCAAGCCAGACAAAATCTCAGAAGGAGTTGATAGGGATGAAATCTCATCTCAAGAGGAGAAAATGTGGGTAAATTATAGCTACTGGGAGAAAGTGTAGCCATTGTTTGATCTAGCGTACTCTAATGGATGGCCACACATTTAAGAGGATTGAGGTAACAGTAACTGTAATTTATGGGTCCTCCTAAGATACAGCTTCTCTTGTTGAATTCATGGTCCATTTTAAGATCTTTGAAGTCTCCATATTCTGTAACTTCATGTTCCCTTCTCACAATGAATTTTGACTATATGATATACCCTGACCAAGGAAGTACTAGAAAATATGGTAGAAGTCCAGAGTTTTAAACCCTGGCTTCTGTGCAAGCAGAAAACATGTCCATACTAACCTTAGTTATCAAAGATCTGGATCTGTACCACTCCAGCTAGGACTGTCCTAAACTGCTCAGATTCAAGAGGACTGACTAGTTGATGACAAGTAAGTGAAAGATCCCCACCAAAATTAGCAGAATCACCTACTAGGCCTGTAGACTCTCAAAAGATGAAAAATGTTAACACTAAAAAAACCCTGTTAAATTTTGTGGTAACTTATTACATTTTTTGCAGTATGAGTCATTACTAATACATCTAGGAAGCACAATTAGACAAAAGATACAGAAACTAGGGAAGAATCTAGAGTATACAAACTAATTATGTTTGCCTGTCCTATAGAAATTCTTTCTCCTTCTCACTATTCATAAGAATGCCTGGGTGGTGTCTGCTTCTTCTGTATTGTTAACACATTTCGTGAATTAAAAGAGGAGTTGGTATCAGAATGATTCATGTATAAGACATATAAAATCATGTATCAACATACAGCAATTATACCTTAAAAGGCCATTTTTAGGTCCATACATTTTCTTTCACTACCTGTTTCCATAATAAATTTATCCCAATTCTTGCTACCATGAATAAGAACCACATTGTCCTTGTGACTGACTGGGGTGAAGTTATTAGATTCATTTGATTGTAGATATATATGATAAAATATTAAATAGAATTACTTTAATTCTGAACAGAAGGGTGACATTGCACATTGACCCTAGAACAGCAAGTATCTCAGCTTCTGTTTTATAAGACTGATATTTACCATTAAGTATCATGTTAACAATATTGTTCTTTACTTTTATACTGGCTACTGATATTTCTGTGCATGATCAGACTCTAGGAAAGGGAGGAGGAATAAAGGAAGCCAACCTCACTTGCCAAAATTTAAGTAAACTAATTTTATTTTAACTCACTTCTGAATACCTTTCCTTATTCTATATACTCTACTCTCTGAAAAAAAATGTCAACAGTAAGAGTTCAGATATTATTATTTAACTGGTTTACTACTGAACTGTCATGATGAGAGATGTAGGAAAGAGCAGACATAAATAAATTGTCTATTCTTGGAGAGCACATGCTTAGAAATTTGTGGATCTGCTTGAAAACTTATTTAAAAAAATCACTTTAAAATATTGGTGTTATGACAGGAAGATGAGCAAAGGCATAGAATAAGAGGAAATATCCTCTTAAATGAAAAACTGAATTTGGAGCTTATAGCTTTAAATAAAATCAGACTGACTAAAATCAAAAGAAAGAGCAAGAACAAATCAATTGAAATCCCATATGAAATGTTGGCGACCTAAAGGGGATAATATATCAAACATTAGAGGAGAGAATGAAAGAGTTTGAGCTTTGTTATTTTCACTCAAATGTAAGAATATAAATTTGCAGAAAGTTATTAAGAGGTTACACTCTCCTGGAGAGCTGAGAAGTTATAAGAATATGACATTTCCATTGGTATGCTAGACCTTCGGGGGATGAGCCTGGGAGGCGCACAGCTAGAATGTATTTTGTGCTAGCAGACTGAAAAAGCAATGGGTCTTTTTTGTCAGATCTTCCTGAAATAAATAACAAATGAAATGAGGACAGTTTTAGGAATTCACCTTCCTTCATCCTGTAACTTCTCAAAGTTTCCTTTTTAGTTGTTGTCACTCTCCTTCAGCTCTCTTCTACCCACACATCTTAAAGATTTTCTTTAAGTCTTTTATTACTTTATATGTATTGGTAACTTGCCAGCATCTTGGACCACATGTGTGGCTGGTATCCCTGGAGACCAGAAGAAGGCTTTTGGAACTGGAGTTACAGATGTTTGTGAGACACAATGTTGATGCTGGAAATTGAACCTGGATCCCCTGGACAAGCATCCAGTGCTCTTGAATGCTGAGAAATTTCTCCAGCCCCAAATATTTTACTTTATGACAAACAGTCCTGTGTTCTAAAGATTAACCATTCAGAGAAATTATGAAGAAAATCACTTGCCTGTTTCCCATGTCAATAAACATGCAAGAACTCTTTCCTACCTTGAGTGCTTCTACATGAAACATACAAGAATTGAGTCAGTGAAGCTGAAAAATCCACAGTTCTCAGAGACATGGATTAGAATCTTACCCAGCTTGGTGGATTTTGCTCAGGGTCTCTCATTGCATTTTAGTGATATAGCTCAAACTAGGAATATTTCAAGTCTTTTTCATTCACACAAATGGTGCCAAAATTGCAGAAAGTTAAACAGCTATGCCATTAACTGCCTGAGGGTATATAAGCTTTCATTTTTATGGGGTCTGTTCATGGCATTAAGACTATCATGGTAGCTTTACACAGTTGAAATTTATACCTGACAGCTCAGAATACTCATGTTAAAGAAAAAACAAGAAGTGATTGCTGTCACCATTAAGTTCTCATAGGAATTATATAGGGTGATCTTTATCGTAGTTAATTGACTGGATAACTGAGGCAAGGAAAGAGGTATCTGCCTTCAAGGGAAGGGAATTCATATCCAAACTCTATGGTGTTTGTTTTCAGTGTCACAGTATAAAAAAGAGTGTAGTGACACAGCTATTGTTGGAAACCACAATCTGTCCTCATTTCTGTTTCAACAGCCCAAAGGGATGCTTAATCTTCTTTGTCTTACTAAACATTATGCAAAACTTAAATGTAGTAAAAAAAAAAAAAAAAAAAAAAAAAAAAAAAAAAAAAAAAAAAAACCACCACAGCTTGTCAAAGCTAGACAGCAATCTCTCGGTGCAAGACACAAGAAAATCAAGATACAGAATTATCTCTTGATAGACTTGGTTATGGAGATGAAAATAATTAGTACCTCCTGTTTGTGAAGCATTGTTCTAGATGCAGGAAATATAATAATGAGTAATCTATGTTGAAAATCCTGCCCTCCTAAAAACTACCTTCTAATGCAAAGGGTAAATAATGATCCAGAGGAGAATGCTAAAGAAAACTAAGAAAGAAGAAAGTCACAGAAAAAGAAAAGCAAGAACAGAAAATAGAGGCTGCAAATTGGAGAGGAGGGGTATTCCACAAAGTAGAAAGAGACTATTTGAGAAACAATAAAAAGAATGGAAGTGAGTCATTCTGTTTCAGGAGGAAACATCAGAAAGAGCGAGGGGGAAGGGAGAGACAGAAAAGAATGGGGAGAGGAAGGGAGGGGGAAGAAAAAGGGGAGAGGGGAGAGATAGAGATAAGAAGCCAGAGTGCCACAGCAAAGACATCAGAGTTGAAAGCAGAAAATGAAGCTACTAAGAGGTCAGGAAAGGTGGCTTGTCTACAGATTTACAGGTCACTTTTCAAATACTGGATCTCACTATAAAAGCAAAGCCATCAGAAATTTCAAGCAGAGAAATAACATGATCTAACTGGGAATTTAACCAGGTTATCAAGAAAGGCTACTGTACTGAAGGGACATAGGAAGATTTTGAGTCCTTTGCAATCATCCAGATAAGAGGCAATGATAGACTAAACTAAGATGCCAATACTAAAGGAGACAGGATGCCATGGAATTTTTTAAACATTTGAATAGGAAGCAAAAAAAAAAAAATCTGATTTATCTGATATATTTTGTTTTGGGGTTTTTTGTTTATTTGTTTTTTGGGGTTTTTTTGTTTTGTTTTTTGTTTTTTTAGTAGAGGAGGCAAGTGCTAAACTGTGAAGTTGACTTGAGAATTTGCTGAGATGTGATCATAAATTACCACTGGGCAGAGAACAAGAGTTCAGTGTTAGTAGTTGTACTTTAATACAATCAAAGAGCCCCATGCAATATCCAGAAAGCCAAGCAGGAAAAACATGTCAAGTTAGACATGACCTGATTATGTGCTGTGGGGAGCTCTAGCAGAATGAGGAGTCCAAAGGAATTTACAGTGAGATTTGAAACATGGAAATAGCTATGAACCTTGTATAGCAGGGGCAAAACATGAAAAAAGTGGATTCAAGAGAGAATCAAAGAGACAGACAGGACTAGCTTGCACAATTAACATTCTTTTCAGGCCTTCTATTAAATGAATGAATGAATGAATGAATGAATGAATGAATGAATGAATGAATGAATGAATGAACGAACGAATGAATGGGAGGGAAAACAATAAGGTGAGGTGAGTAATGAGAAATGGAGAAAACTAAAGAAGGAAAGAACTCGACCTGGCATAAAAATCCACATGGATTATGCTAGGAGTATGGCAGCAAAGAACAATTGCTGAAAGATTTAAAAAATACTGAATTTATAGTCTGTTGAAGATGAGGAAAAGACAAAATACACTAAATAAATGGTGTTAATGACTTTAGCAAGGAGATGGCGGGGAAAGAATGTTAAAGTGGAGAAAAAACATTAGTGTTAGTGCAGTAAGAAGGTAGAGATGGTAGTGGGAGACATTCTGAGTGCTTCCTCTGCCCTCACTAAGTGGAAAGCGATGCTTTCTAAAATATAATGGGATTTTAGGTGAGACTTGAATACAAGGACATACAGTGCACTGAAGGCAAGGGGATAGAAGGTAAAGAAGGGACAAACAAGTGTGATATTTCTGACATGGAGAAAATAGAAATGTGTGGTTGCTGACAGGGGCAATACCTAGGGAAGGAAGGCTCAGAGTGGGAGAGGTCGTCTATAAGACAGTGTCCAGCAGAAGAGATCAAGTGCTCAACCACTGATTGAAGCCTGAGAGCCTGATGTTTTGCTAGCAACTAAAATGTTCCTATGAAGGAACATAGGCAAGGCTGAAGATTTTTAAAAAGAAAATAGAAAGCTTCTCAGCATAAACAACTAAGAGTTTACCATCATCCTAATCACTATTTATTTTATGTGTGTGGGTGTTTTACCTACATGTATATCTTTGTGCCATATATATGTCTGATGCCTATGGAGGCCATAATAGGGTATCAGATCCCCTGTGACTAGATTTAACAAACAGTTGTGAACAGTGATTTAGATCCTGGGCACTGAACCTAGCACCCAGAAGGCATAGATAGGCTGATCTCGGAGGATCATTGGCCAATTCAGCCTAATCAGCATGTCTCTTAACCATTGAGAAAGTCAGTCTCAGAAAACACTGTGGAATGCTCACATGTGCACATGCAGCATGGAGTGAGAGAAGGGTAGGGGAATACAGAGACAGAGACAGAAACAAAGGCTAATCACTCACAAGGAAAGGAGACCCAGAACAAAAGATCTGCTTCTGCCTTTGTGAGACAGGCCTGGGGGTCTCAGTGTTGCTGACCTCTAGTCTCCTTGCCTATGAAAGGCAAAAGGTGTTTATCTATCCATATCAGCAAGAGAAGACAAATGAGGAAATTTGTAAGAAAGAACTCTGGGAAGACCACTCCATCTCTATTTGAATTAATACTGACTCCCATATCCCACATACACATCAGTTTCAACATGACCATAGTATATAGTCTTTTAGGAGAGTACATTAGAAAAATGTTTAATACCTTTAAAAACATTAATACTTAGTCCCCCCTTCAGGAAGTCCAGATTCAGTGCAACCAAGCTATTCCCTTAGACCATATTCTGAATAAGTTCCTGAGAGAGTTTGCTATTATTCTACAGTTTGAGAAATTCTCTAGGTTATATCTAAAACCTCCTTTGTTATTTTGTGCTCAAAGTCTAGTGACAAATAATTATTTTCTACATCTGTGGCATAGTTTGAGAAATATCAAATGTTAAAGCAAGAGTCTAATCTTAGCTGTCATCTTGTCTGTGATTTTTAGAATATGTACATCCTATTTGGACATTTATCTCAGCAGAGAAAAACTTCCACACTAGGAAGAACAAATGATGGCTATTTACTCTGTACCAAACAGGTGCTTTTCTCTCAATCTCCCTCTCTGTCTAGTCTCCCTCTCCATCTTCCTCTCCCTCTCCCACTTCTCTCCTTCCCCTTCTCTGTATTTAAACTAGGATCAAGCTACATACATGGTGTGTTATGCTGCAACCCAAGTCTACCTACTCTGTTGCAAGCATATATGAAGCCAGCGTATTCATCAGATACTTCATGAGATTCCTAAGCTTTGTGTTTAGCTTTGCTCCTTCTCACTATCATTACTCTTGCTCTCTCTCTTCAGATAGAGTCTCACTCTGTTGCTCAGGGTAACCTGGAACTCAATATGTAGTACAGGCTGGCCTCAAACTCAGTTCAATACTGTGATCATAGTTCCTCTAATAACAGGATTCACAGTTGTGAGCCACCACTTCAAACTTCTCTAAGCTCTTTATATACCCCCTCCTATCTGCGTTGATCACTTCTACTAGAGTTTGATCTTCATACGAATGGTCTCATGAAGTACAAGGCTTTTATGCCCTGCTTCTTTCACATAGCAGAGTCTTTGTGCCAGCCAGCCATGTCTCTGTGTTCTTTAGCTTCTTTCTCTCATTGTCCACCTTGCACTCCTAAGAAGAGCTCCAGCTGGTCAAGTGATTATTTTCTGTGTAGACTGGGTGATTAAACCAACACAGGTCAGGATGATAAGCCAAAGACCCAGTGCTAAGGATGCTGATATTTAGTTATTAAAGCATTGCATTAGAAAAGAAAATCCTCCAAGGTCAGCATCCAGGAAAAAGTTTCAGGGGTGAATGAAAATGCGCACTTGACTTCCACCTACTGAAATCTGCATTTCAGCTAGTCTTCATGAGTTGTACATGTACTAATGGTTGAGGATCACTGCTGTGCACACATGGGGAATATAGATGAAAGACTCTTATTAAGGCAATTGCCCATAGGCTGTTAACAAAAGCTAAGGCGTTTGGAATTTGATTTCAGGGATCTGATAAACATCTGATTTTAATGTAACAGTGGATTTAACTCAGCTGGTTTTTATCCATTCATTGAAATCTATCTTGCCGGTAGTAAAGTCCTTTCACATATGTAATAAAACATAATAAGCTAACAAGAATACAGAATATAGGTCACGTAAAAACAGATTTATCTTCAAGAATAATGTGAAAGCCAATTGTCAAAACTATTCTCAGAAGGTCCAGGGAAGACATTTTTCCTAAGAAGTTATAGGGCTCCTCTTATTTCTCTGCAGCTCACTGTATGCTCAAACACACACACACACACACACACACACACACACACACACACACACACACACACACTGCACCTCCTGCAAACTCACTGGAATGAAGGACAAAGCAGCAGCAGTCTGGGCTCCTTTCTTGTGTTTACCATTAACCTTCCTGCATTCAGTTGTAAGCACAATTTCCATGTGTTAAATCCCAGTCTTTAATGAATATATATAATGAATATATATATATATATATGTGTGTGTGTGTGTGTGTGTGTGTGTGTGTGTGTGTGCGTGTTGTTACACATAGACAATAACATTTGTGGATCTCCAATTACATCACCCATATCCATAGTTTTCAGTGTGGGGAGTGGGCATGAGAAAAAACAAATTTATGACACACCAGATCAGCATCCCCCAAAATGTACCATTTGTGAAATACTTGTTTAGACTTTCAATGATATTAACTAAGGATTAGTAGCTATGGCTCACAGTATTCTCTTCTTAATAGATTTCATTTGAACTTGCTCAGAATTCTAAATTATTGAGTGATAAACTACTTTCATAGATAGAAACAGAAATTAAATTCCTTAATTTCATGCTGGTTTCAGTTAAACAGGTATAATGTCCAGTGCAAAAATGCACCATTCCTGCCTCCTAGCAGCAATGTCTATTTATTTTTTATAATAAAATTCTTTAGTTAAAGTTTGCTTTCCAAACATGAGAGGACAACAGTTATACTTAGTCCCCACACTAATTTCAAAGTAGATTTTGATGCAGTCTAATATCCAAAGCCAGTTGGCTATACTGACACATTGAGTGTGGACAGCTGTGCCCTAAAATGGATGTAAGGAATATTAGCTGCTGTTCTTGATTTAATAAGAATCCGTGTAACTTAGTCATTCTTCAACTATTCTGAGGCTCTCTTGATGATTTATAAATGAGTTTCTTATCTATTCATCATCCTTAAAGATCTTTCGCATCCCATAGTTGAAATGTTCCATGCTGAAATGCTACAATGCATCAGTAGACACTTGTGGTACAATGTAGCCCATTGCCTTTGCCCACCTGACTTCTGCACAACTTCCACAGTGAGGCAATGAAAAGTTACCTGTCGGGAAACCATAGAGGACAGGGCTTCAGCACCCTACAATCATCTTAGTCAATGTTAGAAGGAAGCCATTTAAACACATAATCTATCATTCTCATCGAGATTTGAAAGAATAAAAGAGAATTTGACTGGGATACATACAATTCACAATGGAACAGAAACTTCAATTTTCTACAGCAGTAATAAGAACACTACCATTCCCCTACCTCCTTTTCCCTCATCACACTTTGTCCATTGCCAAACCTGTGCCTCCCAGGCTCCTGTGTAAGAAAAATATCTCTGCTAATATCCTTGCCTCAAGCTTTGCTATTTTGGAGACTTGGGTTTTTGAAAAGTGTTGCTGTCTGAGCAGTTGGGTGGTACATAACACATTGGCAACACTAATTTTCTTACGATAGGCCCATTCTGTTGTTTACCTACAATTCTCTATAACTCCCAAATAGATACCTGCAAACTTTAGATAGAATGGATAGGATGTGGCCTAATTATTTTGAGAAGTGACTTATTTTTAAATGCATTAATTTCTGTGAGTTTTTATTTTTTACAGATGATATGACTCCCATTGGGTTTTGGAAAGGTACAATTTCTCATTTAGAATCTCAATTCATATTCTTGTCTTAACTAATTTGACTGCTTGCAAGCTGTTAAGGCAAAATCTCTTAACAGTTTCTGATGAAGCAATTTTCATTTGAAAGCTGATTAATTTGACTATAGTGGTTTTTTAAATCCTAGAATAAGTTTATATGGGCTACAGAATGTTGTGACCAACGTTCCTTGGTTTCCCTAATTTCCCTGGCTTAAAGCAGTGATTCTCAAATTTTCTAATGCTGCGACCCATTAAGATGGTTTCTCATGTTGTGGTGACCCCCAAGCATGAGTTTTTATTTTCATTGCTATTTCATGACTATAATTTGCTACTGTTATGAAAAATAACATGAATAATTTTGTAGAGAGAGGTTTGCCAGTGAGGTCTCAACTCACAGATTGAGAACCATGGTCTTGAAGTCTCCGTTTTTAGGAATCACCTTGTTTCAGGTAAACCACGATAGTTTATCATTCTACCAAGTCTTACACACCATTTTTCCTCAATTATTGGGCACCAGAGTTATCAATATGGCATTATGTCCAACCTTTGGTACTGCAATAAGACATTTCATGTACAAAGTTCATATTTGAGCAATTACAGAAAGCTTTGCAAAAGAATTATAGTGCTTTAAGAAAGTTTATGATCTTGTGGTAGGCAACACTGGCAACTACCCTGGGTTTAGGCATGCCTGTTAGAAATTCAGCCTTCCAAGAAATCAAGTCTTATACTTATTATGTCCATTGAAACATTTTATGGACAAGAGAGAACAAGAGGTAACCAAAATAGGAAAGTACATAAAGTTTTCCAAAGGAAGTTTGCAGGACATTTTTCAGGATAAATATGTGTATTTATGCTTTCTCTGTGCATTATGTACTGGTGTACATACATATGTATATTTCTGTATACATGTATGAATGTACATACATATGCAAGTATGTATGTACATTGTACTTTTGCATAAATATATGTATACATTCTACTTTACAAAGAGACTTTCTCTTCTTTCTTTAAGATCCCATTGTCAACAATATTTTAATTTTATTTCACTATCTACATAAGTCTTTCTTCCTTATTTTTTATTCCAGTTCCAACTCCCACATTTTCTTAATACCCTAAGGGACTCACACTTCCCTTCCCCATCTGCACTACCAGATCCAAATAAAAATATGTTCCAAGAAACATGTTTTTCTGAGAAATGAATGTATAGATGCATAACAATCTAAACATAAAATATGTTACAGGAGTTTAAAAACCCTGTGCTTGCTTTAGACTTATTGGTTGATATTATTTGCTCTAATCGTTTTAAATGCCCTTCTCTTGATTCATGGAAAATTTTTTGTTTACTGAATCTATGGCTATGAAATGAGAGCATTCCGAATGTTTACTGGGGAATTATTGGGTGTCTAAAGTAGTAACTCCATATAGACTCAAGACCCTACTATAAATAGTATTAAATGAAAAGTTACTAACCAGCCAGCTACAGGAGCCTGTATTTTAGTGTCTATATGAAAGTACTATGACATGGGATTCTAAAAGATTGCGTAGGACATGGAAATTTCATGTTCCACTGATCTAACTGATCTTTGTACAAACTTCTTCGTGACTCTCTCTACTGGCCTTCTTCTTCTTAGTATATTTCTTTACATGATATATTGAAAATGACTTCCCTTTTCTTTGAGCTGTTATTCTATTTTAAAGCCTATTGCCAGTTTTCCAGCCTAGGAAAATCTTTTGTAAATAAATCAGGTCTCAGCTTTCTTAGGGGGCAGCAATTTGACTTTGAACTTGTAAAACTACCTTTTGCCACAGAGACAGGGAGTGTTTGCTTGTGTTTAAAAATGGACTATTATTTTGTGTTCTTTTTTTCTTTGGGGTAAAAATCATGAATGAATACACACTTAGTCCATGTAACAAAATAGTTAAGATTGTAAATTCAAAGGGTTTATATTGATGTACAGTTTTGTAGGTTTTAGATGATGGTCAGTTGGTTTGGTAATGCTAGCTTGGGATCTACAATGAGGCAGAACATCATGGACAGAGAACTTGGAGGAGGAAACCTGTCTGTGATACCACTAGAAAGCAAAGGAACAGAGGAAGGGATCTTTAGGATCCTGTCCTAAAATGGCCTGAAACTTCCCACTAAACCTCACTGCTAATAAATAGCTCCAGGCTAGTGATAAAGCCTTCATTAAATACACTGGCTTTTGGAAACATTCTGGTTCAAACTACAGCATATGAATTTGCATTTTCTCTTTGCTGAGTTGAAGTCCTCACTGGATTAGACATAACTGCTGTCATTCTGGGTCAGAGCTCAGCTCTGGTGATGACCTATAAGATCCCTCAGGAAGTTAGGCTGACTAATGGACCAACACAGAAGAAGAAGCACGGACCAGTATGGCCACCCTTTCTCTGAGGACTCATAGACAGGAAGCAATTTCTAGAAAGAGGAGATTTGATGGCAACAGAGTCCATGGTGTGTATTTTAGACTCTCAAGGGGTGAAATTGCCTTCCAGTTGCCCACAATACTGTAAATGACTCCAATAACTGCACTGTTTCATTAAACTGAATGAAGATAGAATCCTTTCTTTGGACTGTCATCGTCTTCTGACATGTCTTACCATGCAAAATAACCCCGACATCCTGGAGGCATATTTGGGAACACTGTCACTTCACTAAACATGTGAAGCTGGTTAGCAGTAAATAGCATGTATAGGAAGATAAGATAATATATAATCATGCCCTGCCAAGCATACTTTAAATGTGAGGCTCTACAGTTTTAGTAGTATTTTGCAGCCATTTTTCATGTGAAGAAACAAAGCAGAAGAGGAGATAGCTTGGGAGAAGAAAATGACTGATAGGAGTTGGAGGGAACAGGAAAAGGTAGTGGATAGAATCAAAATTCTTAAAGTGACTTGAAAGGGGCTGTCTAATATAGGCTGAGATATTTGAATACTTTGTTTCTGAATGAAAAAAAAAAGAAGACATGAGTACTTTCAAAGTATGGAGAATATTTTTTTTTATTATTATAGATATAAAAGAGAACGCAGACAGAGAAGATTCCAGGCTGAACATGGCCAGCAGACTAAACCAGCCCATGAACGGAGAGAGCCCGAGGGAGAACAAGAAAAGAGCTGTCAATTGAGGCAGCCTCGGCTAAGAAGCCAAGAGGTCAGCATAGGCCAAGTGGTTCAGTTATATATAGGGAGAGCTTTAGAATAAGGAATGTGGTGGGAAGTTTGGAAGGAGCCACAGGTACTGAGGAATGCTGGGAGAATTAGCCATTGCTCATTTTGATATGTTTAAGGCACCCCAGTTAGCCATTTGTCCAGGGGTTCTGAGTACAAATAGTCTCCAGTTGGTGGCAGTGTTTGGGGAGGTTTAGAAGGTACAGCATTGTGGGAAGAAGGATGTCCCTGGGATAGGCTTTGGAATGTTAAAGCCTCATACTGCTTCTAGTTTGCTCCCCCTACTTTCTGCTTGTGATTGGGGATGTAAACACTCAGCTTCTTGTTCTTGCCACCATGCCTATGGTTGGCTGCCATGTCTCCCTGCGCTATGGGATGATGCTGTCGTACATGGTAAAGACTTGTCTCTTGAATTTGGTTTTAATAAAATCCTGTTTGGCCAGTAACCAGGCAGGAAGTATAGTCAGGGAAACCAGACTAGTAGACTCCTGGAAAGAGGAAGGGTAGAGTCAGGAATTGCCAGCCATACACAGGGAATGTCCTACTGAGAAAAAAGTACCAAGTCACATGACTAAGCAAAACTAAAAATATGGGTTAACTTAAAGTGTAAGAGTTAGCTAGTAACAAGCCTGAGCTAATATCCAAGAAATTTTAAGTAATGTTAAATCTCTGAGTCAATTATTGGGGAAGTGGCTGTGGGTATTTGAGAGTTGCTGGTGGGACAGGTACTTCCACCAACATTCCCGCCATGTTAGAATCTTATCATTCTGGAAACATGAGCTGAAATTAACTTTCTTCTTTAAGTTGCCTTGATAACACTGTTTTGTACTAAATTAAAGGTAACTAACATAAAAATTGGTATCAGAACATTGGCTGTTGCTGTGAACAAGCTGACAGTATTATTTCTTTAATAGAATATAGATGTTTTTGGAACATTGGAGTCCAAAAGCAGTTGAGTATTATAAGCAGAGTTTAAATGGCAATGATAGTAGAATCCTGCAGGACAGCAGTGTTGAGAACAAGACAATTGGTGAAGTCTCAGCTCAAGAGGTTTCAGAGGGAAACAAATTAGCCATTTTTGTGATGCTTGCCAAAGAATCTGGATGCCTTCTGATCTTTTCCTCAGAACTTGTCTGAAAGTCAAATAAAAAGTAATGGACTAATTTCTTTGACAAAAAGATTTCAAGGCAGAATAATATTTAATCTATGGGTTATGTGGCAATTATTAATAGCCGTCATGCAAGGTTAAAAGGAAGAGCAAGTGGAACGAAAACACAAAATGAACAAGTTAAATAGAAAATGAACAACACCAACAGTCAGGGCTTGTACTGAAATACGTAAGAAGGTAAGTGCCATTAAGAAGAGGCTTTCTGCTCTGCACTGGGATGAAGGGAAGGGTACCCTTAGAACAAAAATATCATTCAGCAAAGCTCCCCTGTTAAAGAAACTTTTCTGCTCCTAGAAAGTAATGGAGTAAGAGCTTTTTGCTAATGTTATACCAAGGTGGCAGCCAAACAATATTATCTACGTGGCTCTGGATGTGTACGTATCCAGAAATACAATAGTGAAGGAGTAGTGGTTTCTTGCTCCCTAATTCCAAAAGGCCATTGAGGCCATACAGTGAATGGTAGGGAGTTCCATCTTAAAGGCCCTAAAACAGTAAAAGACCATTTTCTGAAGCTGTGGAAATAAATCTTGCTTGGTGTAAAACTCAAAATGTAGAAACCATAGCCATGGACTACCTGCCAAGGATTATCACATAAAAGAAGTGGAGCCATCCAAAGAGAGAGTTGGAACCTGCAGGCAGATAAGTTGGAGGGGTGAAGTCATGTATGTCCTTTAACACTAGACGAAGTGATCTTTGGTACAGCATTTCCTCACTAGACCTCATTCTTCCATTTTGAAATAAAAATGTATATTCTATGCCACAGTATAGTATGTAATTTGCTTTTGAATTTTACAGAGAGTCACAACTAAGAAATTGCCTTGAGATTCAGAAGAGACTTCAGATTTTAGACTTTTAAACAGTGCTGAGACTTGGAAAGGGTGGAAAATTTTGAAGTTAAACTGAATGCATTTTTATGTCATGATGTGGCCACAATGGGAGCCAGAGAAGGGAGTGTGGCAGTTTGAATGAGAAAGTCTTTCTTGATCTCCAGTTCCTGCTGCTGTATAGGAAATAAATTTTGTCCTCTGGAATCATAGCATCGCTATATACTTCAAAAATAAACAAAACTATAATCCAATAATTTGCAATTTATAAATTAAAATATCATTTCAGTCAGGCCAAACTACATGTTCCTTTTCTGTGTTATTGTTCCAGGTGGAAAGATGGGTGGAGGAGAAAATAAAAATTGACTACCTAGTCATCCTGTGATTCTGAACAGTTCCATTTGGTAGGCTGCTGTTTGCTACTTCCTTTGAGTGGTTTTCTGTATTCTGGCCAGCATATAGAAAGTAAGAACATATGCAATCATCTACATTTCCTTATGTATCAGATCTTGAAATATTGTTTCTGAGTGTCTTATGTCTGTTCATATCTCTGGATCTGGTTACCCACATACAGCTAATTCAAATAAGAACATACACAGTAAACAGTAAAATTAAAATCAGTGATTAAGATGGGAATATGAGGTTTGGGAGGATTGGAGGTGGGATGGATGTAAAGATATCTTGATGGAGACCCATTTAGGGGTTAGAGAGAAACCTGGTCCCAGGTTACCTCCCAGGAATCCACAAGAATGAACACAGCTAAGACTCATACCAATTGTTGAAAGGGCTCCAGAATTGGCCTTCTTCTGCAATCAGATTGGTGACTATCCTAATTGTCAACAGGGAGCATCCATCCAGTAATTGATGGAAGCAGATGCAGAGATCCACAGCCAAGCACTGAATTGAGAAGGGTCAGGGGTATCAAGGTCATGATGAGGAATCTGCAGAGTCAGTTGATCTGAGCTTATGGAAGCTCACTGACTCTGGACAGACAGGTAGGGAGCCTTCTTGGAACTGACCTAAGACCTCTGCTTATGTGTGACAGTTGTGTAGCTTGGTCTAGCAGTGGGATCATGAACTGTCTCTGGCACTTGAACTGACTTTTGGGAACCCAATCCCTAAACTAGGTTGCCTTGCAAAGCCTTTATGCAGAGGCAGGAGCTTGGTACTTGTAGAGGATTGTATTGCTTCATTATAAATAATTGTCCCACCCACTGGTTTAATAAAAAGCACTGATTGGCCAAAGGCAGCCAGGAAGTGTGGGTGGGGCTACCAGACTAAGAAAAACTCTGAGAACAGGAAGCACAGGGCAGAATGCCAAAGAGAAGCCGGAAGAAGCAGAGGACAACTATGCTGCTCTAAGAAAAGGTACCCAGCCACATGGCTGAACAGGATAAGAGTCATGCATTAGTTTAAGGGTAGAGAGCTAGCAAGTGATATGCCTGGGCCTGAGGCCGATCAGCCTAAAACAATTGTAAACATCTGTGTGTCTCTGCGAGTCTGTGGGTCTGCCAGTCTGCAGGTCTGTGGGTCTGCGGGTCTGCGGATCTGCAAGCCTAAACCTTGAGGCTAGGCCCGAAAGTTCAGGCCAGAAGCCTCCTACTACAGTACTGCTTCAGCTTAATGTGCCATGCTTTGTTGACTGCTATGGGAGGCTTGCCCCTTCTGAATGGAGATGGGGCAGGAGGTGGGTTGAGGAAGGATATAAAGAAGGTGGGATAGAGAATGGGAGGCGAGGAGGGAGAGAAACTAGTTGGTATGTAAAATAAATGAAAAAGATTAATAAAAAGAATCATATTTTTATTTTCAACTTAGGGTTAGAGTAGAATGTGTCTCTTACATTGCAAGTGTGAGGTGAGAACTGGACATAGATAAACCATTTGAAGTCATGACAAGAAGATTCTGGATTGGCATGCTGCTTGCATAAACATGTGTCTATATGTATAATCCCCATTTGGAGCAATTTCTAATTGTACTGCTTTCTCTTTGATACTTTGTGATTCTATTGTCTTTTGTCTCTGCTTGCACGATCATTCCCTGATATCCTTACCCAGACATTTTAATGTCTTTCAACTCAAACATTTCAAAATCTGAATCGTCCATTTCTAATAACATCTATGGTACTGTGAGTTGTAGACATTAGTGTTGGCTTCCATTCATGTACTGTTGACTATTCACCAGACATGCCCACTATTTTGACAATGATTGAGTCTGTACTCCATTTTAGAACCTAACTACTGGATTGCAGTTATTCTCCCATAATTACAGAGAACTAAAAATCTCTGGGAGTTTCTGTTTTTCCAGGGCAAAATGCAGTTCTCTGCTCAGAGGAGTGTGAGTAGAAGCCACAGATGGTTTAACTTGACATAAAACTGACTCCAACATGTAACTTAAACTCTGTAGTTTCACTGTGAAATGAGACCAAGACAAGAACTTTTTTTTTAAATTCACATCCTCTACTCTCATTCTTTCCCTTCATTTTTCCTGGGAGTATTTTCTTACTAAGTCATTTTCCTCTGGAACCTTGTCTCAAGGTCTGCTTCTATGGAATTTGAATTGTGAAGCCACACTTTCAATCAGTCTTAATGTCTTATCAAGACACAGCACACCTCTCAGAATACAGTTCTGTAGTAAGAGTTGCTACAGTGTCCTAGCCTTGAGATCCATACCAACAGTCCTAAATAATCACATAAAGTTTTACATTGAATAATTGCTGTTTGGCCTATAACCCAGGTATATTATTTTCTAACTCTTACTCTTAAACTAATCCATGATTCTTATCTTGTTTAGCCAGGAATCATGGTACTTTTTCTTTCCTCTGCATCTGCTGGCATCTCTGCCCTGCTCTTCCAATTCCTGGAGTTTTCTTAGTCTGGTAGTCTCACCCATACTTCCTGTATACCTTCTCACCAGTCAGTGTTTTATTTAACCAGTAGGAGGAACAAGTATTTACAGTGTACAATAGCATAATCCCAAAGAAGAGCTTCCTTACTTTTCAATTCCCTCTTACTGTCTCTCAACTTCCTTGATGTTCCAGTGCCAAGTGGTTATAACTTGCATGTATTGCTATCCTGCTGCATGTCTTGCACTATTCCATGCAAGATTTAAGATTTCAAGATTTATTTCAAATATTCCTGATGTTTGAATGCCTAGAGAAATGGATTCTTCTCCCCAAGTCATAATGAAGCACAGATATTTTGGTGGTCAGCAGCTAACCAGAAGGGAACTTGGGTAAGTTGTTTAACTTCTGGGTGCTCCATTATACTTGCCTATGCAGTAGTGAGGTTCCTCTGACTTCATAAGAGCACATAGAGTGCTTTATAGACTCCCAGGTCTTACTAATACCAGTTAAGTTGTTTGTTTCTTGGTTGTTTCTCTGCTTAACTAAATTATAAATTTGACTATAAATAAATAATTGGCAAACATATCATGATTAGACTATTTTAGACTATTTTCTATAGCTTTTTAATGCTCTAAAATACAGTTCATTTACAAAAAAAAAAATCAAAATCTTGAAGTCTGCTACTGATTTCAAACAAAAGAAAGTGAAAGAAAACATTCTGGTATTTGTTCACTTTTAAGTTCCTTGAATACCCTCCTTACCTTTACCTTGAAGCAGGTGGAAGATTCCTTTCTTCTACTTGAAATATAGTCAAACACATAACAAGAGAAGGCCTATATTAAATTGATTAGGAAATCTCTCCTGTCCCTTTCCTTTTCCCCATCCCCTCATCATTCATCATCCCCCTCTCCTTTACCTTTGCATCTCTCTTTTCATCTTCTCTTCTTCCTTTCTATTTCTCAACCTCAGAAACCAAGAAAGCAGATTTGATTAGATTCTACAGCTTTGTTTTTTGATGATTTTTGACAACCATGACCCCAACAGCTTTGACCCCTCAAAATGAGATTCTCCACTTCAAAGCATGTTCTTTTAATAAACAGATAGTATCATATGTCTTTGGAGTTTTGTTCCTAGAGTACATTTTCCATTTAGCACACTGTTTTCTAAAATCCTTAGATACTTCTATAAAATGTTAGTTGGATTTTTCAAAGTCCATATAAAACATTTTCAGTGTAAAAAGGTACTAGGGCAGTGACTTTAGTAAAGTGAGACTTTAACTCTGGACTTTCAGGAAATTTTTCACTCTGTACCATGTTGACTTACTTAATACTGTCCATGAAAATATAACAAGTATTACTTTCTTGTGCCTACTACCTTTCCCTGAGGATCACTATAGTTAAAGATTATGTTTTCCTTTTAAAACAACCTCCATGCCACTTCTCATGTATGTCTTTTAGCATACATTTTTTTCTCCACTTAGCTTTGAAGTTCTGTTCATACATTTTGTTCTTTTTCATGGCCTATATTCTCACCTGAGTAAATCATTGCCCTTAGGTATAATAAATGCACTAAAATATTTCCTGAAATGATTAAATTTCCCAGAAGGAGACTGTGCCAAGAAAAATCAGTGAAAGGTTTTGGGAATATCCCCTGTGTGGTTTCCAGCTCACCTGCAGAGTCACCCAACTCACAGAAAATTGATGACAGGAATGGTAAACACAGCAGTGACCCCTTACTCCAGATAGAGGATTTTCCCACTAAATCTAAAACCATGATCAATATTCTCCTTTTATATTTTAGCTCCCCATGAATTCATAAAATGTAAAGAAGAGAGAACACAGGTGATATTGTACAAAGCACACCTATATCAGGCCCTTCATCTCCCTGGACTAAATTAACAAAGCCAACCTTGAGTGCAGTACCCAAGCAGAAGAATGAAACTTTCCAGTCAGATCCCTTGGGGAGAATATTCATTCCCTCACCTTCTCTTTGCCTAATTAGAATCTCTTTGTCAGTCACCCTGTAACAAGAACTTTGTGGCTGACTCACTATTAGATGTCTAGTTATGCATTTGATATCTACATATTAATTTCCTCTGGGCACCTGGCTGAAATTGCAGAGAACTTTCTCCAAAAGTTCATGCCCCTGTTGAGCATGAAATCAATTTTATGACAATCTCAAAACCACTTTTCCATCTGTGGTTTCTTGATTCAATTCATTGGTGTAGCAATAAAAATTCATCTTAAGGAAAAGATACTTTACTTAGTTTGAGCATTCTATGTCTGAGTGGTTTGAAGGTTTAAGAGAAATGGGGATTTAGAGTGCAACATGACATTATGTCGGATTTCTCATACCATCAGATGGAGCACCACACAGTGGAATAGACTTTCTCCTTCTGTAAATATTAACCTTATGAATGAAGTCAAAACCGATAGAGGTCTCACCAATAAATTTTAAGTTTGGTACATGTTCAGAAATACTGCTAAAACCAGGATAAGACTAATTTTACTTGCAAAAATGCTCAGTGAATTAAAAGGCTTAGACTATGCTAGTTTCATCTCCTAAGTCTTCCCTTTATCCATTTCCTAAGACATGGAGTCAGAACAAGGTATTTTAGTCAAAGTGGCTTACTAAAAAAGCCATCTCAAAAGAAAATAAACATGAAATAAGGGATAGGAAAAGCAAGGAGCTAATGAATGTTGTGGGTTTGGCTTGCTTGAGTTTAGTCTAAACCCCCCAAGGGACTCTGAAATATAGATTGTTCCACTGAATTGGTCAAACTGGAGAAAAAGCACTGTAATTCTTTTCCTTCTTTTTTGGTCTATCACTTGCTGTGGATGGTTCTCAATGGCAGTGCATAAATTATTCCAGGAGAAGGTCATAAGAACTCCAAGTATTTCCTGGTCAGCTTGCTATCATATGCAGAAAGAAACTGGGGAGAGTGGTAGGTAGCTATAAGCAGTTACTAATTTGATCTTCCAGCAGCTATAATATAAATAAGCTACTCTTGTAGAATAGATCTGGATGGAAGACAGAAATAGTAGCTACTATGTTGTCATTAAGGAATAGGCTACATATGGTGTTATTTTACATATTAGATAAATAAGAGTTCAAAAACAAATTCTTTGTAGGGGAATTTTATTGTTTTAATGGTAAAATAGTGTAGAAATAGAATACTATTTTTAAAAAAATAAATTAAAACTTCTTCAAAATTACTTCAAGGCAACATTCCAGGGGAACACTTGCGGCAACTGTGATGAGTGATACTAGAGACAGGATCTCTGCCATTCTCGGTGCATTTATTTGCAGCTAACCAAAACCTTAAATGCCTTAAACAAGGACATTATGGACAAAATTTCAAGATAAATAGAGTTCCGTGTAACTGCAAACACTCTACAATATCATTTAAAACTCATTTCCCAAGGGCTAGGGATATGACTCAGTGAATAAAGCACTTGCCGTGCGAGTGTGAGGAATAAAGTATAGATTCCCAGGACCATTTAAAAGCTAGTTGTATGGCTGCCTGTATCTGCCTGTGGCCCTAGCCCTGGGAAGTCAAAGATAGTGGATACTAGGAGCAAGGTGGCTAGCTAGACTAGTCAAGTCAGGGAGCTCTGAGCTCAAGTGAGAGACCCTGTTTAATATGAAAGATGGAGAACAGCCAATGAAGATGCCTGATGCCAACCTCTGACCCACAGTACATGCATGTGCACAGGCACATGCCAGCATACATGTGTGAATATACATATAATTCTTCATATATATGTGTGTATATATATATATATTTGTATATGTATATTCAATGCAAAAAGTAAAAATAGAAAAAATGCTCTTAACAGAAGGTTACTTACACTCACTTTTTAAACTTAATATTTGTTGCATAGCCACAGCGTGGCTGCATGCAGTCAGGCATCCCATCTGTATTCTAAACTGCAGGAAATAATGGAATAAAAGAGAAAAGGCAAGCTAGCCGGGAC
This sequence comes from Phyllotis vaccarum, assembly GCA_033318265.1. Classification (NCBI taxonomy): domain Eukaryota; kingdom Metazoa; phylum Chordata; class Mammalia; order Rodentia; family Cricetidae; genus Phyllotis; species Phyllotis vaccarum. The sequence continues at coordinate 166,554,335 of JARWLC010000001.1, read as the reverse complement.
TGCTTATTTTTATCAGAAACTCAAAGGCTTTATCCACCTTATTCACTAGAACAAGGTTATATCACCACCCTGAAAACAAGCACTAGCCAGTGACAAGGAAATGATTTACTTAGTCTTGGTACTGTTTTTAGAAATTTTATGATGGTTGCATAAGCAGTGTTAGAGCCTGTAATGGCTACATTTTAAAAGTTAAGAAAAATGTGACAAAGCTATTCACACATATCATTTAGTATGTTCCAAATATTTGTGTTTGCACATGCAATCAACATAAAACAATAGGATTATATTGTTTTGTTAAATTACTGACATTAAGTGTATACTTATCTTAACACAGACATTAGTGTCATGTCTGGAGTTCTCCAGGCCTAAATACAACAAGTGCCTGTGTGATAGACAGGAACATATCAAGGCAAATGAAGTCCCTCTATGGAAGGTCCCAATTAGCAACTCTACTGATTTGGTACAATGTGTATGATTTCATGATTTATAGATCTGCCTAGGTTTTCAGAATCACAGATTATCTGACATATATAATAGGTTGTTGATATTCTTCCTTTAAATTTTTTGTTGCTGTATTAAAAGTAGGGTATCAAATGTCCAAGGATAACTTGAAACTCATAATGAAGCCAAAGATGACCTTGAACAATTGATTCTCCTGTTTTTCCTTCTCTGAGGTACCAGAATTACAGGTGTGTACTACAATGTTCACTTGTTTGAATTTGTCTTTTTTCTTCTTTAACTTAATAATCACTATATAGTCCAGGATAGCTTTACTCACAAGTAAGAGGAATTATGCAGTACACCACATATCCAGCTGCAATAGATACTGTTTAGTGAAACTAATATGCTTATATCTACTATTAGAATTCTGTACAAACCACGGGGCAAAACCTCAGATAGAGATGAGAAAAGATGGATGAGCATCACTGTCTTCTCAACTATTGGGGACTATTATAAAGATATCATAGTATCTCAGTTCTCAGAACAACAAAATCCCAAACATCCAAAAGATGTCTTCTCCATTAACATATCTTTGGCTACAAAACAAGTTCCCTAGAGTTACACACTAAGAATAATATGGCCACTTAGAACCTCGTCTATGTGTTGTATTGACTTTTAGAGAAATCTTGGGATCAAGATTCTTGGGGGAGGAAATTCTTGTCTTAGTATGATCCAATACATAGTTAAAAACCATTACTTTAACAACTTTCTACTAAGACATTTTTAGTTTCAGAATGGTACTTTGAAGACTAAAACTATATACAGATGGAAAAACAATAACTTCTGACAATTAGAGTCTCAGCTGGATCTGAGAATTCAGTTGAAACAGCAGGGATCAATCAGAATAATGTCTGATGTAAGTTTTACATTAGCATAGGTACCCATTTAAAGAAACAAAGGCCCCCAAAAGAAGGTAGAGTTGTTTTTACTGTACCAAATTGGAGAAAGAAGGCAGTGATTGGAGAGTGCATGTGGAACGGCTTAAAGAATGAGGGTTTTCCTCACTGATTTGTTCAGCTTTCTCCTCCTCAACTGCTCAGCCTTGAAGATGAGGCTGTGGTCCTCTTTTCTGCTAGAGAGAAAGGCTCTGACATGTAAAGCTTTTCTCTGATGCTCTTGAGAGACTACGCAAGGGTCAAAATGATCTTGCTGCATCTGCTGTTTTTCAGGTGCCTTTGACTTCACTAGGCAACACACTAAAACAGCCTGTTTAATCCCTTTAAAGAGGTTATGCTTCTTTTCCTTCCTCCACAGTCTCAATAAAGCCAAGAATTAGGCTATACTCACTGAAGTGGTAGGTGGGAAATGACACTGTGGCTGGACTGCTTAAATGTGCATATTTTCCAGTTTTTATTTAAACCTTCCCTTAATGTTAGGACCCCAAAGATAATGCTAGGGGAAAGGGGTGTCCACTGAATCTCCTTTTATCTCTTCTCAGTGTGACTACATTAAATACATCTCCTGTTTTTACTTTTCAATATTAAAAAGAAAAAAACAAAAGGAAAGGAATAACTGATGAATATCCCCATTTGCAAACATTCCAAGTGCAGAATATACAGTGAAATAGGGCTTAGGATATAATCGTGCTACCATAGTAATCAGAGCCCTTGAGTAGCTAGGTTAATAGTACATAAAATTAAAGTTACTGGGTTTTGGTCGAACTGGCCATATTTCGAATGCTTAATAGCTACACGTGACAAAGGTCTGCAATGTTAGGCAGCACAAAAGCTACAAACATTTCCATCACTGCCAAAGCTTCACTGGCTATAATTAAGCTGGATCTCCTGTCAAACAGGAGGTACATCAGCGATGCCATTCTCCTCTAAGCCTGCATTTAGTTGTGTAGTTCCCAATAAAACAAAGCTCCAACTCCTGCATAATTGTTTACATACTAGCCAAAGTAGTCCTTAGCCATACCATTAGAACACTTTACTCTGAAACTCCTTAAAGAAATGGTTGCTGCAAATGTTACATGCAAGGGAACCCTCATACAGAAATGAAGGTCCAAGGAGGTAATCAGAGAAGACTGAGATGAAAGATTTGAAAAGGTTAGTGTTCAAGCCCAGTCAATTTTTGATGTTATTCAAGTGATCTACCAGGATGTGCTTTCTCTCCATCATCCTCAGCATCCTCTCCGTACAGTACTCTCCAGTACATGGAAATCACACAGAGACTCTTTTGGATAGTTTGAGATCAAGTTTCATTATGAACAGCAAGTTCTCGCACACTGAAAAACACCTACGTTCCTCCTTTAGGCCTGCTGGAAACATGGAATTGTCTGTACTCTTTCTTTTTTAATAAAATATTTTACTATTTGAGAATTTCATAGAATATGGTTTCATCAGATTCCCTGCACTCCACACTCGAACTTTCCCTCGATTCACTTCAGCCTCTCCAGCCCCTCCCAGCTTTTATTTCTTTGACCTTCATTGTGAGAATATTTGAAGAAAAAATGCACGAATACATTTCCTCCCCACATCCTAGCAAGACTGACTCCCCTGGAGTTCTTATCTCTCAAGTTTGTCTCTAGCAATTCATCAGTTACAGAATTTAAAGCCTTGCTGGGGCTGCCATGGAGGTTTCTATGCCTAAGAACTGAGATTCTCTGTGTCCACCTGTCTACTTTTGGTTTGTAGGGCGGTAGTTTGCCCTGGAATCTCAAGGTTCAGTTTTCAGATTTTGAATTTCTTACAATAACGGGGGGAAATTCTGAATTCTTAGTTACTTGAGAGAAAACAACATGCATTTAAACAAAAATGCGTTTGAAGTTCGTACAGTAAGATGGGCTGGCTGGTGCTCTATTGTCTCTCCTTTGCCCTTCCACTTCCTCTCCTGTGTTTCAAGTTCCCAGCTGAAGCTTTTACTGCCATTTGGATTAAAAGTGGCTTCTTTTACTAATACATTTTTCCCTGTGGTTATTAACTTCCTCCACCCTGAGTGCATTGGGTCTAAAACTCATTATTAGATCTCAAATGTTCTCTTTTTTCCACTTTATAAAGCTGGCCACAGTGACTCAGAACTGTTAGGAATTCTTTACACATACAGTGATATATCACCTTGTATCACTCTGAAGACGTATGAGGCATATGTTGCGATCATGCGATATTAAAAATAGTAATAAAAATTTAGCAGATTGGCATGGCCATTTGAACCAAGATACCTGCTGTTGTATATCCCCAGTGGGCTCATCTCTCACAGCACAGCTTCTGTATTCTAATTTTTAGGACTTTGAACTAGAAAGATAATGATTGGCTTACCACCTAGTGAGCTAGATGTTTCATTTTGTTATTTCTTAATAGCCTGAGGGAATGTCAATCTGGTTGTTCTCTCCCACCAAATCTCGCTCTTCTTAGGTGAGGAGCTTTAAATGATTGCCACCAGAGGAAGGAAGGTCTAGAATGCAGGTGAAGGTGGGGTGAAGGTGGGGTTGGCCAGTAAGTCAAGGAGACTTTATCACTTGGGTTGGGGCTACAGAAGCCCAGACTGTTATTATTTTTTCTTAGTTTCACTTTTCCATACAATTTGGTTTTACACTAAGTTAGAGAGTGTTAAACTGTATTTGCTTTCTGTTTTTCCTTCAGACAGTTTTGCAGACACGTTGTCCGTGAGCGATCACATCCTAGTGTGCCCAGTATTGACCTGCTAGACTAGAAATAAACTCCCCCAGCTAGTCATGCTGCCTGCTTCAGCAAAATGGAGGTTTGTGGATTTTTAATTAAGAGATGCATTTAATAGGAGGGGTTTGAGGGTTCTGTGTTAAACACACTGATTTTCTTGAATGATTCAGAGGGTATTTTTATATCTTGTGTTAATCATTATTGTTAGGAAAATCAGTTGCCTGCTCAGCAAGATTTACAACTGACATGAGCAGATGAAACAGCTCTCAGAACTTGATTACACTGAGCTGCATTCTTTCTTAAAGTTCCTTTTGTTTGTGGCAGTTTTTATCAGTGAACTTTTTGTATCAGTATAGTCTTCTCCTAGTCCTACTGAAGTGACAAGCATATTTAAGGACATCTCCTCTAAGTGCAGTGCATCTCTGCTAGTTTTACCTTGATATGATGATTATTATGATTCTAAAGCTTTTCTGAGCAAGAATCTGGACAGACACTATCTGTGGCTCTGTTCAGGTTTGGTGGAGACAAATGAGGCATGGGTTTCCTGCTCCATGGTGCTTACATGATAGTCAGCACCAAAAAGCAAGTCTCTAGTCCACAAGATAAAGGGCTATAGAGAAAGCTGAGTATGTAAGAGTGACCATAAGACAGAAACTTACTATGAACGTGACAACCGAACAGAGAGAAAAAGAATTAGCCCAACAGTACTTTTGGTTGTCTTAGGAAAAAAACAAAAACAAAAACAAACAAACAAAAAAAAAACAACAGAAATTTCTTGGGCATGCTTTGGGAAAACAAAGCAGAGTGACTTAGGATGAACTAAAAATAGAAATAAACATGATTATATGGTTTCATGGGAAGTGGCTAGCTGAACAAAAATTAAGGGCGAGCCCATGACTGGGTCTCTGACTCTTGCCTTACGTCTATCTGTAAGATGTCTCAGAGGTAGAACAAAACCTGCCACATGACTAGAACAGGTGATTAATCAGGTAGGGCTTTCTCCAAAGACTGAAAAGGCAATTATAGCAACAAGCTAGAGCTTACCCCAGAAAGGCCATGTTGGTGGCATCCGATACAAAAAGCCTAAAATAATCTTCCTCGGAATACCTAAAATGTGTCAGGTATGATGCTAATAATTGTTACTAAACTCCTTCAGTGTATCACACATTCTGAATATTTGCAAGTTGAAGCAGATATCTATGTGTTGATAAGAACAGGCAACGATGAGGTTCCACCAGCCAGGCTCGGAGGGCTTTTTGTTCCAGCCTCTTGTTTCTATTTATGATCAATAAAAATGCTGTGAAAAGGTGTATCAAATGTCTAAAATAAATGTGTGTGTGTGGATTTTTGAGGCCTATAACATAATGGATATCACATTGCCAAGTTGAAAACATATAAAATATGAAAGTCTCAGTTTTCATATATTTGTTGTAATCATGGGCTCTTCAACAGGTCATGACAACTTCAGATATTTTTTCCTTTTCTACAACAAAGACCCTCAGTATCCCTTTGCCTCAGAGAAGAAGGAGACAGGAATACGGAGAGATTGGAAGAAATAAAGAAAAGGGCGTGGATGTCTTTGTCATTCTGGATCTTTGAGCCCACCACTCCTTAGCTGGTGAGTCCATGATAGAATGCCAGGTGAGGAAGCTATGTGGCAGACTCCAGGCTTTACTATCAAGAGATAAACCTAGCTCTTGTGCTGACTGCTAGTTAGGAAGTATTATGGAGGTCCATTCTGTTTTATAGCATTCTATATAGAGAAACCAACTATCCATAACTAAGTCATAATTATTATTGAAAATGTATAAGCACTGATTAAAATCTATTCCTATTACACACATCAATCTTATTTGCATTCTGATAAGTCTTCTTGAGATAAAAAAAAAAAAATCCAAAAATCTTGAATTAAAAGGAGATCCAAAGGGTCTTAAAACATTATACATTCTTCTGTATGCATACATGCATATACCCTAAAGTAAGCATCTCAACTTGTTATGCTTCAGGGTAGAGTCTGGCAAACTACTTCCTGTTACAATAGGTTTCTGGCCACACTAGCTCCAATGTTAGGACCTGCCCACCACTGCTTAATTGGACCAGCAATACCAAACACCCAGTGAATCACACAGACACTGATATTAACTTCAAGCTGTTTGGCCTGTGGCTTAGGCACATTGATAGTTTTCTCCTTCATCTTAACTCAACCCATTTCCGTTAATCTGTCTGCCACGTGGCCTGTGGCTCACTTGTGTTCCTTACATGTTTCTTCTTTGGGCATCCTGCTGGATCTGTGTTTGACTCTGCCCTCCTTCTCCTAACTATGCTCCTATCTCTGTGTACAGTTTTTTCCATGATCAAAACAGCTTCTTTATTTAAAGATTCATATTCACAGCATCCAGAAAGGCATTCCCACATCACCTCTCCATTTCTGTCTAATCAAAAAGTAAGGTTTCAATTTTAACATAGCAAAATTACATTTAACAAAATAGATATGAAGCAAGAATTACAGTTACAAAATCTAGTCTATTTGTATTTAGCAAAAATAAGAAAATACTCTATCGTCTACCTTATCCTTGTGAATCTAAAGAATAACTAAGAAAAACTATACCTACAACAATCTAATCTTCAACTATATCAAAGACCACAGAAGGATATAGTATTTACTCAAGTAAATAGGAAGTGCAAGAAATTTCCAAAATCTAGAAATGACAGAGATGACACCTGTCTGCCTAGACAGTCACCCAAAGTTCCTTTATAAAGTTGGGGCATCCATTTCAGAGTATCTGGTGTACTCTTCAGTGAAGCAGAAAATCTGAAAGAATGCTTTGTTCATTCTTGCATAGTTGATGAGTTGCTTCTCCTCGTGTCCTGAAGAATGTCTGGCAGTTTTCTCTGCAAACGGAAGGACCAGCTTGGCTTATTCTGCCAAAGTTCAGAGGTCACTTTCCTATGGAACCTGCATGTCCAGTTTAAACAGCATGCTGTCAAGCAGTCAATATAAGAACATGTTCTTGTCCAGTGGCTAACCATTGCCACAAAGAAAGTAAACTCCATATGGAGTTTCTTTGATGCCCATTTTTCTCTTGAAATAGATTGGTGCTACCAGGAGCAGACCTATATCACTGTACAAAAAAGTCTACGTTCTTAAAATATTTTTAAATGCCATATTCTATTGGTCTTAGAAGTGTGTGAAGATTACATAATTGAAATATATCTTTGTATACCAAAAATATAACTAAATGACTATAAGTTTGGTTATCACAGGTGACTATTAATCTGCATTTCTTAATTATACATTACAATTTTAAATGAATTACACAAATATCATACCTTAAACAAGTGTTGAAAAATATATACAGCATAACAAAATTGACCCCAAATTTGTATCAATAAACCAAAGTCCATAACAATATAAAATATCTTGAGATTAATAGCTGTTTTTTTTATTAAAGTAAATTCAATAATCAAATTTTTAAAAAAATCACTCATATACCATATCCCCTTTTTCTTCTGAGAAAGGGCTAACTATGACCATTAATCATTCATTATGAAAATAAACATTAATAATTAATATTTTGGGAATTTGGGCATAGTTTTCCATTACTACTTTCTGCTGATTAAGGAACACTGGAAGGCATACAGGTTATTGAGACTGGATCATCTTAGTCTGCAGCCCTGAAGCTGATATTACCATTTCTTACCATCAGAGAATTTTCAGGTAGTATTGGAAGCAACCCAAGGTTCTCATCTTCTGTGGAAAAAAAAAAAAATCTCTCTTCCAAGGAAGCATATCCTTAGACACAAATTTCAAAGTCAAGGTACCTTTAAAATATATATTTTGCTTAACTTAGCAGCTTTAGCAATCAATTTTCTTTCTGCAGTTAGCTCATTAACAGTTAAAAAATAAAAATAAAACACAATAATAACCATATTCCAGACTCTGTGTCAATTTTCCATTTTTAAATAGCTTATCATATTTTTATACTCTATTTCTCTTTTTCAGGGACTTGCTCTACCCTATTTCCTTTCTTTCTGAAGCCTATGTACATTTTACACACATTATAACCCTTTTATTTATTTTTTTTATCTGAATCTGTTTTCCTGTGAATCCTTAAATATTTTCCAACCGGAAGAGCTTTTGAAATGCTAGATTGTGCAGTGCTGCTTTGCCTGCTAACTCTGTCCGACTCGGCAGCTTTTCAACATGGTAGAGGTACCATGCTATTTCTATACAATGACCCACTTCAGATATACAATTTCGGAGCTGCTTTTGGCTCAGTTTCAGTGCTCTAGAACCCTTTCTAATCTTTTTCAGGCTAAGTGTGGGTATTTGGCCCTCACTGAGAAGCCATCTGTTACATGAGGTTTCCTGGCCTAGCTAGCTCCAAGGTTAGGACTCTCCTACCACCACTAATCTGGACCAGCAATCCCAAACACACAGTGAATCACACAGACACTCATATTAACTTCATGCTGTTTGGTCTATGGCTCAGGCACATTGCTAGCTAGCTCCTTTATCTTAACTCAACCCATTTTCATTAATCTGTCCTGCCATGTAGACTGTGACTTATCTGTGTTCCTTATGTTCTGTTATCAGTTTCCATACAGCCCAAAATGTAGCAAATATTTTTCAGATTTTAAAATGTTACATTAAACCAATCAAACAATAAGGGACTACTAGAAGAAAGTTGCATGTAATCCCCCAAATTTAAAATATTTATACTGTGTAACTTTAAAGAAGAAGAATGAAAAATTGTATTCCGCCTTCCACCTTCCCAATGGTGAGAGCTCTCTGAGATAAACAACTCCTTATTTTTCTAAGGCTAAGCTCGTGGCTTGCTTCCAGGTGTGGCTTGCTTCCGTGCACCTGGATCTATTGGCATGGCCCACGTGGCGCCCAGTGACTAGCAGTCTAGAAGGTATTTAGCTGGGAGCAGGTTTTCCCCAGTAGCAGAAGAAGTTTCAAGGTCCTGAATAAACCATTGAAAGAAGAGCCTGGTGTCGCGTAGTCCTTGCTATCGAGGTTGCGCGTGACAAAAGATTGTTGACTATTTTTGTTGAGTATGGGTATCATAGATGGGATTATTGAATAACTGCTGTGCTGGAGCAATGTTTAAAGTGGGACTGGTGTGGTCCTCTTTTCCCTTCTCCCAATATCTTTTATCATAGTCTATTTTCATTTTATCACTTTTCATCTTCTAGCATATAATATAAAAGACTTATTAATCATGTCTACACTCTTATTTCTGTTTCTTTTCCAACACTTGGAATCTAAGCTCCAAGAAGAGAATCTTATCTGTTTTGTTACCAATGAGGTATCTGGAACAATCTTTGCCGTGCATCTCATGCCTAGTAAGTGTGGAATGAAATAATTAATTAATATGTTCATGAAATATTTTTGAAAACTCTTTCTTATTAAAAGCAGAACAATTCGTTTTATGGAGGAGCCATCAAATGTACTTGCTCTGTTGTTTTTAAATACTATGAATGATTCTTCAAGATCACACCTGGCTCAGTATCCTTTGACTGTTTAAAGCAAGCACAGTGGGCATGGTGTGCCACAACTAGCATAATAACACATACTCTAGTTTCCAGAAATAGGAAGGTAAAAGCAGGAGAATGATGAGTTTGGTGTCAACCTGAGCCACATAGTGACATCATGTCTAAAAATAATAAAAATAAACAAGCAAAGACTTGGATGGCACATGTTTACCAAGTTCGCATAGTAGACATTTTCTGTGTATCTCAATTAACAAATTCTTTCAAATGATTTATACAATCATCATTTACAGAAAAAAAAAATTATAGTGTAACATCCCACAACTGCCCTCAAATAGTTATTCCACTCAGTTGTCACATCCACTTCCATGAGACCTGAAATCCTCTAGGCACAAACCCATCTGATATCCTGTTACTCTTACAGCACAATGACATTTCAATGCAATGTCCCAGACCATAAAGAGAAATGGCTTTTGGTCTTACTAAGGTGGACTTTTTTCTGAGAACAGATTTGAAGAAGGATGATGCTAGGCAGATGCAAGAAGATCTACACCAAGAAGGGAGGCTTAACAATCTCAGAGCATGGGGAAGACTTGATTGGAAAATTAAGCCTTAGCTGCTAAAATTTAAGGACACAAGTTTAGCAAAACCTGTAGTTTTGATCTTTAAATCTTTAGTTACCGTCTGTTCTCAAAACATGCTTTTACAAAATAAATAAATAATAAATGAATGAATGAATGAATGAATGAATGAATGAATGAATAAATAAATAAATAAATAAATTTGTTTTCTGGTTTAAATTGCCTTTTTGAGTAAGAAAGAACTCTTCTCTCATTTCTCTCATCTTTAACATGCATTTTTAAAACAATCCCATACTTTGGATCTATTTTTTTGCACATAATAATCCCCTTGATTTTTGCCCTATCTACTGAACATGTTAAGTAAGTTATAATAAGCGTAACTTTGGACTCTCTATAAGAATTTTCTCTTCTATTTTACATTTTTTCATCCTACCTTACTAGAACTCTCATTTTACACAGCTCTGCCCTATCCTCAACTAGTGGATGTCCTCTTGGTCTAATGAACTTAACTAGTCACACTGTAGATTTTCCTCTAGCATTAAACATTCATTAAACATTAAAGATTCATTCCTCATAAAAAGTGAAAAATACAATAAACTACAGAATTTTGCCTTAATTCAAACATTTGAAACACCATAAATCAATTTTTTCATTTGCTTTGATTTCTAAAAACATTACCTGGAATGATATCTATATATTAACAGAGAAAAAAATATTAACATGTTTCCTATTGAACATTTGAGAACTCTAGAATTTAGGCAGAAAGCTACAGGCCCTTGCAATGCCTCGATCAAGTTTCAAAGCAAAGGATACAAAAATTCTACACATTTTGACAGGTTTCCCATCTATGTTCAGCCTGCCACAGGATGACTGCAAATAAATCCCCCTTATCAGGACTCCTCTCTCAGGAGACACAAAACTACTAGGGGGAAAACTAGCATTTCTGTTTGTCTTAGATCATTGTAAAAGACTGAATTGACTCAGATCATTGATATCCTGGGCACAAGAATTTGGAAGTAACTACAAACAGACACAAGCAGCATATAAACACCATAGACTCGAAGTCAGCTGTGAAGAAAGGCAAGATATCAGAAAGGACTGAGAGGTCTGATGAACTGTGGACAAGCTAATTGGTAACAGTGCAGACATGTTGAAGTGTGTGTGTGTGTGTGTGTGTGTGTGTGTGTGCATGTGCGTGTGCATGTGCGTGTGCGTGTGCGTGTTTTAGGAAGTATAGTAGTGGGCTTTATTAAGAATTTTTTGAAAAGTATTTAGTGTTACTTATGCCACATCATATTGCGTACTGTAGCCAGCCTTTCCATCCCCCTTTCCATTTAACATATCCCATTATTCTCATATTCTCCTTACTTGAAAGCCCCCACACACTGCCTCCATGGCCCTTCACTAATCTCTGACATTTATGTATATCTCAAGCAAAGTACATGTATATGAAGATTTAAGCTAATATTCAGTGTTTTTTCCTGAGTCTTCGTTTCTCTATTCAGAATGCTAGTTTCCAGTTCCGTCCATTTATACCTATCAATTTTATATTTTTCTTAATAGCTAAATTGTATAAATGAAATGTGTTTTCATTGTCCATTTATCAGATGATAGGAATCTAGATTATTTCCATTTATATTATAAATAATCAACAAAAATGAATAAACAAGTATCTCTGTGATAGGATATAGAGTCCTTTGAGTATTTGCCCAAAAGTGTTACAGTCTAGTTGTTTGGTATTTCCTGATTTAAAAAAAAAAAAAATCCACACTGGTTTCTGTAGTGGCTTCTACTTTGCACTCCTATCAACAGTGAATTTTATTTACCTTCCCCCCACACCAATGCAAACATTTAATATAATTTATTTTAAAATTTACTCATCAAAACCAAGTTAAGATAAAATCTCAAAGGATTAATTTGCAGCTTTCATAGCTAAGTATGTAAATACTGACCTGGAAAGACATGCCACTGAACAATAGTGGCATTAATGTCACTAGAGTAATCACCAACTTTCTAGTTATATTTAATGCTTGTTCCACAAAATGTAATTCACATCTGACAACATTATTAAGACCAAGAACCTGCAAATAGACAGGTTATAGACCCTAAGGAGGAACTATTAAAATTATTTTTTGGGTTGACTTAATACTAAGCCGACTTCTAATGACTTATCTCTATATGCATAGATTCATAGATTAATGCCTCTTTCAACTCTCCCAAGGAATTTCATTTTTCAGTATATGACAATTAACAGAGAGATCCACAACTGATAAAAGTGTAGAGAACAAGAGATTATGAAAAGCTGAGCCCTAAATGTGACATCTATATATTACCCAGATTAAAACTCAACAGTTATTTTTTTCCTATAAACCCATAATGAGCTTGATAAGAAAGAAGCAGGCAAATAACACTTAAAATAACTTTGTGTGTGTGTGTGTGTGTGTGTGTGTGTGTATGTGTAAATCTTTATGAAGGAGGTGAAAGAGCTATACAATGCAAACTTCAAAGCACAGAAGTAAGAAAACTGAAGATGCACAGCTGCCCAATGCACTCAGACTAGGACTATTAATATTATAAAATGCATATATGTAGATTCAGTGGAATTACTATCAAAATTATGATGTCATTCTTCATAGAAGTATGGAATAAAATCCTAAATTTCATACGGAAGCACAAAAGTCTAAGATTACCACAGCAATCCTAAGCAGACGTAACCCTTCTGGGCTTTCACAGTACTTCACAGTTAAATGCGTCATTGTTTAATCCATACCAATACTTTTGATACTGTTGTTGGTATTGAAGCATCCGTCTCAAAATTCATATGTAATCTCAAATACTTAAGTTAATATTGAAAAGAAGAACAAAACTGAAACCATCACATTCTCTGTCTTCAAAACATATTTAAAGTGACAGGAATTAATGTAGCACAACCCTGGCATGAACATAGACACAAAAACAGCAGTAATCCCAGAAAGAGACACCTTTGTGTCTATAGTCAAATTATTCACTTAACAAGGATTCCAAGATAACTTATTGAGAAAAGAATAATCTCTTCAAAACTGGTACTGAGAAAACTGAGTATCTACATGAAAGAGGATGAGGTCAGATTGTCATTGCCATCATATTTAAAAATTAAGTCAATATAGATGAAAGACCTAAATATGAGCCTAAATCTATAGAACACCTAAGAGAATAGTTTAAAAATCTCCATATTTTTTGAGCTCATGTATAAAATATACTGGCCATGGCAGCTCCTGCTTATAATCCTATAGCTAAGAATACCAAGACCAACAGATCCAGAGGACTTGAAGAAAATCTAACCTCTTCTACTTGGTAAGTCTCAGGTCAATGAGGGACCCTGTCTTCACAAGGTAGATGCACTTTAAAAATGAATACCAAGATTGTCCTCTGGCTTTTACACATGAGGACACACATGAGCACATGCACATAAACACACACAGAGAGAGAGAGAGAGAGAGAGAGAGAGAGAGAGAGAGAGAGAGAGAGAGAGAGAACAAATAAAACTATATACCAAATGTAATGAACACAAGCAACACCATGAAAATAAGAGGGGGAGCTATAGAATGAAGAAAGTATTTGCAAATTATGTATTTGATAAAGAATAAAATTAAAATGTATGAAAAAATTTTTCTCTGTCCCATTAAAAAAAAATCAAACAACCCAAATAAAAGTGTGTAAAGGACTTGTGTAGTCTTGAATAGTTATTACTCCCAAACACTTACATATGGAAAAAAAACCCACACAAAATATGTGCAGTACCACTAACAAAAAAATACAAATTATGACCACAGAACTATCACTTCATGCTTATTAGACTGGATATAAAAAAATTATACAGATGTGGCAAAATATAGGTGAGGGTGTAAAATGATATGGTTTCAGGAGTGTGGGACAGGGTGGTAGATTCACTAAACAATATTTCAAGAGCTCTGTGCCCAACCAGTGTGAAGTACCACTACTCATAGCTTCTTTAAAACACAGAAAAGATATTTTATGGTTTTATGAAAACAAAATTGGAGTTATTAATCTGAAAAACCGAGTTCTTTGGCATTCAAATTTTGAACATGATCTAATTTCCAACTTTGACAACTAACTGGGGCAGTACATAAGAAATCAAAAGACACATATTTCAGGCATAAATATTGGCACTGTAATTCCAAATTCCTTTTTATTATGTGTTCAACTGTCAAGAACTGTGTGAATAGTGTCACTAATAAGAAAGACAGTAGCATAAACTATTGCCAAACATAGCCTCATCTATAGTCCAAAGACTCTCATATTCTAGCATGCTCTTTGAATCAAGCAAAGTCTGCTAGATTTCATAGGTGGCTCAGTTCTACACAGTCCTATTAATAAACAAAAACTTCAGTTGATTTGAATAAATATCAAAAATTAGCTTTCAGTGGGCATTTAGAATCCAGTAAGGTGCAATGTCCAGAAATTATAGTTTTGAGCTCATGCATAATGGATATTTGAATTGAATCAGTTAACTTCTCTATGGCAAACACACCCTCAAGAACAAAACAAACAGAATTCAAAAGAATGGGGAGATAATTAGCATTTAATAAGACTTGCCCCACTTCACCGGAAAGATTGCAGAAACAAAGTTAATAAAGCTAAAAGTAGGTTAATCTTTTTTGTCCCTTAAGCCTGGCATTTTAATATATTTATTGTATCCCAAGTGTGCTCAGAAATAGAAAAGTTTACCAATGAGATATTTGTTCAACCACATTCAACGAATTCTTGCCGACCCCCTGCCTCAAACACTAAGAATACAGATGCAAATGAATCCAACAGAAGAAAAATATTCTCCAATTTCTTGAAAAACAATGCACTAGAAGCTTTTCTCTTCGTTCCCACATATTGAAGACATATTTAGAAAACAGAATGAATTGCAAATCTTCCTACACCAAGAAGATTAAATTGTTTATTGTGGACCAAATTATCAATGGTATTTATTTCCCAGTCCCATCTGCTCCTGTGTCCCCTCCCCACCTTCTGAGTTGCTAGCATGCAATGAATGTTATACAAAGCCTCATAGGTAAGCTCTCTCCAAAGGATTCATTGATGGAGTGGTGCCAGGAGAAACTGGCAAGAGAGTATGAGGAGAAAGGAGAGAGCTGGAAAAGAGCTGATCTGCAGTATAGTCTCAGCTGGAATCTTAAAGACTCCACTGCTATATAATCTATATAGGAAATTTCTCCAGAGTGTGGTTCTAGCTAAAGGCCAATGCATAGACCTTACAATCCCAGCATCATTAATTGACCATGACTGCCTCTGAGGGCTAAGGAGACAAAGGGCTAGCCTCCTAAGTACCTCTAGGTTAATGGTCCTATCAGGCAAGAACATGGAAAATAGATGCCCAAGTCTGAAAAAAAAAAAAAAAAAAAAAAAAAACCCTTCTAAGTGGGGCCTCAATTCTGCAGGAATGGTCAGAATTTTACAGGGAAGTGGCCTCAAAGTGACAGAAAAACTAAAGGGTGAAAAAACTCTTCTTTTATAGACATAATTTAAAATTTTTTATGATGATGCCTAAACCTGTCCCATCCAGCGGTAAATTCTTCAGTCTATACTCTATTTTCATTCATCCCCAAATCCAAACATATGGTGAATGGTAGGAGTCATTTAGCTCAACAGATGAGGTGTTTCAGATCATAGTATCAAGATGCTCTCTGTCACCAGAAACCTCTTGCAAATCTAATGGAAGAACAACCTGGAGTGATTTGAACAAATATCAATAGACTTAGGTGAATTCCATGGAACTACATGGGACATCATCAGAGACCCTCATTTTCCTTCAAGTATTAGAGTATATATTGAGTTGAGTTACCTAAAAGGAATCTTTTATGGGAATGGCTGTGGTAACATATTGATGGTGTGATCTCAGGAGAAGCTGGCAAGAAACAGAGGGATATAAAGTAGAAGTATCGAGTTGTAGGTTCAGATGTTAAAAATCATATGTACTCACAAGCCAGCAACTGTAACATTGTGTAACACTTTCCCTGAGAGTCCAGGCCACTAGTTCCCCTGCAACGGAACATGGATAGAAACCAAAACGACTTAGCTCTTTTTCCAGTATGAGTCCTAAAATGTCAGTTTTAGAATGCATTACCCGGGAGCCAATCCCTAAACTGAGATCATCCAACAAGCGTTTTCCTGAGAGAACATAAAAGAATTCTTTAAGGTATTGAGAGAAATAAAACAGAACACAGGAAAGCAGGACAGGAAAGTCACTTCCTATTTGGTTTAGGCTTATATCATAAGGGAGGGTGACAGGTACCAGGTCATATCCTGGAACTGAGGCAAGAGGCTGAGTCTTACACCACAAGCATTGGTCAGAGTAGGGCTTCCTAAGCATTTACTGGAGAGGCATGTCTCTATGAAGAGCCGCTGAAAGGTCCTAGCTTCCACCCCCACTGCAGCTGGCACGCCAGCCGGACAGAACAGGGAGGCAGGCAGGCATCATCCTGGCTCCAGGGAGCTCCTGCCACTTCATGTGAACATCTCATGATTAGAACCAAAATGCATAGCAGTGTCGAAGGAACTGCTTGAAAAGGCACACTCAAGCTCCCACCCACAGCTTCCATGTGGTCTGTCTGTTTTTGTTGTTTTCTTTTTAATTCCTCATAATGTGAAATTGATCAAAGATAGTTTTTTTAAAAATTATGCTTCCATTTAGGTTATCTCTAAGGAAGCCAACTTTCAGCTCTCCAAGGAGGTTGCCAAAGCTATAGATATACTCTGTTCATTGAGGAGGCTCAAGCTTCAGCTACCGCTGTTCCTTTCCAGTCTGTGAGGCAGAGTTGTGCTGAGAAAGGCTGCTTGTTGGAGATGTCTGTGCTCAGCTTTGTCTCTCCTCCTCCAACGGGTCCTCGCACTCAGCCAATATTAATTCTGGTTTGTTGCTATGACTACCCTTTTCTGGATGGCCACTGTTCGTTTTAAATAGCCATCCAATAGACTGTTTGGTAACATTTTCTTGTGTTTCCCTGCCCCATGAGTCCCCCCCCCCCATTCTTAACACTGTTTCCCCCCTTATCACACACAAAAAAGAGAAATTTTTATGAATTTTAAAATACTTGTTTTAAGAGAAAACGGCTCCAGCACAAGGCAGAAAGCAGCTAGATGCAAAAATGTCAAGCACAGTATTACAACTGGAAAGATCTTCGGTGATTGAAATAACATGTATCTATTTTGTTTTGCCAGAGGCCTTTTGTTTCTAAGAGGTTCTCTGGACTGGTAGTTAAAGCAACCGAAAAAAGAGAATATGGGTCCATACATATGCTACCAGCTCCAGATACTGCATCCTCATTTTCAGAGATATGTACATGTATTTTTAGTATGTCTTTTGTGTGTGTGTGTATGTCTCTCTCTGTGTGTGTATGTCTCTGTGTGTGTATGTCTGTGTGTGTGTGCATGTCTCTGTGTGTGTGTATGTCTGTGTGTGTGTGCATGTCTCTGTGTGTGTGTATGTCTGTGTGTGTGTGTATGTCTCTCTCTGTGTATGTCTCTCTGTGTGTGTGTATGTCTGTGTGTGTGTGCATGTCTGTGTGTGTGTGTCTCTGTGTGTGTGTATGTCTCTGTGTGTGTCTCTCTGTCTCTGTGTATGTCTGTGTGTGTGTGTATGTCTCTCTCTCTCTCTCTCTCTCTCTCTCTCTCTCTCTGTGTGTGTGTGTGTGTGTGTGTGTGTGTGTGTGTGTGTGTGTGTGTGTGTGTGTGTGTGTGTGTGTGTGTACTCTATGCTTAGAAGGCAGGGTTAGCTATCAGAGGCCCTGGGAGAAGAGAAATCCAAATGTGGTGTGAATACTTAAACTCAGATCCTCTGCAAAAGTAGTTTGTACTCTTAACTGCTGAGCCATCTCTCCTGCCTCATACAAATCTATTTTATGTCTTTTTTATTTCCATTAAAAAATATAAACAGTTATAAAAAATATATATTTGACCCTGCCTCACATGCTGGTACATACCTGTCTGGAGCTGAACTCTGGAGGTTGAGGCTAGAAGATTTCAAGTTGTAGACTGCTGTGTGATAGATTTTTCCAGGGGAGATACAACACACACATCTATTTACCAAGGAAAGAAAACCCACAACCAACCAATGTAATGATTACACCAAAGGCCAACTATGTGAACCAATAAGTTTTGCTGGGGTTTCTAACAGGAATATGAGTGATGGGTTACTTACAGGTACATGGAGAACTCAAAAGCAGCTTTGTCATTGCAAAGCCCACCCAAGGTAGATGAAGACTCACTAAAGAAACAGTGCTGAAGCTTTCTTTACAGCTTGTAAGCAGCACCATGCCATCTCTTCCATTTGCAGTGCTGGAGAGAGTCCCTTCTGTTTTCAGTTGTCTATCCTTTTATAGCACTAGGACCTAAGGATCATGCAGTGAGTATTAAACAACTCAGGTCCCTCCCCCTCCGCGGAGGGCATCCTTTCCACCTTGATGCAATCTTTTCCTGCAGGAGTAAGCCCAGGTGTTCACAGACTTTTCACTATTCCTTTACCTTCCCTCCACTCCTCTTCCCTTCCTCTCCCATCTTCTTCCCCTCCCCTCCCCTCCCCTTCCCCTCCCCTTCCCCTCCCCTTCCCCTCCCCTCCCCTCCTCTCCTCTCCTCTCCCCTCCCCTCACCTCCCTTCCTCTCCTCCCCTTCCCTTCTTCTATTCCCTTCTCTTTATAATAATAGGTTTCTGGCCCTGACTAGCCCCAAGATCTGGACTAGCAGTCCAAAAGTCCCAAAGAAACACAACAGAAGCTTACATCAATTTCATGCTGATTGGCCTATGACTCAGTCATATAATTTACTAACGCTTAATTCTTAAATTAACCCATGATTAGCCGAGTGACTTAGTACCTTTCTCAAAGCAACAATCTGGTATTGTTTAATCTGCTTCTGCTGACATCTCTCCAGATTCTCCTCTCTCCAGAGTTTTCTTAGTCTGGTAGCTTCACCCATACTTCCTGTCTACCTTCTGGCAAATCTGTGTTTTATTAAACCAGTAGGAGGGACAAATATTTACAGCATAACAGAACATAATCCCACAGCATTTCCCCTTTTTTTTCCTTTTAAAAACAAGAACCCCAAATCTAATTTCCTTTATATATATATATATATATATATATATATATATATATATATATATATATATATATATATTAAGTGACAACTTATATCTAGCACTGTAAACAAAAACATCCATAATCCTTTTGGGGAGAAATATGGGCATAGTTTTAAGGCTAATTCCTGTTGATTGGGGGCAATGGTAATCTTATGGGGACCCAAAGAAAAAATTAGGATTATGAACAAGTCTTTAATGAAGTAGTCTATAAGGCTGGGTCATCACAGCCAGTCTCCTTGAAGTTGTTTTGGATACAGAGCTCAGAGGAAACTGCAACAGAGGTGCTCTGAAATTCTGGATGATTTGGGCCATTCGTTTCCATCAGAGACTTTTCCGGTGGTCTTCCTCAATCAAGTCTTGTTTTCCCTAACCAGGAATAAATCCACAGCCTCTTATTTCCTTCAGTTCCAATGTGCCATGAGACAAAAGAGAAAAGGTACAAAAACAAGGCTGAGGGGCCCTCTGAATGAGTGGACTTACTAGAGATGTGTATTCCTGGGAGCAGACAAGAGCAGTGGATCCCATAGTTTGTTTTAAAAGAGAAATATAAAGAGCAACCTATAACAGTTAGGATAAAAGTGACTTCCTCTTAGCTGGAACAGGGTTGACTTATCTTAAGCTACTGTCAAAGAGTCAGGCACATAACTGGCATGAAGTATCAACTGTAAAGCTTTACCACCATTCTAATTATTTTATCTACAACCTGTGACACTACATAAAAACCCAACTGCAATCACTCTGGCATTGATCATGTTGGTTACAAACTAACATGGCTGCAGTTATGCATCTGGATTTGTACACACGGCTCAATCTAAAACCCACTGTCCTTGTTAGCTTCAGTTATCAACTTGACACATCCTAGAATCACCCCACCACCCTAAAAAAATCTCAAATGAATAGTTGTCTTTATCAGGTTGATTTGTGGACATTGTGAGAGATTTCCTTGGTCACCTTTATTTATGTAAAGTAGGTGCAGGAAAGAGAAAGCAGTGTCATTTCTTGAACATGAGTTCCTGGGGAATGTAAGAAAGTTATCTACCCATGAACCAGAGAGTAGGCCAACAAACCATGTTCCTTCATGTTCTAGCCCTGGCTCTTCTCAATGGTATGGTCACCTGGAAAGCTAAATCAAATAAAAACGTTTCCTTCCCAAGTTGATTTTTGTCAGGGTGTTTCATCAAAGAAAATGAAACCAGAATATTCATTGTATAAATATTGGCTCCTCAGTCCAATATCAGTACAACATAGGATTGCCAATAAATTATTACCTTACAGGTTAGTGGCCTTTGATAAATATATTTTCTATACTAACAGTATTTATCTAAAAATCAATATTCATATAAATTATATCTAACATGGTATAATGTAAGACTTAAATATTACTTTGACTTTATTAAAAATACAACCGCCAATGCTATCTATTTATTTTAGTACATATATTAGGATTCTGTCAATTCTTTGACTTTCTTTTATTTAAAAAATAATTAAAATATAATTGCATCTCCCCCTGCCCCAAGTTTTTGACATCCTGAATAGATACAATGTTAAAATAAGGGTTTTGGTCATGTTTCTATTGAGAATGTTCCAATTTTATATACTAAAATCCCCTTTTTATTTCAACATTTTTTTCCCTACTGGTACCTTAGACTCTTTTAAATCATGTAAAATAATAAGGTCTCTTTGTCTGCAAAATTGCCCAGACTTTTCCCAGCCACACTGTCTCATAGGCCCAGCAATAATCACAGAAATATCTATAGGACAGAATTCAGGGCACATGCACAGGTGTCCCTCACTTTGGAGTTTAAACAACAATTCCGGGGAGAATTTGCTAACCTTCTCCTCTAACAGCTTCACCAAGATCTTAGGCACACTGACCCCTGATATGAGTGCAAGTGGTATAGCTACAGTGTCTGCCCACTCCCATGAATGGCATAGAACCTACAGAGTTTACTATGTTCTTTTCACCATGGGCCTCTATTAATCACCGCCTGTATGCATGATCATTCTGTAACTTCACCAACTCCATGCCCTCTCAACCAGTACACACCTTATCAACAAAATGCTTCTCGAGCAAGGCTACTTTAACCCTGGGCCTTAATCTTTGCACGACTATTTTCTATCTGATCCCTGTGTCTATTAGGTGAGAATGGTTAGAATAGCTCCAAACAACACTAGCCAATCATCTGCAGCAGAGCTCCCTATATAAATATAAAACAAACATCATCATGAAAATGCTTCTGTGACATCTGAAGAATTTATCAGCTATCCAAGCCCAAATCCTCAGATTACTTGGTTTTGAACCAGTGCAGTCGGTTTCATTTTAAGGCACTAATTAATAAGTTACTTTGTTACACAGCATGAACTAACTGCTACTATTTTCTTACTCTTGGAATCATATTTAATATTCAGTGGACCTGTGCTTCTTATGTAGAGGACTGAAGTAAATTGTATTACTTTTTCACAGTAGCAACTTTCTAGCTCAGCTTTTATATATCTACAGATTCACATATATATATCGTAAAACAAGCAATGAGACAAACCCAATGAAATCCTCTTAATTCTCTGATAAAACTCCATATCTTTTGATGTGGAATAATAATATATTTGATTGAAACTATAGTATGACATAGGTGATACTTGATTTTGGGGTCTATGAGAAAAAGTTATTATTATGAATTTAAACATAAGGAAACTAAGACACAAAGAATTTAGGACAATTTATTCACTGTTAGAAATAAGATTTTTCTTCTGACATGCCTGCCTGGGGGCTTCTTTAGTCATCATACCCTCCTGTTCTGCCCTTAGCATGCCTTGC
This sequence comes from Phyllotis vaccarum, assembly GCA_033318265.1. NCBI lineage: Eukaryota > Metazoa > Chordata > Mammalia > Rodentia > Cricetidae > Phyllotis > Phyllotis vaccarum. The sequence continues at coordinate 166,532,180 of JARWLC010000001.1, read as the reverse complement.
CTCCCATTGCAGGACTTAGTTGTGTTTTAATAAAGAGTCAGACTTGTGTCTCCCACTGTGTCCCAATCATATTCTAAAGAATTATACATTCATAGTAGTATTTGACCACCCAAAAATCAATAGTTATTTTTGTCACTCATTATCCCTATGTAACCAGAAAAAAGCCGAGGAAGAGGGAATAGAGAATCTTTCTTGCTGTCATTTGGCATGTCCTTGAGAAACTTTGATTCACAGGCCATCCAGCCTTTTACCATCCCACATTATATCTCCTGATTGAATTGGGGACCACTTTGTGTGATGTTCCTGAGAACAGTTGCGCCTAGCATCCTTTGTTCTTTTACAGGTTATTATGAAAATCAGCTTGCCCATATTTAATATTTATCAAATATAAGTACAAAGTATCAAAACTAAACTTTCTGACCATAAGTCCCCCATTAGAGAATTCCTTTGGAAAATTGCTGACAATATTTGGAGTCAAAAAAGCATTTTCCTTTTTGTAAAACATTACCCACAAGCTTCATCTAATGGAGACCTCAGAGTTTAATTTCACATATTTAAAGGTAAGGGTTGTTATGGATGATGATGGTGTACTATGTGGATGGCCTTACTTAAGTGATGATAGACAGACTCACAACTGTCTACTGCAGAGTACTGGAATGATGCTTCTTCACAACATGGAGTGCCTGAAAGGTCCAATCACTGAACAAAGGAAGGATGTCAAAATTTAAATCTCATAGGCACCCTGCTGGGTTCTCTGCAGGATGATTTCTAACAAGAGCTCCTTGTTCAGTAAAAACCAAAGCTAGATTAAAGGAGAATCTATGATTTTCTTGGCTTTTCCCCCCTGGCTCCTTACTTTCCTGAATATTTTATACATTTTTCCTTGAAACTTCCCAATAGAAGTAAGAGAATCCCTAAGTCAAATGTTACTTCTAGGAAATCCACTCGAGGCAAAGCTGAATGAAAATCAAGAAGCAATTTTATTGGAGATAAAAAGAGATGGTTTATTCAGGGAAAGTGTGATGAGTTTATTTTCCTAAATAATACTCAATAGTTATAAAATATTTACAATCAAGAGCACAAAACAAAACAAAAAAATCTTTTCCTGACATCTAATTCTGAAAATCCCTATGCAAGATTAAGATCCATCTGCTCTCACATGAGTTGAGATAATCTTTGCTGCTGTAACAAAGAAACCTCAAATGTGATGGTTAGTTCCAGGCTAGTGAGTAGGTCAGCTGAGTGTGTACATTCTTAGAGACTTGGGCATCTCTCACTTTTCCTCGTGATATATGGTAGTGAGGTACACTCTTCTGCATGTTAGAAGCCAGGGAACAGAAATTGACTTTTTAAAAGGTTCTAAACGTAGGTTAAATAAACACACAGCTCATGGAAGATCCTGTCACTGCATTTGCTTTCCTTTGGTAGAAAACTAGCTGTCACAGCCACCTGTAACAGAGAATGAGCAGTACTAGTACTATGTGCTCAGTCAGTCAAGCTGCACTATATTAACAGTAATACACTGGAAAAAAAAATAAAAACTTAGTGAGGAGAATCAGCTTTGTGAAGAGTCAGAAGATGCTGCAAGGTAACTTCATAGAACAACTCTAGTAAGTATGGTTCATTAAATACTTGTCCAAAATTGTGCCAACCATTTATCTAAGATCTTTGGTACAAATAGAAGATAAAGCTTTATCAGTCCTATAAGTGGTTCAAACCAGGCAGAGTCCTAGTGAGGAGAGAGGGAAGTGAACAAGGACTCTCAACTCTGACTAAGAGGCTACCTGCAATAGATATCCACTTACAGAGTAAACATTCTCTTTCTCCACTGGAGCCTTACTGTGTATGTTAATCACACTTAAAGGCAGGCTCTACGTCCAGTAGTGTATAGCCGAAACAAAATGAGTTCAATGGTATTTTTGTAGATTTTTTTTTGTCTCATATTGCTTTATTAGGGCATTTTCTTATCTTACCATTTTTTTTTTTTGCTTGTATATTATGATTTCTGATTTTGTGATTTTGTAAGTTCTAATTCTTGTGTGTGTATGTGTGTGTGCGTATGTGTGTGTGTACCTTGTGTTTTTTCTTTATGCTTTTTTTTTTAAAAAAAATTCTGGTTTCAGATATTTTTGGTTTGTTTTCTAAAGAGAGAGAGAAAGAAAAAGAGATGGGTGAGTGAGGTGTTGGAAAGAATTTGGGAGGAGAAAACTTGATCAGAAAACCCTGCATGAATTTTTTGATTAAAATAAAAGAAGACAAAGCTTTGTTTATTTGTCCTTAAATCAATTACTTTTGTTTTTCAGTATAATGGAAAAAGTGATACGCAGTAAGCTTCAATGAATATACATTAAGGAAACAATTAATTAATAGGGCATATTATAACTTTCTTATATATAATGTAATTTTACTTGATTCAGAACATTTTGGAGATGGATATGGAGGTATATATTTGTAGTTAGCACTTTGGATGGAAAGTTAAGGACAATCAGCAGTTCAGGGCTATCTTTGGCTACATAACAAGTTCAATCCAACCAGGGCTCCAGGAGGTACTTTTTTTCCTCAAAAATTAAAAAAAAAAAGATAGATTTTTCATTTTAAGTAGCTACTAATAAAATAATATTTCATATAATTTATGCATCAGACAAATTTAATTGTTCAATGAAGACAATTATTGGATCAAATATAACAAAATTATTCTGTTTAGGAGCTAGATATCAACAGTAACATACATGGAACTTATTACTCAAAAGATTTTTTTACACTGCAGGCATTTTGCATATCTCCCACATTTATAACATAACATCACCATTTAGCAGCTGCATACAACTTCAATAGAACATCAGTGCAGTCAAGTACCAGGATTCATAAGTACATTTGCCATCTGGAGTCAAGATGAATGTAATTTATCCATGTCTGGGTTAATCAAAGTTTAAACTCAGTGAATTGACGGACCAGATATGAAGAGTCATTGTTTCATAAATGTAGGCCAAGTCAGTCTCAGAGCTATATGGACATTCACTGTCCACATAACTTTTTTTTTTCCCTCTAGAGTGGGGCTTTCGATGGTGTGTGTGAGTTTTACATGCTTGTTAAATATCACAAAATTATCCAATCTGGTTAAAATAGTTTGATTTAAAAATAAATTCTTAGATTCATAGGTGAAGCTAAGAGAGTTTTTGACCATCTATGAACTAATGGGGGGTTTTAATATACAGGCACAGACATGTGTGCAGGAGGTGTTGAAAGTATAAAAAAAATGCTAATGTGCAACTTTTCCAGATAATCTGATAACAGAGATGCAATAAACAAATTTCTTGAAAGACAGATTAAACCAAACCAAACCCAAGAAGAAAGACATAATTTCAGTAGGGCTAACTTTTTTTTTTAACAAATTGAATAAATAACTAGCAACAATCTGGAGAGCTTTAGAAGCAGCTTAGTGATACAAGACTTACTTTGTTGAGATGATGATGATAATGGCGACAATGACAATGAAAAGGAGGAGGATTCTTCAAAACAGGCATTATCAATTTCACATGGGATCACTGATTAATTTGAACAGTATTCAAAGAAGAATCTGTATCAGTCCTCAACTATCCAGTCAGAGAATAAAATAAGTACTTCCGATCTCATTCTATGAAACTTTATTACCTTAATATCAGAGTCAGATAAATATATTACAAGAAAAGAAAACTATGGACTGATGTCTCTCTTAAGAATAGAAGCAAAAATTTCTGACAAAATATTAGCAAAATGAATTCACTTATGTATATAAGTGCTTCTTTTGCTTATATTTCATAAACAAGTGAGATTAGCTCTGCTATGCAAAGATAATATAACGTTACAAAAATAATAAATGAAAGTATATCTTCTTTTAATAATCCTATGAAAAACTGGTGAGAACTTCACAAATGTGAATAAATGCAGTAATTAATCATCAATGAAACTCCAACAGAATGAGCCCAAAGATAAGCACATTTAGACATATAACAAGCTATCAATATCAAAAGACAACAAATCTTGAAAGCAACTTAAGAGAAGTGCCCTGTCCAGCTTGTCTCCATCCTGGAAACCTGACTGGGATGGCAGGCGGCTGAAGTTGGATAGACACATGCAGAAAAGCTGGTACCAGATGGACTGTGCTAATGCTGATGGAGCAATCTAGGATATAGTAGGGACTCTCATAGGGTACCTGAGCCTGCTCATGCAGAAATAGGAGGAGGAGTTGTCAAGTATCAGTAGGACAGAAGTCTCAGGTGACACTCTAGTTTTACGCACAGAGCAGAGGAAGGCTTTGTTGTTCTTATGAATCTAAGGCATTGAGTCCTTGACATGAACATAGCCATAGCAACAACATACATTCACTCAGCATTTCATCTGCCTTTTATATATTCACTCAGGGTTTTCTTGGTTCACAATGACAAACAACTCAGTCATCTCATTAAAAGATAATCAATAGCTCATTATTTTGTGTGCTAACTTCAGTAATGTTAACAGTTATTTTTCCTCAAATGAATCAAGATGGATTATTTTGTATTAACCAAATACTCCTCATTATGAGGAGTGGTTGGTGTACCAAGAGACACTCCATTGAAGAAAACTAATTTCATTTTGTCAGCAGCTATCAGCTGCAGATGGCTTCTTGGTTAGGGTCAGGACACATGTCTACATTCTTCTGAAATTCTAGGACCCTATCTGGCCTGTACTTGTGCAGGTCTTTTGGGTGCTAATGCAGGCTAAGAGTTCATATGTGTATCAGCCCCACTACTATGGAAGATACAGTCTCCTTGGAGTCATCCACCACCTCTGGCTTCTACAATCTTCCCAACTCCTCATCTGCATGGATCCATGAGCCTCCATGGAAAGGGTTTGATGAAGGTGTCTCATTTAGGATTGAGCGCTCCAAAGCCGTTTACTATCTATACATTGTTTAGATAAAGATCTCTCTATTAATTCTCATCAACTTCAAGAACTTCCTCTAATGTGGATTAAGCAAAATATTGATCTACTCATTCTATTTTGTTTTTGTAGTTTGTATTTGCCTCTTTGTTTTAATTTTCATTTTTGTGGGGTTTTTGTTTCTTTGCTTGGTTGTGTGTTTCTTGCTTTTATTGTTTGTGATTCTTTTTTTGTTTTGTTGTTTTGAAAAAGAAAGAACAAACTTTAATGAGTAGAGAGGTGGGCAAAAAACTAGAAGGCAATGGGGATAAAAAACATGATTAAAATATATTGTATCAGAAAAAAATCAAAAAAATGGATTTATAAAGACTTCTATGGAGAAAAATAACCTTAAAATTAGAAAAGAAAAACTAAGATGTTCCCAGATAAGAGAGAAATACTGACTATGGCATGGGCGATCTGTTGTAAATAATAAAGGGGTTCTTTAGGCTGCAGTGGAAAATCATGACACAGAAGCTCAAATCCACATAAAGAAATATAAAGTACACTATAAATAGTAATATAAATAAATGTAAGTGACAGTTTAAGGTGTTTACTATTTGGATCTCTTGTTTCTTCTAGTTTAATAGTCAACTAACTACATAAAACTATAAACCTAGGTAGGTGCACACCTGTATGATGTGTAATTGAACCAGCACAAAGCATAGGGAATATTGCAGAGTCTTGAAGGCCATTGTGATTAAGTTGGATGATAAAATCAGTCTAGATAAATTACTATTAATTTAGCTGTTAATGATAATCCCCACAGTGATTTAGAAAACAATCGAAATTTTGCAGCAAAATTAGCAACAAAGTAGTTAAATTGGTATGGCAGGAATATTGTTTTATCTCAGAAGAAGAAAATAGTGAAAGACTGAGGTAATTTGAACATAGTAAAAGATGCATCAGATATATAGAATACAAATATATTTTGGTTTGTATATGTTTTCAAAATATCCATACAATTTTAACCTTATTATTAATTACATTATAGTTTTTTTGCTGAATAATGCCATTTTAGTTATTTGATGCACTTCATACGCAATACTCATCCCAAGTAATCAAACTGCCTTCTGACACTAGAGTCACACTAGCATGTGTGTGTGTGTGTGTGTGTATGTTTATGTATGTATATTCTCTATACTTGCACAATAAAACCACATATCGACACATTTTTCAGAATGGTTCCCATACTTAAGTGCTTTCTTTTGTATGAGTTGTGCTAGTCATGGTGTCTTTTCACAATAATAGAACAGTAGCTAAGGCAGACACAAAGAAACTATTCTAACTATTCTATGGAGTCATAATAGTGGCAGCATGCACATGTGCCAGATATCAAGAATATCACTCCTACAAAGTTTTTATTCCATTAAATTATTCATCAATCAATCTACCTGACAAAAGAAAAATAAGATGATCCAAAAACTTATCACACACTGTTCTTTTATAGCAGTGACTTCACTGTTTTTATTTTCTGAAAATGTTTCTCTCCCACAGCAAAACAAGAGTCTGGGATGGAGAGAGCCATGCCCCTGGTTACTAATTGAGTTTTTAAAATTTCATTTCAGCAAATAAGCAAAAGTAAATGGCATACTGGTGACTTGGCAACACAAAGAGGAGGCAAAGCAGACGAAATAAAATAACACAATTTCATTTGTTGAAATATATGAAGTAATTTATTCATAATGATTACAGCTGTGTAAATAGCTATGCTGGGGCTTGTAAGGGCCTTGTGTAAATTGGATGCACCTAATTGCCTTCAGGAGAACAGGAAGCAGGTAGTGTCAGATGTTCACTAGAAGCTTGAGCAAAGAAAGACCTCAGGACAAGACCCGGCACTAGCTAAACCTACTGCTGGTGATTATTAAAGTGGGGTCCAATTTCCACTCTGGTAGGATTCAGGTGTCAGCTGATAAGGTCCAAAACGTATCCAGGGTCCCGGGCTCCTGAAGGGGGAGTGGCCAACCCCATTAAAAAGGGGCTGTTGGCAAAAAAAAATCCTACTTACAACATTCCACTTGTAATTATAACTCAAGACATTTAATATACAGAACTTGAATTGTTTAGCGCTTATAAGCCTCTGAAAATGTCAATATTTCCTAGCATTATTTCACATTATGGAAAAAAGAAGCTAGAAAAATGTGAGTCATTGATGCTTTCAGCATGGGCTATTGTCTTTCAGTTCTCATCAGTCTATAATGGAGATGTACAGGCTCAGTTTACGGTCATAATAAACAAATTACTCTTAAATCAAGGTTCAGCTGTTGGATCTGAGCAGATAACATCTGCTTCAGATCATACAAAGGAGCAAACCTAATTCGGGAGTTACCCACACCCTCCCTTCTCTTCACCCTTCTATTGCCTGTTCCGTTTTAGTGCCAGTCAGTATCCCCAAGGTCTGGTTTGAAGTCAGGAAACAGATTAACATAAAGAAGCACCCAAACAAATTACTAGCACTGAGAAGCTGCAATCCATTACATCTTTTACTTTATCTGGAGTAACTATCTGTGAGATTAAAGAACAGCTTGTGGATGCTACCTAGTAGTTGAATTAAGTATCCAATACATGCTTCAAATTACCTCCCCTTCTCTATAAGCAACCTCCTATTTTATATAAAGTCCCCCACCTTCATGTCTAAAAATCTATAACCTCTTGGATTAATGATGCATAGATTATGTTGTTCTAATCTTTTGTTTTTCCCATTAAGAACTGTAAAAACAACTGCTATAGAATAATCCTTTATACACTGTAAAGATTTGTAACTCAAATTGGTTTAATGAAACACTAACTAGCTAGGAGCAAACAGGAAGTATACGTGGGGTGATCAAGCTAAGAATTCTGAAGAGAAGGAGCAGAGTCAGGAGTTGCCAGCCAGATACAGAGAAGGCAATATGAGAATGCCATGCTCAGAAAAGGTACCAAGCCACATGGTTTAAAATAGAATTATGTGTTAATTTAAGTGTACAAGCTAGTTAGTAATAAACCTGAGCTACTTGCTGAGCATTTATAATTAATATAAGCCTCTGCATGGTAATTTGGGAAGTGTCTGCTGGGTATTTTGGAGTTTCTTGTGGGACATAAACTTCTGACTACAAAGAACAACAATAAAAATGTTCATCTTGAAAGAAAATGGAACATTGTTAATGTCAAGAAACTTGTTTATACTTAGGTCATCTGACTTATTTAATTGTTTCTCATTTAAAAGTATAAAACCATTGTGTTATGTGATCAATAGATGATAATCATTAATTTCAGTTTACTTATTCACTTTGCACATGTTGACTTAGAACCATCCATGCTTGAGGAACAGCTAAAACATTTAAAGAGATAAGCAAACTTAACAACTCTCATATAACTTAATATTCTCAAAGATGCGGAATCAAAGGCACAGACCTACAAAGTGAGATCATTAGATAGTATGTCAAGTAAATGAAAGAAATATGTAAGGTGGTCAAGAATAAACTACAAAAGGCCTGAAAAAGAACAAGTTTAGGGGACTACGTCCATCTCTAAAGACTGATAAGACCTGAACTGTGCTGCAGCTTATAGCCAGGACTCAAGAAGCAAAAATTCTGATGTCCTTTAACTGAATGATAGAAGAGCAGGTTTGAGTAAGGCCATGTACAAAGGTTTTAGTGGGCACCTACACCCAAAGCACAGGCAAGAACCACTGGGTCCCAGGTTCATATCTGTGGTAGTTTGATATAATTGGCCTCCATATTCTGTACATACAGAGAATGACACGATTAGAATGTGCAGCTTTATTGGATGAAGCTTGCTGGATGAAGTGTGTCAGTGTGGGGTAGGTTTTAGGAATCCTCTGTTCTGGATACTGTCCAATGTGTGAGTAGACTTCTTCTTGCTTGCAAGATATAGAAGCTCAACTATTTCTCCTATTTGCCTGCATATCACCATGCTTTCTACCATGAACCTCTGAAACTATAAGCAAGCCACCCCAGTTAAATGTTTTTATTTACAAGAGTTGCTGTGGTCATGGTGTTTTCACACCAATGAAAAACCCTGACTAAGACATCTATCTGCCAACTCCTAGAAAACTTACTTTGATTTGTGTATGCTATTGCTTAGAAGAAGATGCATCTAAGGTTTATTCCTTTGAAAACTATCTCTATTCTAGAATCCTCAAACTAGTCGTATGGGAGTCAAAGCAGCAATAGCTTCCATGACAAAGTGAGCTGACATTGACACAGTACCTCACAGGGAACATAGTATCAAATTTGTTTGTTTGGCTGATAGTTTGTTGTGGATGGTGCCATTAATATTGTCATTTAAATATGGAATGGAATCTTACTGTGAAACTCAGGCTGGACTCAAATTCATGATTTTCTTGCCTTCGCCTCTAAAGTCTATCCCCATGCCTAACATTTTTTTCTTACACTATAAAGCAGATATTATCATATCATAAAATTGAAATCTTCTCTGAGAAAACCTCGTGTTCATTTAAGTTCATAGAGCTGGTTCTTTAGCACTAAAATGAGGATGTTTTCTACTCTAATAAGATCTGTCAAGAATCCTGTCAACCATCTAGAGCAGTAGTTCTCAACCTATGGGTCATGACTGCTAAAGGTGTTGCATATCAGATATCCTGCATATCAGACAGCTATAATACAATTCATAACAGTAGCAAAATAATAATTATGGAGTATCAGCAAAATAATTTTATGGTTGGAGTTACTACAACAAGAAGAAGTGTATGAGGGTGTCACTGCATTAGGACAGCTGAGAACCACCCATTTATCTAGAGCAAGACTCTAGTTTATTCTTCTTGGAATCCTAAGGGAAGCTATTCTTATCCATCAGGGGTGCTGAAGATGTGGATACAACTAAGCCACCTTTCTTGCAGCTCTCTTGCTCAGATAGCTGCGTGCTAAATGACCCAGCCTGGAAGGCAATCTTTGAAACACCCACCTCAAGTGAGAATGAAGAATCTTAAACAGGGTATCATTCAAGCATTTCATCGTCACCCAGTCCCCAGCTAGCATATGGCCCAATCTTGGCCTAATAAGAGCATTGGTTACAGATGAGAAAGCAAGCTATTTTAAAGTTCTTCACACACCTCATCATGGTATTTTAGTGTTGTATTCTTCATGCTGGGTTAATCACTGCTGTGAGTATTCTGGAAATGACAGCAATTTCATACAAACTTTATATTCAGTATCATGACTCCCACAACACAGCAGAAAGAAGCAAGCAAAGGAGAAAGTCACGCACTCCCACCTGTCACTTGAGCTTAAGAGAAAAGCAACTCTGACAGATATCAAAATTAAAGAAGAGAAAAAATCTTAGTAATATTTTCAGAAACAATTTGGATGGAATAGGGAAAGTAATGAATAGTGAAAGCATCTCAGGCAAAAGGCACTTAATTGAGTTTTAAGTTGTATGTGATTTTTGAAATATTCAAGGGGAAAACTGGTTATTTTAATAAAAGCAAAGAGAATGTGGTGAATATTTATAACATGTCAGATACTCCTGTCAGTTTTTTCTGTATTAATTGCCTACAATACCTGCCTTTAATCAGTACAGTGTCTATACATTGAGGTACATTTTTCTCTTCTGCATTCTGTGATGAAAAATACAGGTGTTTAGATGGGAAAACAGAGACACAGTTTGTATCTAAAGGCACTAGTATGTGAGCTTATGGAGGATCTGTACAAAAAACTACATTTAATCTCTATGATGCCAAGAATTGTTATTCTCTGAGACTGATGCTAGTCTTAGGATATTCACTAATTGAGCAACACTAGTCTGCATATCTGGAATATTCTCAAATCAGTAAATTTTGACCCTTCATGTGATAAAATTCTGTATCTAACCTCATGCAACAGATGGCAGTTAAAATGCAGATACAATTTTTAAAAAACTGTAAGAAATTTCCTTCTGACTGTGTTTAAGATATATGCAAAACAATGAATTTCATGCTAAATAAATCATAGATTCCATTCTCAAGATTCCATATTTCATATATGCAAATATTTCAAAGTTCCAAAGAAGAAAATATTCGCATATCCAAAATGTTTCTGGAGCCAGGCATTTGGGATCTGAGGATCTGAGGTATTCAACCTGAATAAATGAATTCTAAGCAAAACGGTGTGCCCATAACAAATTTGAAGAGGTAGTTCTACCGCAGGAAAGTGGAGATTCATGCTTTAGCTTCCTTTGTGTTTAGTGATAGTAAAAGCAAAGAGGATCCCACACAAGTACTATTGTTTGTATTTCATTAAACATTTCTATGATTCTTTTCCTTAGAGTATGTGCACAACTTTCCTTAATTAAATGGCAACAATGCAGTTGAAATTGAGAGAGTCACACATTTTCTTCTACCTTTTAATAAGATACCTTAAAATATAAACAAGGTAACAAAAAAGAAAAATCTCAAGAATTGCTAATAATGAAAACACAAGTTTAGGAACTAGACAGTAACTGGAATAGGAGTGTCTGTCTATGAGTGACAATGTAAAGGGCTGGTGTCAAGGACTTTACTCTGCACAGTGCCTGTTCCATACTAAACCAAGTTCAAAGATGTTCCCAGGAGACCAAGAAAATGATGATCCAATGCTTTCTTTTTGTAGTGCATTCTTAGAAAAGGGATTTCAAAGCTCAGTGTTCGATGTCTGTCATCACAAAGCTTCTCCCATCACCCCAGGCCCTGATCCAGTCTCTCTTGATTCATTCATAGGAGACTTCAGCTAATGAACTCCAGGTACCGGAATGAGGAGAAGGAGGTTCAGAGTCAGGTTGTTTTTGTCTTGTAATATTTGCTTAAATAAGGATAAGCTTTTTAAGACAGAATAGAATCAGAAAGAACATGGAAAAAGAATCTTTCAGGACAAGTTATACAGGGGTGGAGAGAAGTCAATGGGAGGAGCGGGAGAGAGTTTGATTTCATTTCTGTCTCAGAGAAGGGCACGGTAGGCGATAAAGATACCACATGCAAGGAAATTAACCTAAAAACACCAACATGTCCTTTTGTTTCTCTTTAATAGTCTATGAAAGTTTCCCTCAAATATTTGATTATTAACAATATCCTACAATCTACAATAAAATTTGTAGTATATCATCATTTCTCTGTATAGAGGAGGGCAAGTGTAAATTCAGAGGAGTTAGGAGAGGCATGCACAATGCATAGAGGTTACCAAAAGAGATTCATGAAAGCTGGCTGAAGTAAAACTGAAAATCCAGTTCACTCAGTTAAAATTGAGTAGAAACCCAAACTTCTCAGGTGTCATCCTCAAACTTCTGTTCAAATCAAAGTCATATTAGAATTCTAAAGAGTTTCAAAGAGCCTCCCTAGAGCCCACATTGGATGTATATTTTCTGAAATAGAGAGAGAAAAAGCTGGAGTATGCAAAGGGGCACAGTCTAAGGTTGATGTTGCAAAGTGTAGTGGGATTATGTTAAATTGTAAGTAATTGTCCCCCCTACTGGTTTAATAAAAACACTTATTAGCTGAGATCAGATAGGAAGTGTGAGTGGGGCTACCAGACTAAGAAAACTCCGGGAACAGGAAGAGCAAAGCAGAGAAGCTAGAGAGAACCGTGATGAGGTTCCAGCAGATGCAGAGGAAAGTTGAAAGCTGCTCTGAGAAAAGGTACTGAGTCGCACGGCTGAACAAAATAAGAACCATGGGTTTAAGAGAAAGAGTTAGCAAGTTATATGCCTGGGTCCTAGGTCAATCAGCATACAATTAATATAAGCGCCTGTGTGCTTCTGTGGGACTGTGGGTCAGCAGGTCTGGGCCCCAAGGCCAGGCCGGAAAGTGAAGGCCAGAATCATATTACTACAGCAAAGTGCTTCAATATAGCAAGAATCATATAACTATATTCCTATAAGTTTGAATTGTAAAATTTCCATTTCATATTCAGCAAAATTGCACTGCTAAGGTATGAAATTATCTAGAAGACATTTTCAACTATGTGCACCTCTCAAAGTTTAACAAGCCTGACCCATTTTCCAGAGAATTCCATTGAGGTACAAATACAAAAATATAGAAACAGCTCAGGAACATTAATGAAATAACAGCTCTATCTAAAATGGCACCCAATTTTACTGTTCTGGATAAACAATTTCTGAAAATGAAGGTGTTGTGGTTAATACCATGATTCATAGCAGCAATCTTGATTTTTAATAACAGTGAGAGGCTCTATTGTGAGTAAAGTCTAAAGAAATGTGTGTCATGGTGTCGTCTCCTCAGGATGATGAAGAGAGTCAGAGAGTGGTGGAAGGCTGTTTCTCCTCTGAGAAGGTGGAATTTCAAAATTGAGATTATTGAGAAGTACAATAATAGATCCATTTCTAAAATAACTGCTAAATAAACGTCAAAAAAGACAGTCCACACACATAGAAAAGGACAACAAAAGAAAACATGTAAGTTTAATACAAATGGAATTTGAGTTGACTATTAATTTTAATCACTATTGTAAATTTTTTCTTTTTTCACACAGTTTATTGGTTCTTAATTTAAGCATTACAAGTCTTTAATATTTATTGGGTGTGGTCAAATTTTTTTTTATTTCCTCTAAAAATTATTTTCCTTTCTGTTTCCCTCTTTGTTTAGTGAAAGAAAAGTAAATTTCAGAAGATCCAAGAGAGTAGGAAACAGTTTAAATCCCATTCTCTTCTTATTGCTTAGTAAACCTAGAAATTACTAAAGAAAGCAACTAAATGAAATCTAATGTTTGCAAATTAATGGCTCTGTGTACTCCTTGGTCATAAGAGAGGACGGTGATTATTACAGAGAGTACGGGGATAGTAATAATCAAGAGAGCACTGATATATGATAGAGGTACTGCAGGTTTCCCTCAGTGCTATATTCAAACAAGCCTCATTACATTCGCAAGAACAACTTTAAACAGACTCAATTTTGCAGTCTATTTACTTAAGGAGAAAGGTGATCCATGAGTCAGGCAGTAAGCTGAACCAGGAAGTGACATACAAAAATGGTTAAAGGAAAGCATTATTTGAACATGCTGAGCAGTCTGCAGGCTGTGATCAGCTGAGGGCCCAGCTGTTTAGTTTGTAGAGACTTGGCTACTTATGGCAAGAATATAAGCACTTCCGTTGCAGCTCGTTTATACACTAGATTAGATTGCAGCTTGCTCATATGGAGGTGGCTTCGAGCCAGATTTAATGGAATGCCAGTTTTGAGAAAGGAATATGGTAAGAATATCTAAAATGGAAATGTGAAAGAAACCCAAATGATTTTAAAGAGAACTAAAAAGAGCAATTAGTGAATTTGAAGCCAGAAAAAGGAAATGAATACATTTTAGAACTAGATAATTTCTGTGTGTATTAGATACATAATATACTAAGACTGCTAAAAGCAATGGCTGCAAGGCCCACACAAAGTAGGTTTGAAAGTGTGCTTAGTTACAATTCAGCTCAGTGGAAACTGCTTAGCCTACCTGATTCCCGAGTCATTTCCAGAATGTAACAGCACTTTTTACATAAGGAGATAAATTGTGGAAAGTCCATTGAACACAAATGCTTTATATATTGTAAGAATAGAATATAGGTAAACTACAATCCTTAAGAATATAAAAGTACAAATCAGTAGCATTTGACATAACAAAAAGAGCATTTGCTAAGATAGACCTATGGGAAAACCTACAAGATACTAAATGTTAACTAGAAAGGTCTAATTAAAGAAAATAATTAGAATAATTAGGAAAATGGGAGTCTAAACTAGCAAAACTGAACAAAAATCTTGGCAAATACATTTATTTACACTTTTAGGACCTCCCTCCCCCCAAAAACCCTATTTCATTATTTAATCTGTGTTCATATAAAATATAAAAATTTATCCAAGTATTTTCTTTCCAATGAAGACTTATAAGTAATTTTATTTCAAAACCCACAGCAGACAACTAATATATTAATAAATTTTAAAAACTCTAAAAACAGGCAAAACAAAAAAAAATGCCTAAAAAAGCCAAAAAAAAAAAAAACCACCAAAAAACAACTATACTACTCTAAAAAAAAAAAAAAAATACAAAGCCACATAACTAAACAAAAGTCATAAATTAAATTAAGGGTAAAGAGTTAACAAGTTATATGCCTAGGCCTTAGGCCAATAAGCCTAAAACTATTATAGACATCTATGTGTCTCTACAAGTCTATAAATCTACAGGCCTAAACCTTAAGACTAGGCCCAAAAGTCCAGGTCAAAAACCTCTTACTACAAATTAATACTTGAGGTGAATAGATCTCAAAAGAATGGGCCTGATTGTAATGGAATTGTGGTATGCTAATAATTATCCCAGCCCATACCCATGCATAGGCACACAAGTACACATCCACACACACTGTATACCTCAAATTTGGTGAGTAATCCTGTGACCCTAGGGCACTGGGTCTCTCTCATTGCAGTATTCACACCATGTCTTTCTTGCCGGTTTGCTAGGATGTACCCCATCCAACTCTGCTACATAGAATAAGGACTATGGTTTACTTTTTGCCATGGTTAATTATTCTGACTCTTTCTATTTAAAGAAAACTTTTACAATGGCAGAACATTATTTTCCAATAACACTGGGACTCCACACATTGCAACAATGCTAAGCAGAATCCCTGCCTACGAAATCATTCAATTTGAATATTTAATTGCTACCTGATTAAAAAATATGGTTTTCATAAAACATCATTGTAATACTTGTTGTTCCATCAGACCAATTCAGAAAATAGTCTTATTAACTAATTTATCTTATGAGCATTCATGAAAAAATATATAAGCCTGGGTCTGATCATCAGCTCTATAAAGCAAAACACTCATCATCATGAATTGGTAAACCCCATTTTAGACGCTCCAACTTTCCCCACTCCAGTCAAGGCTATATCCCACAAAATATCTAAAACCAAAAATCTAGAGGCAGTTCTTAGCTTGGCAATACAATTTGGACAAGTGCGTTTCTGAACCATACGGATATACTCTACATGCTCACAAGATGTTTTTATTTAATGTCAAAATGACCTGTAGCCAAACTGTCTTTACTGCCAATTTAGTTAGTATTTGAGAGTTCTGGATCACTGATGAATGGCCCTGCTTCTTGTGATTCTAGATTCTAACATAACTCAAGGCTAGGGTTGAGAATATTTATATTTGTAAACTCCCTGGTGATACTGATTGTGATCCTCCCTGGGCTGCATGCTGTCGTTCTCACCTCCCTCATCTTCTGCTTTTTACAACCTCTGTAAATTAGTCTACCCTGACTTCCTCGTCTAAAAGTTTCTTTCTAGGGATTTTTCACCATATTATATTTACCAAATGTTCCCTTTCATAGAGCTCTTTCTAATATATCCCAAGTGGATTTGTGACAGACATCAATAGGACCAGATTCTTCTGTATTTGATAGCTTCTGCTTTCATTATGGCATGCGTCTACTTCTCAATGCTTTTAATAAACCCCATGTTCACTGAGTGTATAGACTACTGTGCCTTCCTTAAGTCTTGCACAAGTGGTGTTTAGAATGCCGTTATCAGCTCCCTCTGTGAGGCCATTTTAGCAGTCTCAAAACAGTTAGAAGAAGAAACATGTGGTGCTTGCCACAACATCTTTATACTAAGCTAAAAATTTGTTTCTAGGGCAAAGACTCAATAGGTCTAGATACACAAACTTTATTTCTCTGGGGTTTGTTGCTCACTACTCCTAGCCACTGATATTGAACTTTACTGACACATTTTGCTAGGATATGAGGTGGATATATCCAGAGAGAGAACACATTTGATCTCAGGGTTTAATTCAATTCCAAACCGGAGCTTCACTGTATGCATTATTTATCAATAGCATTTAAGTGTTCATGGTGGGGCAGGACTGACTTGGCTTTATAAATGTATTTCTATGTCCCACTTGCATCCTGTCCTCCAATACCCTAATCAGGGCAAGGAGAGAGCATTCATGCAGTATCCATGAAAAAATGCTTAGCTCACTGGTTAAAGGGCCATTTAAACCATGAGTAAGGAGCCCTAGAATGTAGACCCCACGCTCTTCTTGCAACTCTTCTTTTCTCTGAGCCTCTGTTTATTTTAAGCTCTGACCTTTTATCAGTGTGGAAATTATTTTTTTCTGGGGTCTGCTTCAAATCCTCTCTTGGAAAGTGATGATTTCAAGCGAAGAAGTCTGTGCTCAGTAAGAAGAAGGCTGCTTGCTGTGGTGATGCCTAATGAAAAACCATAGATGTGCAGGAACTAGAAGAAATTTAATGGACAAAAAAAAAAAATGCGCCTTTTAATTTTCTACTCAGTTTTGTTGTTGAGGGAACATGGAGAAAGTGTCTTGGTCCTTGGAATTGCCCATAATTTGTGTGTGTTAATAATAACTGTTGAGGAAATTAACAACGTAGTAAGATTTTATGTTAGAGAAAAAAATGTAACAGTATTGCATGTTGGTGCACCCTCTCAGTCCCAGCACTTTGGAGAGTTGAGGCAGGAGGATGGAAGATCAAGACCAGCCTTGGCTACGGTTGCATTACTCTTTCTGAGGAGAAATAAGCAAGCATCTCTTTATCCGTGATAAAGGACTGACGAAAGACAAAGAAATGATTGTAGACACATCCGTCTTGATAAAATAATGTGCTTTATAGAGTTTACTTACAAGACATAGTTGACACCCTAACAGCTGTATTACTGAAAGGTTCTACTCTGACATGGGTAACAACACCACCCAAAGCTCATAGATGGAATTCCGCCTTCAGTTGGCCTCCACCTCCTATATCATCTGGGAGGTCATGTCCAGTTGTAGTAGAGTTACATACTGCTTGGGAGTGAGAAGATGGGAGGGAACAGCTGGTTGGAGTTAGTGACACTTCCTGTCTTTCTTTCTATGAGTGAATATTCAAGGGTCCCCTGCAGGCAGTCAGAGCTGCTCTGATTATGATGGTAAAGGGGTATGTTATGCTCTGAGGACAATTTTTCTCAGAGCTACAAACTGAGTTTGAAGCCCAAATAAAGGCCTTATTATATACCTGGTGCTCTAGAATTACTACAGGGAAAGTTATGAAGTTAAGAACACAAGCAAAGGTGATTTGAAAGGCCTCTAATAGCTCAAAAATAATTTCCAAAGACAAGCAAACAAAAAAATAACATTTAAAAGGCAACTATAGAGTGGGAAGAAAACTGCCACTTAAACATCTGACAGGCTATTAGTACTTAGAATATATGAAGAAGCTAAAAGTTTACACACAAAAAATATAGGTATATATACACTCATATGCACCCCACACATATATATACATACACACATTACACACATACCCTCCCATCACACATGCACACAAAAATATAGTCACAGGCACAATACACACACATACACACACACACACACACACAGACACACAAACACAAATCCCATCAATAAACTGGCAAGTGAAACAAACACTTGTCTCTCAAATATCAAAATACAGATGGGCAATAGATTAATGAAAACATATTCAACATCCTCAGCCATCAAAGAAATGCCAATCAAAACTCCACTGAGATTCCATCTCATTTCTACCAGAATGGCCTATCATTTGAAAAGCAAAATGCTGGCAAGGACATGGAGGAAAAGGCACTTTTATTCCTTGTTTGTGATGATGCTAATTGGTACAGCTACTATGTACATAAGTATGAAATTTCCTCAAAACACTAAAAATAGAACCACAAAATCAAAAACAGCATACTACAGACACATCTGCTCACCCATGGTAGAGAAGCATTTTACAACAGCTAAGTCACAGAATCAGCCTAGGTGTCCAGCAACAGATGCACAGACAAAGAAGAACGTGTGCTATATACATGATGGGGTTTGAGTCTGCTGTAAAGAAGAATGAAATTCTGTAAATTTTAGGGGAACTGGCAAAGGTAAAGATTATCATAGTAAGTAAAAAAAGGCCAGAATTAGAGAGACAGATGTCATATTTTCTTTCATATGTGAAACCTATGTTGCATGTGAAATCTGTGTGTGGGCTGTGTGTGTGTGTGTGTGTGTGTGTGTGTGTGTGTGTGTGTGTGTGTTGTATGTAAGAGACACACTGAGAAAAAAAAGAGGGCCAAGATGGGAAAAGGAGATGGGAAAAGGTAATAGGAAGTGAATACGGTTAAAGTAGATGATATATTTGAAGAAAATTGTCATTGTGACACCCATCATTTTGTACAATAAATGTACGCTAATACGGAATAGGAAGAGAAGACTAAGGAAAGAAGATGGAAGTGAGGACAAGAAAGAGGACGAAGAATAAAAAGAACAGAAAGGAGATTAAAACAATGGTGTCGCTTAAATATTACAGAAAACACGCAAGGCTGAATATAGTCCCAGTAAAGCAACAGAGCAAAATGGAATATGGAAGTGGGCAAAATGAATCAGTAGATAAAAGTTTTTGCTGCTAAGTCTGAGGACCAGAGTTGGATCTCCCGAGCCCACAGAGTGGAAGAAGGGTACACCTATGCCCATCACTTGTCTTCTGACATGCCCATGTGTTATGGCATGCCTATATTCACATTCATGAACACATAAATCTCTCTCTCTCTCTCTCTCTCTCTCTCTCTCTCTCTCTCTCTCTCTCTCTCACACACACACACACACACACACACACACACACACATTTAAATATAAACAAAACATGGTAGAAGAGATGGAAATTCTGAGTTTATAATATAAAAGGCCTGGAAACACCACTGAGTATGGAGACAAGGTTGTGCCTGCGTATATTTCTGTATATTTAAACAGTGGAGTCGTCTGGCAAAAAGTATAGACACTATCTCTGTGTATGGACAAAGAAAATAAACATATTTGAGGTTAATGATAGCATAAAGAGGAGGAAGCCCAAAGGAACACATTGACCTTCTATCAGAGAAAGACAGAAGGTGTAGTAATGGGTTGAAAAAAAAAGAAAGAAAAAAGCCAGAAGGAAAACCAAAGTAGGAAAAGCCCCCAGAGTAACAGATAAGCATTTGAGAAATAGACTTTACAGGCATGGCCAACAGAGCCACATATGAGAACAGAATGCTGATCCACAATCTAAATATCCATCCAATAAGCCAAGCACAAACTCCCTGACAAATGTTCCCCAAATGCCCAAGACTACATCAATAACTGACAGCTCTCCTAATTTGTGTCGCTTTTTCCAACGTGGTAACAGCAAGATAAAGCCAAACATCCCCCACCTGATCGCTTTGTATGCCCCACATCTAATCAACCCTCCAACTCGACATTCTAACAGCCTCCAACCAGGAATCACCGACAACTTTTTCTGTTCCCTATTAAAGTGTCCCATCCTTGAGCCTGTGCTGAATGCCTACGCTGGAAGCCACTTTCCCTGCCATACCGAGTTCTAGCTATATAGCTTTTGCTTATTTACATCTAGATAGTCTTTATGTCCCTGTTTCTATATACCCACACTGTTCTGGGTGGCAAAAATCATGGAAAAGAAAGTGGAAAAAGATCCCCACTTTTATTAGTCTAATATCGGGAAAGGCAAGCAGTAAAAGGAGGGGGGGGTGATGTTGTGGAGGAGATCCAAGGAACTGGGTACAGACAAGAAGACTGGATACTTTAATGTACACAGATAGTATGTGAGGGCCTGGACAGGAATACTTGAGATCCTGAGCCAGGTGCACAAGCAGAGTCAGAGCATGT
This sequence comes from Phyllotis vaccarum, assembly GCA_033318265.1. Lineage (NCBI taxonomy): Eukaryota > Metazoa > Chordata > Mammalia > Rodentia > Cricetidae > Phyllotis > Phyllotis vaccarum. The sequence continues at coordinate 166,511,617 of JARWLC010000001.1, read as the reverse complement.
GAAATGTTCTTTCCAGTCAACTACCACTATTGAATCAGAGCAGTTCATCCTAAAGACCTCAAGTGTTTATAGCCATCACAGACACGCTGCTGGGATAATAGTGCTTCCGTGTAATTAAGCACTTTTGCTCTCATCATGAGATGCAACAAGCATTCAGCTCTTTTCTGAGAGTTCCCACACACAGATGATAATGGACAATCTATCAATACTCTCTTCTTGCCACCCTAGGACTGTTTTATGATGCTGCTGAAAGCTTTAATAAACCCTCTTAGATAATTTCTTTATGGGGAAGAGAATACGATGAGCTAAGCATGAAATACGTTAGGATCCATCAACAAATGGGCCACCATTGTTTTTATGACCTTCTACTAGTGGTCCCCAAGTGGGAAGCTCTAATTAGCTAGAATATTGATATGCTGTGTGGTTGCATCGATCTGCTCTCTACACAGTGGTGATCTCTTTGCTCAGATAGAAACTGCTCAGATTGGTAAATCACAAATGTCATTACAGATAACAAGCTTAATCCCACCATCATGGACACTGTTCCGTCACAGGATGCAGACTGCTCAAAACCCAGATGCTCTCATTTCCCCCAGTCATGAAAGAAACTAGCTATTAAGTTTGGAAAGCTACAAGAAGTGTCCTAAGGGATGATGCTTGCAGTTTTTGTAGTCAGTGACGTAATTTATAACTATGGAAGATTCACCTATCAGTATTATCTTGCTATAAGTACTGCTACCTAAAGAAAGATTGGGGCTCTATACAGTGAGCATCAAGAAGCACTGTGTGGTCAACGCTATCCTGCTCAGGGCCAGTGGAGCCCATGGAAACTTTTTTTGGAAGGAGTCAATTGTTGGAGAAACATCCTCCTGTGACTCAGGCTTCTGTATATCAGTTCCAAGCCTCAAATCAAAAAGGCAGAAAGGATGAAAGTAGAAAACAAACTTATTTGCTAGGTAGCACTTCATCAGATCTGACTTCTTCGCTACAGGGGCAACAGAAGAGACTGTGCTCCCACCCTTCTTTGCATTTCCATATGATAGACTCTGAGCTATAAATTAGAGAAATATCAGATTTATTGCCATTAGGACTGATCTTTAACATACCCCTAATGCATATGTGTTCTTGCTGCTTCCATAAGTTTTCCTAATGACTAAAGACCAAACAGTTATCACTTTAGAAGCTATATCAGAATAGGAGAGAGACAGGCAGCAGAAGCCTAGCTTCCTACATAGAGTTTGGAAGAAGTCTGCTTGCCAATGGACAAAGGCAACATGGGCTATCACCAATAAGAAATAGTTTGTATGACTTTCAATCATCCCATCACCTTTATTATATTTATCTCAGCCACTAACAGCAACCTATGGAGTCAGTGTGCTTGGCTCCACTATACACTCTTATAAAATACACACACACACACACACACACACACACACACACACACACACACACACACACACACACAAAATTGAATTTGTCAGTTTGTAATAACATCTCTAGCTTAGCGGTAGGATAGAGTTGCTGTCTAACAATTATGTGTAAATCCAGAGTTATACACCACACAACCCAGCCATTGTAAGTGGACATTATAAGTGTCCATTGTAAGTGAACAGTTCAATAAATTTTATCTAGCTTATACACCTATATAGAATACTTCTGTCACCTTCAAAGTGTTGTCATCCTTATATGCTCTTATAGTCTGTCCACACTCCAGGCCAGTGCAAATCTTCTTATGATATTTCTGGCATCTATTATTTACTGTGTCATTTGTAAGTTAATCTATCTTATTACCTATATTAGGAGTTTGTTCTTTTTATTTTGTATATTATACCTTTTATGACTAAATTGAACAGATTATTAGTTGAAGGACTTCTAGACTGCTTCCACTTTGTGACTATTATTTATAATGCCGTTTACATACATTTACATGGAAATGTTCCATTTCTTTTAGGTAGATGTCTAGTGGCTGAATTACTGAGACAATTTCCTAGCCAATGACAGCCTTCTCTGGTTCCCTTTGAGTACCTTCTTCAGCATCCTTAAACAGCTCTATACATGTATCTCAGATACTGCACTTATCATTTTGAATTCATTGTTTTTTCCTTTAGTTTTATTCACAAATCTCTTTATCTCTGTAAACCAGACTAAGTTTTCCCCCACAAAAGGTCTAAAAGGTATCTTTTGTGATATGCTTAATGTTTGAATAGTGTTTGGATAGTTTACCATGTCTTTGTTGAAAGAATAAATACCAGAACCTTTGAGGAAAACAGACAAAAGAGTCAATGTGCCAGCTCCCGTGTCAGGGTGGCTTACTCTAGAAACAGTGTTTGTTGGTATTCTTTCTCTGAACCATTTGACCAATTAAAAATGCAAAGAAGCAAACTGTTCTCACCATTGCCCCATCAATGTCATAGTGCTAAGCTGCTAAAAAGGACAGAGTGGAAAAGGCTTCTTTTTAATCATTACTTATGGCATTGGTCATCAGCAGTTCAAGGTCCACCACCAGATGCTTGGCTTTGGACCTACTTGGTTTCTCATCTAAGGATTCCACTCTGATGGCCTTTAAGTACAGAATGTGAGGTCACCATGTCAGGACTGAGCTGAGACCAGCTAGCAGCTGGTTCTCTGATTTATCCATCTCTGCAGCAGGAAGTTTCTAAGCCCATTGCTAAGTTCTGATGCCCATTTAGGACCTCATTCTGTGTTAACAGTAGCAGCCTACATTGCCCAAATAAGCATGCATTCCAGGCTGAGCTCTGAGTAATGAAACACTCTCCAGCAGGATCATATGTAAACCTCTTTCTCAGAGCTTAGGTGAAGTGCCTGGGCTAACTAACTAGTGGGCACCCTATCTATTCAACGTGATATTTATTTTAAAGGTCTCTAAATGTGTGAGGCATTACCTATTGGATCTAGGGTGGGTTTTGTTTGCGAAATTAAAATGTCATCACAGGCTTTTAAAAGTTTGGTTTGGTTTGTTTTGGTTTGTTCTCCTTGAACTGGAATTTAAACCTTTCCTGATGACATTGTAATGGCCATCAGAATTCCTGGACAATTGGTGTCACAAGTCTTTGCCTATTGTTGTTAATTGTGGTCCCAGGTCCCTGGGGACAAAAAACAATTCAACACAAACATGGAAAAGGGATCTGCAGCATTTCATTTCCTTCTTACTTCATACTTGCCTTCAATTATTTGTGTTAAAGGTGTTTTATCTATTAAGTAAAGTTAGTTAGCGGTTACCATCTCCTAACCAGGGAAATAGCCCACCTACCTTATTCCTACCAAGCAGGAGATTGTGTCCTGACAGTCTGTCAATTGTAATTGGAACCTATTGCAAACCAGAGATGGAAAGAGTATTGCTATAAATGGCCTTTACAAGGTATTACAAAAGAGATGGCATTCCCTGGTCATCATCCCCTGTGTCAAATGCATCAAGCTCATACTAGCACTCAGGTGCTTTCTTAATCTAAGGTCCCAAAGTCTACATTCCTTCAAACAAAAGTACTGTCAGGCCTATCATAGCAAAACCCACTCTCTGGTATCAAGTCTTAGTTAGGGTTCCCATTACTAGAAAGAGACACCATGATCACAGCAATTCTTATAAAGAAAAACTTGAGCTAGCTTACAGTTTAGAGGTTTAGTCCTCTGTCACCATGGCAGGAGCATCAGGGGATGCAGGCAGACAGGGAGTTGGAGAGGTAGCTAAGAGTTTTACTTCTGGATCAGCAAGTAGCAGGAAGATAAAGTGACACTGGAACTTGCTTAAGCTTCTGAAACTTCAAAGTCAACTGTTGCAATGGAGTTTCTTGGTCCCTGGCGGCCAGAAGCCCAGACCCTGCCGCGCCAGACTCCTTAGTCGCCACTGCTGCTCAGGCCCCTAGAAATGACTCAGACGCTTATATTAAGTTTATGCTGTTTGGCCTATGGCTCAAGCACATTGCTAGCTATCTCTTACATATTAACTCAACCCATTTCTATTAATCTGTCTGCCACGTGGCCCGTGGTTCACCTGTGCTCCTTACATGTTGCTCCTTTGGGCTTCAGCTTGGTTGGCCTGATTCTGCCCTGCTTCTCCTACCTATGCTCTGATTTCTCCTCCTACTTCTTCTATGGTGCCTGTCATGGCCCAAAACAGCTCCTTTATTTAAAGATTGATATTCACAGCATGCAGAAAGGCACTCCCACATCAGTTCACCCCCACCCAGAGTGACACTTCCTCCAATAAGCTCACATCAACTTCAACAAGGCCACACTCTCAGTAGTGCCACTTATTCCCTTTGAGCCTATAAGGGCTATTTTTATTCAAACCACTACAATAACACCTGGTTCTTCTGAGGCCCTGATTAACTCTGAAAAATTACAGTCTTTCTGTATGCTTTAATTTGTATCAAGCAATATGCTATTGCTTTTCATTGATTGTCATGTTCTGCATGTCCCTGGTATTTTTTTAGGGCACAGAATCCAATTTTATATGAAGGCAAACTGTTGGCCTTCAACTGGTTAAGAGTTCTGTGTATAAGCACCATGGTAACATTATTGAAAGTCCTAGATAAATGTGTGCATATAGAAATTCAGACAATAGAGAGATTTGTTATTAAAATGGAATATCATAGTGATAGTACCAGTAACAATGTTCCATCTAATTGTTTATGTCTGTTTTGTTCAGTCAAAAGAATGATAGATATGTGGCACATATAAACATCTAAAAAGTTTGAGCACACATCTTTATATTTAAAAGTAAGACAAAATTCAATCAATCAATTTTGTAAATTTAACAATTTAAACACACAGTCATTTCTTTGTAGAGTAGTAGTAAGATGCACACAGCAGGAATTGGATAAGCTGATTATGACTTGTACTGTAACTTTAGCCTGTGAGTCTGTCTTGGATTAATGAGAATAAAGAAAAGATAGAAACTGGCAAAAAATATGAAAAAAAATATTGTGCTGATATTCCTTTAAATGCCCTTGAATCCAAATAAAGCATACCCAAGATTAAAATTTTTTTGAAAGCACTCTAATAACAAAGTATTCCAGAAGTCAGAAACCACAATCTTTTTCTTTACAACTAGACTAATCCCTATCTAGCAACTAGAGGAAATATGTCCCACATCTGGCACTAGGCTAGTTATTTGACTATCTATTAATTTGGCTTCCAGGAGAATTATTAAAGTAGCTCCATATAAGCTATTTTATATGCATATATTTCCTTTAGAAAGTTTAAAAAATAATAAGTTACCCTATGGCTTTAAAAAAAATTATTAGTGTTAGTTACTTCTTCTCTCATTTTGCTGTTCTTCCTTACCCTGCTATGATTCACCATTTTCCATACAACTTGAATGATGTTGTTCAGGCTGCAACACAACACACATAAATGAAACACACATATTATATGTATGCACATATATATACACACACATACAGCATTTTAAGTAAGATGACAATTGCTGACTACTTACTTCCATACTTCAAATATTTTCAACATAAAGTTTTAAGTTGACAGTTTGGATGCTCTGCATGTTGGATGATGGAGATATAGAGAAAGTAAGAAAAAAGCAGAAGCTTTGTGAGCAGCATGTGCACACTGCTCCATGAGTGCTTCTAGCTCCCTGGAACTAAGGCAGAATTGCTGCTGTCTTCACTGGTGGGATTGAGTGAGTTCCTCAATGCTGGTGTAAATTAGCTGTTGGGAAATCTTCATGAGATCACACCTGGTTTGATCCTCTGCAACCAGGAGGTTTTAAAACAGAAGTTTATGTGTCACTTTGGGTTCCTGCATGAGGATAAAATGGGGAACAGCACCCAGTTCCTATGTGATATCATTAAGAAGCTGTTTCTCACCACCACCACCAAACCTAAAACAAACTAAACTAGTTGTGACTGGCTAGTTGGGTTACACTGAAGCTCAGCTAAGATGGACTAGGTTCTCTGAATGTGTATGCTAAGCTGTATTCTGTATTACTCAAGTAATTACTCAAGCTTATCACAGGCTGCATGAAGGTTCTGCTAAGTATAATCACTGGGGACCTTTGGACTCATTGCAATTATCAATTTAGAGATGGGCATGTTTTCACTAGCTCTTCAAACATCTGTTTGGAAGTACTCCCGTTTACATTTCATTAGCCAATACATGACCACAAGTGTCCTTCAGAGGATGAAGACACCTGAGGAGAGGATGACAAACATGCTTAGGAAATAGACTGACAATCAGAAGCCTTGAACCTAAATTAAAGGGCTCTTATTTTTCAGACAAAGTCACAGTTGATGACTACTAATCTAGGTATTTAAACACAAAGAAATTGAAAAAAGCAAATGTAAGTGCTGAGGTCCTGTATTCTAGATCTGAGACCCTTAAGTACTACACAATCATGCTAGTAGACTCTTAAACAGTGATTAGTATTTGGAAGTGGTAAAAATCATTATTGAATATAAAAAAATGATAGCTAATAATAATAAGTCGTCACTAACTATAATGGTTAAGAAAGTGGTAAAGAGCCTAGTGGTTAAATGTACAAATTTCAGGTAGGAGTTATGTAACCTTGGAGAAGTAATCTATGATTCCTATTCTTAGGAAGTGCCTTATCTATAACACCTATAACACCATGTAATAACAGCATCTCTTTTGTGCAGTTGTTCTGAAACTTAAATGAGTTTAATGAAGTGAGTGCTTTCCCACATGTGTCCCTCAGTGAAAAGTCCCCAAGTGATGGCTTTGCATTAAGAACTGTATCTCTGAATGGATTACCAGGTGTGGCATCCTTCATATCGTGCTAGCTCATGTGGAGCATGTATGATTAGGTGTGTCTCCGCCCTCCTGTTCTTCTCACCATTCATTCTATATTCACTCTGCTCTTGAGGTTCTGTTTCTGTTGTAACTTGGCCCACATCTAAACAAGCAATCTATCCCTGTAGACTTTCAGCTGGAACCCAGAGTGCTTCATTTTCTTTTTCCAGAAGGCTAATGCACAATACAAGATGCTCTTTCCCCCCCTAACTATGAACATATTGACTGATTCCTAATGGAATTCTTAGGATTCCCATCAGTCAATTTGTGTGTGTTCCTACTATAATCAAATATGCATGTTCCACACACATAGAGACCTGTAACCAGAATGATGGATAATATACATTGTGGCACTTTTGAGAAATGCAAAATAAAATCTAGAAATAAGGACTCACTAACAACATAAATGCCATATAAGATTATTTTTATGCGGAAAATGTTGTCCCTTGAACTTCAGCAGAAAAGACTTACCTATTTTCCTGGCAGTTCTGCAAAGAAAAAGTCAGCAGAAATTTTATCATTTGTCATTTGGTGTGCTTCAGCTGTGCATCCAGCATGAATAATAAGTTGAAAGGAGGACCCAGAATTGGCCCCACAGTAATTATTTTTATGGCTTTGTGAGAAACTGTGGAAACCACATGTGTTCTCTCTGCTACAGCCTCATGATAAAAGAAACCAAAGAGTATTGCAGATGTGGGTGTTCAGAAAGAAGGTCCATGGGGGACTAGGGACAGGAGATTAACACAAGTGTCTCATTATGGAGCATGTGGAGTCCTTGCTATGAAGGCATGGACACAGCTGCACAGTGTCGCTTTGTTTCTGTTGATTCATTTCAAATGGCCCTTTGTTGGAGAACTTCAAAGCTGGGGGAAACTCCAGACTTTTCTTGTCTCTCTGCTAAGACCTAAAAAGATGGACTTCATTATGCTTGGTTCTGTCTCAGCACTTCTCCGCGAGCCTGGCTCAAGATCATTCAATGTCCTATAGGAAGTAAATTCTAATAAGAATCATTTGCAACAAATTAACTTTATGCACAATATCAAATAGCCCATTGACTGGAAGAATTTTCACAGGTTATTATGGGGGGAAAAAAGGAAGAAACATGCTGTGTGGCATATGAGGAAAGGTATGATTCCCAAAGGAAAAGACCTGAGTCCTGGAAGGAGAAGACCCATTCACCTGTCAATTTCTGACAAGTGTCTAATTCATCCTCTGTTAATGCCAAGAAGCTGATGCATTGGCAAGTTTGTGACTGAAATAAGCTTCTCTGAGAAAACATAATCAGCAGGCTCTGCCATACACCAGCACAGCAGATAGGACACACACACACATAAATTAAGAAGCTGTGATTAGCCTGGACTCTATTTGGGGGGCCAACAAACCAATATGGGATTTAGTCACAGTTACTGGATTTGGTTGGCTGCTGGACTCTCTAATCAATTAACTACTTAAGCTGCAACCAATTGACTTGTTGACTGACTAAACTGTAGCCAATTAAGTGGCTTTGCATGCCTCATTTCTGTTTCACTACAAATGTTCTTTGATTGTCTTCAGTTGGATTTCTCAGAACTTACTCTGGTTCTCAAAGTTGCTTGATCTTGAAATTGCTTTGTTTGTCATGGTTCGAACAAACTCAACTTGATGTAATTTGCTTAAAGAATTTTCATACATATGCATGTTATAGTCAACATTTGTAATTCTAAATTGCATCATAGAACTACCCAAAATGCGGTATGCAATTTGAGTATAAGGCTATTTTTGTATACAAAAAAAAAAGGAGGGCTTAGCCACATTTTCCTGTGATGCTCCATTCTCTCTTCCTAGCTGTGATCATTCTAGATACAATTATCTACCAGTAACCATCTCCCTAATGGGAATTAGGTACATTGGATTAAACCAGTAGATTGAAAAATTCTTAATGGTGTGACCCTTTAACAGTTCCTCATGTTGTGGTGACCTCCAACTGTAAAATTATTTTTGTTGCTATCCCATAAATGTAATTTTGCTACTGTTATGAACTATAATGTGTGTGTGTGTGTGTTTTCTGATGATCTTAGGCACTCCCTGTAAAAGGCCATTTGACCTCCAAGGGATCACAATCCACAAGATCACAATCCATATTAGACTGAGCCCAATGACTCCTACACTGTGCAAAGACTATGTACCATATTATGGTGACAATTCTCTCTCACATGCTACCAGAACATAAGATCTTAAGAGAAAGCGAACAGGAACTATGCTACATCCCCAGTCTGGGCTGATAATCCCCCAGCCAGATTGAGGCTCTTTGTTCTGCCTGTCTTCCTTCTCTAAATTACCCAGCACATCCTGACAGAGCTCTGTTCTTATGTTCTGTGTCTAAGGAGTATCTTTGATCCACTAGTCCCCTCTCTCTTGTTCCCCACATGCTTATTTAGAACAGTGTTCCATTGATCTTCCTGTCAGTTCTGGCCAGTTCTCATCCTTCCTGGTAGATCTCTAACTGCTTCTGATATTTTGTGTTCTGATACCTTTCCTGTGTCTACCATATTGACACAGTGAAACACACCAATTTTTTCCGGTCAGGGCCATGCTGAAAGGTAGCTGTCTGGATAGAAAGAAATGGAACACAGGGACACAGAACATTTTCCAGTATAAACAAGTGTCCTGTGAGAGAGACTCTAGATATGGACCAATACCTTGAGATATGGACTCAAATACCTTGAGACATTAGGTATTTGTTAGGATGACAAAGTGTCTACCTAAATGCACACTATACTTCCTTGGAAAGAAGCTCCTATTATATTATGCATCAGTTTCTATTAGATCTCAGAATATTAGGAGAGTTAGGGCACTACACACCATAGCATGGGCAGCATTATGGGATGTTGAAGAGAAGGACAGATAATATGTTCACAGAATATTAGGAGAGTCAGGGCACTGCACTCTAGCCAGCACACGGGATTCCAGATGGAAGAGAAGGACCCTTCAGTTCCATAGAATAAAAGGAATTTTTAGCTCATAGCTCTAGAGTAATGGGGGAACAAGGTATCGTGGCCTGGTCAATGTATGGAAAGTTAAGAAGATACTGTGAGAGCCTAGTTATAGTATAGTTCAAAGTTATTTCAGATCTGGTCAGTAGGGGGGATGCAGGCTTACAGCTATGAGGGGAAGAGATATAACAGACCTCAACAGACTTTATCAACTTTCTGTCTCAGGGAGAACTACAAGGGGACATAGCTTGATTTTCTTTCTTTTGTTTTTGTGGGATTTTAAATTTTAGTTTTATTACTTACGTATTATAATAAGACTTTCTTTCTCTTCTTTTAGAACTTTCTTTTGCCTTTTATTTATGTAATGAGTAATAGACCTCTATATACTGTCTCTATTAAGGCCAAGATTGACCAGTCTTCCAAAACCAATCTACAGATCTATAGATTCAAAGAAAAAAAGAAACCCTAAAGCATCATATAGAAACACAATAAACTCATATTAGCTGAAACAATTCTCTGAATAAAAAAAGAATTGCTGGAGTTAGTGGCTTGATTCCTGTGACAAAAAGAAAAAGACAGGAACACAAATGTAGTAAGAGGTTTCTGGCCCAGACTTTCAGGCCAAGCCTCTAGATTTAGGCCCGCAGACCCACAGACCTGCAGAGACACAGAGATGCTTACAATAGTTTTAGGCTGATTGGCCTAAGGCCCAGGCATATTACTTGCTAACTCTTTGCTCTTAATTTAATCCATGACTCTTACTGTTCAGCCATGCGGCTCAGTACCTTTTCTCTGAGCAGCATAGTTGTCCTCTACTTCTTCTGGCTCCTCTCTGGCATTTAACTTTTTTCCTCCTGTTCCCTGAGTTTTCTTAGTCTGGTAGCCCCACTCACATTTCCTGTCTGCCTTTGGCCAATCAGCACTCTTTATTAAACCAGTGGGTGGGGCAATTATTTATAATGGACAACATAATTCCCCTATACGCAAATTAGAGAGAGAGAGACAGAGAGAGAGAGAGAGAGAGAGAGAGAGAGAGAGAGAGAGAGAGAGAGAGAGAGAGAGAAGAGTGTCAGAGAGTTAGACAGAAATTCTATGTCCCAATAGCATGGTGTAAGCACACATGTAATCCCAGTGCTCAGAGGCAGAGAAGCGAGGACCATAATGCAAAATGGAGAGGGAAAGAGAGAGGAGAGAAACACTGAGCACAGATGCATTTGACCTTGGTTGGAATTGCAGTTTTTAAAAGTATAATCAACCAATGGGATCACACTAGATTGCATTGGATATAAATACCCCTCTTCTCTGATATCTTCAGTTCTCAGTAGCAAATACATCCTGCACATTTTACTTATATATGCTATGTAATGCACATTGGTCAATTTTCTCACCCAAAATATAAACTCTAAAAGTGAGAATTTATAAATACTATGTACCTTATGCCAAGTGTTAGAGACTGTTTTCTGCACTGGTTCAAACAGCAAATGTATTAGACTTTACTCGCCATATGGTTTCTGTTTCAAATACCAAACTCTGAGGTGTCAGGGGTGATTCAGTAAATATCTGGGAGAACTAAAATTCAAATTTCTTGTAATTTTTCAGCTGTTGTGAATATTAGTAATTCTTAAACTATAAAACCATCTTTAGCGCACAAGCCTATACAAAATCTGAGAAGAAGTGAGATTTTTGACATAGGCTGTGGACCTCCCCAAGTGTTGAGTGGCATGTAAATATAAAATCTGTATTCTTTGCATAAATGAATGCTAGATTTAATATTTTTAACTGACAACATAAAATGATTTAAGGGACAAATTATACTAAAATTTATACTAAAATTTCTTGAAATAAAATTTTAAAAACAATAATAGATTCATATTCTTCCATCATCACTTTTACAGATAAAAATATGAAGTATGTCAATGTAAGAATTTTCAGGTAGGGGTTAAATTACATGCTGAATTTTGCACAGTGCACTAAAAGCATAATATATTTGTAGGTAATTGTAGAATGTCTACAAATGTGGTGCATTCAATTGTAGAAATAAATATGAATTCCTTGGCACCGGTCACTTTGAGTGTGTGTTTACTTGGCTTGAATCTGAATGTATTTGTGATTTCTTTAGTTAAGAGAATATCCAGAAATATTATTTTTTTTTAGTTCTGAGGCCATAAAATAAAAAGCCACACAACTCGATTTGTGACTCTCCTAGGACATTCATCAGATGTACCCTAAGTTCTTACATCTCAGAATCCAGGTGTCATGTTGAGAAAAGACACAGATAGAATATCAATTTTTCCTAATTTAAACATTCTATCATCAGGGAATATTTTATAATATTTGAGAAATAAAGAAAATTTATAAGGATCCAAAAGTAAACAATTCACAACTCTCAGGAAACCCCTGAAAGTTAATGAATTGTAAGGTCCCTAGCTAAGGTTATATAAGCAGTAATGATTTCTGAGGGGAGAAAAATTCTTGACTTTCTGAGCTATTTGCAAGTCATTCAAGGAACTCCAGGGTTGCAGCTTTCATGGATCATCATGTAAGGTAGAGTTTTTGATATAACTGCCTCTGAGTCATCTATGCTCTTGTAAGTAAACTTCACCCATATTCATGTAAACAAACGCAATAAGCTCACCAGTTCATTAACATAAACTATGATTCATCTGATCTGTTATTGGTTCTTTATTTAGGGTGAATAGACTTATTCATATCTCCTGATAAGAGTAGCACAGCACAACATCATTAGGACAGAATATAGCCAAATACTGCAGGTGACAGTTGTTGAATGGCATTTCCTGGGAAGCCATAAAAAAATATCTATACACTTTACACAAAGTCAAATAATTCTGACTAAATAAACTGTTCCACTTACATCCAGGTGGAGAACCAATGAATTTGATGTGATTTTTTTTTTTTTTTTTTACAGGAACATGAGTAACTCAAAGTCATTTGGATCTCCAAAAACTCCCAAAACATTGTCATGACTCACAAAACCTGTATCACTGGAATCTAAGTCAGTCAACCTTCAATCACCTAAATACTCTAATAATCCTTTCACCCTCACTTTGCCTCCTTATCAACCCATTACCTTTACCATTGATTTCACTTTCCCTCTACTGCACTATCTTATTGCCATTACTGATTGAGCTGAAGTCATTTTAGAACACTACAGAGATCTCTCCTCCATGAAATTGATGGCCATTCAAGCCCAGGAGAAATAGCAAAATCAGTACAGTTTCTCTGAGGCCTTGGTCTAAGTGATCCCAGCATAAATTTCCAGCCATCTCTGATGAACGGGCTGAAATTTCAAATGATAGTACGAATCCAAGGCATCCCAATCAGAATCCTCCATCTGAGGCCTCAGACATTAGAAAAACCAGTCAATTCATTCTTAATGTGTTCTATCAGAATTCCTGCTCAAGAGAATCCAAGTTCATATTAAAGAGCAGTGTTGAATAGTTCTTCTTTCTGCATGGTTTGAACCAATATTACCTAAGTGGTCAGGAGTCATAACATCAGAGAGAAAACAAAGTTACAATATAGTTTAATAAAATAAAGGATCACTTTCTGATTTGTTTACACAATAACTCTAAAATATGAATATAGTGTGCCCAAAATGTCCTAGGTCAGACACAAAAAAACATACATGTTTAGATGTTTCTAAAATATTGGAATGTATCATCCAATAAAGAACTGCACAAAAGACTCCAGTTTCAATGGCAGCTATTTGCTAATATTCCTGTTCGCCTTCGTAAGCACCCTTCAGAAATAAATACAGATTCTTTCCATTTTACACGTGACAAAGGTGTGTGTGTGTGTGTGTGTGTGTGTGTGTGTATGAAAGATGACTAAAAAAGGTTAAAGAGGCCCCAGGGATGTTCAAAAGGTTTCAAAAGCAGGCTAATAGAAATGTAAATAAAATTTGTAGGGATAAAAAATTGAACTAAGCTTCAAAGAAAAAGCCAGAGAAAAGAGCTGCATAAGTCACAGGTTTGAGAGGAGTAGAGATGAGTCCAGCTACAGACATGAAAGGCAAGTACTAGTTCCAGAAAAGTAATGGATAGATGGACAGACGGACGGACAGATGGATGGTTGGATGAATGGACCAATGGATGGATGGCAGGTCCAGATGAATTAATATTATGATGGTCAAACAACTATTAAGTAAGCTACTGCAACAGTGGTTACCAAACTGGCATTAAGTCCCAGGGACATTCATGAGTTCTTTGACTGCATGTCCTTAAAGAACATACCTTGACAGGTAGTGGTGGTTTCCACATTGTAATGTTTATGTCTACCTCTTTAGGGGGTCCAAATGAATTATTTTTTTCTTGCTCTGGTATAAACAATAAGACTTGGGCCTAGTTTTTCTGACGTGATTTTAATACTTGTATGTGTCCCTACATTTTCAATTTACTTTGACAAATTTATAGGGTGTTGCTCTATCTACACCAGTGAATAAGTCATTTATTAGTGTGTGCCGTGTGGGTGGTGCTACACAAACAGTGCCCTTCACAAATCCACCTAGGAGTACAGTCACACTCCATCCTCAAAATGAAATCAAAAGTTGCATTTAAATGGGATCTCTCAAGACAAGACACAGTCTGGGGAAAGAGCATTCCGTTTTACACAATGTATACTAACTTACAGTAGTAGGGCGCTATGCAAAATCTAAATCCTATTTAACAATAGTGTCTTGAAAAGTAATTCCAAGAAAAATATGAGCATATGCTCTACAGCTTTTTTAAATGCAAATGAGTTAAAATTTTGTAAAACACCAGTGTATACTCTGGTGTAATACAAAGGAGATATATTTTGAAAAAGCTTCTGACTCAGAGCCACACATTTTAATGACTACCTTGACCAGTCAGTTATGAAATTCTGCAGTGTTTACCAGCATTTCTATTATTTCTCCCTTTGACCCATTACAGAGAAGTGTCATCTTCTCCATCACCATGCTTCATCATGCGGTGAGAGATCTGTTTTACAGCATTTTAGTTTAGTCTAGTTTTGTAGTTTAAAAGATTTGTTTTATTATTATTATTTTGTCTGTGGCTTGGCCTATTTTGAGGTTTAGACTTGTAGTTGTGTTTGGTCTTAAATTATTAATTATATAAAGGCTTATATTAATTTATGTTCCTTGGCTTATGGCTTAGGCTTTTTGTTCGTTTTTGTATCTTAACTTATTTTTATTAATTTGTCTTGTCACGTGGCTTGTAGTTTATTTGTATTTTATTATATGTTATTTTTGGGTGGCTGGATCACTTTTTTGTGACTGTATTTTTTTATTTATGTTTGAATTTTTGCCTGCTTTTTAAATCAGGGATCTTTCTCCCTGTTTCTAGCATCTCTCCCTTTACTACAGCTTTCATCTAGAGACTTTCATATTAAGAACAAATCAGGTTGCACCATATCTCTCTTCTCTGAACAACAACAACAACAAAAAAATGAATGTGCTTTTATATAAAATGAATTCTAAAGAGTCTGAAAATCTTTAGTACTGCCATCAAGATCTTCAAAGACAATACTCAGAATGTATCACCAATCCCCTCTCCCACTAAAATGCCCTTCTCTTCACATTGCATTACCATATACACATCATAAGATGCATTCTTCATTCATATTAGACTAGTCAAGAAAGTCATATTAGTAAACAAAACAGGGAAGGATCTAAAAGTCTAAGATTTTAGAATATATTTTGGAAGCAATTTACAAAATTCAAAGCAAATGGTCTATAAACAAAAGCAAAGACCTTTGGTGGGTCAGTTACACTGGAAAATAATGATGTTCTCAGTGTCTCGCTATGTTCACCTTTGTCCCTCACACCGCATTCTTTGTGTAGGCTCCACTCCTTGGAAAGGGGACAATGTCTCTGCAGGTATTAGTTTCCAGGGGCTCTGAAATTAGACATCACAAATCATGCTTTAAATATGGCGCTGATAAATCAGCTCCGTTTCTGTTGTTGTTATTGTTGTTTTCCTATGAGTTGGAACAGAAGTCCTAAAACTGGTTTCCAACCATAATGGAAATGGAAGGACTTCAGTCCTGAGGCTAGGTGAAGAAGAACAGGTTCACTGGTGACGTCAATACAACCCCAGTCACGTAGTGAAATGGGCATAAGTGGGCTCGCTCCAACATGCTGTCACAAGATACAAAGGTATGAGTAATAAAACATTGATAACACTCATATTACTGACAAAAGTGGCTAAAAACTGGCTAGTGGTTGGACATTTGAAATTTATTCATGAGAAAGGCATTTCCCTTAATAGCAACATCAGAAGAAAAAAACATAGTGCAGGCTGACCATGACTACAGAACATATACAGAATAAAGTTTGGGGGAATAAATGATAGAAGTTCACACTGAGTGCCAACATGAATGAGACAAGGACTCTGCAAATATTGAGAAGGTAGGGAAAGACACTTTCCCAAATTACCAGGTTTGTTGAGAGTCTACCTGAAGCTCTTTGTGATTCCTGGAAAATTTGTATTTTCTTATTACTGCACTATTTTTTACATGTCCATAGCCATCCCTGTCAACCACTGCATATAAGCCAAACTCTAGCACAGTTAATGATAGTAGGCACAAGGATACTGTGAAATTATTCAGTAATTATTTAATGGATAATTTGGATTTAGTTCTTGCATATTAAATTTTACAGGAACGATCTATTTAATCTGTATAAGGCTCCACTTCTTCATCCGTGCAGGATATAATAGCACAGTCCTGCCCCTGATGCTCTGAAAATCGCATAAGGATGTGTCATCTACTGCCAAATTCAAATGGTTGATTTACTGACACTAAACACTGTTCTTCATTCTTTGATTAAGAAGCTAGTCCATTCTCTTTCTTATTCACAGTCTTACTATTTTTAAGTATTAACACATTTTACCTTTTACTAGCATGTAACAACTGTGCATAGTAACTTGGGAGACTGTAATTTCAACATACGGACCGCTCAGTCACTGCTCAAATCAAAGTAACAAAAGTGGTCCTTGTATTTGAAGCCTAGAGCTTCCTTCTAGAGATCTTCATAAAATATGTAATAGGCTGTTTTAAACCTTAGTTTAATGAGGGACATCAGAATATAACTCTTGCACTGTGGCTTGGGTACCTGTTATCCCTTATTTGGCTTTGAGAAGTTTACAGTGTCAGAGGAAAAATTTAACAAACATAAATTGGGAATTAGCTACAAAGAATAAGTTGAGCCTATATAGGTCCCTGGCTATATTTTAGAGATCAATCTTATTTTACCTTAAAAATAATGTTACCATGTTTCGATTATTTCTCCTTACAACTCACTTTTTACTTCCTTCCTGCAAACTAGTTTGAGTATTTATCTATTCATCTGATGAGTTTCCTGTGCAAAACAAGATACAAGCTTCACTCCTTCTCATAGCATGTTTGAAAAATGACTCTGTTTAGAACTTAGTGGGAAAAGAATGTTGCTAGAATATTAAAGCAGCACAGATGATTAAAATATCACACCTTGCCTGTTTCATTGGCAAGCAGAGTGAGAGAACAAAGATGAAATATTAACATGTGCTTTGCACATGAGTGTGGGGGGGAGAACTTGAAAAACAATTTTATTGGATTTTTACTTATATTTGGTATTTTGAAAATTTGTATAACTTATTTTGGTGCTTCTCCAAAATAATAGTTTGTACTACACAGATATGAAATATATAGCAGTTAAACTTTATACAGAATGTTAAGTTTTTTAACCAAGACATGAATACAAAATA
The DNA here is from genome assembly GCA_033318265.1 of Phyllotis vaccarum. Taxonomy (NCBI): domain Eukaryota; kingdom Metazoa; phylum Chordata; class Mammalia; order Rodentia; family Cricetidae; genus Phyllotis; species Phyllotis vaccarum. The sequence goes on along the minus strand of JARWLC010000001.1, from coordinate 166,494,117 downwards.
ATTTTTCTCTTAGTATTTATGATGTGTGTATTGAGTTAGCAGATTTGAAATTAATATGCCTAGCTGTTGATGATTCAAAATTAAATATTCTTTTATTATATCTAAATATATAAATCCACAAATCTACTTTTATTTGGCAAGATCAAGCAAATCACCATATACATATTTTAAAACAATGATTTCATGTGCTGTGACATCTACTGATGTCACAACTCTGCAGCCTTTACCACAGTCTCCTGTTTGAGTATTTTCACCATCCCCAAAAGGAGCTCCACACTCATTGGCACCTTATCCCATTCCTTCTCCACGCACCTCAAAATTATTACCTGTTTTCTAGCCACACAGATTTGCCTACTCTGGGCATTTCGTGAAAAAGAAAATAAAATCATATAATATGTGGCCACATCTTTCTTTTTAACTTTCTATTTATTCTTTGTGGTTTTTATGGCATGCATCTTGATCCCATTCACCTCCCTATCCCTTCAGATCTGTCCTCTGTCTTTGCAACCTCCATCTTCAAAAATAAGAGAAAATTAAATTTAAGAAAGAAAAAAAGAAAAACTCATTGTGGAAGCTGTAGTGTGACACAGTGAGGGCCACAGTATATCCTTTAGTCCACACATCTTTATTTACAAGTCTTTGTTTGCAAAGAGTCACGAGTCTAAGTTTGAGGCCTCTGGCTTCTGCTACATTATTGATACTGGGCCCTCACTGGGACTCCTTTTGGATATCCTGTTGTTGCCCTGTCATGGATGTTCAGTAAGAGCCGCCCTTTTAAAAGCAAGATCTCCAAAATCTGCCCCCTCCTCTTTGTGTGTATGTGTGCTGTGTTTCCTTAGGAGCTCATTTTATTCTTCCTTTCTTCTTTCCTCCTCTTCCTCTTCTTGTTTCCTCTGCCACTATAACCATAACCCCTCTGTTAATCATAATCACCTACAATAAGCTCTTTCCTACTTAGAAACAGCCGTTCAGTGTCTCCTGCTATTCGTTGCTGCTTTCTGCTGCATTTCTGGCATCCTGCATCCATAGAAACCTGCCACCAGATAACTGGGTTTACGTGAACCATACCAAAATATGCTCAAAACCCTAACAAAGGAGATCCTCTAGCTTTGAATTTGCAGAACCTCTTCACTTGCTTCTGCAGGTCATTTATAGATGAATGCTGGGGTGGGCCAACTCGTAGACCTGGTTATGGACCTGGGTGGTGACAGGCTTGGTCAGCCCGCCAACGCAACCCCCTCCTGACCATCAAAGGGAGCTCTCCAGTACTCCTTCTGCTAGGTCACACTATATATCAAGGAGCAAGGATGGGGCTGTTTCATACCTTCAGGGCACCTCTATGGTGCTGCCCAGATGAGGTACGGAGCCCACTTTTCCCTGTGCTGCAACTGGTAAAGGGGGAGACAGCTCTCCCACCTGCCATATGGCAAAGGGCCGGGGATCAGGAGTCATCTTCCCCTTGACCTTGCCGCCTCATAGCAGGAAAGGAGACTGGGACCAGCTCTCCCACTCTCACCCCTCAGGGTCAGCTCACCTGCCCCACTTCCACCCACACACCAACAGAGTCAGCTCTACTGTGCTGCCTAGGCCAGATGAAGGGCCTTCACTCTAGTACTGCAGCTGGTAAGGGGCAGAGAGATATGTGGCCAATTCTATTGGATTCTTCATTTACCAGTTTTTAAAGTTCATCTATTTTATGTTTTGTACAAATTGTTGATTTTTTGGATAAATAACATTATATTGTATGGGTAATTTCTTACTGTTCATTAATGTGAACACCCTGCTTGTTTCTGTTTGCTATTATGAATGAAGTTTCTGTGAGTAGGATACACTTGATTTTGTGTGGGTATGCTTTCGTTTCTTTGGGGTGCACTTCTAAAAGTCCAGTTGCTGGGTCATAAGCTAACTCTTTCCTTAACCATTTCAGAAACTGCTGCATTGTTTTCAAAGCTAAGGAAGGTATTGCCTTCCTCACAGCAATACCTGAAGATTAAAATCACTCAGCACCCTACAAACACTGTCACTTCCTGCCTGTTTGCTTGCTTTATTGTTCCATTAAGCCACCCTAGTGAGCATGAATTATCTCGCTGTGAATTTTGATTTGCATTTCTTTGTTGGATAATGATGTTGAGCTTCTTCTCATGAGTTTATGGACCAAGGAGTTTGACTGTTTTATTGAGGTTGTTTTTATGCTGTGAAGAAAGGTTTTTTTGTTTTGTTTTGTTTTGTTTGGTTTGGTTTTTTTTTTTTTTTTTTTGCACATTCTGGGATAACACAGCCTTGGATACGTGATTTTGTTGTTTTGTTTTTTGTTTTAGGTTTATTTATTTATTATTATTCTGAAGTTTGTCCTCTCAATGTCTTGATGGATTCCTTTGTGACAAAGCACCATGTGTTTAATGTTGATGAAGTTTAATACACTGAGGTAGTGGAATGTAACTGGCCTCTATACTGTCACAAAGAGTGACACTACTTTTTTAGAATGAGTACAGCTCTTTGGAGAGAATGTGTTACTGTGGGGCTGGGCTGTGAGGTTTCCTATGCTCTGGGTATTAAGAGCCAAGTGTCTCCGTTGACTTCTTGTTGCCTGAAAGATGTAGGACTCTCAGCTGCTACTCCAGCACCATCTGCTTGCATGATGCCAGACTTTCTACCATGATAAAAATGGACTGAACCTCTGAACTGTAAGCTAGCCACGCCAGTTAAATGTTTTACTTTATAAGAGTTGCCATGGTCATGATGTCTCTTCAAAACAATAAAAATGCCTAAATAAGACATAAGTCTCTTTTAAGCACTTACAGTTTTTGGTGTTATACCTAAGACCACTCTATTTAATCCAAAGTCATGACTTTCTCCAACATTGTATTCTATGTTGGCCAAAATATAAGAATTTTAGCTCTTTTATTTAAATCTATAATCTACTTTGGATTATTGTGTTTAAGAAGAGAGTAGAACTTACTATTGTATTGTGAACAATCAATTGTTCAAATACCATTTGTTCAAAACTGTTTTATCCTAATCAAATTCTTTGGATAAGCTAATATAAATTGCATTATTTTACATATATCAGGTGAGGAATCAAAAGTTCTTCCATCACCAATATTAGCAAACAGGTCAATAAAAGCTCAGCCTAAATCCCCCTTCAGTTCCTAGAAACTGGCAAAAGATGTTACCCAAAAAGACATCTGGGCTGGGCCCTAGCATAACTGCAGAATGTTCCAACACTGGGGCCAGTCAAATACAAATCCATATACTACCCTGAACTACCCTGAACAAAAGCCAAGTTAAGCAACTGCAGACTGTTCCAACCTAGGGCTAGTCAATAGAAACCCAATCCTGACCCATTCTGACCATAGGTCAAGTTAGCTATCAAAACGAACATGTTCCCTCATTTTACCTCCCAGTTCATGGTTTTTGCCTGTAAAAGATACATGTATTCTCAATTCAGGAACTTCTCTTGGCCTCACTATACTGAGTGTGTAGACGAGATCGTCGCCTGGCTTGTATTGCACACTCAATAAACCTGGCATTTGCATTTCAGATTCCTCGGACTCCAGTGATGTCTCTAAGGGTCATTCTCTGGAATAAACATTTGGGGGCTCACCCAGGACCTCCAGAGACCCCACAGGGACCCCAGGGATTTGAAGGTCCATCAGCTGTCTTAAGAGAGAGAGCTCAGTCTTTCTCTCTGTCTGTTTGTCACTTTCAGCTTGTGACAGTCACTGCATTTGTATTTTGCAGGGTCTCACTGTGGCAGACATGCCTGAACAGTGATCCTGACGGGGGAGAAAGACATCTTGAACCCTACTATGGGCAAAGGGCCGATGGACACTGAGCCATTTGAGGCTACCCCTGAGGTGACCCTTTTATTTGCCCCTACCAGGAGGCATTTGTATTGGTGAAATTTGGCCAGTCCGTGAGGAGCTAAAGAGTAATTTGTGCTTTGTTCCAGGAAAAATTTTTGAGAGTCTTTGTGTAATTTTTTTTGTATTTTTTGTGTGGTTTTGTGTGTGTGTGTGTGTGTGTGTGTGTGTGTGTGTGTGTGTGTGTGTATGTGTGTGTGTGTATGTGTGTGTGTGTTTTCTGTTTTTTGTGTGTGGGTTTTTTTTCTTTTTTTTTTCTTTTTTTTTTTCTTTTTTTTTTTCTTTTTTTTTTTTTCTAATCAGTTTGCTGTCGCAACTTCTTGGCATCCATTTTCGTTTGGGTCTCTCTTCATCTCTCACTATGGGGAATAACCTGCCTTCATCCGTAAACTTAACTCTTGCTCATTGCCATGATGTCCAGGATACTGCCAGTAAGAATAGTGTTATTGTCAAGAAACAAAAGTGGATCATCTTTTACTCTGCACAATGGCCAACCTTCAATGTTGGCTGGCCAATCTGGGACACGTTCAACTTGAAGCAATACAGCAAGTCAAAGAGATTGTCTTCTGGTCTCAATATGGCAATGCAAATCAGGTTCCCTACATAGTTACTTAGAGGAGACTAATAGATAGTCTAGAGGGCCCCCTCCCTTGCATTAAACCTTTTTCACCTTCCCAGATGCCTGCAGTTCTGCTCACCAAATCAAGGACTGATCTTGCTGGGAGAAACATGAGAAACTGAAATCTTTCCCCCTCCCTGCTCCCCCAGACAGCCACCCACTGCTCCACAGTCGCAACCTGCTCTGGCACCAGTACACCTCCCATAGGGATTCAGAGGGGAGGGCAGGCCAGCACAAATCACCCAGAGCCAAAGGGGGGAACCCCATAACCTGATACCATGGTGGCTCTACCCCTCTACAATGACAATGGGAATCAACCCCTTCATTACTTCATTACGTTCATCCTTTGCCACCGGTGATTTATATGATTGGAAGGCCCAACATACTCCATTTTCTAAGGACCCCTAGGATTTAATTAACTTATTAGAGACCTTCCCTTTCACCCACCAGCCTACTTGGAATGACTGCCAGCAATTGTTAGGGGTCCTGATCACCATGGAGGAATGGAGCTAGATCTTGGAGAATGCCCAAAGATTGGTGCCAGGTCCCATGGGGGTCCCATTGGTAAACCAGGTCCTGATAACAACAACCTTTCCCTCCACTTACCACACCTGAGACTACAATATAGCAGAAGGCAGGGAGCATCTCCAAAACTATCGCCAGGCTCTTTTGGCAGGTCTGAAAACAGCAGCATGAAAGCTGGCCAATATGGTCAAAATTTACAATGTTAGACAGGGTACAGACAAAAGCCTATCTGCCTACTTAGAAAGACTAATGGAAGCTTTTAAACAATACTCTCTCTATGACCCAGAGTCAGAGGAAGCAGAACAAGTGGGTTTTTTTAGCCTACATTAACAAGCTGCTCCAGACATTCTTAAGAAGCTGCAATCTCTAGAAAGACTAGGAGAGAAGAACCTCTGGGAGTTAGTGGCAGTGGCAGAAGGAGATACAATAAAAGAGAGACAGAGGATCAGAAAGAGGACAGAAAGCAGAGAGAGAGACAAGACAGAGAGGATAAAAGAGAGAAGAGACAAGAAAGGCACCTTTCCAAGATACTGGAGAAACAACAAGCCCAGTTGGAAAGAGTACCGTTGTCAGTGGAGGCTGGAGACCGATTGCAACAGACTCCCCAGGGCAGGTGGGTAAGAACCAATGTGCCTATTGTAAGGAAGAAGGACACTGGGTGAGGGAATGCCCCAAGAATAAAAACCGAGGCAAACCGAAGGAGCCAAATGGACACATATCCACCACCCTGGCAGCCTTAGAAGAAAATGATAGTGACTAGAGGGGACAGGGCTCAGTCCCCCTCCCCAAGCCCAGGGTAACCCATAAGATGGGGGGAAGCCAGTCCAGTTCATGGTAGACACTGGAGTGAAGAGTTCTGTGCTCCTTGCCCTGAATAGTCCACTCACAGAAAGACAAGCCTGGGTACAAGGGGCTACAGGCACCAAGCCCTATCAATAGACTACTGAAGGACAGTAGACTTAGAGATGGGATGGGTAACCCACTCATTTCTAGTCATTCTTGAGTGCCCATACCCACTACTGGGGTTGGATCTGCTTGCAAAAATGAAGGCTCAAATTTGTTTCTCAGAAGAAGTCCAAGGGACCCACCTGTAGTAGTGGGGTTTCTCGGGTCCCAGGTGGCCAAGACCCACAGACCTGCCGCCCAAGCACGCTTAGCCGCCCAGCCGCCCAGGCCCCCAAAAATGACTCAGACACTTATATTAACTTTACGCTGTTTGGTCTATGGCTCAGGCACATTGCTAGCTAGCTCTTACATCTTACATCTTAAATCAACCCAATGGGAGAGCCAGTTCAAGTCATGCTAATCATCCCCCTGGATGAGGAACATAGATACCACCAGAGTGCGCCAGAAGCAGAACTCCAGATCCAGGCCTGGCTCCAAAAGTTTCCCCTTGCCTGGGCCAAGACTGGGGGATGGGACTGGCAAGACACCACCCTTCTATATTTATAGAATTAAAAGCAAATGCTGACCCAGTTAAGGTCTGCCAGTATGCCATAACATTGGAGGCCAGAGAAGGAATCATGCCTTATATCCAGTGGCTACCAGAACAAGGGGTTCTGTGTTCCATGCAATCGGCCTGGAACACCCCTTACTCCCTGTAAAGAATCCCCACTCCAATGATTATTGGTCAGTCTAGGCCTTAAAAGAAGTGAACAAGTGGGTGGTTGACATTCACCCCACTGTGCTGAACCCCTACACCTTGCTCAGTACACTACACCCTAGAAAGAAATGATATATCATCTTAGACCTGGAAGATGCCTTCTTTAGCCTCTCTTTGGCCCCAAGCAGTCAAGCATACTTCACTTTTGAGTGGCATAATCCCAAAGTCAGAATCAGCACACAACTCACCTGGACCTGACTAGCACAAGGTTTCAAGAACTCCTCTACCGTCTTTGACAAGGCATTGCATGAGGACCTGGGTGAGTACCATACGAAGCACTCCCAGATCACCCTCTTGCAGTACATGGATGACCTATTGGTAGCAGCCAAGACATATGAAGATTGCCTCATGGGAATGGAGAATCTCTTGAAGGTACTGGGAGACTTGGGGTATTGAACATCTACGAAGAAGGCTCAATTGTGCAGGTCCTGGGTCACATATCTAGGGTACATCCCAGAAGGGGAGCAGAGGTGGCTCCCAGAAGCCTGCAAAGAAACTATGCTCAAAATACCAACCCCCAGGACAGTGAAACAAGTTTGAGAATTCCTGGGGACAGCAGGATGGTGTAGACTGTGGATACCAGGGTTTACTGAAGTGGTGAAGACTCAATATGAGGCCATAAAAGAAGGCCCCCACGTGATCTGGGGCAAAGAAAGGCAGGCCACATTTGATACCCTCAAGAAGAAATTATTAGAAGCCCCCACTTTAGGATTGCCACATAGCCATAAACCCTTCTGTCTGGATGTCGATGAACACCAGGGCATAGCAAAAGGGATTCTAGCCCATACCACTGGGCCTTGGAAAAGACATGTGGCCTATTGTCAAAGATATTGGATCCAGTGGCAGCTGGATAGCCACCCTGCCTGCATATTATTGTAGTAATGGCCCTGCTGGTCAAAGACACAGATAAATTAACTTTGGGAAAAGTCTTGCAATAACCACCCCTACACATTAGAATCAGTGCTCAGGCAAACCCCCTGATTGATGGTTGAGCAATGCATGGGTATCCCACTGTCAGGCACTACTTCTTAACCCTGCTAGAATAACCTTTCAGCCACCTGCAACCCTTAATCTGGCAATGCTGCTGCCAGATCTGGATCTGGAAGCGCCCCTGCACGATTATTCTGAGATACTGTCCCAGGTCCACTGCATAAGGCCAGACTTGCAAAATGTTCCACTGTCAGATGCTGAGGTCACCTGGTTCACAGACAGGAGTAGTTTTGTCAGAGACAGACACAGGTATGCAGGGGCCTTGGTGAATACTACTGATGCCATTGCCTAAGCCACAGCCTTACCCTCTGGCACCTCAGCACAAAAAGCAGAACTAATTGTTCTAATGAAGCCCTAGAAATGAGTAAAGAAAGGAAGATTAACATCTACACTGACAGAAGTTTTGCTTTTGTCCTCTTGTACTTTCACGGGGCAATTTACCTGGAAAGGGGGCTATTAACTGCAGGAGGAAAGGCCATAAAAAATAAATCAGAAATATTGGGCTTACTGGAAGCCGTCTGATTTCCCAAGAAGCTAGCCATCATGCATTGTCCTGAACACCAAAGACAGAGAGACTTAATCTCCCAGAGAAATAATTGGGCAGACAAGGCTGCAAAGGAGGCAGCCACAAAACACCAATGCTGCCAGTTGTAGTTGACCCCAGTCTAAGGGAATTGCCCTGTTGACTGGATTATAACAAAGAAGAGGAAACATGGGCGGCCCAACAAGTGGGAGCTTACAAATAGGAGGGATAGTGGCACCTGCCCAATGGAAAGATCTTCCTGCCACAACTCTTTGGTAAAAGACTACTCAAACACATACACCAAGCATCCCACATGGGGACCTGAAGGATGCAGGAACTGCTCCAGAGCTCCCCCTTAAGACTCAGACAAGCCAGCAGGCTCATCCAGGAGGTGACCAAGAGCTTTCAAGCTTGAAGGGTCACAAATGCCAGTCCCTTGAACCATGAAGAAGAAAACTAACTGACTTCAAGGAACCCTACCTGGTACACACTGGGAGGTTGATTTCACTGAGATTAAGCCAGGGAATTTGGATATAAGTACTTGTTAGTGTTTATATATACCTTTCCTGGATAGACTGAAGCTTACCAGACAAAGCATGAGACAGCCCATGTTGTGGCCAAGAAGATTCTGGAAGAACTGGTACCCAGGTTTAGATTTCCATTTATGATTGGGTCTGACAATGTGCCAGCTTTTGTCTCTCAGGTAAGCCAGGGAATAGCCACTGCACTGGGGGCCAAATGGAAATTCCATTGTGCACACACCCCTAGAGTTCAGGACAGGTAGAAAGGATGAATCAGACCCTAAAATAGACCCTCATCAAATTAGCCTTGGAGACTGGTGGGAATTGGTTGGCACTTCTCCCCTTTGCCTTGTTCTGAGTCCAGAACTCACCCTACCAGTTGGGATTGACCCCCTTTGAGATCATGTATGGAAACCTTCCTCCTCTCCTCCCTAGCCTGAACACAGAGTTAGTGGCCCACCTTGATGACCAGGACCTCTTACTGGCCCTCCAAGGCTTGGTGAAGCTCTGGCCTCAGTTACAGGCTATTTACACGTCTGCCCCCCCCCCACACCCCACAGATTCCACCCTGGGGACTGGGTATTAGTCCAGAGACACAGCACTGGATCCCCGGTGGAAAGGGCCCTTCCAAGTGATCCTCACCACTCCAATCATTCTTAAGGTAGACAGGATTGCATCCTGGGTGCATCACTCCCATATCCAAAGCACCATCCCGTTCAACCTACCTGTTGGGTAGGAGGCCAGATCAGACCCAGAAAAGCCCCTGAGGTTGATTGTCTGCAGGAAGAATGGGCCACCTTGGCACACCCCACTTGCCATGGATGCTGATACTGCTCTAGGTGCCTCTCATCCTAGAAACTGACAACCCCCACAGACCTATGAACAAGACGTGGACACTGACGGTACCAAGCACTGGATTGACTCTACCACTAGCTAACAATGTTCTCAGTGGGTTCCTGCTTCCCTAAACTTCCCTTTTACCTTCACCTCCTAGCTGAGGACTTGGGAGTCTCCCCAGAGACAATGGTCCACAGACAATGGCACGTTTGCCCTGGGGGCAGGAAAGATAGAACCTGTGGGAGTACGACAGATTTCTTCTGTGCCAGTTGGGGATGTGAGACTAGTGCCTCTAACTGGAACTTTTCAAGCTGGACCTTGTTTGATTTGCCTGGGCTGCCCCTCACTCAGGTAAGAAAATATTCCCTTTGTGTCCCAATGTCGCCATTACCTTCACAGAGACAGGAAAGAAGCAAAACTGGCTGGTAGCCAAGCCTTGGGGTCTTCAGCTCTATGAACCGACTGGGTCTGATTATGGGATCATGCTCTCTCTAGGAGTGAGAATTACATTCCCTAAGACTCCAGTAGGACCTAACCAAATTTTGAACCCCAAGCCAACCCAAACTCACTTTAACAGGGACCCACAGCCACTGTCAACATTCGCAACCCTGGTAACTACTCTCATTGGAACTCTTACTCCTTTTCCACTAAGTCCAACAGATGAAAACCCAATGATTTCCTTATTTCAGAAGTCCTTCTTACTTTTAAATTCCGCAAACCAGATTTAATATCTTCTTGCTGGCTCTGTTATGACACACAGCCCCCCCCCCTTTTATGAAGGAATAGCAGTCATGAGCCAATATAATGTTACTACCAACTCTCAGCAATGTCAGTGGGAGGCCAAGACCTCTCTGATGCTTCAGCAAGTAGAAGGGTGGTCTTATGTATAGAACAAGTTCTGCCAAAATACCATGCCCACTGCAACCTTTCCCAATCACTTGGAAACTATACTGGCTACCTACTTCCCATAGATGACACCTGGTGTGCATGCTGGTCCTTAAAAAAAAAAACTCAAGAATTTTGTATCCTACTTAGGGTTGTTCCCTGACTCCTGTACCTCACAGAGAAAGAAGGTCATGATCTGATCTAACCTCCCACCACAGTAGTAAAACAGAGCCAGTCATTATACTAACCCTTTCAATATTGCTTGGGGCTAGTATGGCAAGACTAGGGACAGGGGCAGTTCCCTCATTACTCAACAGCAGCATTATGCCTCTCTAAGATCGTCCATTGATGAAGATATAGAAAAATTAGAAAATTCCATCTCCCATTTACAAGAGTCCCTCAGCTCCCTGGAAAAAGTAGTTATGCAAAATAGGAGAGACTAGACCTCCTTTTTCTCCAGCAAAGGGGTCTATGAGCTACCTTGAGAGAAGAATGTTGCTTCTATGTAGATCATTCAGAAGTCAACAAATTATGGCCAAAGCTTGGGATGGGCTATTAAAGAGGAGGCAAGAGCTAGAAGCCAACCAGAGCTGGTTTGAGTCATGGTGTTTGAGGTCCCCCTTGTTCACCACCTTGATTTCTGGAATTATAGGCCCACTAATTATCTTGTTACTCCTGTTTACCTTTGGGCCATGTATTCTTAACAAGTTAGTCCAATTCATGAAGCAGCAACAAGGCACTATCCAGCTGATGGTGCAAAGGGCTATACAACAATAGGCACCAAGAATTCAAGGTACACCTTCAGTGAAATGGAACCCCCTGATTCTTACAAACTATTGACTAGGAATTCATGATTGACTCCTGGTAGAAAAGAAGGGGGAAATGGGGAACCAAAAGTTCTTCCATCACCCATGTTAGCAAACAGATCAAGAAAAGCTTAGACTAAATCCCCCTTTAGTTCCAAGAAACTTGCAAAAAATGTTATCCAAAAGGACATCTGGACTGGGCCCTAGTCTAACTGCAGAGTGTTCCAACCCTGGGGCCTATCAATACAAATCCATATACCATCCTGACCCACTACCCTGACCAAAAGCCAAGTTAATCAACTTCAGAATGTTCCAACCCCTGGGGCCAGTCAATAGAAACCCAATCCTGACCCACCCTGACCATAAGCCAAGATAGCTATCAACCCAAACCCATTTCCTCATTTTACCCTAGTTCATGGCTTTTGCCTATAAAAGATACATGTGTTCTCAACTCAGGAACTCCTCCTGGCCTCACTGTGCTGAGTGTGTGAATGAGTTCCCTGCCTGGCTTGTACTGGGCACTCAATAAACCTTGCGTTTGTATTTTGGATTCCTTGAACTCCGGTGATCTCTCTGGGGGTCGTTCTCTGGGCAGAACACAGGTATTCTGCTTAGAAGTATTTCTATGTACCACATGCATGTCTTGTGGTCATAGAGACAAGAAAAGGGTGATATGCCCAGAAACTGGCATTACAGATGGTTGTAAGAACAACTTATGTGTAGTGGTAATTGAATTTAGATCCTCTGGAAGAGCATATATATATATATATATGATGTAACTAAGACAATGTGTACTCCGGTATGCACTCTGCATCTCCAACCCAAATCAAGACTTAAAAATAAATAATGGAAAAAACTTTATTTGATCTAAAATTTTTTGTCCACAAAGGGTTTCTATAGTTCAATAATCATATAAAATATTTAGATAATATATCATTCAAAACCTTTAAGAGGCCTTTGATAAATTTTTATAATAATGTGCATATGGGAAAAGTCTTAGAAATATCATTGAATGACTTGAACGTTGCTCAACAGGTTTGTCGCTGCTAGGCAGAAACCTGAATGTTGTAGCTAATTGTGAACCTTAGAGTTTATGAAGCATCGAGTCTCATGTCAATTACCTGAGAAGTTTTTTTTTTTTTTTTTTTTTTTTTTTTTAAGTTTTAGTAGGCTCTCAAAGCAGGTTTAATGTAAAAGCACACATTTCAGGGAATATTTATAACAACTTAAATAGTTACACATATTTTTCATGAGATTTGTTTTGTTTTGTTTTGTTACCAAACGTGCAACAACAAAGAAATTCAAATAAATGTGTGTGTGTGTGGGGGGGGGTGTGTGTATGCATTAGCATTGTAGTTAAATACACATTATATAAAAAGTCGCTAATATGTATCTGTAAAACAGCTGGAACAGATATATACCTTGGAAACACAGAAAAAGCTATGGCTCTGAGCGAAAAAGCATGAACATTTTTCCTATGTACAGAGAGTCATATATATAAATTGGACCAAGATATTTCTGCCCAAAGACAAACATCTTTATCTCTATAATTAGAAGATAACTAAAGCAGATTTAAAATCGTAAACCTGTGACAGTAAATGGTCAGTGCTCTACCAGCTTATCAGACCTCCATTAATCAGTCAATGTTACTCTGAACCCTTAAATTTTTAGTATAACAATCTTATAGATGGAGAAGGAAATCTGAAGTATTTTTTTTATTTTTATACACCTTAAATCATTTTCTAAGATCCTTAGAATTTGCTTAATTTTTTTATATTCTCAGACCTTTATGTAACTCTGAACACTTTTTTACATCTCAATTATCATAAACACACTAAGTTATTAAGAATAGTCACTATAAAGCACTATAAAGTTACACCCGAAACCTATTTATACTTCAATAACAAGACAGTGAGCAAGGCAAATCTGTCTTTTTAAAACAAGAGATCTAGTATCTGCTACTAACTAATGAACTAACAGGGTAGTTGTAGCCTTGAGGAAAGATCTAGTTGCCCTGCTGTTGCCAAGCTGACAAAATTACAGTTATTCTAGTCATCAGTGTCACCAGAGAGATAAGAAGGATAAATTATTGCAGGAAATGTAATCCAAATGCCCTATGTATCAATTAAAATGACAGAGGATAGTTTATTGTCCATTATCTAGACAGTCATCCCAGGTTCATGTGATGTTCATGGTGATGGGACAGAAGTACCAAGACAATATCACTTCTCAGCTGCCAGGACCAGAAGATGAGAGGTTTTCTTGTAGAGGAGGAACATGGGAGGAACTTATTGCACTAATTCTATTCAGAGCTATATATTGGCAAAAAGCTGAAATATCAGAGAGACAGAGACCAAACCAATGCCAATTCTCACCCAACCAACTCTTCAGACTGAATGGGATAGGTCCTGTCTCTACAAGTCCTCAGACTGACTGGGCACACAGGCAAAAGGAAGAACTTCTGATTTCTCCTCTTTAATCTTTCTTTTCCCATCCATCTATTTCAATTTCTAAATAAACTTTCCTAGTTCTAGAATTAAAGGAGGGTGCTACCACTGTCTGGCTCTGTTTGGTCTTGGAGGATCCTTTGGAGGATATCTGTCTCCCAAGTAATAAGATTAAAGGCATGAGTCATCATTCCTTGACTTTCTTGGTTTGGTTGTGGGTGACTCTGTCCCATAATATTTCTGATCATTTATATTAAATATACAATAGGTCATCACAGGGACTGACCACTTTTTCTAAACAAAGTGGGACAATCAACTCTCCAGTGTTCTGTTTGTCCACAGTTTGTACAGGGTCTTGGTGGTAGGCACAGAACTAGAGCTCTTTCCCAATGGTTAGCATTACTAGAATCCTAGTGGAGGCATAGTGCCCACTATAGTTTCAAAGACCTTAAGGATCACTACTAGAATCTGAGAGTATCTATCTGTCACAGTAAATTTGAACACATAAATGCTGTATTCAACAGATCTCTGAAAAGTTTGAGGACTATTATCTATTAATTATATCTGAGCTAAATAAATCTTGCTACTATAGGCTTTTTGGTTTAGCTTTACCTTAAAAGCATACACAGGAGGCTAAATAAAACTTTTCCTGTACTTAATTACATCAGTACTTAGCATGACTATAAATTTAGCTTTGAATTTATTAAAGCTTAATCGTTAACAGTTTATAATAAAAACAACAATTTCTGAACTGAATTTTTTTATTATTAATATAGTTCCTAGGAAGATTGGCAATGTTACTTTGCTGGTCCTTACATAGTGAACTATTACAGAACATAAAACTTCCCTGTATGATTCACTTTACCAAAAAAAGATACATCTTAACATTGCTAGGAAAAACAAAGTTAGATGTTCATTTGTAAAGCAGTCTCTGTTATCCTGGATAGATCTTAGGTAGGGAGAGATATTATGACAGTAGCTCTCAACTTTTCCAATGTTGTGACCTTTTAACACAGTTTTGTGAGCCCCAACCATAAAATAGTTCTTGTTGTGATTTTTACAACTATAATTTTGCAATTGCTATAAATTACATTGTAAATATCTGACATGCAGGTGACCCTAGACTACCCCTGTAAAAAGGTCTTTCAATACCCAAATGAAACTCATAGATTGAGAAATTTCCCCAAGTTCTTTACCAGATTGCTTAAGGTCATGGTCTTACTTCATCATAAGATAAGAATACCTCAGTCCCTAATGTTTAGTTGTGGCTCTATTTAGTCCTGGCCTTTTATAAAGATTGCATATTAATAAAGACATTATAATAAAATCTTACAAACTTAAAATATCTGATAAACTTATAAACTTAAATATTTTTAAAAGTCATTCTTTAAAAAATCCAGTTTTTTTTTTTATTTTTTTTCAAAACTCCCAAAATTTTCTCTTAGAGAAGTTTAAAATGTCTTAACTCTGTGTTTATTGAGTTAAGATACAGAGCAAAACCATAATCTGTAAAAAGCAAAACCAAGCTCCAACAGTGCAAACAATCTAGTGTCTTTGTGATTCCTGTGTTACAAACCTTGGCTATAATCAAGCTACATTTTTGTTTATGAATGAATCCCAGTGAAGCTTTAATACCTCATTAAACAAGCATTGTTTTTCAATCCTATCTTTTATAAAACTTGTACTGAAGAAAAGACAGGAATTATACAAAAGTCCTATCCCAGTATCTCCAGAGACATATTGTCTCTTTGGTTGACCCATAACATGTGTTTGCCCTTATTTAGGATGGTGGTGAAGCCACATAACATCTTCCTTCTCCAATCCTAGCAAAGATGGTAATCAGTCATGTATTGCATGTATCTCAAAACAGAATATGTCACATGGTTCCTTTAAGATTACCTATACAGAGACTTTATCAACCATGTGTTATGAACTTAAAAGTTAACTTTTTGTTACAGGACTTTAACTATCAGCCCTTTGCTATAAATTTTAAGTTAATGTTTTGTTCTGCAACCATACAAAATAATCAATAAACATACACAATAAACTTATAAGGCAATAATGCATTTAGCTGATGTGTTATTTCCTTCTCCATGACATACAGACTTTAAAAGCATACCTGTATATGAAAAAGGT
Source organism: Phyllotis vaccarum (assembly GCA_033318265.1). Taxonomy (NCBI): domain Eukaryota; kingdom Metazoa; phylum Chordata; class Mammalia; order Rodentia; family Cricetidae; genus Phyllotis; species Phyllotis vaccarum. The sequence continues at coordinate 166,478,302 of JARWLC010000001.1, read as the reverse complement.
AAATTATAATCTAATTTAGAGTCAGTCATTCAATAAAATAAAACAGAATAAAAAATAATTAATATTATCTATACCAAAATGATACTTTGTTCCCTGCTACAGTAAATCCAGTGGTCAGAAAATACAGAGATAAATTTTAAGCCTGTACTTCTGCCTAAAATAGTAACAGCTGAGCTATACTCAAAAAACACAGAACATAGTTAACTTGCACATTTAAGATTAGTCAGAAAGAACATGAAATTATCATTGTGTATTTATACATTCAAAACAGACAAACAAAAATATAAAACTTTCCTTACCTTCTCAAATGCCAGTTTTGGGGAGTGGGGTTATTCCACATGGGGATCTGGGTTTTATTTCAAAGCTACTCATTGAGACCCAAGCCTGGCTCACCCAATCCCATACCCATAAAGGTCTGGTGTTGGTCTAAGATATTAAGTTTTATTGCAGATGGTAAGCTCATGATCTACCCACCAGCTAGACCAAAGCAGGAAGCATAACAGCAAATTTGGTGAACAGCTTAAAGGAGTCATGGGTGCAGTACTCTCTACATTGCCCTAAGTCAGAACATATAATAATAGATACAGCCATAAGACAATTTGGTTCTATGGGAAACATAGAACCAAGATAACAACAGAAAACAGACAATGACATTTGACAGTTGAAATTCTCTTCTTCAGAGGTCCACCATTCATTATTGTACAACCCAGGTACCCAAGCACATATTAGGCTGGGCTACTCTGACTCTCCTTCCAATTCCAAATTCCCACTTGGCCTATCCAGATTCCTAGTTTTGTCTCCCAGTCCTGGAATGTCCATATAGTCCCTAGCTCTTGTGTGCAGTTTTGGACTTTTGTAGACCAACAATATGTCAGGCCTCTGGGTATGAAACTTTGTACTTTGAGTATTCACCAGTTGGTCTTCAGAGAGAGAATTTGGCTAGAATCCAAAATTAACCAGTAAGGTATGGAATGTCACCCTCTGCCCCTAATAGGTGCGCACAAATCTCATCAGGTCCTCCCTATTCTCAATTAGAGTTCCACATAACCATAATTCCAAAACCAGGGAGGAAATTGTCATAGAAAACTAGCTAACAAGGCTGCCATGACTTACCACAAAGGAGGGTTCCATAAAAAAAAGTTTGCTATCTCCTCCAAACATGGCTGTTTACTGCAGGGATAGAGTGAGGGTTGGGGAGTCTCTTGAGCTAGAGGAAAGAGCCTAGATTTAGATTTTGAATTGAAATTACCTCGCTGAGGCCTCCAAATGTTAACCTTGAGATTATCCAGATAAAAACCAATTTCACCGTTTAAGACAAATTTGAAGCAAGCTATTAATTAAGTACTCACCAAGACTGACTTTGGTCAGGATTACTTCATAGAAATTCTAGCAGAGTGACCATGAGACATGCATTATAGCAGTTTCTATGGAAAAAGCCATTCATCCACCATATTTTTCCATAATACATTTTTTATTGTTCAAGAACTACAAATTCCAGGATCCCAGGAAGTTACCTGGGCCTTGGGTGGGAGCAGATTTCAGGCTAATTTCTAGTCATACATGTCCCCAACTTCTCTCAGAAAGAGTGAAAAAATGTTACAACCCATATCACTAGGTAAAACTAGGAGCATTTTGTAGTGGTGCCAAGATGTAATCTTCAGTATGAATTTTTAATAATTGTTTTTATTTTTAGTTATATTTACAAATATGTGTGTATGTGGATGTCAATGAATGTCCCTGGTGCTAAAGTTATAAGTAAGCTGTTCAGTACAGGTGTTGGGAAGACAACTAAAGTTCTCTTCAAGGGGAGTATGTGTTCTTAACTACTAAGCCATCTCTCTAACCTCAGTAGGAGACATTAAAAATGAGTTCTATGTGTAGAACACTAGTCAGCCCTCTTCCTATACTATATTATTCATTTATCAATTAAGGTATTTTCAGATAAGATTTTAATTAATTCTTTGAAATCCCATACAGTGTATTTTGATTATATCCAGCCCCAATTCCTCCAAGATCTACTCTACCTTCCTGTACTATCCAATTTCATAATGTCTCCAAATATTTTATCAAGTCCAGTTTGTTCTCCCCAACTAATCTTTGGTGGAGATGCCTTCCCTGATGTGTGACAACATGTTAGGTAGCACATCATTAAAGTAAATTAATTTTCCCTGTCCCAGAAAAAAAAATTGTTAATAGTTCTTCTTTTAGGGATGGGACTTTATGCCTACCTTTCCCTCTTATGCTTGGATTTTTGTCAGGCTTGAGCTTTCAACTTTTCTGTTGTAGCCAGAAAACAGTTTCCTTGAAGTAGCCTACCACCTGTGGCTGTTATGAACTTTGTTTCCTTTTCTGCAATAATTCCCAAGCCTTCAAAAGGTATAGTATAAGATTGACATTTCATTTAAGCCTAGCACTCTAAAATATTTCATTCTCTTCACATTGTCCAGATGTAGGTCTCTGTGTTTACTGACATTTCTCCAAAAAGAGAGATACTTCTTAGATGAGGGTTGAGACATCGTTCATTAGAAGTAATCTTTACAATATGTTCATTTAGCAGAATAATAATAGTAGATTTCCCCTATGGCCTAGCTACCATTTCTTGGCCTCATTTACAGTGCCATATATGAGTCATATGTGGTGGATTAGACCTCAAATATAATCAGAAAGTAGCTTATTACTTTAATAACATTTGTACTACTATTGACCCAGTGTGTTTACCTTGCCAAAATAGTCATTATTGTGGTTCTAAGGGTTCACAGCCAGGTGACAATGGTAATTCCTTTACTCCTACAGTAACATGCCTAGCTCCTTTTATCACTATGAAAGTTATCCAGTAGACGTCATACTTGAAGGTCATTAACCACTGATTTCTCCATGTTTATGACTTAAGTAAATAGTGTCTTCACTGACAAGATCTCATTGTCAAGTTCCAGAGAATAACAAAGAACACTGGCAACAGTTTGTAATGTTTGAGAATCTATGAAATCCCACTGGCCAACAACTTGAAGAGAGATAACCCATTCTGGAATTTATGATGGCATATAGGTTCTAATAGGAATATTATGCTGTTATAAGGTAACTCCATTTGAATCATTTTTATATATGTATTTATTTTTTTTAAAAAAAAGTCTACAGTAGTAGGTTACCACATAGCTAAAGCCTTTAGCATTAGTGATCCTTTCACACATGCCTTCCTCTATACTACTTTCCCATCTATGACTCCATTTAACCTTTCATGTTCAATATTTCTGACTTAAGAAATGACATGAGAATGTCTTTCTGTATGCTGTGAATATCAATCTTAAAAAAAAAAAAAAAAAAGATGTTGTTTTGGTCCATGACAAGCACCATAGAAAAAAAAGGAGGGGAAATCACAGCATAGGTAGGAGAAGGGCAGAGTCAAGTCATTTCGACCCAGCTACCAAAGAAGAAACATATAAGGAACACAGATGAGCCATGGGCCATGTGGCAGACAGTTTAATGGAAATGAGTTGAATAAGATGTAAGAACAAGCTAGCAATATGCCTGAGCCATAGACCAAACAGCATGAACTTAATATAAGTGTCTGAATCATTTCTGGGGGCCTGATAAGCTGTGGGCAACTAAGGGGTCTGTCACAGCACATCTGTGGGTCTGGACCTCTGGCTGCATGGGACTGGGAACCTTACTGAAATAAAGAAAGTTTATTAGTTTTTAGTTTAGTACATGTATTACATACATGCAGAGATACAACATCAAAGGCAGGGGGAGAAACATAGATAGATAGATAGATAGATAGATAGATAGATAGATAGATAGATAGATAGATAGATAAAAATGAAATGACTTTCCCCTAACAGACAACAATATTTCTCTGGCTTTAGTTTAGTTCTTTTGAATGTAATTCATGGATAAGCATCCTGAGAAAGAATCTGGAGATTAAGGTGCACCAAGAGTGAGTTGAAGCTTTATGTCCTACAGCCGAGAGAGAGAGAAAGAGAGAGAAAGCTTATATGTATCTTCTCTTAAACTGCCTTCAGACATGCCTCCATGGCGCAGCCTAGATAGTCATAGGTGAATCCCAGACCTATGCTGGCCAAGAGGCCATGTCTCTAGGTCAAAGTGATGCACTTGCTCCCTATTACACCTTTGGAGTTATAATATATTGTTTCTGTTGTACTTAGTTGATATGGTATATTCCTGTCTAATAATTAACAAGTAGATGTTTATCATTTTAAAGGAGGGTTGAATATTATTGAAGAGCATATGGAAAGGAAATCTTTATTGTTAATTGCAGAAAATAAAAGTCATTGTCATCATCATGCTTTTGGAATGGGAAAAAACTGGTCTAGGTACCTAGTGTTTTTGAAACTGTCACCATACACTTTATTTTTCTGAACATTTGTTGTTTATGTATATGATGCATGATTTTAGTGGTGATCTTATATCCAGTAGCAACGGAAGTCAATTCTGAAGATTTCTTTAGTTTTCCTACTCAAAGAAAATAATCCACTCATGACTCCACAGTACAGTTTTATTTCTTCTTTCCTAACTTGAACAATATTTATTTGCTTGCTTGTTTCTCTTTGCCTCATTGCATGTATAGAGCTTGTTTAACAAATCTGAAAACGTGCCAGCATTTGATGTTCTCAGATCCTTTACTCAGTGCTGAGACTTACTTCTTCTTGTAACCATCAAATTCACAATAAGAAATAAGAAAGCATCTTGTCATCTTATTTATTAATGTTTGTCATAATGATAATATTTATCACAATATATAAGTGAACAAATTTACAACCTACTTTTCTACATGTACTGAGGTGGTGTTATATATTTTGTATCATATTTTGTTGATGAGATAAAACATATTAAGTGACTTTAGGTGTTTAAATAATCTTGTGTTCCTAGAATAAATCAACTCGATCATAATACTGTATTCATTACAAACAATTTGAAGCTCATGATTAGAATTTTGCATGTATGTTTTGTTTTTTATTTTAATATTCGTAAAAGTCAATATCGTGAAATTATCTGCACAGAAAATATTACTTTGGGTGACTCTGGAAAGAATACAAGAGCTCTAGGTTCCCTGCATCTTTATAAATACTCCTCTTTGCCTGATAATGGACAGTATCTGCTACTGATGTCACACAAATGCAGTGTTTGTTCAATATTTATTCAGAAATTATTGATAGTAAGCATGTATTCATAGCTCTGTAGCCATCTGCCCGTCAAGGGGAAGAAAATGTCTATTCAAATTCCTCTGACAGTATTTTAAATGGGATTCTTACATCTTTTTTTCCCATCAATTTACAGGAATCCCTTGTGTATCTGGGGTGGTCTTCCCTCAGTAGACAGAGCTCTCAAGTGTCTGCTCATATTCATTTGCCTTCCCACTTTATATGCTTCTCCTCATTGTTTAAACCTTGTGAATTGACCCCATTTCTACTGTGTGTGTTTTAGTGTAATGACCATCAAATTACTGACAAAGTATGAGAAAACTTGTATCCTACTTTCTCTGAGAAACCTTAATTTTTCAGAAGTGCCTAGAATTTTAGGCTTTTGTAAGTTTCCGGTGATAATATTTAAGAGATTAAATCTAGTTGATATTTGTGTGGTGTGGAAAGAGTATTAAAGTTTCTTCTTTTACATGGGGCTGTACAGCATTTCAGCATCACTTGCTGAAATTATACTTACCATTTGCTTTCTGGATACTCTGTCAAGACCTGACCATAATGACAATACTTGTTTTGGGTTTTTTTTTTCCTGACCTTGGTCTATAAGTCTGTTTGTACTGATATATCATTTAAATGAGTGAAGCTTTCAAATATTTTATGAATTCAAGTAGTATAACGCATACATCTTTCTTCCTTTTTTTCCCTGAGTATTGTTTATTCAAGGTCTTTTGTTTCAAACAAACTTTACAATTTAGTTTTGTATTTTGTATAAATGATACAAATACAACACCAGGCTTACTGTCTGAGATACCAATTTATATCTAAGATTATCATATGGTATGAATTATAACACATTTTCATAGTGCATACAGCATGTTCTGCAGCTATAGACTTATGGTAGCGTAATTATGGAAATGTTTTTAATATATTCCTATCATTATTTATAAGTGTCAAATTAATATTTCTTTGGATTGTATTATACTACACTATTTTATTTTAAAATTGCTATTTAGGTTTCTAAGCTAAGTTTCATACAAATTACTTAAACTAATATATTTTGCTTGGGATTAGAATAGAACTTGTAACAATATGAAATTGTCTGAAACATTTTTGACATTTGAGCTATGTATTTATGGTAAGAGATTCTCACCATCGATAATTATAAAATAAAAATAACAATTAACAAACTTTTTAAAGATTTCCTATATCCTACAGTATCGAATTTCAAGGAATATTTAATTATTGTGAAAATAAACAAGCATATCATTCTTAATAAGTGATAAAATTAGCTGTACCAAAAAATTTTTGAAAAAGTTCTCAATAAAAATTTTTTGATAAATGTCTGATTTGTATACTTAATTTTATGCTTAAATTCCTAGAACAATCTAGATGTTTTTCAAGTAAAATTTATGGTCATATGTGGAAAAGGGTGAGGAAGCCATGATTTAGAAGACTCTGTGTATAAATGTTTACTTACTACTGTGTTTATTAATATATGTTTTAGTATTTTTCTTGCTATTAAAATTGGACTGCTATTTTAATTTCATTTGAAAATGAGTCATTGTTAATATAAAAATACAATTTAATATTTTAAGGTAGTTTCATATGAAGAACTGTATTGAATTTGTTTTAGTAATGTAAACCTGATTACTTATTTGTTTTTGTTATATCTTATTACCTGAGGCCTTATAAATCCAGGAAGTCAAAAAAAATTAGGCATACACTATTAGTTTGCTACACTCCAAATTCCTGTATTAAGATGTTTTCTAACTCCCCCTATTGATTCCTTAATTTACCCACTGGCTGACAAGGAGTGTGTTATTTAATTTTTCAAGTATGCATAGCTTTTCTAGTTTCAGAAGATTGTAGCCCAAAACATACATATATTTGTTATGATTACAAGCTTTCTAAATTAATTAGATGTTAACATGTGACCTTTCCATGACACTGATGTCTGCAAGCTGAAGAGAAAGTGTATGATGTTGTTGGATAGAGACTCTGCCTATGTCTATTACCTTGGCCACTACAAGTGTTGTGTTTCAAACACTTACTTCATAGTTGCTGATGCTATTTGGAGAGGCTGTGGTTTCCTTAGGAAGTAAGGCCTAGTAGAGAGGACTGGGGTACTAGCTCCAGGCTTGTAAAGGTTATATTCTGCCCCTGGTTTTTGTTATGATGTCTATGAGTGCTGGTCCATCATGATGTCAAACAGTCTGGTATGTCAAAGAACCTTGCCTTCGTCTCCACCTAACACTGCGAAGTCTTTCCCTCTACAATAGACTAAAGCTTATAAAGCCCTAAAACAAGCACTATGGCTAGAAGGGTGGAGAAGTTACTCACACAATGAAGATTTACTCTTTTTCTTTCTTTGTATGTTACATATACAGACATGTTATTAAGCCTTCAGAAACAAAGATGATTCCACCTTTATCTTCAACAGCATAGATCAGCTTTAAAATCATAGTAAGTAAAACAGGACACATAAACAAAAATATCATGTGATCTAATTTACATAAGAAATCTAAAATGAAGATATATATGTAATATAAATATACAGAATAGCTAGGTTTAGGCTTGGATTGGGAAAAGGAATTCCAGGCATAGATCAGGTACAAAATAGAAAATAAATGCACAGAAGTTGAAAAGTTGGAAGATCAAATGTTCAGCATGAAGGTTACAGTTAATAAAAGTGTATTATTCCAAATTTTGCAAAATGCTTTCATTTTATCTACTCCTGCCACAGGGGAGAAAGTAAGTAAGAATGAGATGGTGGAGATGGTAATTAGTTCCACCCTAGTGATCATTTTTCTCAGTACATATAATGTTTACAAAATCAATGATACACATCTTTAAATGCACACAATGAGTTTTGTGTGTTTAAAGAAGAGAGCATTTCTGTTCCCACAATGATAGCAGCCTCTGCAATATACAGTGAGAGGGAAATAGTTTGACTTCTCTTCAGTCACTTCCACGTTCCCTCAAGTCTGCTGCACTTCTAATTCTTTCTCCTGGTAATTGTCACTCTTCTTTGAGTATCTGAAAGTAGTTAACATCCAATTATTTGTTGTGGAGGAAATGTGTGGATGGCATCAGCATCAGGTTTGGGTGGAATTGAGCCTTTTCAACTTCTTCTTCAGCATAGAGGAATATAGCAAGCCACATGTATGACAAGAGGATAGGAGTTAGACATTTCCTAGAGCTCTTCTCAACAAGGGTCTCAGCCAGCTGTTCCCTTATTCCAAATGTCATGATACAATGTGTTCCCACCTTAAAAGTTTGCCCCTAGGTACCCTGGATCTACCTGGAAAGAATTTATCTGAATTCTTTCTGGATTTATTCTGTGACTGAATCCCACAGCAGAACTAAAGAATGACAGAAGAGGTCAGGAAACACTGTACCATGGGCTGTTTAGGAAAGGTTGTCAGACCAACATTTTTCATGATCCAGTTCTATTCTCTGAGTAATTTCACAGGACACAGCATGAGCACACTTGAGTGTTAACTTCTGAACTCACTCAGATCAACATGTGTAGTCAGACTTGGTGGTGTACAGCTATAATCTCAGTACTACAAAGGCTGAGGTAAAAGAATGTTCAAGGACAGCCTGAAATGCTTAGCCAGACCCTGTCTGACACAACCTAACAAAACAACAGTAAAAGCAACTTGTCAAATACAGCTACCCTTGGCCTTCCAAAATGTGGTGGGATTTTTATTCCATCGATAATCCTATCATCTCCTGTCCACATGCTTTCTTGTCATTTCAATGCTTTTTCTTAGGTTTTTACATTATTTATTTTATCCTCTTGAAACAGGTAATATAAAACATTCGGCAATACAAAACCATTAAGCTTTCCTGAATTAGAATCATCTGAAGAATAAAATAAACCCCTGGAGTAATTGATTTCTTACTAGATCATCCATCCAACAAATAGCTATCGGATATTTGTTTCTCAGTGATGGGTCCTAGAGATATATTTAATGTGAGAAACTCACATGTAGTCACTTCACTCACTACAATGTGTTTTGACAAGATTCACCCACTTCCACATCTCCACTCAAATTCACATCCCTATATATACTCACATAACTGATTTTATCTTTTTATAAAAGGTTAATTTGTGTTACCTTCATATTTTTAGATATGTGACCTTCTATACAACTTACTAAAGACAATATTATTTAAGAAAACTGACTATCCATCTCCAAGCAGCTATCAAATGCCAATAGCTTCTTGGATAATGAGTGACTTGTTGTAAGGATGATGGGATTTTGTGGCTACCTCCCATTTTCATGCTGGCATTTAGTCTGGCATGAGTTTGCACAGGGCATGAAACCTCTGTGGTTTCATTCATGTAGTCCTCTGCTGTGTCTGGAAGATACTGTAGCTTGTAGTTTTCCACTGCCTCTTGCTTTTACACACTTGTCAGCTCATCTTCTTCAATGAGCCCAGAGCTGTACAATGAGGGAGTATGATACAGATGCCTCCTTTGGCATTCTACAGTGTCTCACTCTTTGTACTCTGACCACTTGTAGGTCTCTGTGTTGGTTGCCGTCTATGCAAATAGAAGCTGCTCCGAGGAAGGGTAAGAAACAGTTGTTTGTTGACATCTGTTTAACATTATGTCTTTTTACTATAAACGCAGTAATAGACTTTCCCCCATGGCCTAGGGCTTGTCTAGCCACAGGTTCCTAGCTCAGTAATGGTGCCAAGTCTGTTTTTTATCTTGTTGAAGAGGCCTTAAGCCCGGGTTACTTCCACGACATCCATGCCATTATTGTACCAGTGGGCATGTCTTTCCAGACTTGGTTGTTTTTATCGCTCACAAGGTCCACACCTGAGTAAGACTGATGATGAGTATTCTTACTTGGTAGAATGCACAGCACCTTACATTACCTCACCTTGAAATTCATGCAGCAATACGCTTTTTAAAAACGTTATATGCTTTCCTGAATAGAAAGCAAGATTAATGTTCACACATACAAAACAATTGCATAGTAGAAAAACACAGACTTGTTTTATGTTTACATCCTTATAGCATGTCACTCATTATTAGATTCTCAATCAATAACTTTAGTTTAAACCACAAAGCCCCATTTAGAAAAGATAAATTTGCTTTAAGTGACCTCAATCAGTGCTCTGCTGGTCATGTATAAGGGTCACTTCATTAATGCAGAAACCAAAGTGAGGAAATAATTTAACTCCAGTTTAATCATTATTCTTGGTAGCAAAACACCAGAATGGCCAGTGATGGATGTCACAGTAAACAAGCATTTAAAGGATCACTTTGAAAAGAGTATAAGGAAGATGAATACTAAATAATTAATTATCGTCACAAAGAAAAGTGAAATCCCTGCAGGATGGTTACATAGCAGAAGTGCGTGGTCCACAAAAGGATTTGATTTAGGGTTGGGACAGGAGAATATTAATTGCAAGGGAGGCTAGAACACACAATTGTACATGATTCTCAGGCTATGCAAGCTGGAATACAGTAATGAGCTTTTCAAGAGCTGCAAACTGGAGATCCAATTTTATGTGCTCAGGTGCATGCCCAGATCATCTGACTGCCTGTCCCAGTAGAAAATAGTATGGGAGAGGGTTTTAGAAGGATGCAATGGAACACATTATAGTTAACACTGCAAGGGAAGAGTGGAGCAAGGCTCTTGAGGATTTCCTATAGCTACTAACACGATAGACATTGGAATATCTATTTGTTCTCCCATGATCTGTACTTTCCAATACAATTTCAAACACTTTACCTTTGTCTAAAGTTAACCAGATGCCTAAAGCAACCCAAGATACACATTGAAAAAGACTTTAGCAACATCCACAGGGCCTTCTCATGTTAAAACTAAAGGAATTTTGAACCCATTCTTATAACCCTTCTGGCTATAGTAAGCCCTGACTCAGGAAGAAACATCCGTAAAGTCCACTGTATAAAGGGTAGCACCCTATAAGAGATGAAGAGGACCTGGCCAGCTGCACAAATACTTTCTTTTGCCACTCCCACCTTACCACAGTAATGAAAACATCAAATAAGGCTCTTACTAATCCTGACAGGAGGGTAGGTTTTCTTATATTTTATATCAGCCTAAAAATTAGTGTGCAACATAAGAACTGAAGGTGATTGATTTGGTACAATGTTCCAAAATCTCTTCTTGGCAGAGAAAGAACAAACTGTTCATAATTTCTAAGTGACAGATTTATGCTGTACTCCGAGGCACTGTCTCCTCCACCTCAGCTTCACCCAAGTAGCCCAGTCATGGCTTCTCTGAAAGATCGACATGCTCTCCTTTGGGTCTTTCGTATAATATATCTTTTCTGAGATCTTCTCTCTTTCCCCATGGCCCGTTTCCCTAGTTCCCTTAGTCACCCAATTAAAGATTCTCCTGGGCTACCCAATGTACAGCCTTGCCATATGACTCTCCATACATCCAATTTGCTTCTGTCTTGTTTAGGGCATAATCAGACTGTGTGACATGTTAGAAATGTTATGTATTTATCTCTGTGTCTCTGCTGAGACATGATGTACTCCCAGCTTGTAAACATGACATTACCAATAACTATATCTGAGTTGGTTGGTAATCAGTTATTCTCACCTGCAAAGGTGCCTGGCAAATATTTAGTGCCCCAGACACTTGCTGGTCTGATATATCATCCATCGTCAATTGATGAAAACAAAAATATACTGACCAGAACAAACACATGCTCTTTGGAGCAGGCCAAGGCTCCTTAGAACTTTCACTATGCAAGTAAAATAAGGCACAAATGGATTCTAAATGAAAGTTGTAATACATTTCATAGTGAGCTATTTTCTCCATAGTTGGTGATTAAATTTTACAGAATTTCAACCTTCAATGAAAATTGCAGCTTGATAGATGTGGCCACTAGAATAAAAGTTAAATTAGTTTTTATGAGGCATATTCCATTAAATTCCACAGACATTTTATTTCATTAAAGCAAATAAAACTGTTACTTGAAGCTGAACTGTCTCTCATCTTTCTATCAAATCTGTGAAAGAGATGGTGATTTATATTATGTTACAAAGTGAGCTATATAATTTTTTTTGTTAAAAAGGGTGTGCAAGCTGTACTCAGAAGTCTGAGAATGACTATATAAGTTTTGTTTCTGTTATCATTTTCTCAGTTTCCAACTTTGTTGATTATTGTGCTATAACCCAATGAAATCATATATTTCAGAGCAGTAGCATCTGCAGTCCCTGCTTGGGATGTTCCATTTCTTATTCCTTGTCCCATAGAAACCATGCATGGATGTTTCTTTATAATGGTAAAGTAAGTACACATTTATATATTTCTGCAAATTCATTAATTGCTTAGATTGCCTATGTGTTACCTAGAAAGAAGTGACAGTGGCACTTTTCAAAGTTGAGCATGCACCAGAAACAATAAGAAGGTTTCTTGAAGCTCAGATGAACACCCTCACCAGATGTGTTGACCCAGATCTGAAGCAGATATTTAAAAATGTATATTTCTTGTACATTTTTGGAAATGTCAAGCGATGGTCATAGTTTTGACCACTCTTGAGATAAGGCTTGTCAACTGAATTCTGAAGGTAACATTGCCTCCTCTAACAGCCTGGTCCATTTAAAAGCTATTACATTATGGAAGCAGAGACAACAAATCAAGATGAGTTGTGTATCACCCCAATTCTGCTATGTTGCATCCATGTGTAGGAGTGCTTGAATGCTTTTATGTAGTATTAATCTTGATTTTCACTTTGTTGAGGATTCTCATATTTGTAGTCATTGAGGGTTTGATTGGTCATTTTCTATAATTTTTTAATCTTGTTTTGGGATTAGTATACTGCTGGCTTCACAAAATGAGGATGGAAGTGCCCTCTATAATTGATTTTGGGGAAAGATTAACTAACATTAATTCATTCAGTTTCTGAAAAATTCACTAAGGAAGCAACCGAGCCCTGGATTTATTTTCTCTTTTGATTACTAACCAATCTCCCCATTAGTCATAGGTCTCTTCAAATTTCTTATTTCAGATTTGGCATGTTTCCTGTTTCTATGAACAAACCATATTTTTCATAATGTTTTTCAATTGGTGGAAATAATCATTTATAGAAGCCTTTAGTGGTACTATTTCTGTGCCACTAGTTTAAATATTCTATTCTTTATTCTTAGTCTAGCTAAGCAGAGGTTGTCAACCTGTGGGGCCAGGATTCCTTGATTGTCAAATGACCCTTTTACAGGGGTCACCTAAGACCATTGGAAAACATAGATATTTACATTATGATTTGTACTGTAGCAAAATTATATTCATGATGTAACAATGGAAATAATTTTATAATTGGGGATCACCACAGCACGAGGAACTGTATTAAAGGATTCCAACATTAGGAGGGCTGATAACCACTAAGCTAAGACTTGTCATTTCGCTTTTCTTTTCATATAGTGTATCCTTATTGTCATTGATTTTTAAACTTTTTATTTTTATTTATTTTATTCTTGTGTTGTTCTTTACTTAGCTTAATTTTTATTTTCAAATTGCTGAGGTGCAGAGTTTAGCTGACATCTTTTTAATGCACGCATGCATCATAACAACACAATTCCCTTATATTAATGGCACTTCTGTATCTCCTAAGTTTGGCTATGAAGTGCTTTTTTCAATGTATTGTCAACTTTTTTTTATTTATTTGGCTCATTATTTACTCAAGAACATGTTGATTAGTTGCCACGTAATTGTGGTTTTTTGGCTTTCTGATATTGATTTCTTTTTCATCCCACTCTGATCAGGAAAGGTACTTAACATGTTTTCAATCTTTTAAATCTTTTACAGCTTAAATTCTTTTGGGATAAATTCTATCCTGCAGAATGTTCTGTGTGAGCTTAAAAGAATAGATATGCTGCTTCTGAGTGGAATGCTTAGTACATATTTATTAGGCTCTTTTGGTAAAATGTTGTACATGTCTGCTGTTCTCCTATTGCTTTTTAGACCACATGTTATTTCCATTGTCAAAAGTAAGATAGGGAACTCTCCTACTATAATTATATTGCTATCTGTTTATCACTATAGCTTTACCAATATTTGCTTTAAATGTCTTGGTACTCTGATGTTAGGTGTCCATGAATATTTGCAGTTATTATATCCTTTGGTGATGCTGATGATGTCATTTTATAATTCTCTTTAGCGTCTCTTGTGATAATTATTACTTAAAATCTATTTTTTAAGATATAAGTAAAGTCATAACTATTTTCTTTTAATTATTAATTACATTGGCTATCCTTTCCTAATGTATCAACAACTATTGTATATTTAAGGGAGTCAATATCTACAATCAGAATTCATAGAGTAGATAAGCAAATAAAAACTAACTGTATGTTGTCCAAATTGACTCGCTTTGGGTTAGAGCAGTAGACATAAAAGTAATTTATTAACTTTGTTACTCATCTAAAATTTTAAAGGAAATAGATTATCACCAATATAGTACTATAAATTTATTTTAAATATATTTTAAATAAAACTTAATCTCACGTTTTCATTCTCCTCTCTCACCTATTCTTATATTTCTTTAAACAAATGATGACTTCTGTGTATGTTAATTTCAGTTTTAGTAAGTAGTATCATGTTTTCTGTGTCCTTTCTCATCTGCTTTTTTGAATTTACATGTGATTTTAAAAATTAATATACCCTGCTAGTTATGGCTCCAGTTCACTTAAGTCTCTGCTCCCTGGTGTCTGTTGTATGACTTTATCAAGTTTTTAATTCACGGTGGATATTAAAAATCTGTTTAAGTTTTTCATAATTATAAGTAATACCACAGTCAATAAATTTATATTAGTCTCTTTATGTGTGTGTATCAAAGATTTTGCTACTAAAAATGTTGACTCGTAGAATTTATTTTAAGCTTCTTTGTCTGACAGTTTGGATGAGGGTCCCAGTGAATGGTCTACATCTGTCCATTCTGTTTTCCTACAATGTGTAACCCTATTCTCAACCCTGCTTTGGCCAGTAATATAATAGGCAGAAACCTGAAAATGAGCTGAAATTCCTCCTTTCTTTGGGGGGAACTGAATTTTCTTGCCCTGGCAGCTCTGATACTGCTAACAAAATGTGCATTGTTTACTGCAAAGACATGACAGACACTTATTTAGTTCAAGTGTCTCAGGAACTATCCTAAACCAAAGTCTAGAGTCAATACCCAACTGCATGACTTATCTGGACTTTCTAGACTTGTCTATCAGACTATAGATGTATGAATAAATCTGTTAGCTGGATAAAACCATTCTTATTTTAAGGAGTTGGGATATTTTGTTACATATTACTATATGAAAATTTTACTTGACACATTTGATATTGCTAAATATTTCCCCATAACAGTTGATTCAGTTTTAACTCCCACCACCACTGGCATCTTGCCTCTTTACCAGCTGATCATAGAAGACTTTTGTTAACTGAGGTTTCTGTGTCCACAACCAGACCAGCCCGCCACCACTTATCTGGCCCAGCAATCCCAAATTCCCCAAAATGATTCATATGCTTATATTAAGTTCATGCTGTTTGGCCTACAGCTTAGGAACCTTGCTAGCTAGCTCTTTCATCTTAATTCAACCCATTCTCATTAATCTGTCTGCCATGTGGCCTGTGGCTCATCTGTGTTCCTTACATGTTTCTTCTTTGGATGTCTGGGTCAATCTATCTCTGCTCTGCCCTTCTTTTCCTACCTATTCTGATTCCCCACCTACTTCTTCTATAGTCCTCCCCAAGGGTCAAAATAGCTCCTTTATTTAAAGATTGATATTCATAGCACACAAAAAGACATTTCCACATGACCTCCCCATTTCTGTATAATCAAAAAGGAAGGTTTCAATTTAAACATAGCAAAATTACATATAACAAAATAGCTATCAAGTAAGAATTACAGTTACAATATTTAGTCTATTTGTATTTAACAAAATTAAATATTCTATCATATGCCTTATATTTATGTATCTAAGTTTCATATCCAATATATCTTTTAAAATAACTAAGTAAAACTATACCTATAACTTCAACTACATCAAAGACCACAGAAGAATATAATATTCATCCAAGTAAACAGGAAGTATAAGCAACTTCCAAAATGTAGAAATAACAGAGATGGCACTAGACTGCCTGGACAGTCACCCAAAGTTTCTTTACAAATTTAGGGCATACATCTTCAGCCTACAGGCCCTTAGTCTCTTTTCATTTCAGTTAGGTATGAAATCTGAAGGACTGCTCTCCCTATTCTGGTATAGTTCACCAGTCATTTCTCCTTGAATCCTGAAAAATGTCCAACAATTTTCTCTGTAAAGCAGAAATCTGAAGGACCAGCTTGGCTTGTTATGCCAAAGTTCAGAGATCACTTTCCTATGGAACCTGCATATCCAGTTTAAACAGCATACTGTCAAGCAGTCAATACAAGAACAGGTTCTTATCCAGTGGCTAACTGTTGCTACAAAGAAAGTAAACTCCTCAAGGAATTTCTTCATTGCCCATTTTTCTCTTGAAGCAGATTGGTGCTGCCAGGAGCAGATCTATGTCACTGTCCAGAAAAGTCTCAGTTCTTAAAGTATTTTAAGTACCATATTCTGTAGGTCTTTAAAGTATTTGAAGATTACCTATCTAATTGAAATATATCTTTGTATATCTACAAAAATCTAACTAACGTGACTATAAGTTTGCTTATCACAGATGACTATTAATCTGCATTTTTAATTATATATTACAATTTTAAATGGGTTACATAAATATCATACTTTAAACAAGAGTAGAAGAATACATATATAATAAAATTGACCTTAAATTTGTATCAATAAACCAAAATCCATACCAATTTAAAATATTTTGAGATTAACAAATGATTTTTAGATTAAAGTAAATTCAATAATCTAATTTTTAAAAAATCACTCATATATCATATCTCCTTTTTCTTTTTAAAAAGAGATTAACTATGACCATTAACCATTCATAATGAAAACAAACATTTATAAACAATACTTTGGGAATTAGGGATATACTTTTCTATTACTACTTCTTGCTGATTAAGGGGTGCTGGCAGTCTTATAGGTTCTTGAGACTGGATCATCTTAGTCTGCAGCCCTGAAGCTGATGTGACCATCTCTTCTCATCAGAGAATTTTCAGGTGGTCTTGGCTGATGAAACCATATTTTCCTGGGAGCAATATACAGGTTCTCATCTTCTGTGGAAACAAAAGCAGAATTCTTCCATAGCAATATATCCTTGGACACAAATTTCAAAATCAAGATACCTTTAATATATATATTCTTGTTTAACTTAGCAGCCTTTTAAATCAATTTTATTTCTGTATTTATCTCATTGACAGTTAAAAAATACAATAAAAACCATAATCCAGACTCTTTTCCATTTTTATGTAGCTTATCATATCTTTATTACTCTTATTTCTCCTTTTTTAGGGACTTACTCTACACTTTCTTTTCTTTCTAAAGCCTATGTACATTTTACACAGATTGTAACCCATTTACAGATTTTTTTTTCATCTGAATCTGTTTTATTGTGAATACTTTATCATTTTCCAACCAGAAGAGCTTTTGAAATGCTAGCACTCTCTTAAAGAGCCACATAGCTTTTGCAAATAAAGCTGAGTCAGGAAATTATCTTAAAGCAGTTGCTTCTCTGTTCGCTGCCAGCAAACAGAGCAGATCCAAGAAATTCTGCTACTAAGAAACCTTCTTTGACTCTGTTTCTTTTTTGTTTAATATAAACAGAAACTTTAAATCAATCACAGGCTACTGAGTCTTCTGTGAGACTTCAGGAACCAGCCTGGTTTCAACTTATGCTCCCAGCTGCCAGTCTGTTGTCATTTTGTCTGTGGCCTGGATGCCAATCTATCTCTGTACAATGACCCACTTCAGATACACAATTTGAAAGAACTTTTGGCTCTGTTTCTGTTCTAGAACCCTTTTTAAGTTTTCTCAGGCTTTATGTGAGTATTTGGGCCACATTGGGAAGCCATTTGTTACAAAGGGTTTCTTGACCCGTCCAGCCAGAGGTCCCAGCCCACAGACCTGCCATCCCTAGCTGCCCATCACTGCTTTGGGCAGCATGTGGAGCAGGTTCCCACCAGGACTCCACAGACTTAAATGGTTTTTTTTTTCCCAACAATATAACTATGAATGCATATTTTACTATGGTTTGAATTTTATCTCTCTAATTAATAGTGAGCACATTTTCACAAGCTTTTGGCATTTATGTTTATAAATTTTATATTCTTATTTGCCTCAGCATTTATTAATAAGATTTGTAGTCATCCCAAGATGTTTTTAAAATTACTTTACAATAGAACTATGCAAATATGATCAATGAGAATCATTCTACAAAGTAAGACCATTTGGATCATCTGTAATTATTCTGACTCATAGTAATGAAGTTGTTTTTAACAGAAGGCAGATGTCTTGAGCTGGGGCTCAGCTCAAGTATGAAGAAACACTTCTGAGTTTGCCATAAAACAATATCAACAGCATTACTGTGTTTACCTAAGGCAGACAGCCACAGGCTGATTACATTTCTATAAACATTTTAATTTCAGTAATTTAAGTAACTTGCCCAGTTAGTTAACAAAAGATAATCTTTAAAATTGAAGTCCATTTGTCTATCCTTTTTATTTACTCATTAATGGCCTAATTTTATTAGTTCCATATATGATAATTTTCCAGATTTCTGATGTTTGCTCATCTCAAATACTTGTTTTATATTCAGTAAATTTCAATTGTTTTCTGTTTATGCATACTATAATACACACATATTTAACTTTTCATCAATTAATATTTTTCAGATAGTCTTTCCTATATGAATATTAAAAGATTTTATTTTCAAAGACACTGAAGGTATTTAGACATTTTGTTCTTTACTGGAACATGAAAGAGTATTTTTTGTTTTTTGCTCTAGCACACATGTTTTACAGTGCTGCATATTTATTGGATGTTCTAAGGTGGCAATACAAATATCCATAGTATTAGAGTAGTGTTAACAGAGAGGAAACACAAGGAGGAAAATAGCAAAATTTGAAACCTCTTTTTAAAAAAAAAAAATCTTTCCCTTTATGCCAATGGCTGTTTCCTTTGAATCTATTATTGTTGTCTAAGAGGATTGTGATGTGCCTCCACCTTTCTAGTAGAACTAATAGAAAAACACAATAGACATGTGCTCTGAGATGCCAGCTTGTGGCTATAAGTCTTTACATGTCTGATTCTGTTGTCTGTTAAAGATACAGGAAACCCGTTGCTTGGTGAAAGAAGAGTGTAGCATTCCAACCTTGCATTTAGTAGGAACCAAAGACAAATGTGAAACCCGAGTCTGGGCAGCCTGACATGGTCCTGAAAATGATTCCAAGACAAATAGTGAAATCTCTTAACTAGTGGTGTGGTAAGGATTGTTTGCTACAGACTCTTGAATCACATGCATGGTTTTATTTTATCCTCACCAAAATAAACAGTGGAAGTAACTCCATTTACAGACATTTTGAGAAATTTGCCAAGTTCACGGACTAAAAGCAAGAAGATTGGCATGCAGAGAAGAGACCTTCAGAATTCTGCTTTCTATGGCTGAATCTCATGGTGAGTTTTCCTTATGCATAATGCATTGCCTTTAGAAGTGTGGGTGGCCAAGCTAGTGCCCAGATGCTGTGACTGCTAGTTATTAACTGCATACAAATGCGTGCTCTTAGAAATTGGTCCTGGCTAGTGGAGGAGTCACCTTAGGTGGAAATCCTCGAGACGTATACATACCCCTTCCAACTCATAAGAGAGAGAAGGGAACCTGAAGTGAGCAGACTATTATTGAATCACCTCAAAATGAACAAGGACTTGGAAATGTCTACCCTCCAGAGCTCCCTGTAGAATCTGGCTGAGGCTGAATTCCTGCTGAAAGTACATTTTGGCCTATGTTCTTCCTACCCCTTTTGTCTCCTTTCTGTTACTCTCCTAGAAGCACTTCCTCAGTCATTTGTACAATAATCTCACCTCAGCTCTGCCTCTCCAGACTCTGAATGCACCCCCAGTTTATTTTTATCCTTTGACGTCAAGTTTGCAAGAAGCCAAATGTGACCAATAATGACTATAAATTTGGTCCAGCACCAAACTATAAACTCAAAACATGGTTTTCTTTTTTTAATTCAATATGTGTTTCTCAAGCATAAACTTTGTTAATGATAATGTCTTACAATATCAAAAAGTGGGGCACACCAATGGGAGTCTATACCTCTTAAGACACTCCACCAGCTTCAGCTAAGATATCAGGATGGATTCTCCATATCTGTATCTACTCCAAAATTTCAATGAATATTTAAACAGGTCAACTAGAAGGAATCAAATTCAGCCACTTTACAATCATAATAGCTATCTTACACTAGCAATAACAACAGTAGCAGAAAATGCCTCCCTGACACTAGCTAAACTAACTAGTCGGTGAGAAAAAACAGAAGTCATTAATGACAACAGTCAACGGAGAAGTCTTGGCATATGCTTTTGAAAACTTGTGTTAGATCTGCTCAAAGAAATAACTGATGCTCTTTTAGCTAACCTGATGACCCAAATCTCATCCATAAAGACCTAGATCCAGGACCTGTTCTTTGAATCCTATTGTAAGTTCTACATCCCAACATCTCTGAGGTGTTTGTGCCTCTTACAGCAAAGCAACTTGGTACTTGGCTCTGTTATGCCACTTGCCACACTAATCAACAGTTCTGTGGACATCTTTTCTGTCTTCCTCTCCTTAGTTCTTGAGGTTAGCAACAAAATTTAATTTTTGGTGTTTCCCTATCTATGCCAAACAATCAGCAATTATCACATATGTAGTTTTCAAATGAATGCATGATGACATGAAAACATGCAATGTTAGAATCAGTCCTAAATTCACGTTAAGTGTTTTCTATCAATGTTCTTCATAGAAACTACTTCAGATATAGAGGAAAGACTACATTCTATGTCTACCACCAGTCAGCACCCATACTAACTCTCCATTGCTGAGTGAAACTGGGATCACTTGTTGAACTCAGAAGATATTATACTGATTATTACTGAACCATTTCTATGAGGAATGCTTTCTTTCTATTTTGCAAACTGTACTTTTCCTCCTAAAATACTTTTTTCCTTATGTGCAAAAATTCTACTGTTTCTTTGTGCTCGGCCTATTTCTTCTACCCTGGGGAAACCAACAACAATTTTTTTTCTTGCTAATAGGTGTTTATCCCCCCCCCCCCCATGCTACATTAGAAAGCACTCATTTTATACCATCCAAATCTTCATCAGTCTGGCATTATTCCTTGATATCTTAACAGCTAACATCTGTATACAAAGAGAACATACTAGAAGGCTTCTGGGAAAATCAATGATTATTATTTTAAACCAGAAGATAGACTCATACTCCTGTTTCTTCATTTGTATCCTTTCTGGTCATTTTCATAAATGAAGAATCAGATGTACCCATGTAATAATATGTCATCCAAATGTTATTAACAATGAGAAAATATTGTCAAGGTTATCAGTACTTACTGCAGAGTAATAATTTTCCACTCATTTTTCTGAACTCATCGCTGGCCAATTAAATTAGTTGTCTGATGGACTGATAACACTGCCAGGCAAAATAAGCATCAAACTTTAGTAGCACATCATTACAAGTTCATTGCTGTCATATCTGAGATTGGATGAGTGTCAGCTTGCTGGTTTTGCTGATATTGGCTTTCAAATAATTCCCACTTGTTTAATTGTCACAAGTGGCTACTTAGTTGACAAGGAGAGACTACATATGTCATTTCTTTAGTCACGTTGGGTCTAAGATACAAGAATTAGCATGCCTTGAAGTTCTGCTCTCAAAATTTCTAAATATCTTTCAATACATGAAAACAGCTTGAGTGACATGTTATCAAGAAGAATACATACTCCTTCTACCTCAGAATATTTTCTGATAGTTTAGAAAGAGTAGATAATGCACCCCAAATAGCCCCAAGATTCCTAATTGCAGAATTGTCCTGAAAACATAAGTATGTGACATGGAGTGCAGACTGATGGCATTTTTGTTTTTTACGAGTCTCTATGAAACTCAGTAACCACAATGATACTGCTTAGCTAATTTGGGGTAAAACTCACACCAGATGTAGCATAAGATCAAGACACTGAACAAATCTTGATCCACAGTCTTCCAATTTCATTCTGACCTTGGTACCCTCTATGAACCTATAACACTATTGGGAACAAAAAACTAATATATCCCAGATACACTCTCTGCAGCTGGATAACAGAATTTATCAAGCCATACCATCCTTTGTCAAGTCATATTGCAATAAATTCTCTAAAGCTAGCTATACCTATTTACCGCAATACTCTCCCAGGGCATGAAATGAGGTAATACATGCTGAGTATACTTCTTATGTGTGTTGTGTGTTTTCTACAGAAATTATTGCTACTGAAAGATCTCTGTACTTACTACACTTATAGTCCCATCATCAGTCCTTCCTATTCATGTTTAGGAATCATATCAAAACAGATCTTATTCTAGAATTATAGTGGATATAGGGCACACATTACAAATTTCAAAAGAAGAAATTATATGAAGATGTGTTATTCTGTTTTTATATTATACAATCCAAATTGTATTGATAGGACCAGATAATAATTATTAGGACTATTTTATTGTCTTTTTGGTTAAGGCTTAGAATTGTGGTCATAATCAATGAAGCACAGAAACAGTCTTAGAGGGAAAATGAACGGAGATGACAACAATGCAGTCTTCTTCATCTTACACACACTCCGGGCTCTTCACTTTCTAGTTGATTACTCAGCAGTTCAAAACATTTACTTCTCTGAGTTTCATTTGTCAGTTTTTACCCCAAGTATGTGTAGGAATTTCTTCATCACGCTGATCCTCTAGGATTCGACCCTCAGTTCTTCCTTCCTCTCTCCTCTGTCCTTCCTTCCCCTTTCCTTGCCTCTTTCCTTGTATTTTTTTCAACTTCCTTTCTCTTTTCTCTTTTTTCTTCCCCATCCTTTGTATCTATTCTTATGTCTATGTCCAGCTTCAACACATATTTCTTAGGGCCCTACTTCCTCCTTCATTACACTGAAATGAAAGGCCCGTTAGTTAGATGCCAAGGATAGAGCAGTCTCTCTTTCTCTCTCTCTCTCTCTCTCTCTCTCTCTCTCTCTCTCTCTCTCTCTCTCTTTCTCTCTGTCTGTCTGTCTCTCACTCACTCACTCACTCAGCACTCACTCAGTGAGATGAAAGGCATTTAAAGGTAATTACTATCCTCCTAGGGAGTCCATTAGCCATCTATTATTAGCCTATGCCAAAAGTCACAGCTACACTTTACTGCATCCCATTGAGTGCCTGAAACTGAAATTACAGCATGGCCCACACATTTAAGGTGCTATGTTTAAGGTTAAAATTGGTCTGTCTTCAATCTACAGTCAGACCACATTTTCTCATTTTCTTCATAGCAAAGAGCACACATTCACACACACATTAAAAAGGCATAAATTTAATTATGAACATGAACATAATGTCACATTCATTTCAATCTTGTAGAAAACCTGGTTAAACCTCCCAGAGGATCTCTCTTTGTGTCACAACATCATCTTCTTTGTGACAGATTTCACACTTCCTTTGTGTTATGGGGTAATAACTAAATTGCTACAAGGGAAATGGTATTTGTCTAATGGAAGAAAAATATTGGTACAGTGGGAAAGAGCTGAAACTTTCTGAATTCCTAGACCAGTTTCTAACCTGAGGACTAGAGGGTAGGTTATATAATTAATCAATATGCTCCACATCTTGGCAGAAAATAGATGGAGCTCTGACTAATCCCAATGAGATATAATGTGGAGCAGAATATGGCACCAATTTACAGAAATTTTCTCCAATATGTGCCCAATGCAAAAATGTGACAGTACTTTTATGCCAAACATATATCCAATAATGACATAATGAAATGCACACACTTCCCCTCTGGAAAAAGAGGAAGTTATTTCATTCCATTGAGAGATATAATGTATCAAACAACTAAAAATCTCCCATCAATACCACAATTTTCTTCAAAAGTATTCTGAAAGCATTATACTAATATAAAATGTATCCATTAAGACTAATATTATCTACAATATTTTGAAAGGCATTAGATTGAACATTATGTAATCTTTCACATATGTTTCCTGTCATAATCTAAAGGAAAGCATAACAAGAAATTTCATATGTAATACAAAAGACTGACAGAACTTCACTGTAGTTCTACGTTTCCCATCCTGATTACTTTTTCATCTATGCACACATGACTGTTTAACAAATATACATTAAATACCTACCATGTGCCAAAATTTCAAGTACTATGAATAAAATTATGAAAAGGATAATATTTCAAACTTCATAGAACTTATGTTGGGCAAAGATACATCAAACTTTTTAAATAATGAACTCAGCTATTTACAAGTTCTTTGAAAAATAATGAAAAGTAATAAAACAAAGATCTATGAGTTAAGATAGAGGCTTATTAAGAGACTTTGTTGAGAGATCAAAACAAAACAAAACAAAAAAAAGACACATGGAGGATAAAGACAGAGAGCCATGTAGGGTTCTATTCTCTGCAAAATGTTAGAAAATAAATGTCACCTCATAAACCTATGCCACATCGTATACGTAGGATGTACATCATTGGAGCTTCATTCAGGTTTGTTTGATAGTTTTTCTCTGTGTATGTCCAAACTTTAGCTACCTGCATTATTAATACCTTTAAACTGCAGGTGCTTCCTTCAAAAGTATTCTTTGGGGCTTGACGAACCAAAGCTACTTTGGGTAGAGTCACAAGTTTACATCTCCAAAGAGGTTCCAAGGCCAGGGACTAACTGTTAATAAGTATGCAGTAAGCGAGATTTGTGATTCCCAAGAAGGAAGCAACACAGTATCACTTGCTTGTCTAACACACACTAAAGCTGGAATTTGGCCTGAAAACATTCTTTCTTTTCCTCTCCGACACTGGCTTCTGCTATACTATCATTAGTTTCTCCTCAGAGCCCAGTTTGAATAAATTGCCTTTGGTCAAACTTCATGGTAGGATCTGCTCTTGTTAAAATAAACCTCAGATAATCTCCACACCAACACAAATGGCAGAAGCTCCATCAAAGTGCATGCTGTGCTTCTACGGAATGTCCTGATATTTTAGAATTGCAGCAGAATCCAAGAAGACACATTGATGACAATGATGTGGACTGGTTTTAGCTTTTCCACAATGTAATCTTGTAAACCAGGAAAATTCACATGCCCAAGTGTAGTAGTGGGGTTTCTTGATCTCAGGCGGCCAGGGACCTGGACCCACAGACCTGCTGCACCAGACCCCTTAGCCGCCCAGCCACCCGTCGCTCAGAGCCCCAGAAATGACTCAGACGCTTATATTAACTTCATGCTGTTTGGACTATAGTTCAGGCACATTGCTAGCTAGCTCTTACATCTTAAATCAACCCATTTCTATTAATCTGTCTGCCACGTGGCCCGTGGCTCACCTGTGTTCCTTACATGTTGCTCCTTTGGGCTTCTGACTTGATCTGTTTCTGACTCCGCCCTTCCTTTCCTACCTATTCCGATTCTTCCTCCTACTTCTTCTATGGTGCCTGTCATGGCCCAAAACAGCTCCTTTATTTAAAGATTGATATTCACAGCATACAGAAAGGCATTCCCACATCACTTCCCCCTTTCTGTCTAATCAAAAAGGAAGGTTTTAATTTTAACATAGCAAAATTACATATAACAAAATAGCTATCAAGCAAGAATTACAGTTACAATATCTAGTCTATTTGTATTTAGCAAAATTAAAGAAAATACTCTATCATCTACCTTATCTTTATGAATCTAAAGTTTAATATTCAATATACCTTTCAAATGACTAAGAAAAACTGTACCTATAACTATCTAATCTTCAACTACATCAAAGACCACAGAAGGATATATTTACCCAAGTAAACCAGAAGTGCAAGCGACTTCTAAAATCTAGAAAGGAGAGAGATGACACCTATCTGCCTGGACAGCCATCGAAAGTTCCTTTATAAAGTTGGGGCATCCATCTTCAGCCTACAGGCCCAGAGTCTCTTTTCATTTCAGTGAAGCAGGAAATCTGCTCTGTCCATTTTGGTGTAGTTCAGTCATTTCTCCTTGTGTCCTGTAGATTGAAGACTCTCTCCAAAGTTCTTTTCAATTTTCCCTTGCAGTACTTGTTTGTTATTGGTCTCGTGCCAGTATTTAGCTTTAGATGAAGTTTACCACCACTTTTGACTGCATTCCCAAGCAACCCAACTCTAGGAAGATCCAGGCCCAGCATGCCAGGGGCCGCTACCGCCTCACCACCCATGGACCATCTCTGACAGTTTTCTCTGAAAAACAGGAACCTGAAGGACCATCTCAGTTTGTTCTGTCAAAGTTTAAAGGTCACTTTTTGAGGGAACCTGCATGTCCAGTTCAAATAGCACACTGTTAAGCAGTCAATACAGGGACAGGTTCTTGTCCAATGACAAACTGTTGCCACAAGGAAAGTAGATTCTATATGAAGTTTCTTCAATGCCCATTTTTCTCTTGTAGAAGATTGGTGCTGCCAAGAGCAGAACTGTTTCACTGTCCAGAAAAGTCTAAGTTCTTAAAACATTTTAAATGCTGTATTCTGTAGGTCTTAGAAGTATTTGAAGATTATCTACCTAATTGAAATATATTTTTGTATACCTAAAAATCCTAACTAACCTACCTATAAGTTTGATTATCAAAGGTGACTATTAGCCAGGAAGTATGGGTGGGGCTACCAGACTAAAAACTCTGAGAACAGGAAGCGCAGAGCAGAATGCCAGGAAGAATGCCAGAGAGAAGCCGGAGGAGGCAGAGGACAACCATGCTGCTCTAAGGAAAGGTACCGAGCCACATGGCTGAACAAGAGACATGGGTTAGATGAAGGGTAGAGAGCTAGCAAATGATATGCCTGAGCCTTTGGCCAATTCAGCCTAAAACTATTGAAAGCATCTGTGTGTCTCTGTCTCTGCTAGTCTGCAGGTCTATGGGTCTTTGGGCCTAAACATTGAGGCTAGGCCCAAAAGTCAGGGCCAGAAACCTCCTACTACACCCAAGCTTAAGTTTCTCATGTGCTTTGTGAAGAGCAGACCCACGCTGATCTCCAGAGAACATTTCCTGGTCTAAAACAACATGTTACGTGCATAAATTATATAGATGAATTATGAATAAATGCACATGCTATGAAGGCTTATACATTGGAGTATGAAAGGCTTATGAATTATTTTTCTATAAGGTGGTCTTTATTTGGCATATTACTATATGCTAGCAGAGGAAAATTAAAAATCAAAAGGTTAAAAGTCAGTAAGGTAAAAGTAATATTGCTGTCATTTGACTCCATATCTGAATAAGCTGGAAGACAACTGAGCCCATAAAACAAAAAGAGAAGAATTCCAATGATAACTAACCTATGAAATCTGTTCTCTTTACAGAAAAAGTTGAAGTTGATAGAGACCACGCTAAAGCCTGGCAGACCATGACTGTTACTGAGTCACCAGAATGTATCAATGTTTCAGAAAAAGGCAACTTCCTGCTGGAAATATGAGTCATTACAGTTGGACAGTTGGATTAAAAATTAGCTATAAAGCATTAGTGATGTACCAGTGGTTCAGAATTCCAACTCTATGCTAGAGAGGATATTAGAAGATCACAGACATGCACCAAGTTCAGAGAACAGTTGGTCAGTACACAACACAGCATGCCATGGCCTAGAATCAAGAAAATAAGTGTATAATTCAGGTCAGTGCCTTCCACCATCTGTGCTAGGCAAGTTTGCTCACTTTAAACCTGGTTCCCTCAAATAAAAGGTGGGACAATAATTATATGAACTCATGGAAGTGCAAATAAATAAGTATACTTGGATATTTTAGCATAATGTATGCACCTAATAAAACTATCTTCCCTTTGTCCAAACTTGACCATCAAACTTAAAAAAGATATTATCAACAAATTCCCCACCTAGCACTCCCCGACCACACTCCTGCTGATGCTGGGTCTGTTCTAGTTATTTATGTAGTGATCCCACTAGCTAGATAAATGAACAGTCTTGATAGCTTTTCTACTTTATTCTTTGCACTTACACTAAGGGAACATTCTGGCAACATTCACCACTGAATCTTCATTGGCCATTAAAATGAGACCCACACCCCCATCCTCTACCCTTCTGCAGTCCAAAAGTCTCAGTTAGACATCCATAGACGAAAGTATCTAATGGTCTATTCCATATATCCGTCAATTATTCAAGTTTATGTGAAAATCAAAACAAAGTTCATTTTTCATGTTTCTAACAAATGTTTCCATACAAGTTGATCTTGAAGTAGGGGGGAGCATTTTTTCTCTTATCTAAAATTAGTACAGTTTCTGTTATACTAATTTAGGCAATGCAGGACATGCATCTCTCCTGAGACCTACCAACCTATCCAGTTATAAAATAGTGCATGGTATAGAGTATGTATGTTTGGCAGCAAACCCCAACACCACAGGCTGTGCTTCTGGTCAAGTGTATGATTGGTGGGCACGATGGCTGTCAGGATGGATAAATATGACTTGTACATGAAAAATATCTAAGAGACCCAAAAGTTTAGAAAAGAGTATGTCCACTTCACTTTGTCTTCTATTACTGTACCAAAAGCAGTGGTGAGGGAGGGGGGAAGAGTTGGTTCATCTCACAGCTATAGCACATCAGGAAGGGAAGTAGGCCAGAAGCAAAAATGGTGAAAGAATGATGCTTATTGTTTTGCTCCCCCTCGTTTGCTCAGCTTTCTTTCTCACACAACCCAGAAGCACCTGCCCAGTGCTGATACCACCCAGAGTGGGCTGGGCCCTCTTGAGCCAATCATTAAGAAAATGTCTCATGGACTTGCCTACAGGCCAGTCTGATGGTGTCATTTCATCCATTGAGGTTTCCTCTTTCCAGATGACCCAAGCTTATGTGACGATGACGAGAAACTAACCCACAGGTCTGGTTCTGATCTCGGCAAGCAGAGCTTGCACAGGGACACTCAGTAGATGAAAGGGCTCTCAGGAGGAAACATTCCAGGGTGGGAAACGTGGAAGAGAGCAGCAGAAGACAACCATAGGTTCACATGAAGTCTAGTTGCAAGTTGGCCTCGGAGGGCTGCAAAGTGAGAATAACATCAAGATCCACCACCAGCTGAAAGCTGCCTTGTAAAAAAGGAGCAGTCTGTAGATGTCTGTACTGGTGTGGTTCTTCAGAGAAGACAGACACCAACCCTCTCAAGAGAAGAAGCCACACCAGGCAACAGTGTCTGCAATAAGGGGTCTCATCTGCACCTTAGATTTTTATAAGAGAAAATTTTTCTTAACTCTTATCAGAAAAAGTAATAGAAAACACAGAATATGGGAGACAAATTAGAGGGGTTAAGATTCAGGCATCACATCTTAGTACTAATGATAATATTTCAGCAAAATAAGTTCTCAATAGCACAGTAAATAGAAATTTCCTGGAGATAAAATAAACTAAAAGAAATAGTTATTAAATTTAAAATTAAGTCATATGAGTTTATAACATGGGGATATTTTTATTTTCAGGATATTAAAAGTGTACCAAATCAAGCAGTTGAGTGTATTATATGAGTTGTATTGTTTTACCTTCTCTGGCCTTAAACAGTGGAGTAAAATAAAGATTAAAATAAAAACAGAACAAAACAAAACAGTGGTAAAAATGAATTTAAAAGAAAACTGGACTTTCAGAAAAAGGACAGATGTGGAGCAACCTATAATCCCAACACTTGAGAAGCTGAAGCAGGAAGAGTGAGCATTCAATCAAGACTAGCCTGAGCTATAATCGAGAGAATAAGTCACACATAGAGAGAGAGAGAGGGAGAGAGAGAGAGAGAGAGAGAGAGAGGGAGACGGAGAGGGAAAGGGAGGAAGGGAGGGAGAGAGAATCTGATAACAGGTTGCTTAACTGTTGGTTTTACCAGTGGATTAGTTTGTTTCAAATAAGCATAATTGCAGCTTCAGAAGGGAAATGTGGTAAAGGTGGAGCAGTTCACGGTTTTCTTGCAAGGCTCAGATGAAGCAATACACTGGTGAGGACATTTGTGGGACTCTTTAAAATGAAAAGTGACGAATTCCAAGCTGAGGACTTAACTGAATGAGTAACTTCGTTGGCAATCCAATAAATGTGCAGAAATCCAGGTGTAGTTGCACACACCTGTCATTCTAGCACTGAGGGGGTAGAGACTAGGAGACCACCGCAAATTTGAGGGCACATCGGTCTACATGATGATTCCCATTCAGCTAAATTCAGCTAAAGGTATATAAGGAGATATTGCCATAGGAAGCAAGTAAAAGAAAGGAAACATGGAGGGAGGAAGGCAGGGCTGGAGAGAGAGGAAGGAAGAAAGAAAGCATAAAAGAAAACAAAAGGGAAAGAAGAAAAAAAGGAAAATGAAGAGAAAAAAGAGAGCAGGAGACGAAATGAGCAGGCCTCATACAGAAACCTTCCGTCTTATAACTTGTACCAGTACGGACAGCATTCTCTTGGATTGACTGCATGCGCATTTTAAAGTGTCTAAAATTATGACAAGCAGAAAAGAGATGTGTCATTTAGAACCTAGTAAGAAATGCTTCTGCCCTTGCCTCATGCTAGGAAAACATTATTCATGGGGCCTCTTTTTAAGGCATGGGACACTTATACTTTAACCTCAAAGCCAATAGAGCTCAGCATTCGACAGAAACTCTATGGCTTTTATCTGAAGTCAGGAAGAAATGGTTTCCTGAAGAATAGATGATCTCAGAAGAAGAGCAGATCTGGAGAGATGACAGTTAAATATCAACTGAAGAAACAGGGTCAACTTATTTCCATGTATTGTTTCTTTATAACAATCAATGCATATATCTGAACACTGCCATATATAAAATGGGAATACCAGTAAATGCTTTACTAGGAACACTGGGGATTAAAATGGATAACTCATAGGTAAAGGTATTGAATAAAACATAATGTACTTTCAAATTGTGGTAAAGTGTTGTTATGGATTGCAGTGCATTAATGACAGAGCATTTCACATGCATATAAGAATTTTAGATTAGTTTTTTAAATGGTTAAAATAAATGAACGAAAATATTCAGTGGATACTTTCTCAAAGTTCTCAATCAAATCCAACAAACCATATAAACAGGAACTAAAAATAAATAAATAGATAGACAGACCGACCGACCAACTGATCGACGACCAACAGACAGACATACAGACAGACAGATGATAGACAGATAGACAGATAGACAGATAGACAGACAGACAGACAGACAGACAGACATACAGACAGACAGATGATAGATAGATAGACAGATAGACAGATAGACAGACAGACAGACAGACAGACAGACAGACAGACAGACAGACAGATAGATAGATAGATAGATAGATAGATAGATAGATAGATAGATAGATAGATAGATAGATAGATAGACAGGGGAAGGACTCTAGTTGAAGGTGGCACTTTTTCCTGTCAGTTCCCTCCTGGGAGAAGTTTTTTCTCTGTTGAGAGTGTTACACAGTTCTGTTTAGAGGTGCTAGCTCTGAACTGCTCTCTCTTTTTATTCTAAAAATTTGAAAATGATGCACTATAAAGCAATCACAGCTGTGTTAGGGAATGTCCTAGTCACGCCTCAGCAATTTATGGCCAATTTTCCATTAATAATGGAGAATAAAGAGTGGTTCAATCACTTCACCATGGAAATACTAGTTCTTAAGAAAGAGGGTAAGAGAGTACAATAGTCTTGTTCTGTTTCTGAAAGTGCATTAATTCAATATTGTGCATCTTTGATGAAAAACATATAGGTGGCTCTTTGCTGTATAAAGTTAGATTGATCAGGAAACTATTCATAAAGGCCTATATTTTCCTTGTTACTTGGAGTTCATAGAGTGAGAGACAGACCTGAAACCTCTGAAATAATAGAGAGAAAGTGAAGAACAGAAGGGGGAGAGCTAGAGAGAAAGAAGGGGTAGGACTGGGCCTCTAGAATTTGAGCAGGAGTCTCAGAAAAGTGGTATGCCATAGCAAGCTTTCTTTGGGGCCACCAGCCAGCTCCCAAATCATGGCACGGAGACTTATTCAATATAAAGGCTTGTTCTTATCTTATGCTTTTCCCACTGGCTCTTAAAACTTAAATTAACCAGTTTCTTTCTTCATGGCTTTTTAATCTTTCTTTCATTCTATACATCCTACTCCATGTCTGGCTGGCTGGGGACCACCTGGCTGGCCCTGGGCTTCTCCCTCTCTTTCTCCCTTGTTCAATTCACTTCAAGTCTAGATTCCTCCTCCTACTTATTCTCACCGCCCACTAGCCCTGCCTATCTCTCTACAGTCTAACTATCAACCGTTTGGCATTTTATTAGACCAATCAGGTGCCTTAGGCCGACAAAGCAACATGTCTTTACATCATTAAACAAATCCAGCACAAACTAATATAACATACCTTTAACATAGTTAAAACAATACTGCACAGCATAAATAACAAAAAAGTAACACATTTTTGCATAGTTAAAGTAGTATTCCACAGCAGCGAATTCTTGCAGTAAGAACCCCAAACTACTAATGACTAGATGTTCAAAATATGAGTTAGAAATGAAGATAGGAAAGATAAATAAAGATGAAAAGGATGCCAAAAATCCAGGATGACCAGCTCATAAAATTAGATAAAATGAAAGACACATTGCAAACTTTTGTTTTACCTAGAAACTTGTATCACTTTCTTCAAATGTGCCCTGCTAAGGCCCTCACAGTAGAAGCAAAAATGTCAGCTGCAAAGACAGACTATTTATATAAACATAATGATAGAAAACACTTAACCCTATGAAGAAGACACCGAACTAGAGCCCCTTGATGGTAAACGATATCTAATGTAGTAGCTTCTACTTAAAATATTGCCTTGATTATTTTTCCACTTCCATGACAAGCACAATGGCCAAGGCAACTCACAGAAAAGTTTATTAGGGTTTTATAGATTCAGAATTTGAGGTCATGACCATCAATGGTGTGGAACATGACAGAAGGCAAGCACACGGAGCAATAGCTGAGAGTACACATCTTGATCCACAAGCAGGATGTAGAAAGAAATCTAACTCTCAATAGTGTGGGCCTTTAAAATCCCAAAGCCCATCTCCAGTGACATCTCTTCCAACAAAGCTACACCTCTGATCTGTCCCAAATAGTTCTATCTACTTACCACCAAGTTTTCAACTACACGGAGCCTCATTATCATTCAAACCACTATATCCATTGACCCATCAATTGTCTTAGTTAAAACATTTCAAAAGAGAAATATTTTACAATGGGTGTCTAAAAAGAAGAACTATTGTCGAAGATCACAGTGGAAGGTTTTATTGTTTGTTTGCTTTGTTTTTCTTTCTTCTTGGAAGACACAGAAGGGAATGAAAAGGAAGCCACTAAAAGACTGTTTCTGAATGGGTGACTGTGAGAATTCAAGGGTCTAAATAGACAGTTTCAAAGACAGAAAACTGGAGTATTTCTCCAACTGTACTTAACTGTCATGAATTTCTTTCCTTGGGGTGGGATCAGCATTTCCAGTCCTTTCTCAGATAGAGAGACATGGATACTTGAAAAATATTGATTAAAAAAAATGTTCATGTGGCATCCATAGTAAGCCAAGCAGCTAGTGCTGAGTGTGGGTATAGTCAAAATCTACTGCAGTACCCTAAATATCCTACTCCTCAGCCCAAGGCTTTTGTTTCATATCCCAGCAGGCTTATATCTGCCCAAGATCACCCATGTTTACTAGGAATAAGCTGCAATTATGAGAAAATGTATTAGAGTTCTAATTGTCATTATATAAGCAGCTAAGTATTATGTAAATTGGATTTATGCAAATCAATGAAATATGAGTTCCTGAAGAAAAAAATGTTTCAGTGAAAAATGACTTGAATATTTCTAAGAGCTTTTCTGAAAACAAGTCAATAGAAACACGTTGAATGGGGTGTAGCTCAGGAAGTATTAGAGGAATTGAAGCAGCTATAGAAGGTTATTCAAATTAATTGCTTCAAAAACCACATTAATTCTACTTCAATGTAAAGAAACTGAAATCAGAAATCTCAAGGGATGCATTAGGGGTGTGATTTATTAGGAGAGACAACATATCAGGCCAATTAGCAAACCCAAAGTCAGAGAAAAAAAAACTTGCTTTACATCAAAAAATGGCAAATGAATGTCAATTCATATGTTTTAAGTTAAATAAAGGTGTTTAAGGCACAAGTGAATCATCTTTATGATTGCTTGCTTTAAATATATCTTTTCAGTTAATCAACCAACTACTAGCCTTGTATTTGTTTTATGATGCTTACTTCAGTTCCACTCCCTAGAAAATGCTGAGAACATAGTGCGAAAGGCTTGTATGTCAGCTACCCAAGGCCGGGAGGGGGGGGGGTGTGAAATACAAGGCGCAAACACTTCCATGAAATGGTGGAAACTAGGATTAAAGATCCCACACATGAGGCTTTATGGGTCCCATGAGATGAGTTGATCAAATGGGTGAGGTAGCATGTATTTATAGTTCCAGTGTTCCTGAGGCTGAGGAGATTGAAGGCAGATGCAGAAGAATCACAAAGAAGCAAACATGGAGCATACAAATCAGTGGCAGGAACAAGGAAGAGCATACCTCACCAAGGATGGAAGGCAAAGACTGCCCAGGAAGCTGCCCTCCGCCCTCCATAAGCCCATGTGACATGCATAACGGGATGCACTCACATGTGTATTCCCACCCCATATACAATAGTAATAAATAAATAATTTTTAAAGGTTAAGGCGTTACTATGTCTCCTGTTTGACTTTATCAGGAGGAGCATCAAACTTTAAACAAAGGTTTAGGAAGGTCACTGTTCAAATAAGGTTGATGAACGTTGGTTGAACCCTGTAGTACAGTTTTGAGACTCACTGTACAACCTCGAGATAAGAAAGGAAAAACATCCCAAACATAACTGACCTTCACAATAAAGCTTAGATACGTAAGACGGAGGCTGCTTAGGCTCTAAAGACTGCTTGGAGTTCCATATTCTTGTCATTTAACACCAGACTCAGTTCATGTGATACTGTGGCTACCTGACACTTGTCACTTTAGAAAGATTTGTCTGGTTCTTCATGTTTACACAATTCCAAAGCCAGATACCAGCTTTGCAGCTAAAAACCATACAATGTTCTGACTGCAGGCCAGAAATGTTCTAGAAATTTAACATAAGACTAAAACATTTGGTTGAATATATATATATATTCTCAAATTTGCAAAACAAGGTAACCACATAGAGGGCTCTTTCTTTATGACCTTAAGTCATCCACTGGGTGAGTAAATGTAATTACAAATGAATATAGCTATGTTTCTGAGCTTGCTTGCATAAAAATGAGTTTCCAGTAAAGCTGAAAACTTTCTTTGACTTATTTTACATGTAATTCCAGAAATAATTAAATCTAGCCTATAAAGTGAAATGAAATTCAGTAAAAGACCAGAAACATCTGTGATGGTAACTTCTCAGAAATAGCAAAGACCTTACAGAATTTCACTTTTAATATCAATTAAACTATTAAAACACAAAATTGAAGCACAGTGTCTCCTTTTTCTTTTCAGTGGTGTAGGCCTGCTCCAATGCAGACCCCTGGAGCAAAGATAACAAAAGCTTTCCCAGCCAGGCTGGTGGGCTGCCCTCTCTAGGTCCTGTCAAAGTCTCCTTCACACTGTGGGAGGTCTCACATGCACTGGAGAGCAGCTTGCCTTCCAAACTGCCTTCCTCACATGCTTCCAGTGTAGTGCTTCCCCATCCTTAGGCTCTAGGAATTCTCGCTAGCTGTGGGTTCACATTCCAGGTGAACTGGAGTCTGTTTCGGCTGAAAACTCTAGACCTTAAAAGTATGACTGGCACTATGGTGACTCTTTTATCTTCAGAACCTGTGTGCCAATGAGATATGCCAGAAACACAGAGAGACATATAAGTGTCCTTCTGCAGTGTTGTGATTTATTAAATAAATAAAATCAGAAGCCATCTCAGTTTTGTTAGCTTTAATTCACAAGGTCCTATGAATTTCACTTTGTAGACTTGACCATGGATTATCATAGGTTCTTTCATTCCAGTCTTAATTATTTTGAATTCTCATTACATTTTTCTACAAATCTATATGGTACAGAATAGTGACCAAATGGCTGCCAAAGTTGTAAGAAATCTTGTTGAAGATAAGCAAGCACATATAACTGATACAGATGTGAAAAGGTTCCCTGAAGATGTTTGTATAAACAAACCTAATTGGAATTTCTTTAAGACAAAGAGCTGGTTCAAAATACAGAATAAGGTATGGGCATCAATTTGAGTGTTCCATAACAAGGAGGGAGTCAAGATAAACTGAAGTCCAAGAAACCAGAGATAAGTTTGTTGGCTATCGATCCTGGGACATATACCAGATAGTCTGATGTTACTCATTTGGATCCACCATGCACTGTAGGATGCAGGTGATGGGCTTGTAATATTCATTGTATTTGGAAATTTAGGGGGCTACCTGTATATTTTACTTCATTGGAAAAGTTAATAAATGGTAATAGTTACTTGGTAAGTCTGTGCTTCACTGTGATCTATAAATGGTGGTTGGTAGTTTATATGAGCAGACAAAATGTAGCATTGTTTCTGCCTTAGTTAGCATTGGCTTCAAAACATTATCAATTTTGCTTGTTTATAAAATGATGTCTATTAGAGTGAATTACAGCCTGAAAGAAGGAAGTAAGCAGCATGCATAAAGTTAGAGCAGGCCACACCATGATCATCACATGTCTATGGATCCATGTTATGTTACAGGTGCCAAAGCTCAGAAAATGATACACTGAAATTTGACATTTTGAAACACTGAAGCTGTTGGAATTACAGGAAAGTGGATGACTTTCTTTCAACAGCTCTCTGAATATTTTTTTTTTCTCTCACCAAGCTCTTATCAGGATGAGAAAATTTCTTCCCCACAAATTGCATTTGTGCAAGGCCCTGAGAACCTGCTGAAACTGGCGACACCAAACCCAGACAGATTTTACATCTGTGGTCACCAGCTCAGACAAATCTCTATGGTCACCAGCTCAGACAAACCTCATGGGAGACTTTCTCTGTGAAATGACAGCTTTTACCTTCAATGAATTTCAACCCTCTGTTTTCTCTTAACTGTAGGAACTCCGAGGAAACCAAGAGAATTGTTTGATTTTCTTATTTTGTTTGGTTCTTATAATTAATAAATTTGTGTGCTTCTTTCTGCCATTAATCTGTGTACCGCTGACTAGTTCCAACAGATTTTCAGAGAGTGGCGGTTAAACTTATACTACCTTTATTCCTATACATAAGAAATGACAAAAGGCAAGTAAGATTGTGAGTTGAATTAAAGTGGATGTCATCTCACCTTAAAATAGATTATTATAGATTATTCAGGTAGGCAATATCAACACAATTTAATTACAGAAAAGAAAGACAGAAAACTAAGAGTCCATGTGCTCTAATGGGAGAAGCCTTTGACAGGCCTTTGCTGAGCCTGGAGATAGGAGGAACTCTAAGGAATACAGGCAGCTTGTAGAGCCTGGGAAGGCAAAAAAAAAAAAGAAAAGAAAGAAAGAAAATTCTCTGTTACAATATCCAGAAAGAAACCCAAACCTCCAAGCACTTGGTTTTAGACCAATGAGACAAATTCTGACTTCTAGCCCTAATTAGATAAAGGTTGGTACCCATTTTAAATCCCCAAGCTAATGATAATTTATTATATCAACAACAAGAGACTAATACATTTAGGAGCCTGCTGCTGCTGCTGCTGCTGCTGCTGCTGCTGCTGCTGCTGCTGCTGCTGCTGCTGCTGCTGCTGCTGGGAGGCATGAAACCTCTAGATAAACAAAATGTACCTGTAGGATAGTGTGGTCAGAGGTAAATTTATACGTTTTCCGGGTTTGTGTTCCTGCACGAAGCATAAGGTCCTGTAGGTCTGCGACTAAAAGAGGTAGTTAGTACTAATGAATGCAACATAAAAATTCTTGGGCACACTGAAGGGAAGTCTCATTGCTGCTTGCTGTTCGACTGGATTGGGAACTCATGTGTGGAAAGAGGACAAGCCTTCATGCTGTTTACATTTTCAGATTCTATGTTTAAGTTCTGAGAGAAAAGACCACATTTTGCTTTTCATAAGAGAAGGCTCATAAGTAAGGGATATTCTGAGGTGAGAAGAGAACTAGATAAGAAAGGAAAAAAGTATTCCTGAAACATCATTTCCCACCAACTCTAATTAAATTAAGCTCACTAAAACTCTGATTTTCTTGCAGATACTGATGGCTTTGTACTTTCAACAACACGGGACTGTGGAGGATACTGGAGCACATCACCTGAATCATCCCAAGGTGGAGGCTTTCACATTCGTAGTTCTAGTGATGCACAGCTACATTTTCCCCTGGAGACTGGCCTCTGAGATCTTTCTCCCTCAGAAGGAATATTCCAGATACAGAGCACCATTTAGGTTTATCTGAGATTCCAGTATCTACTGATTCAGAATTCAAACTCCTTTGGTTCTAACTCTACAACTTTGATTCTCACGTAGAATTTCCAAGAGAATTCCTCAATATAAATTATCATATGGAAAGCATAGAGTTGAAGTGAGCTTCTTGTCAAAACACATTTAAAGCAGGAGTGAAAATGCACACAGCCAAACTCTCAAGGGTCATGAAATTGAAAGCAAGTGAGAGAAAGAATGGATGTTAAATAAGTAGAGATCTGGGAAGCAAAAGCCCACAGAACTGTGGTTACTTAGGTCCTTGAGAGCCATGTCCTGGGAATGGTCTCAGGAATCACAGATGCTCCAGAGCTGAGTGTCTAGGCCCACAGACTACGCAGAAAAGACTTTGTCTTAGGTCATACTGTCATTTTACAGACTTATGGATTTCTATACATTTTGTCTTTTAGACTTCATTAGAAATAGAAATAGTTAATATCTAAGTCTAGGAAAGATACATTTCAAGAGGTTGTAGAGTGACGAAAGATGAATAACATACCTTTGTAGTTTTCACCTTTACTCAAGTTTAAATTGCTACAATCTCAGTCTCCTTGAACCAATGCTTATCTAGCAATAGGTAAGCAGCTAATGCTAACTATATGGCCAGATGTTATTTACAGCTCTTGATCGCTTAAAAATAGAAATCGCATTGACAAAAATAAAACTGAAAGTTTCTGCAACTTCTGAATGACGTGCATTGAGTGATACAGTCTCAAATCAGCCTGCCCATTCTCACAGGATTTATTTGCATATGAGAATGAAGATGGAATATAAGACAAAAACATCTATAGAATCTGGCAAAAAAAAAAAAAAAAAAGGAAAAAAAAAGCAGAGCTACATAAGCTACATAAGTATTCACTGTTCTTAATTGTTCTTAGTTTAAATGAAAGGACAGAGAGCATCCAAATAATTCATTGAAAAATGTGGTCTCCTTTACATAAATGTTAAAGTTTTAAATGTGGGTTTAAGGGAACAAGTTGTCATGTCCATCAAGTTTACAGAAGAACGCTATCCATTTTATAAATAGCTTGTTTCAAGATTTATAACCACATGTAAATAACTATTTAATCCTGTTATTTATTTCCACAACAATGGCCCTGGGGTAGGCACCCAGCAGTGGTAATAGGCTTAATTAAATGCAGACTCTTCCTTGGGGAAGCCACGTGGAGTTTTTCTGCAGGACTGAGGTATTTAATTCAGGAGAGCTAGTGATGAAACTTCCCATCACAGTTTATGGCAGTGATCTCAAAGTCTGGTCTCATATTTTGTTACATAGATACCCCGTAGTGTGTTAGCCCATTCCCTCACTGGAAGTTTCTAGTTTGAGGCAAATGTGGAAAAGTTTCCAATGAACATACAGAATGCAAGCATTCATTGTTTTTCATCTTCTTTGGGTAAATGCAGAGGAATGGCATCACTGGGTCATATACAGTTAACTTTAAAATAAATTATTAAACTATTTCCCAAAGTACCTTATCATGTTGCCTTTCTACCAATCATATATAAAGGTATCTATTCATTCACCAAGGAGTTTTTAAGGCTAACTATTTTTTTAATTTACCAGCTGAGTAAACAAAATCCTATTTTAAGTTTCATTTCTAGTACTTCTAATCAAAAATAAGATACTGAGTAATATAAGAAATGTTATAATTAATATAATCACATTCTTTATATAGCTTGTTTCTTTGTAGTTGACCTGTCAGTCACTACAATAGATGTTTAGTGCTAAGAACCAAAGAGATACATTTTAAAACATTTTTCCCTTTGAAAGACTATAGGCTTTAGTGATATAATTAGTCAGGGACAATTTAGGGCATGTTGTGTCTTTGGGCCTGACATAGTCTCAAAGAACTACTAAAGCAAACTTTATTTTATTTTTGAACATCTAAGAATGAGAAGTATAATGATCCCAAACATGGATTATTAATGTTCACTTCACATGATGATGATCATGACCATGGATAGTTATATTAGAACACCAGTATGTTGTAGATATGCTACATAAGAAAAATCTACATTGAATATTTGAGATTTTCATCCAGAAGACATTTTCAACATGACTGTTCCTGATCATCTTAATGAATGGAACACCCTTTTGTGGCTAAACATGTTTTTGATAGAAGGTTGTTATTTTCTAGGAAATTTGAGTTTGAGGATCATCTTCCAAAAAATTATTTTCTAATAATACATCAGGAAATCATAATATAAATAAGACTTGTCTTGTCTTGCCAATGAAAGAAACTAAAATAAAATGGAGTTTTACCCTAGATCTTAAATAGAGCATTGGTTAGAGCCAGAACTAAGGAAGAATCATTATGACAATTTGTCATTTATATCACTACAAATAAATATGGATTATGAGTTCTCAATCTTCCTAATGTTGGGACCCTTTAAGAGTTTTTATTTTGTATTGATCCCCAACCATAAAATGATTTTGATTGCTGTTGTTATGAATTGCAATGTAAATATCTGTGTTTTTAAATGATCTTAGGCATCCCCTACCAAAGGGTCATTTGACACAAGGGATTGTGGCCCACATATTAAAAACCACTCCTCAAGATGATGCAAGTGAATAACTAGTGATATTTGGGGAAAGTAAACTTTCTTGTCACTAACACTGATGTGAATGTTCAGCACACAGATAAAATTGACTGTCTTGTCTTCTCTAATATTCTATTCTCCAGGAGAATCCTCAGAACATATAATAGGAGTTCTTGGCTCTACTAAAGTCTTAATATGACAGCATATGGTTGTAGTCATAAATATCAATACTTGAGAGGCCATGGTTGTTGCAATGAGGTTTCCTGGCTCCAGGAGGCAAGAGGTCCAGACTCACAGACCTGCCATCCCAGACTGCTTAGTTGTCCACCACTGCTTTGGCCTCCCAAAATGACTCAGACACTTATGTTAAGTTCATGCAGCTTAACCTATAGCTCAGGCACATTGCTAGCTTTCTCTTTCATCTTAATTCAACCTGTTTCCATTAATCTGTCTGTCACATGGCCCATGGCTCACCTGTGCTCCTTGCATGTTTTTTCTTGGGCAGCTGGTTCTATCTCTTCTGACTCTGCCCTGCTTCTCCTATCAATGCTGAGATTTTCCCTCCTACTTTTTCTATGGTGCCTGTTATGGGCCAAAACAGCTCCTTTATTGATATTCACAGCATACATAAAGACATTGCCACATCACCTCCCCCATTTCTGTCTAAAAAAAAGGGAAGGTTTCAATTTTAAGACAGCAAAATTACATACAACAAAATAGTTAACAAGCAAGAATTACAGATACAATATCTAGTCTAATTGTATTTAACAAAATTAAAGAAAATACTCTATCATCTACCTTATCCTTGTGAATCTAGTTTCATATCTAATATACCTTTAAAAATAACTGAGAAAAACTATATCTATAACTATCTAATCTTCAACTACATCAAAGACCACAGAAGGATATGATATTTACCCAAGTAAACCAGAAGTGCAAGCAACTTCCAAAATCTAGAAATGACAGAGATGACACTTATCTGCCTGGACAGTCACTCAAAGTTCCTTTACAAAGTTGGGGCATCCATCTTCACTCCACAGGCCCAGAGTCTCTTTTCATTTCAGCGAAGCAGAACATCTGTTCTGCCCATTCTGGTATAGTTCATCAGTTTTTCTCCTTGAGTTCTGAAGAATGTCTGACAGATTTCTCTGCAAAGCAGCAAACTGAATGACCATCTTGGCTTATTCTGCCAAGGTTCAGAGGTCACTTTCCTATGAAACTTGCATGTCCAGTTTAAACAGCATACTGTCACGCAGTCAATACAAGAACAGGTTCTTGTCCAGTGTCTAACCATTGCTACAAAGAAAGTAAACTCCATAAGGAGTTTCTTCAACGCCATTTTTCTCTTGAAGCAGATTGGTGCTGCCAAGAGCAGATCTATCTCACTGTCCAGAAAAGTCTTAAGTTATTAAAATATTTTAAATGCCGTATTCTGTAGGTCTTAGAAATGTTTGGAGATTACCTTTCTAATTGAAATATATCTTTGTATAGCTAAAACATCTAACTAACATTGCTATAAGTTTGGTTATTATAGATGACTATTAATCTGCATTTCTTAATTATACATTACAGTTTTAAATAAGTAACATAAACATCATACTTTAAGCAAGAGTATAAAAATACATACAGCATAACAAAATTGATCTAAAATTTGTATCAATAAACCAAAATACATATCAATGTAAAGCATTTTGAAATTAACAGCTGATTTTTGGATTAAAGTAAATTCAATAATCTAATTTTTTTTAAATCACTCATATACCATATTCCATTTTTCTTCTTAGAAAGAGATTAACTATGACCATTAACCATTTATGATGAAGACAAACATTTTTAAACAATATTTTAGGAATTTGGGCATAGTTTTCCATTATTAATTCCTTCTGATTAAGAGGTGCTGACAATCTTACAAATTTTTGAGACTGGGTCATCTTAGTCTTCAGCCCTGAAACTAATGTGACCATCTCTTCCCATCAGAGAATATTCAGATGGTCTTGGCTGGTGAAACCATATTTGCCTGGAAACAATCCACAGGTTCTCATCTTCTGTGAAAACAAAAGCAGAACTTTTTCAAAGCAATAAATCCTTAGACATAAATTTCAAAATCAAGATACCTTTAAAATATATATTCTTGTTTCATGTAGCAGCCTTTGCCATCCATTGTTTTTCTGCAGTTAGCTCCTTAACAGTTAAACAATTAAAAGAAAACACAATAATAACTATAATCCAGATTCTGTGTCTTTTTTCCATCTTTACATGGCTCATTATATTACTCTATTTCTCTTTTTAAAGGCTTTCTCTACCTTCTTTCTTTTCTCTCTGAAGCCAATGTACATTTTACACACATTGTAACCCATTTACAGGTTTTTTTTTCATCTGAATCTGTTTTATTGTGATTCTTTAATCATCTTCCAATCAGAAGAGCTTTTAAATGCTACTACTC
This sequence comes from Phyllotis vaccarum, assembly GCA_033318265.1. NCBI lineage: Eukaryota > Metazoa > Chordata > Mammalia > Rodentia > Cricetidae > Phyllotis > Phyllotis vaccarum. Next base: position 166,434,576 of record JARWLC010000001.1, on the reverse strand, counting down.
TGTTAAAGAGCCACATAGTTTTTTCAGATAAAGCTGAATCAGTAAGTTCTCTTAAAGGGGCTGCATCTCTGTTCACCACCAGCTAACAGCAGACCCAAGAGATGCTGCTAGTAAGAAACTGTCTTTGACTCTGTTTCCTTTTTATTCAAAATAAATAGAACCCTTAAATCAATCACATGCTACTGAGTCTTTTGTGAGACTTCAGGAACCGGCATGATGGCAGCTTATGCTCCCCACAGCAAGTCTGCCACTGCTGCCATTTTGAATTTGGTCCAGACACCACACTATCTCTGTACAATGACCCACTTCAGATACACAATTTGAAAGCTGTTCTGGCCCAGTTTCTGTGATCTAGAGCCTTTTCTAATTTTTCTCAGGCTTTATGTGGATATTCAGCCCATGTTGGGATGCTATCTGTTGCAATGAGGTTTCCTGGCCCCAGGCAACCAGAGGTCCAGACCCACAGACCTGCCATCCAAGACTGCTTAGCCACCTGCCACTGCTTTAGCCCCCCAAAATGACTTATACACGCATAGTAAGTTCATGCTGTTTGGCCTATGGCTCAGGCACATTGCTATCCTGCTTTTAACTCAACCCATTTCCATTAATCTGTCTGCCATGTGGCCTGTGGCTCACTTGTGCTTCTTGCATGTTTCTTCTTGGGCAGCTGGCTCAATCTGTTCTGACTCTGCCCTGCTGGCTTGAGCTGATCTGACTTCACCTGCTTTTCCTACCTATGCTGTGATTTCCCTTCCTACTTTTTCTATGGTGCCTGTCATGAGCCAAAACAGCTCTTTTATTGATTGATATTCACAGCATACAGAAAGACATTCCCACATCACATGGAAACAGGATCTTAAACTAGAGACAAGTCTGGGCTACAAAGCAATGCCATCTCAAGACTTCCAATTAACTAAATAAATAAATTTCAGTTAAAGGATATTGGCTATGTCTTCATATAATAACTTTATTTCAATGTTTGTCCAAATTTCAATTTTCTGAGTACAACATGAAACATGTAGTTTCTTCCCTACTACAAACTAATATTGTTTGGTGTGGAATATTTTACTTACTGTTCAAATAGCAACAGAGGGTTGAACCAGGCCATTGTTCAATGTCCAGTCCACTGACATTAATCTCTACAAATAAAGACAAAGTAAAATAACCAAGGATGCTCAGTACTGTCACTTATAATAAAACAGAATTGTCTGTATCACATATACCTATGAAATGATGTACAGTATAGTCTAGATTAAAAGGACCTTACAGAAAGGTACATACTTTCAACAAATAAAAAAGATGATCTGGAAAGATAACTCTATCAATAAAGTGCTTGTTCTTACAGCATGAGAACCTAAATGTAAGGGCAGAACCCACATAAAAATGCTGAGTATGATGGCCCATGCTTATAGTCCAAGCATAGAGAAAACAGAGACAAAAGGGTCTCTATTGCTGTCCAGCTGCTACCGTGAGCTAAGTGGTAAGCATAAGGTCAATGAGAGACCCTGTCTCAAAGGAGATAGAGGGTATTCCTGAGAATGACATGCACACACACACAAACACACACACACATAAATGTGCACCATCTCATATAAACTTGTGCATAAGTACATGCATATGTAAAAACATGCACAAAGGTACTGAAAATGAATACGTATAAATATCTATATGTTTGTATATGGCATTAGATAATATTCAGCACTGAATTTCAATTGTCCTATTAAAATCAAGCCAAAGGAGAAAATTCTGAATTTATATCAGGATATTTGGAAATATTCCTACAGTGGTCTTGCACTTTTCTTACTTTTCCCATCTATTATTCAACTATTCACTTGAAAAGATCAATGATTTGACATACTTAAAAATATTCATAATATTAGGGTTTTTATTGCTACGATAAAACACCATGACCAAAAGCAAGTTGGGGAGGGAAGAGTTTATTTGGCTTTTCACACTTCCACATGGCATTCCATCACTGAAGAACAGCAGGACAGGAATTCAAATAGGGCAGGAACCTGGGGGAAGGAGCTGTTTCAGGGGCCATGGAAAAGTATACTTCCTGATTCATTCAACATGGCTTGCTCAGACTGCATTCTTACAGAATGCAGGGCCACCAGTCCAAGGATGGGCACCAACCCACAAAGGGCATGTTATAAATCTGACACTCACTGAGCTAAGGAAAGGGAGCATATTCTTTCCCATTTTATCAGCTTTGCATTGTGTGTATACATCCATACAGGTGTGCATACATATCCCTACATAGTTTTGTGCATTTACTTATATATGAATATGTATCACAGGGGTACTGCCTACCCTAAAAATTTATAAATGTGGCTTTTGTCAAGACCTAAGAGCACTGAGGAAGAGGAAGCAGGATGACAAAGCAAAGACTTTCTTCTCCCATTGAAGTAAATCATTAAACGGAGTTTTCAAAGCATGCATGGAGCAGATGCAGATGAGTATAGGAGAATTTGGGGGTTGAAGTCATTATAAATGAGGATGCATAAGATGTTATCAGGGTGAGCAGAGAATATTCTAGCAGGATTTCTCCTCTAAAAATACTTGGTAAATGTTCTAAAACTGGGTTTGGGAAAAATAAGGAGGAGTTAGGCTATTGCTCTGACACCTTCCAGTCCAGACTACAGGCAGCTTCACTATAAGCAGTTTCAGCCTCATTGCTTTAAAATATATCCTGGCACTCCTGCCTCACCTCACTGGCCTGTCCCTCTGCAGAGTGCACCACCATTCTTTGGAATCTCTTTGGACACTACATCTGCCCTTCAGCTCCTTCTGCGTTCTCCACTTCAGAAGAAAACAGAGGGAAGCTTGTCTAGTTCAAGCACAGAGGTAAAAACGTCGTGAAAAGTTTCAGGGTCCTTAAAGACAGTCAACCCCAGTGGAACTTCTGCAACACAGCACTGTTGTTCCTTGCTATCACATTTGGTGTCCGGGATTTGTTCAAATCTGGAAAGTCATCCTAGAGGTCCAACTCAACTGACCATTCTTGTCTTTCATCTCCTTTAACCCCTTCATGGGATTTAACAGTGAAGACAGTGCCCAGTGCCTTGTCTTGTTAACTTCCAATCTGCTGTGTTTGTGCATTCTCATCTCTTTCTTAATAATCCTCCCTAAGCTCTTTTCTTGCTCCCCCTTTGCTCATTCCCAGATTCTTTAGCTTACTTGGCCTGTCATAGGAATTCCAAGCAGTGAAGAACCAGCCTGTTGCTCAGAGAAATAGGAGAACTCCTCTTTATTCCCACGCAAGCAATACCCAGGTGAATGTCTACAGAAGGTATCTCATAATTTCTTGTAGGTTTTAGAGGGCAGATAACAGTTTGGCTACCTGAGGGTGGTTTCTGAGTCCTGTGAGCACCAAATGGAATTTCTGTCCCAGTTAGACATGTTTAAAGGAACAGATATTGCAGAAACACACATTTGTAGGTAGATGTTTTGCAGGTTGACATGAAAGCATACACTTGCAGGTAGCAAGCAAAAAAAAAAAAAAAAAAAAAAAAAAATCCTTACTTAAAAAACAGAATTTACAGCAGGACTTTTGGGTGAATGGCTGTGATAATCATTCCTTCAGGTGATTTCTCTCTAGGGGTTGTCTTTTTTAAGATAAGAGAAAGGGTTGTACCAAACAGGTAGAAATAGCCACATGTGAGTAATGCTTGAACTTATTCTGGTTCTACACAATCCTATAATTTCTAAGCAGAGACTTTTATTTAGGCTACCATATTATAGAGCAGTAATTGTGTTTTGTTCCTATGCATATAATGGTATAATGTATATATTCATGTCATTTGCTCTTTATGGCTATCTCTATCTAGCATATCATCACGCAGTCTCCTTGTTACTTCTTATGAGTAGTGCTCAAGTCTGTATTTTTCTATAAACACTACAGTTTCTTTTTTAATTATAGCTCCACATTGGCTCAATATAATATAATAATATTATAATATAAATAAAGACATAAACTGAATATGTCTATTGATAAGATAAAACTTCACTCTAAACTAAAAATGAAAAAAAAACATACTATCAATGAGCTACAAACATAAGAGATTTTAATAAACAGAAATAAATAGCTCATCTAGTCACCTAATCTTAGGGAAAGACAAGAAGACAATTCAGCATCACTATCTGGCAAACCAGAATCACAGTAATGATTTGGAGAGTTTGAGAAAAATGGGAGAAAAATCCTAGGATGAAAGATGAGATAGAGCACTGTTTGGTCCTATCCAGCCTCTACCCTGAGCACAGCTCCTGCTTGGGTATTCATGTTACCTAGTGGATCAGACACACATCCATTCTTTGACTTGTACTTTCTTTAGTCTTTTGATATCTTCTTGAGTAAAAGTCATCAACTCACAAAAAAGCATTTTCTTCCTAGTCTAAAGTTCAAGCCCATTGCTTTTACAACTAAGACATAAAGTATAATCATACATACAATAAAATCAGAAGCAAAATCAATATGACTAAAAATACAACACACAAAATTAATCACCAAAACTTTCAAGTGATACCATACAACAACAAGGACTTCTAAATTTCCTTTTTATTTTGCACAAATTACTTGAATGTCTGCTTTGTATTATTTAATACTTGAAATGCACCAAGATAAACACTGTTCTTAAATTTTCAACAGGCTAAGTCCAGCACCTGGAGGAAAGTCTGCACCCTCATGTAAATAGGTCAAGAGCATGAGGAAGATACCATATTTATTTTGACAATTCCAGACTTCTGTACAATGTATTTGGATCACATGCCCCTCACAGCACCCTTTCTCATCTCCTACAGATACCTATCAATCCCCTTCTCAACTACTCAGCCTCCTACACTCTTGCCCCTCTTTTCTGCTCTTTCCTTTCTTCCATTCCCCCCCCCCCGGCATTGTGCAGATAATCACAACTGCTGTGTCTTCATGTATCAGCAATGTTTTATCCAGCAAACAGTTCTCTCCTCTTCATCTTCCAGCTCCGGCAGTCCCTTTACCTCCTCTTCCACAATATCCCCTGGGGTTAGAAAAGGTGCCACAGATGTCCAGCTACTTATCTCATTAATTTTACCAGTTATAGCTCCCCTTTTAGAACATAACCCACTGCCCGAATAGGTGGCTCTGGGCAGCTTGATAACCTTGAGTACTGCTTCTCTTTGCGAGGTCTGAGCACCCCCTAACAGCCCATTTTGCCTGTCACCCATCTCTGTGCCATTAGAAGCTTGTTAATTGATACCTTGGTGACAAAAGAAAACAACACCATTGTGTTGCTAATAAAAGACTGTGAATTGCCTCTCATCTGAAATGCAATGATTTTAATTGACTTTATTTGATTCCAAGGAAGAAATGGAGATGCACAGTCATAGTGAGGTCTGCCCTCATTAAAGGGGACTTGTCACTAATTTTGGATGAAAATGGAAGCCTGGTGCTTTATCCATCCTGTTGCTCCTAGACTACAGCATACAGAACCAGGCTTGTGAGTTTCTTTTATTCCCCATTTCTCCTGGGACCCAATAAAGGACTTTGGAGCAGGTAAAAAGCAGCACATTATTCTGTAGCTTTATCCCAGTTGTGCTTTCAAAAACAGATTTGCAGGCTCTGGACCAACAGGCAATAAGTCACTCAGCCCATTTTCTCAGAATTTCCGCTGCACTATTACTGTTTGCTTCCCAATAACGCTATAACCACGGACAGTAACAAATACACGCAGACATTCTCTTCTCTGCACTCAGAAAGCTACACCTTCATGAATACCCTAGCTATTTCCTAATCCAATTTTTTCATGTCAGAGCTAGGAATTTGTGTGACAGGATATTGGTGAATTTCCATAAGGCAAGGCTCAGCCAATTCTTTCTGTGTAGCTTTGACTTCTGACTTCACATCTATAACAAAGATGCTGCATTCACCGGGAAACCGAGCGAGCGATGGTAATAATGGGAGCCAAGTATAAATGAAACATCAAAAATGGGTATTAATCATGAATAGTTTATAATCCTTATTATGATTTGCCAGAAGTGTTGCATGATAAAACATTCCATGCATTCATTACCCAATAAATATTAATTGTGCATTAAGCATTTCAGGAAATGTTTTATGTGTAGATATAGTTATGAGAAAAAAATGCTTCATTTTCATACTCTGGTAGAAATTATATACTGACCAGGAAGAAAAATTGAAATCAGGAAATTAAAAAATCTGCTTACAAACTGTTCAGGTAATGTTGTTATGAAGACAAACCAAAGTATAGTGACAAGAAAATGGCGACAGTGGACCAATCAGCTCTGGCCATGCAAGACCCCTCTGAGGATATAGCATTAGAGCTGATGTGGTAAGTTAAAATCCTGGTACACTAATGCTTTGAACCTGTTGATAGTGGGGCCTATGTTCTTAACCCTTGAACCCGGACTCTGACTAGTCAACAAATAGAGCAGATATGAAGCCATATTGGCTTGCAGGTTTAGACTTTAAGAGACTGACATCTTCCACCTTGTATTTCTAAAAGTATATCTGAGAATCTGTCTACTGTGCTGTGCAAGAGCCCAAAAGATCACTGAGAGGGTCATGCCTCCTGTATGTCAGTCCTGAATGCTTGTTTCCTGTCACATGTTACCAACCAGAAGTGGAGGGTACCTCTGTCATTGTGGTAGATCCGTGGCTTAATGGGAACTGCCTCCTTAGCAGGACCACTTAGAAATGAAGTTACTGAAACCTATGCTGGCCTCCAGGTTAAGATCTATGTATTGGATAGCTAGCTGTCATGATGAATGCATTGTTCTTTGTTAAAGAATGGATATTGTATCCATTTCTCACTGCTGTTGCAAAATACCTGAGGAAAAAAATAAATAAGAGGAGTACAGATCTATCATGGCTGCTGTTTCTGAGATTTAAGTTCATTGCCAGCTAGGCTTGTGAAGAAGACCACTAGGAAGAGAAAATGTGGCGGGCTGAAGCTATACCTTCTTTACAGCAAAAAAGGGGTAGGGAGGGGAATGTGAGAGACAGAAGAGGATGAAGAAGAATGTAAAGGGTAGCAATATTCCACCCTCCAAGGGCACACTAATGATTTAGCTTTTCTTACCCCCTATATTTCTCTACTACCTCTCCATAGTGTTATTAAATTATGCATCTACCAACAGATTATGTTACAACCCTCTTGATCCAATCACCTCCCAACACTTCTGGATGGAGCAAGCATCGGCCGTATGAATCTAGAGAAGACATTTCAGATGTAAATCTTATCTCTGGAAGTACTGGAATATAAAATTAGAGTTGTAGGAAAGCTATAGCCCGATCAGTAGACACCTGAGCAGTGTTAGATCTGTGGCCTTTGTTGATATGGCCTCACTTTTTCTGCAGTTATCTGTCTTTCTTTGCACTTGATGTGACAAGGAAAAGTCAAGCCATCTGCTTCTCATCCTTGGAATGTGAGTTGAGTGCTTGGTCAGGGTTTTATGTAGTGACTCTGCATTCCTTCTTATTTCTGGGATGAACTGATTAAGTTATTTTGCTTCATCAACATTGAAGGGTTTTGCTTGATTTTTCTCCTGGCAACAGTTAATTTTGATGAAAAGACATTATGAAAATATTGATGGAGAACAGCAATATTAATCCATCCGCTGTTATTTATTAGTGATGTGTTGTGTAACAAGTACGACTCATAAATTTAATGAAATGCAATGCCGTTAATCACTCACCATTTATAACGAAAGCCCATGAACTTCATTTGAACATTTTCTTCTTGCAATCTGCTTATTACAAGCTCAGCTGTGGTTGCCTTCTCTCTGCTGTGACAAATCCCCTTTCTTCTTTACTTGCTAATTGCTAATCCTCCTTTACAATTCCAAGGAAAGTAACTGTTCTCTTAGTCTTGTTGCTATGGCTTCTAGCCTTGAGTAAATTCTCCCTGCCTTATTGCGGAGAGCGGCCTAGACCTTTTTTGTAGGGTATTATATATGCAGCCCCACTAAAAAACAAGCCATCTGAGCCCACCGAAGTACTCATACCATTTTTCCAGTGATTTGTCTAGAGTTGACCAATGCAATTGTATATGGTCACTTGGATAGAAAGAGAGTCCGGATGGGCCACTCAGGTGATATAGTCTTCCAGACAAAAGAGTGCTTTCTAGGAAGAGAATAGCCTTTGATGCTATTTGCTTCTTGTTCAAGATGCTGTCAAGTGACAATGTGATGTGTAGAGCTACAGCAGCCACCTTAGGAATATTTGGACAGGTGTTACCTGGATTTTGAAGCAACGGCTAAGAAAAATGGAAAATTCTGTACTTTTGATCCTATCTAGGGTTTTTCAACAATGAAAACAATTATAAAATTCTTGTAGGTACAATACATTTTGATTAGCGTGCAAATAAGGAAAACTTTGTATTGGCAAACTGAGGAGAAGTGCAGGAAGTCAGGATCACTCATCACAGGGCTGTCGAGAAATAAGGAACCTAACACTATATACAAAGCACTTAAAAGTCACCTGAGCCAGACATAGTGGCCTAGATCGGTAATCTTAGCACAAGAGAAGGAAATGAGACTCCACATATGCTCATGCATCAAATTATGAGAAGTCTACAACTGATAAGATGTGCTATGACCTCATTGAAGGGACCTATGTACTGTGGGTGTTCCCCTCTTGACCCCTGATTGGTCACAGGCCACACCCAAACAGCAATTCTAAGCACAAAGAGATTCATTATTAAACAAGGCGAAGAGATAGGTGGCTGAATTTGAACCAGGCAGAAACAGCAGCAAATAGCTTTGCAAGTATTACTTTTAAGAGGAAAATGGGGAAGTCTGTGTTAGAATGAACTAGAACATGTTGGGAAGTTCTGATGGGGAATTTTAATTTGGTTAGATGAAAATAATATTTTTATTTTTGCTGCACCTTAGTATTTTGATATTTAGACCCTGATGACCAATGTCAGGCATTAACAAAATGGTCAAATAAGGGAACAGAACGTGGTGGCTAACTTTAGGAATGTAATCTAAATGTTTTTAGAAAGGCACAGGGCAGGGGAAAGGGTGAAAGCAGCTGGCACTAAATTCATCTGCTCAGATCTGGATTTGCCATATTCAGTCCAGCTCACTCACGTGTGAGAAAACGTTAAACACCATGACTGAGTTTCAATATGCGTTTCAAAAGCCCAGGCTCCTATTAGATAACTTCCCTCAAGTTAGAAGTAGCGAGCCTCAACTAATGAATTATCTTGGTGGCCTTAACCTATGCGGTAAGATCACTTTGGATGCAGGCACCTCAGGTAGAGGCCTAGATGAAAAAGGACATGTCCAAAGGAAGATCATTCTCCTTTCCTCCTTGGTTTCCACTGCCTTTGCTTTTGCTGTTGATTCCCCATTGCTGCGGCATATTCCAGCATTCCCAGGCTTCCATTGTGGACTACATTCAGCCGCTCTTCAAGAACCTTTCAGGTTTTCCTTGCCAGATTGGGACTGAGGGTGTCCCTGGGAATGTTGTACAAAAACTGAATCATGCAAAGATATAAGAATGAAAACCTGGTGCAGATTCATCAACCTTGATTAAACTTCGAGGATTCTAACAACAGGGAGTTTATCTTGAATGTATTTAGGTGCAGTCTAGTTTGCAGAAAGTTTTCTGGTGTAGTACAACCCCCATAACACAAGGAAGCATAATTACATTGAACGCAACGCAGGGTACATATCATTTCCTTCTAGAATATGGATTCTAGAGATAGCTTAAGGGCCTCAGGAAGGGACTTGCCTGTAATGGTCACATAGTATAGCAGTCACCTGGGCTATTAGCCACCTCTGGCCATGGTTTTGGGAGCTTGAAAGAGCTTCTGGCTATAAAAGTCACTGAGATTACTAGCCACCTCTGAGCTTGGTCGTAAGAGCTTGATATTGCCTGGCCAATAGATAACACACATCACTAGGCTGTTAACCACTTTTAATTCTTAACTTTCAGGATGGAAGAACAGGTTTTCATCTTTCCCAATGGAAAAACAATCTTGTACAGTTAACATCCCTGGTTTCTCTGGAGATCTCTGGGCACAAGGACCTTCTTGCAATTCTCCCATTTGGGACTGCTGAGGTATCAAGCCTAGTGAACTCAGCAACTACTAGGCTGTCCTGTGAGACAACCAGTGTGAGACCACTCTGATGTCGAGGCATTGAGGATCTAAAGACAAGGGTTGTTACCAGATTAATGTAGACTAGTGCAATAAATTCTGTTAATATATATACTTATCCTTTCCGTTCTGATCCTCCGGGGAACCTGACAAATTATGATCTATCTCAGCCCAGATGTAGAACTTAACCTTATTCTCTTTCCCTGCCCTTGATCTGTGCTTCCTATAAGCATCTGGAAAGAATATATTTGGGCACATTGACCTGGAAACTCAAAAAACAACCACACCTCTATATTTTCAATGATACTCTTCAGCCAGGCCTTAAGCACTAGGATGTAAGTTGCTTCAAAAAGGGTAGATAGATATGAAAAAGAGAAACACAGAGGCCCAAGGAAAAATTGTGCTACTTCGGAATGATGTTTGTGGGTTTTGAATATCTAAGGGAAGGTCTATACTGAAGAAGCTTGACACTCTAGAGCATGGCAAGAATAGCTGGTATCTAACATCTAGCAGCACATACTCTGTGCTCTGGGTCTTTCATCAGTTAGATTGCAAGGGACATTGTTAAAAAGGCTTTTAGGGCACAATGTTGACCCAAAGTTACGCCCTTTATGATGATCTCCTAAGCTGAAAACAACTACATCAAAAAGTATACTGTTTCTTATTTGGCTTATAGGATAAAAGCATCATGTGTTATTCTGTTATGTTTTATGTTTTGTTTCTTGGCATAAGTCTTTGCCATGTAGCACAGGATTCTGTGGAACTAGCTATATAATCCAGACTGACATGGAACTCATGATCCTCCTACCTCTACCATTCTGTAGCAGACATATTCTCCTATTCTCGAATGCAAGTTCAGGGCTTTTCAAAAAATAGAATGACAGGCAGTTAGTTATTTGTGGATGAAAGCCAAAGTGGTAAATTTGTCACAAAGCCTTAAATTATATATTCACATAGAGATGTGATGTCCATCTAAGAAACAAGTAGGTAGGCATCACCACAGGCTGAAGAGAGAAGGAATGTGCTTTGTCATGTGAAGTAAACATATCTCTTTTTAGATTTTGTTTTTAAATTACGTGTATGTATGTATGTGTGTGTGTGTGTGTGTGCGTGTGCATGTGTGTGTGTGTGTGTGTGTGTGTGTGTTTGTACACATGAGTGACAATGCTTTGCCATCACTTTAGAGAAGGTGGGAGCTGGGAAAATGGAGCCAATAAATGAGGAAAACTAAAAACCTTAATGCAACAGTCAACTCTACTCATGTAATTTTTTTTTTCTTAGCCATCAGAGTATAAATTGACTTGTACTCTGAATAGAGTTCCTATGAGTTCAAGCTATATACAAGAACAAGCTGCAAAGGACAAAAATACGTTTTCCAGTAGAGACATATAAAAGACAGCTTAAATATTTATTTGAATAACAACATCAAGCAGCAATGAATAATCTGAAGTAAATTCACCCCTATCCACTATACCCGAGAAAAGGACAGAAACACATTCCAAGAACAATTCCATGATCTGAAGAAACTGAGGTCACAAGACTATTGCTTTATTTTCTTGAAATAACTCTGAACTATCCTCATACTACTCCATTCCTAGGTCATGTTTCAACAGTGTGTGTGTATGGCAAAGGGACCAGATCCAAAGAGTCTCAAAGGGACCAGATCCAAAGGGTCTAAAACTAGAGTTATAGGAGAATGTAGTACTTTTAATGCAGGTGCTGGGAAAAGCTAAATTCCTCTGTAAGAAACCACTGAGTCATCTTTCCAATCCAACAGATTAATTAATTCTTAACCTTACCTCCAATGTAAAATTGTACCCACTATGAAGAAAGTTTGGTGATTCACTAAAAACATAAACATAAAATAACTATGTGGTGCAGCAATTCCATTCCTGCATGTGCACCCAAAATAATTGAAAGTGGGACTCAAATATGGTATATCAATATTCAGCATACTTATTCCTGGTAGCCAAGAAGTGAAAGCTGCACAGGTATCGACTGGTGGATGAGAAAAAATGGTGTACGTGTGTGTGTGTGTGTGTGTGTGTGTGTGTGTGTGTGTGTGTCTGAATGTGTGTATGTGAAGTTATTGCATTATAAATGAATAAAAACTTGATATATAACATGGCATTGAGGAATCATGATAACAGGCTACAAACTAAGTACCTTGATACAGTGGGAGAAAGAATGCATGATCCCACTTATTTCAGATGCAATGTTTACTCATTAGTTGTTTTTTTTTTTTTTTTTTTTTACCATTATTGTAATATATCTGAGATTACTAACTTACAAAGAGAAAAGGCTCCTTGGCTACCATCTTTTGATGCTTATGGCCATGACTGACTGGCCTCACTTCCAGGGCTATATGGTAGGTAGCATACCATGGTTGGGCAGTTTTAGAAAGCAAGACTACATAATTCATCAAGAGCCACAGAGTAGGGGAATGGTGGTCTATAATGAGGTCAAGGTCCCATATTATAGTCTCTTAAATGACCCAAAGACCTCTTCTTAAATGTTCCACCTCTTTTTATTACTGCCAATCCTTTGAGACAAGTATCTTTGGGAGACATTTAACAATAACTCCAGCAGCAAGAATAATAAAAATTTACAGGTACAGAAAGTAGACAAAAGACCAAGGGAATGGAAAACTGGAAAATAGATAAGTGTTGCATCATGGTTACAGAATTTCTGAATTAGAGACAATAATTCTAAATGTGATGATATTTGGTACATACTTATTGCCATTTAATTACATATTTAAAATTGCTAAAATACTATGTTTTGTTATATGCACTTCACAGTCAAAAGAAAAAAAAAGCCTCTCATCAAATTTTAGCAAGATGGGGCTCCATAAAACAACACTATCATTTCTAATTATTCAACTCATTTACACAATCATTGAGTATTTATGAAAGACAACCTCCTGCTCCTCATATCCTTGAAGAATTTCATATAAATGAGACTTTTTTTTCAGTCCTTTTGAATGAGTGGGTAGTGTTACATTACCTCAAAATTTCTCCTTTATGCCCAAGACCCAGCTGTGAAAGAATAATCCCAATTCAAATAAACACAGAAAATTAAAATTTTAATGTTTTAAAGTACTGAACATGGGTCTTACAAACAATCGACTATTGTAGAATATTAGCTGAAAATGTGCTGTGGGACATCTGTTTAATGATGCAAAGATGTGTTGCATTCTTTTATGTTGCCTTTGCTTAACTCCATGAAGCTGTGTTACTTTGCCTGTATCAAACATCTGATGGTCTAATAAAAAAAATGAATGTCCAATAGAAAGCAAGAGAAAAGATAAGCAGGGCTAAAGGCAGAGAAAATAAATATAGGACAAGAAGCTGGCATAAAAGAAAGAGGAGGAGGAGAGGAGACAACCACACAGCCAGCTATGGAGTAAGAAGTAAAGAAAGGTATATAGAATGGAGAAAGGTAAAAGCCCAGAGGAAAAAGGTAGACAGGATAACTTAAGAAAAACTTACGAGAAACAAGCCAAGCTAAGGCCAGGCATTCTTAAGTAAGAATGAGTCTCTGTGTGATTATTTAGAAGCAGGATGGTGCCCCCCACCAAGAGTAAACAGTAAAAAACAAACAAAAAAATCCTCTACTTGACATCATAAATATAGTTTTTCTCTATACCTTCCAGAATCACCAGATTCATCCATCTTCTAGGAATCCACAAAAATAAGAAATGATGTACTTTACTTCTGAGAAGTATTTTGCTAATTATGTGCTCAGTATTTGGGAGGAAATCTATCATCCTCTAAAGGCTAACATGGAAAGAGCATATAGTCTTAGAAGCAGCCAGTCTTAGACATGAGATTAGGGTCTCAGATTTTTTAAGTCCAGGTTAAAGGGCTTTTTTTTTTTTTTTTTTTTTTTTTTGGCAATGGTTCTAGAAAGCATCACCAGATAAATAATAATAGGTAAAACCAGAAAGAAGACAAAACTAATACTTGAGGGATTTATGAGCAGGTTACTCAAGTAAGCCAGGGCAGCCAGAGCGTTTATCAATCTGGAATCTCTAGGAAATTGTATAGAATGCATGTGAGTACAGCCACACCTCAGGACCCAAATTGATGCTCTTTCTTCCATTTCTCATCCATTATTAGCTTGAGAATCCTGGTATGACTGACTTTAAGTTCTTCCAAGTATATGCTGACATAGAGACAACACAAAGTTCTGGGAAAGATCCAGCAGTTTCCACATCTAAGAGTAAATTCAATAGCGTTGTTATTAAAGGAAAACTACTCTATATTAATTTTCTGGTGCTGCTGTTATTAAGTACCATAATCTGAGTAACTTTGATTTCCTGAAATTTTCAATCTCATGGTTCTGGAAGCAAGAAGTCAAAATCAAGGTGCCATGAGGAAGGACTAAGACTCTCTGCAACTGAGCAGAGTCCCTTCTTCTCAGCTTCCATCCCTTGACATTCCGTGGTTTATAGCTATAACTCACACTTCTTGCCTCTCTTGCCACTGATGAAGAATTCTCCTCATCCTACATCAGTGCAACCATAATAGACTAATAGTAACCTGTTTATCTATGCAGAAACTGTCTCTGAGATCTTCACAGGGACCTGAATTAACTATGTATCATTGGACATATGAGCTCAGGGGAAAGAATTCAATCTGTATAACCTCATGGCCTTGAGTTTTCCTCTGAAACTGAAAATAATCTTATTAATGTGAGGGGGTTTGAATTATGCAAATCACTATTAGGCAGTCATTGAGAGTGCAATGAATTGAATTGTTCATGAAAAGCCAAGCTGTGAATTTAACAGAATCAGAGCAGAAAATGGAAAAATCAGTCTTTAAAAAAGGTGTAATGGGTGACCTGATGGAAACTTCCTCTTCTCTATACAACATCTTGAGTGGAAGTGGCTCCTTCAGTTGTGGAAACAAGTGACTAAGGCATACTGCAGTCACTCATTGCTTCCATTCCCACAGAGCTCAGAGAAGGAGATCCCTGGGGTTTCCTGGTACGAAGAAATCCTTCCCCACTTGATCCCTACGGACACAAACTCTGTCCCTAATTCCCAGTGAGCCCATTTCTGCTCATCCAGTTACCTGCTAAGCTGACTGGATTCCCCTGTTACCTGCCTTCCCAGGGAGACCAACACTGCTACTGTACACCTCTCTCTACCTGCTTTGCTGTAAATCAACACACAGGTGATCTGATTTCATGCTTCACTCTTAGCAGCTCATTACTTAATCCCTGAGAAACGAGTTCCCTTCCCAGTGCAGATTTGCAGACTCGGAACATTGAGTTTTACTCAACTGTTGTGGGAAGGTTCAGTCACAGTGCCCTTGAGTGTATTTCAGGCACAGCTACTTAACACGCTGGTGTCGACTGTGTGCTCCTCCACTTTCTATGTGCATTGGACTATACTGAGATTTCTCTATTGCCTGAATCTGACTTGATATGTGTTAGACATGCCTCAGCTCTAAATCTGGAATGCATTGGTATTGCTGATTCTGTCGGGTGGACATTTGCATTTTAAGGACAGTTAGACCTCAGGTGCAAGGTGCAGCCCATGAAACAAAAGCACCGTTACTCTCTACATCAGTGGTCATCTACCTTCTTAATTCTGTGACCCTTTAATACAGTCCCTCATGTCATGATGACCCCACCCATAACATTTTTATTTCTACTTTATAACTGTAATTCTACTTTTATGAATTTTAGTGTAAATATCTGTATTTCCCAATGACTTTAGGTGGCCCCTATGAAAGGGTCATTGGACCCCAAAAGGGACTGTAACCAAACCACTGTCTTAGAGGCTCATCAGAAGTGTATCTCCTTATGTCTCAGGTTATCCCACTACATTGGAATCTTGGAGATTGGAACCCAGAAACCTGAGATTTGACCATCCACCCTATTCTCATGTGAATGAAAGCACATGTCCAGAGCTTGTTCCTAACTGGGGTCATAAGTTTTTTATTCACTATCCATTAAAGATGGAAAAAGTAAGGCATGCATACATTTGAATCCTATAAACATGAGTTAATACAAGGAGTGAGGACATGTGATGGACTTCAGAGGTTCTCTGAATCACTTCAGATGGTAGAGGAAGGGAAGAAGAATGACCAGCCTAAAGATGGTCCAAACTGTTGCATCCTGAAGATTTTGTGCCACATATGAGATGAAGGCAGAGACTTGAGAGCAGGATGTAGTGGGATTCAGGTGTCAACTGATTAGGTCCGAAGACGCCTATCCAGGGTCCCAGACTCCGGAAAGGGGAGTGGCCAACCCTATTCATAAGGGACTATAGCCTCAAGGATCTCTTTTAAAGAAGAGAAAGGGGAATAGATAGGATAGATAAAAGTAGATTGTTCTACTTACCTATACACAATTTTTTAGCTGAATATACGGGCTAAGTTAAAGACAGTTTGCACTGGTGATGTAGGAATGCCTTTCTGTATGCTGTGAATCTCAATATTTAAATAAAGGAGCTGTTTTGGGCCATGACAGGCACCATAGAAGAAGTAGGAAGAGGAATCAGAATAGGTAGGAAAGGAAGGGCAGAGTCAGGGGCAGATCGAGTAAGCCCCCCAAGAAGAAACATGTAAGGAACACAGGTGAACCACAGGCCACGTGGCAGACAGATTAATAGAAATGGGTTGATTTAAGATGTAAGAGCTAGCTAGCAATGTGCCTGAGCCATAGGTCAAACAGCATGAAGTTAATATAAGCATCTGAGTCATTTCTGGGGGCCTGAGCAGCAGGCGGCTAGGTGGCTAAGGGGTCTGGTGCGGCAGGTCTGTGGGTCCAGGTCCCTGGCTGCCCGAGATCAAGAAACACCACTACTACACACTGGCATAGATATTTGTATATTGATACAAACGTGAAATCATTTTATATGTTTAATTGAGATAATTTGTACATTGGTACAAAGTTCAATCTGAAATTGCTTTATATAACCAAAGCAACTTGTACATCGATATAAAACTGAATCTGTAACTGTTATATAAAATTGAATCTGTAACTGTTATATTATATATATGCTTCTACCTCTGTCTAAAATATTTGCACATTATTGTCATGTCCACTATAGAATTATTACCTCCATTTAAGTATACTAGACATAATGTATGATTGCACTAGTTATGATATATGCACAAGATGTTTTATATAACTCTGTTTGGATGATATATATGTATATACATGTGTAAAATACTGTTGCCACTTTACATGGTATGTATACCTCTGGCTAATGTTTGATAGTCATACTAAAAGTCATTGTTCAGAGATTATACACCACTTTATAGGTAATCTAATTTGATAGTACAGGTTTTAATCCTCAGGGCGATAAAAAAACTGCAGTCAACATTACTTAAGTTGCCATATCACAGTCATCTCAGAAACACATTAGAATATCATAGATAGACAGGAATCTTCAACCATTTCATAGACCCAGAGAATATGGCATTTAATATTTATTATTATTTGGAATTCGGCCATGAGAGACACGATGACTCCTGGTGTCACTACTCCTTTCCCGAGATGGTGTTGAGCATCAAGGACACTTCTTTGGAGTTTGTCCTTTTGGCAGAGAATGGCCGGTTGGGTAAAGAACTGCCCTTACCTTGATTGCTGACAGTACACACATGATGTCCCAGCTGAATGAACAAGATGATGGATGGAGACTGAAGAAACCTGCCTGGACAGGATAAGACAGTCCCTCCAAAAATGCCCTGCTTATGAAAAGATCTGTCAGATATCATAGGCCTGTAGCCAATATGATGGATGCTCCAATGGCCAACAAAACCATAGGTGATTGTCCAGGTAGCTTGTCTCTGTCCTCTCCCAAATTTTGGAAGCTACTACTTGCACGTGCTTCTGACTTTCAGGTGATACATTTTCCTTCTCAGATCTTGAAGGGGTTGAAGAATTGGTAATTAAGGTTACTACCCTATTATCCCTTAGTGAGAAACATTCAGATGTTGGATTTTCAGTTTCCCAGATCAACATTTTTGAAGTAATTTATATACCCTACCATCTACCAATATTCTAGAAATATATGATGTACTTTATATGTGTTAGGTTTTGGTTGTAGTTTGTGCCTTATCCCTTCCTAGATACTACCTCACAATAATTCCTATTGTATATAGTCTTAGCTTAGAACCTTCTTAGTTAGACAAAAGGGGGAGATGTGGTGAGATTCAGGTTTCAGCTGACTAGGTCCGAAGATGCCTATCCAAGGTTCCAGGCTCCAGAAGGGGGAGTGGCCAACCCTATTCATAAGGGGCTGTTGGGATCTTGTAAAGCCCTGTTTCCTGGTTCCAGACTGCTGGAGAGACTGGTTCGGCATCCGTCGGCATCCATCGTCCAACTGTATGGATAATCCAGTCTATCAGGCCTCTACATAAGGTGTAACCTGTATTGTGAGTGTTGGCATAATTTTAATGAATATTAAACTTGGATTGGTATATTTAAGAGAATTTCCACCGACACAGGTGATCAAGAACTCTTAACAAGAAAAGATTGTCCTAGGAATGGATAAAAATGGGCATGAGGGCTTTCCTCTCTATTAATGACCTTCTGAGAAAAATAAAAGTTAATCTTTTACATTCAAAGGGTATATAAAACTGAAATTATACATAATCATTATCCAGTGAGAAAATGTGATCGTTCTACATTGGATATTTTGACATGTATTCTACATCCTCTCTAATTGCATTCATCAAACCACATAGTAAAACCCATTTTGTACATGAAAGTATTCTTATACACAGGTATGCATAGTTAGAGATATAAATATGCATGTATATATACTAATGGTACGTACAGAACTTACACATACTTATATACAAGGAATTTTTTTGATTTATTATGCTGGAAATCAAACTCAAGGCCTCATAACATAAGATGGACATATAGATATACACAGAAAATACTTTCTGTAAATATAGATACTTACAATTTTTTCATACTCATTACCATGTTGTACTTTACTTATGTAAGTAGTACACTCAGATGCAAAGTGAAAATTTAAAATTTATTACATTGGAGTTGGGAATTTAGTTCTACAATGCTGGCCTAGTAAGCACAAGGCCCTAGGTTCAGCCCTCAGCTCAAAGAGAGACAGAGAGAGAGAGAAAGAGAGAGAAAAGAAAACATTCATCACGATTCCACTACTAACCATATCCCATCTTCCCATGACACAACTCAACTAGAGCTATAAACCGCTGCGATTACATGATGACTCAGGGAAAAGTTAAAAGCAAAGATCAGCTCTTGTGTCTTATTAGATTCAGTGAACCAAGTAATTACAGTGAGGCAGCCATCTCTAATCTCAAAGTACTGGATTGCTACCTTCCCAGTGATGCCCTTCACACACCAGCCCACATACTCAGAACCTAAGCAGCAGATGCTTCATTCCACCTCTACCGTATATCTCAGTTCAGCAGCCCCAGTTCTTCACTACTGTATGGTTTCTAAAAATTCAGAGTAAACTGAAATTAATTTTCTTCCTAAATTTTGGAGAAATTAAAATTAAATTAAACAGAGCATCTACTGCAGTGTACCACAATGGCTTGGAAACCATGCTTGCTCATAGAATCACACACAGTAAGCACACCGCACACAAATGGTCCTGGATCTGTCTTCTTTTTTCTTGTCTTTATCAAGAAGACTAAACAGGCTGTCTAGAAAACACTGAACAAAATGGTGCAGCTCTTCACTTAGAGCCTTTAAAACAAATGATTTCACAGAGCTCATGGCCATGTTTATTCTACTGATTAAATTTCAGACAAATTGTAACACAGCACTCATAATAAGCCTAAGCAGTCCAGGAATGATTTTCATTTTTAGGATAATAAGTCTTATTTTTTTTCTCCTTCTGCTGCTGCAATTATGATGGAATAGAAAATTAGATTTTAATTAACCAGCAAGGGTTCCTCTCCTCCAATCATTGGGAATTTTGAGCCCATAAAACAATCAAGTAGAGAAATCACGGGCTGCAAAAATACTGGCTCTTTGGGCTGACCGCCCTCCACCGCAGCCTCCCACGGCCCCGAAGTTAAAGGCCGTTGCAAACAAATTTCTCAAGCTAAGGTAGAAATCCAGGCAGGTGTTAGACAAATTTTCTCTGGGCAGGAAAGGTTTGGGTAAGAACAGAAACTAGATGCAGCATCCATGGTCCGTCCTGAGACCTTGGATGACACTGCATTCTTTTTTTTTTTTTTTTAATCTTTTTTTTTTTTTTAATCTTTTTTTTTTTTTTTATATCTGTAACAAAACAAGCCTGCATCAGCATCTTACTGCTCAGGGAAACCTGCTACTGCCACCAAGATGCAATCTAACTTAGGATGTGAAAAGAATGCAGTTGCAAGTTCTGTCACTAAACTTTCCAGTGTCCTTTCCCCCCATTACCCCCAAATTGCTTTTGTCTCAGGTACTGGCATTATGAGCCTTATTAATTATAGATCAATCTGTAATTTGAAGGTATGCGCCAAGACTGTAGGGGGTCTCATTAACATAAGATTAAAAGCTGACTCAGAGACTAATTATTTTGTAGCCATAAAACTCCAGGCTGTACTGGAGCTTGAGCAAAGCAGTCTCACAGCATGAGCCCATCTGTGAGGAGTGTTTTAAGATACACCTGCCCTTCTTTTTTTTTTTTTTTTTTTTTTTTCTGAGTCTGTTTATAACTCTACTTTTGTTTATTTTTCTCATTGCTCATGAATATCTCTGCTTGTGTAGACATATATGGGGAAAACAGCAGGTGAGAGGGATTTCCAAGTTGATGAGAGGTGTTCTTTAGAAATGTGGTGACCAAATGTGGGAGTGTGGTGTAAGCCAGAAAGACAAAGTCAAGGTCAAACTCTTAGGAAACAGCAAGTGAGCTAAGTTTATTAATGACTACTGATGCAAGTTAAGCAGAGGCACTTCAATAAATGAACAGCTTTATTTGCTTAAACTATAGCTCATTAGGGAAGAATGTAGCATGTACAGTCTGCACTAGCAGTTAACAAATGTTCATCTACAATGTCTGCACATCTCTGCCTTGCTTCCTTTTATTGTCATCAAAACGAGAATCAAGATGTTTCCGAAATCTAGATTTAATTAATTTGTTTGTTCTGCTTGTTTGTGCAGGTTGAAACACCCGTTTATCACCATGGTCACAGAAGATGGAAGCTTATAGTTGCTGCTGTAACTATTATGTGACTGGAGATTTGTTTATTTTATTTTTGCATTTTAACTTAAAAGAATGAACCTCCTTTCCTCCCTTCGTCCTTCCCCATCTCTGATTTTTCTTCTGTCTCTGTCTCTCTCTCTCTCTCTCTCTCTCTGTGTGTGTGTGTGTGTGTGTGTGTGTGTGTGTGTGTGTGTGTGTGTGTGTGTGTGTGTATCTCTGTGTATGTGTGGTGTGTGTCTCTCTACCCTCTCCTTCCTCTGCATCTCTCTTTCTTACTCTTAGGAGCTGTTTTAGCTATAAAGAACAGGAAATACAGTTGACTGTGGTTGGTTCAGGTCAGAAAGGTTTGTGTCTTCCAAAATGCAGCACCTGGAGGGTTCTCAGCACTGGGTCACTGTTCCTGACAGGCTTCTGCTGTCTTTATTCCATGCAACGTCAAAGGTTCCAAGAAAGGCTGCTTTAGGTCCAGATACCATTCATACTCAGAGGCCAGGAAGGAGACCTGAAGTTCTTACTCTGCTATTATACAAAGAAATGTCTTTTCAGAGTTCTCAACCCCCTTGGACTTCTGTTTTAGTTTCCCTGACTGAAACTGCCTTGTAGTGTCATGTGCCAGCTCCTAGCTGCAGAGCACCTGAAGAAAGTGAGAATTTTGTTTTTTGCAATTTCTCTATGAGAAACAGGCAAGAGAGAAAGAGTATGGGAAGCTGATATTTGGTTAAGCTAGATGGGTTGTGATCCTTACATCAGGAGTTTAAGGTTACTCTATTCCACATAGTGAATTGTAGTAAGAGGTTTCTGGCCCAGATTTTCAGGCCTAGCCTTAAGGTTGGGATCTGCAGACCCACAGACCCGCAGAGAGGCACAGATGCTTACAATAATTTTAGGCTGATCGGTCTAAGGCCCAGGCATATAACTTGCTGACCCTTTACCCTTAAACTAGCCCATGACTCTTATCCTGTTCAGCCATGGGGCTCGGTACCTTTTCTCAGAGCAGTATAGTTGTCCTCTGCATCTTCTGGCTTGTCTGGCAACTCTGGAGTCTCTGTGGCATTTCTGCTCTATTCTTCATATTACCAGAGTTTCCTTAGTCTGGTAGTCCTGCCCACACTTCCTAGCTGCCTTTGGCCAATCAGCGCTTTTTATTAAACTCATAGGTGGAACAATTATTTACAATGTAGCATCATAAATCCCCTACAGTGAGTTCCAGGCCATTGTGGACGACATGAGATCCTGCTTTCTAATACTAGGAAATTTAAAAGTCAAATGTTGAGAGCGACCTTAAATTCCTGATCTTCCTGATTTCCATACTTGGAAATCTAAAAGTCACAGCTGCACCACAATAGTTCCCAATTTCTTAAGTCAGTGCTCGCCAAAATGTGGCCTCTGAATTAACAGCTCAGAGTTAACCTGAGAGTTTGTTAAGAAATCCAAGTTTGGGGACTCTTCCTTAGACTAAGTCAGTCTACAGTCAGGATAATAGTGAGGTGATTCAACAGCACTTACCAGCTTGAAAGGCACCCTTTTAGGAACCATGCTGCAATCACATCACCCAATAGCAGACGCCATTTCTGCTCCTTCTCCTCATCCTTTCTGTTCCTATCCTCCCTCTTCCTCCTCCCTCTTCTTCCTCCCTCTTCTTCCTCCCTCTTCTTCCTCCCTCTTCCTCCTCCCTCTTCCTCCTCCCTCTACTCTAATGCTAAGAATTGAGCCTAGGTCCTGTGTATGCCAGTCAAGCACTGAGCTACACAGCCACTCTTTAACTTCTTAGCTTGAAGGGTGTTCTTTTTGTTTTGTTTTGGTTTTCTTTCAGTTTTGAGACAGGGTCTCATGTAGCCCACGCTGGCCTGGACCTGACGATGTGGATGAGAGTGACCCTAAACTCCTGATCTTCCTGTGAGATGGAAACATCTCACAACTGTACAGGCCTGTGCTACCAAGCCCAATTAGACCATATTCTTAAGAATACATCCAAATAACTACTAGATAGTATTTCAAGCTACTTGTGGATTAGTTTGAGCTGTTGACCACCACTTCTCAAGTTTAAGCCTAAGAATTGTCTTGCTGTCCTTGGGCCCTTGCTCTAAAGGAGGAGGAAAAGGCTGGGACCTGTTAATGGGTCTTCTATTGCTGGTGGTCTCATTGGGACACTAGGTGTTGTGGGCAGCCCAGAAGAAGCACCAGAAGTTTATTGGGAATCTAGGCCTGATGACTCAGCACCTCTGATAATGAGGCTCAGCAATCTGTAGCTTATCATGTTCTAAAGGTACCTCTCTTGCTTTTCCCTCCAAATTTTAGAGCAAATATTTTAGGCTAGTATTTCTTATATTCATCTATATTTATAGATGATGTTAAGAACATCTTCGAACTTAGTAGGTACTTTGAATTACTTTGGGCTAGTTAACAAACTGTAAGAAACTGCTCAAACTAAGGCACAGAATTTTTTTTTCTCTCAATCATAGAGATTTAGTGAGATAAGGCATCAGCAAAGCTTATTCCCCCTGAGGCCTCTCTCTTAACTTTTACCTGGCCACTTTCATCACCCTGTCTTCATGTGGTTTTTGGCTTATGGGTATCTATATCTGAATTTCTTGTAAGAAAAATACCAATCATAATGTCTAAATGATGCCCTAAAGACCTCATTTGTAGTTGCATCTTGAAATTTCTTGTCTCTAAATATCTTTTGGATGTGTTCAAGCCCATGAATTGGGAGGGGGCATTCTGACCAGCTACTTGGTACAGAGGATGCTACTTGGTGCAGAGGATGCTTTTGTTCTCGGAACCACATGTTAAGTCACAGTGACAAGATTCTATATTTCATACTCTATTCAGGCAAAGGCTGATCTCCCAGCCTCACTTAAAGAGCTGTCTGTATAATTCATGCATGACCATATATCTTTTATGCATCTTTACACTTTAATGTGGTATATAATATAATAAACCTTCCATTATCTGATCTTCTCCAAATTGATTCCTCCTGGAGTTCATATAATTCCTAATTCAATTGTCCTGAGGACTGTCCTTGAGAGCAGAAGAATTAGAGTGTTGGGCTACAGGATGAGAATTCTAAGTAACTTTGACCAATTAGAGAACTGCTGCATTTTAAACAGTCAAAACATAGTCCAACAGAGACAGGTGCAAGACCTTACCCTCAGGCACCAAACACGAAAATACACTATGAGGAGACTTAGAAAGCACACATGATGGGAATTCCAGAATGTCATCACTCATGGTGAGAATTATCCTGAAAATGAGCATCCAGGCAAGAAACTGCAGAAGAGCCAGACAGAAAATGTCTCTTCTCTAATGTAATGTCCTAACTTAGAAACACCTAAGAAAGTATTGAAATTTCTCAGTGTTTTACTATATTTTAAGTATGAGATTTATGAAAATTGTGACTATAAAACATAATATCAACATTATTTTCTATTTAGGTTGCACCAACAGCATAGCTGGTACCCTCAATAGTAGATATCATAATTACAATTAAAGCCTACTACATATTAGAATCACCTCAGTAAACTTTTAATACTATTAATGTCCAGGCCTATCTATATTTACTTCCTGGGGCTGCTTATTACAAAGTGCCACAAACTGAGTGACTATAAAAAATAGAAACTAGGATGGAATGCTAACTCATTGGGTAAAGCACTTGCAAAGCAACCATGAGGACAGAAGTATAGGTAGCCATCACTAACATAAATTCTGGGCAGAGGCAGCCCAGCTGTAATCCCACTGATGAAGAGGCAGACAGACATAGGATCCTAGGAGCTTGCTCCACAACTAGCTAAATCAGTGAGTGTTGGGTTCAAGTGAGAGACCCTGCCTCAATTTATAAGGTAGAGGACAGTTAAGAAAGACACCAATGTTAACTTTGGTCCTATACACAGGCACATACACATTCCACACACACACAAACATATATCCTCATCTGAATCAATGTGTTGATAATATTCTTTTGAAGCCTCTAGGGGAAGGGATTTTCTTGCCCAATCTGTGTTCTAGCATCTAATAGGCCCATATATTCTCTAGCTTGTGTTAGTATAGCACTGATCTAATCTTTAGCCAGCATGTGTCAGTATATCCTTTTCTGTGGGTTTATCTGACCCTGGGATCAAATTTCTCCTTTTCATAAGAATACCAGTCACAGCAGATTAGGACCTGCCTTGATGATTTCATTTTAATTTACAATCACTAAGATGTTATTTCTAGTTTAGGTCATAGTTGGAGGAACTTGGAGTTAAGATTTCCATGTACCTTTTTGGAGGAACACAGTTCACTCATAACAGCATCCCAGAAGACTTACATCAGAGTGTCTAGGGTAAGGTTCAACCATTAATATTTTGCAAGTGTGTCCAGAGAGTCTAATATATTACTAGGGTTGAGAACCATCAGCTTTGGTGAAAGTTGACAGCAGCCACTGTACTTGGACTAACCTAGTATTTAGGAAACTTTAGTTTGCTAACAGGTGGCAAGTTGGCGAACAGAAGTCTCTTCTGTTGATCATAAAGTATGGACAAGCCTTTCTCTAAAAATGTAATGTGACCTTCTCTTATTCTCAATCAGTCACTCCCTCCCTCCCAAGCAAATCCTCAAATCTAATTCTAGACTTACTGTTATCAAGCTTGCATACTATTAACAAACAGAGGTTCTGTCCTCTGATATTCCAGACAACTTTTATTAAATATGCAATATACTACCACATACATTTGTGTACTGGCAACTTGCAAAAGGACTAAGTTAATCAAAAACATTTCCTTGGTAAGCCATCTAATGGAGATGGTGAGCCAGTGTTCAAAAAAGAGATCTCCCAGCACAAGTTTCAGGCACTTTTACCCTTAGGCAAAGAGGAAAGAACACTTAGTTTAGGAGAGGACTCATGACCAGAGACCATAGTTATTGCTCTAGTGCTCTTTAAAGGGACATTGTGAAACCCGCCCGGTAGCTGGTACACACATAACTATAAGGTCATTACATCTTAATAAACATCACACACAGTATAGTCATCCTCTCCTTGATTCCCTTAGTCTACTGAAAGGAAAAAGAGCTTATGAAAGATTTTTGTAGACCAGTATGAACAAACATTCCCTGTCTACATGCAGAGTTCAACAGAAATAGCCTGACTCAGAATGGCGGTAACAAAGGAGACAGACACAACCACAACCCAGGCACAAATACTGACTGAGCCTTGCACCCTGTTTTACTCTCCATCAGAAGTGTACACAGGCACATGTGAACAAGAGTCAATGCCTGACAAAGTTGGCCATCAAGACCTTGAAAACTAACTCAATAATCATTATTGCCAACTGCACACACTAGAAGTACTATCTACTAATAATGCACTGCTCCAAAATTAGTCATTTTTTAAAGAACACAGTCCTTCAGGCAAGAGAAACTGGAAGACATCTTTAGATCTCCCCTGGGTAGCAACACCCCAGGGGGCTTATCTCAAAGGCAACTGCCTTGACCTTTATTGAAACATTGTGTTCCCCCCTCTCCAATGGCCCCCACCTTGACCAACACAAAAGGCACAGCAGGCCTTTTGTCTCTCTTCCTCCCCCTTGTCCTCTGAAGCAAGCACAGACTTTCCACTCCCTTCCTCTCAAGGGGAGTTTTCCTTTGGCTTCCACCCAGCCATTTCTTTCATTTCCTTTTGGGAGCTTCACATGTTCCCCTCCCCCTCCACAGTTACTTGTTGGTGTGCATTGTAGATCTCTTCTTGTACCATTGTAAATGAGGCTGAAATAGATGAAAAGATTTATAGGCCCAAAGTAGATAAACACAGATTTAAGCTATGGTTTAGCCTAATTCTCTACCCTAGCAGCAACGTTACTCATTACTCCTGACTTCTGCTGTTAACTTTCTGATTGATACTAAGGCTAACAATTATGTCTCAATAATTCCCAAAATCTCTTTGTGATCCCCTTCTTGATCTGACTGGTCTAGAAAGGTACCGAGCAACTTACAGGAGCTTTTTGTAACATCAGTCTAGACAGACTGCAGGATTCCCACCGGCTGAACCATTGTCATCCCATTAGGGCCCTCCCATTGTTTAAAAGCCCTACTTCCTTTACTGGGACCCCTGAAAGACCTCTAGCATTATAGATCTCTGAGACTCTGCTGTGTTGCTAAAGGCAAAAACCTGTTCTAACTAGTTGTTGCCCATGTTGCAAAGACTGTTAAATATGTATGTATTAGTACCTGCCTCTATAATTATAACTTCTAATGTACTTACTTGGCTTAAAAATATTTTCTTGGCTTTAGAAATGTGTCATCTGGCTTTCCTATGTTGACTGTGTACAACACATCTTAGTCAAAATGTCCAGGTGGAATTTATGGAATACCTCCTAGTGGCTGCTATTAGTGTTCTGATTGCACTACACTCCAGGTATACATGTTCTTGTCTTCACTGCCACTGACCTTTTCTGTGAGATTTGCTTGAGACAATGAGGCATCAAATATGACAAAATCAGAGGCCTCAGAAATGCTTGTCCTCTTGGAAAAGGTCTATCTCCCTGGGACAAGGACTATAAAGAAACTTAGAACAGCCTAGCATAAAAGGAGATTGTGGTGTGAAAGGCTCCAGAAAAGATCTGAAATATCCTAGAGTATCCAACTCCATTCTGTCCACATGTCTTAAGAGAAACAGGATGCTTGTTGAAACTTCTGCATTAGTATTCCCCCAGAGCACAGAACCAATGGGAATGGAAAAACATCATGTTATTTCATGAGAATAAAAAACACTAAGAGCTGCAGGATCAACTGGCAAGGGTGGAAATCCAGAAAGCCAGCAGTTCTGATATGAATGGGAAGATCTCAGAAAGAAAATAGTGATAAGAGGAATTTGGATGTAGCTTTAAATTCAATGGAAACATTTCCTCTCCCTTTAGGTAGGCTTAGCTGGAGTAAGGAATCTATAGCCCAGAAAACTCACAGGCTACTGAAGCACCTTGAGCCAGTGGCTTTTAGGTGTTTATCCTGGGAACTAGAAGAACAAAACTACAGACCACAGGAGGTGACTTTTAAGGGAGAGTTGATTGTAGGTGAGAGCTTGAGAGCTAGAGAGGAGCAGTAGAGCTCCAGTGTAGTAAGAATAGATCTGAAGAGGTAGGTACCATTGAGCTATGAATCTGAGGAATTTTTAAAGGACTTGTTGTAGAACCAGTGTGAGATATGGGGATCAGATTGAACAAGGCAGTATAATTGGCCAAGCCAGGAGTTGTCCAGATGCTTTATCTCAATGTCAGTCATGCCCATACTAACAGATTCCAGGAAGGGGTGGGAAGTGACAAGGAATGTAGAACCAGCATGCCCTGTTCAGTATCTGCCCTCTGCCTAGAACACTCTCAATCCTGCTGATTTTACGCAACTAAACTTGAATCTCCTGATCTCATTAGTTATGACTATTCAGTTCCTAGAATGAGGAAACTGAAGAGTGAAGTTATAGCCTTAAGACTGGAAACCCAGGAAGAGCTAAGGTTTCAATTTGAAATTGAAGGCAGACTAAAACAACTATCTTCAATTTAAAAGGATATTTATTGGCCAGGTGTGAGTCCCTCTTATTTGGAAGTTAGTAGATGTTTTTGCTCCTTCAGACCTGACTGGATGAGAAGCATCCCCATTGAAGAATAAAATCTCATTTACTCTACAGGCCCATTTCAATGCTAATCCCATCCAAACACTCTCACAGAAATATTCAGAACATGATAACTCTTCCTTATCCACATGGAGTTGTTGATTTGTTAGTAACCACCCTGTGCAAATATTAAATGGAAAATTCCAGAAATTAGTAATTCTTAAGTTTTCTGTTACACAGCATTCCAAGTGGCATGGTGAAATCTCCCACAATCCCTCATGATACTATTGCCCTTTTCTCCAGTATAGCCCAATGCATATACTGCCTGCCACTTAGGCACTGGGTAGCCATGTAGGCACTCACACTGAGCACTATATTATTGTGCTTGATGTTGAGGTAATGTTTGATTTGCTTACTAGTAGCCCCAATGTACAATAACAGTGATAAGTATGCTAGAGGAGATGTAAAATATTAATTTTAAAGTCAAAGTCAAAACTCTTAATTGGTAAAAAATGATAGCTAAGAATTATGTTAAAATATTCTACCTACATAATAGTGAAAAAGAATGCATCACCTACTGTGCCTGTGGTGAGTTAGACTTCAACACTGGCCATGAATGTGTGTTCAAACAGCATGGCAAACATAGTATTCAAAATATCTGCTGCTTTTGCCATTCACTGATGGTCTTAGTAAATGTGCTTCATGAGTCGAAAATGGCTTGGCTAGTATAATGTAACAAATGTCTGGGTACTTCAGAGCCCATTCTAGCATCTATGCTTTGGTGTAACTTGTAGGGGGATTATGTTGTTCCATTGTAAATAATTGTCCCACCCACTTGTTTAACAAAAAGCGCTGATTGGCCAAAGGCAGACAGGAAATGTGGGTGGGGCTACCAGACTAAGAAAACTCTGGGAACATGAAGAATAGAGTAGAATGCCAGAGAAAAGCCAGAAGCAGCAGAGGACAACTATGCTGCTCTGAGAAAAGGTACTGAGCTGCATGGCTGAACAGGATAAGAGTCATGGGTTAAAGAAAGGGTAGAGAGCTAGCAAGTTATATGCCTGGGCCTTAGGCCAATCAGCCTAAAACTATTGTAAGCATCTGTGTGTCTGCAGGTCTGCGAGCCTAAACCTTAAGGCAAGGTCCGAAAGTCCAGGCCAGAAACCTCATACTACAGTAACTTGTTATATATCAAAAAGTAACAGAAAAATGCATATGCTTTCCTTAAAAATGATAAAAGTCTATAAAATACTCAAGCCCATTCCTTAAATAGATAATCTAAGAAATAACGTAGCTCACTAAAAACTCAAAGTTTCAGATTTCCATTCACTGCTTTCCCTCACAGTGTCATTGTTGTTACTGTTGCTGTTTTTAATTCTACCTCTTAATTGTTTCTAGAAGAACCTTTGACCTCATGGATACTGCTCTTGATGAACAGAAATGATGGCTTATACATTCACTTTGTCATGGATTCTCCCTTCAGTGACCATAGTGAACATGGCCAATCTATCTGGCCATGAGTTCAGCTCACTCAGATAAGTGGTCTCATAATTCTCTCTAACACCTTACTCTAGGCATTCACTACAAATTGATCATATAGCCTGCAGCCTATTTGCTATCTCTGTCTTGGGTTCTCCTGATTTATCACATGCATTAATACAAATGCCACTCCCTTGGTTACACCAACCTCTGATACCCCCATGCAAGTCAATTTATCTTCTCCCCTTTGAGAAAGCTCACCAACTTAATCTCTGTAAAGTGTATTTTGAGTGGTATGTTCTGCAAACTTGTACTTGCCCCAGGATTCAGAAGTGTTTATGTGTGGTTGTTAGACTGGTTGTATAGATAGTTCCAATTATCTGTCCTTACTGGCATCTGGTACTTTGTGATGGGACTTACCAGTTATCATGAAGAGATAAACACTACTTTCTTATTCTTTGAATCTGAGCTTTCCTGGTGAATTTCTTTGAATAGAAGTGTCATTGTAAGGAGCTGGAGAGATGGTTTAACAGTTAAAAGCACTCACAGCTCTTTCAGAGGTCCTGAGTTCAACTCCCAGAAACCACATGGTGACTCATAACTATCTATAACGGGATCTAATGCCCTGTCCTGGCATTCAGGTGTACATGCAAACAGCACATTCATATAAACAAATAATTTTTTTAATTTTTATTTGAAAGATTTTTATATGCCAATCATAATCCCCTTTCCTTCCCTCCTCTTACTTATTCCTCAGCTTCCCCCCACCGAACCCAACCATCCACTCCTCAAAGAGGATAAGATTTCCCATGGGGAGTCAACAAAGTCTGGGATATCAGGTTGAGGCAGGATCCTGCCCCTGCCCCCCGTATCAAGAATGAGTAAGGTATC
This sequence comes from Phyllotis vaccarum, assembly GCA_033318265.1. Taxonomy (NCBI): domain Eukaryota; kingdom Metazoa; phylum Chordata; class Mammalia; order Rodentia; family Cricetidae; genus Phyllotis; species Phyllotis vaccarum. The sequence continues at coordinate 166,403,375 of JARWLC010000001.1, read as the reverse complement.
CCTCTATAGGGAATGGGTTCCCAAAAGCCAGTTCATGCACTCGGGCTAAATCTTAGTTCCATTGCCAAAGGCCCCATCAATTACTCAAACCACACAAATGCCACCCATATTTAGAAGGCCTAGTTCAGTACCATGTATGTTCCCAAGCTGTCAATCCAGAGTCAATGAGCTCTTAGCTGCTCAAGTAAACTGTCTCTGTGGGTTTCTCCATCATGATCTTGACCACTTTCCTCATATAATCCCTCTTCCCTCTCTCCAACTGGGTTTCAGGGCCTCGGCCCTGAACTTAGCTGTGGAGCTCTGCATCTGCTTCCAACAGTTGCTGGATGAAAGTTCTATAATAACAATTAGAATGGTCATTAATTTGATTACATAGGAAGGCCAGTTCAGGCACCCTCTCCACTATTGCTTGGAGTCTTACCTGGAATCATCCTTGTGGATTTCTGAGAGTTTCCTTAAGCACCTAGTTTCTCTCTAACCTCAAAATGGTTTCCGCTGTCAAGATATCTATTTCATTGTTCTCCCTCTCTGTCCCACCCCTATCTCTATCATCTTTCCCGTCATGTTCTCTTCCTAGTTTCTCTTACCCCTCTATGCTCCCAATTTACTAGGAGATTTTATCATTTTTCCTATCCCAGAGGAATCCATGGATGTCTCTCTTAGGGTCATTCTTGTTATCTAGCTTCTCTGAGGTTGTGGTTTGTAGCCTGGTTATCTTTTGTTTTATGTCTAATATCTAGTTATGAGTGATTCCATACTGTGTTTGTCTTTCTGGGTCTGGATTATTTCACTCAGGATGTTTTTTCCTAGTTCCATCCGTTTGCCTGAAAATTTCAAGATCTCATTTTTTATTGCTGCATAATACTCCTTTGTATAAATGTACCACATTATTTTTATCCATTTTTAAGTTTAGGGGCATCTAGGTTATTTTCAGGTCCTGGCTATTACAAATAATCCTGCTATGAACAAAGTTGAGTAAATATCTTTATAGTATGAATTGCATCCTTTGGGTATATACCCAAGATCATGAGATAGACTGATTCCCAGTTTTCTAAGAAACTGCCACACTGATTTTGAAAGTATCTATACAAGTTTACTTGTCTTCCCATTGTTCCACATTCCCTCCATGAAGATAGAATTATGATTTAGAATGTTGCATGGTTTATTTATTTATGACTAACAATTCTGACAGCAGAGAGTTCAAGGGCATTGCATCGCTCACTATTTGATAGATAGTTGCAGCCCACCTACACTTTCCTTTAAAAATACCATGAGGTTTTCAACAAAGGTTCTACAAATACTTTATTAGATTTACACCTAACTAACTGGATATTTCTGGTGATATTGTAAATGCAGTTTAATTTTTTTAAAAAACTTTTGTCTTTTAACTCCCACTTTACAGCATACAAAAACACAGTAGTGATCAAGATAATATGTTGTCCAGACCTCGATGTGAGCAAACCTGTCACAGTCAAAACCATGTCTTTGTGTACTTTTCTAGTTTTGTTTGAAAAATTTATAAATGAAAATATCTACCTTATTAATATTCACTATTCAAATTTTTAATTTTGATTTCATGCCTTTTAATGCAACATGAAACATTCTGTACAATATTCAATGTAAGTTGTGGCGAGAGATGCCATTGTTGGTCCTTGGTCTCAAACAGAAGCTAAGTAGTTAAACATTATTTATAGCCTTATCTGATGTGGGAATGTCTTTGTATATTCTATAAATATCAAACTTTAAATAAAAAAAAAAAGCTATTTTAGTCCATGACTGTAGTATGAGGTTTTCGGCCCGGACTTTAGGGCCTAGTTTTAAGGTTTAGGCCGGCAGACCCACAGACCCGTAGAGACACATAGATGTTTATAATAGTTTTAGGCTGATTGGCCTAAGGGCCAAGCATATAACTTATTAACTCTTTTTCTTTAATCTAATTTATGACTTGTATTTTGTTTAGCCATGTGGCTCGGTACCTTTTCTCAGAGAAGCATAGTTGTCCTCTGCTTTTTCTAGCTACACCATATAAAAAAAATAAAAAAGATAAAAAAAAAAGATAAAGTCAAAAACAATCTAAGCAAGATGCCAAAAAAAGAAAAACAAAAGCAAACAAAAAATATAAAAAACATAAATAAGCCACAGGCTACATAACAAATTAATAACAAGAAATTAAAGTATAAAAACAAACTAACAATATACCTAAGCCATAGGCCAATAGGCCAAACAGCATGAACTTAATATAAACATCTAAATCATTTTAAAGCCTAAACAACAGACAACTAATGAGTCTAACACACAAGTCTGTAAGTCTAGACCTCTAGCCACTCAAAACCAAAAAAGCTCACTGTTACACTTATCATCAGTGTTTTTGATTTTAGCAATTCTGAGAGGTATAACATGGTATCTCAGAGTGGTTTTGATTTGCAATTCCCTGATGGCTGAGGATGCTAAACATTTTGTGTTGCAATGTTGAGGTTTTTGGCCTTGCTAGCTCCATGGTTTGGACTAGCTGGCCGCCACTTATCTGGCCCAGCAGTCCCAAAATCCCAATGAATCACACACACATGTATATTAACTTTGCATTGTTTGGCCTATGGCTCAGGCACATTACTAGCTAGCTCCTTCATCATAACTCAACCCATTCTGTCTGCTATGTGGTCCATGGCTCACCTGTGTTCCTTACCTGTTTGGGGTATCTGGCTTGATCTGTCTCTGACTCTGCCTCCTCCTCCTCATACCTATGTGCTCCTGTCTCTGTCTACAGTGTTCACCAAGGATCAAAATAGCTCCTTTATTTAAAGATTGATATTCACAGCATACAGAAAAACATTCCCTTATCAACTTTGTAAAGTGTCTTTTGGCCATTTGAGATTCTTCTGTTGAGAATTCTCTCTTTAGATCTGTAGTTATTTTTTAATTACATTATTTAGTATTTTGTTGTCTAATTTTCTGAGTTCTTTATATATTTTAGAGATCATCCATCTGTCAGATGTAGAGTTGATGAAGATATTTTCCGATTCTGTAGGAATTCTCTTATTGACTATGTTCTTTACTTTACAGAAGCTCCTCAGTTTCAGGAAGTCCCATTTATTAATTGTCATTCCCAGTGTCTGTGCTACGGGTGTTATATTTAGGGAGTGGTCGCCCGTGTCAATATGTTCAAAGCTATTTCCAACTTTATCTTCTATTAGGTCCAGTGTAGCTGGGTTTATGTTGCGGTCCTTGGTCCACTTGGATCTGAGTATTGTGCAGGCTGATAGATATGGATCTATTTGCAGTCTTCTACATTTCACCATCCTGTTATGCCAGCACCATTTCTTCAAGATGCTTTTTCTTTTCCACTGTGTATTTTTGACTTCTTTGTCAAAAGTCAGGTATTTATATGTGTGTGGAGTAATGCCAGGGTCTTCATTTCCATTCTATTGAACCATGTGTCAGTTTTTATGCTAATATCAAGTTGTTTTTATTAATGTAGCTCTATAGTAGATCTTCAAGTCTAATATAGTGATGCCTCCAGAAGTTCCTTTAATGTATAGGATTGCTTTGACAATCTGGGGTTTTTTGTTTTTCTATATAATGTTAAGTATTGTTCTCTCAAGGTCTATGAATATTTGTGTTGGGATTGATGGGGATTGCATTGAATCTGTAGATTGCTTTTGGTCAGATTGCCATTCTTACTATATTCACTCCAGCTAACTAAGAGCATGGGAGATCTTTCTATTTTTCAATATCTTCTTAAATGATTTAAAGTTCTTGTCATACAGGTCTCGCTTGCTTGGTTAGAGCTACCCCAAGATATTTTTTTTTTAATGTGGTTATTGTAAAGGGTAATGTTTCCCTGACTGCTTCTTCAGCCCATTTATCATTTGTGTATAGGAGGACTATTGTTTTGGGTTTTTTTTAAATTTAGTTAATCTTGTGCCCTGCTACATTGCTGAAGGTGTTTATCAGCTGTAAGAGTTCCCTGGTAGAATTTGGGGGGTCACTTATGTAGACTATCATATCCTCTGCAAATAGTGATAGTTTGACTTCTTCCTTTCCAATTTGTATCCCTTGATCTCCTTTAGTTGTCTGAATGCTCTAGCTAGGATTTCAAGTACTATATGAATAGGTATGGATAGAGTGGACAATATAGTTTTGTTTCTGACTTCGGAGGCATGGCTTTAGGTTTCTCTCCATTCAGTTTATGTTGGCTGTAAGTTTGCTGTATATTGCCTTTAATATGTATTGGTATGTACCTTGCATCCCTGATCTCTCCATAATTTTTATCATGAAGGGGTACTGGACATTATCAAAGGCTTTTCAGCATCTAGTGAGATGATCATGGGGGTGTTTTTATTTGCTTGTTTGTTCATATGGTGGATGACATTGACAAATTTTCATCTCTGGGATGATGCCTACTTGATCATGGTGAATGATTTTTCTGATGTATTCTTGAATTTGATTCACCAGTATTTTATTGAGTACTTTTGAGTCAATGTTCATGAGGAATTTTGAACTGTAATCATATTTCTTTATTGCATCGTTGTGTGCTTTGGGTTTCAGGGTAACTGTAGTTTCATAAAAATAGTTTGGCAGTTAGACAAAGAATCCTTAAAAAATAAATCAAAACAAACAAAGAAAAAACCAAACAAAATGCCCAGCCACACAACATTTGACCTACAGTTTGTCCTTCCTCTGGGATGTGGTGAGGGATTGGTGACTACTCAGTTGTCATCAGCGAGACCTTTATCCAGTAAACTGATGAAAACAGATACAGATACCGAAACCAAGCATGGGGCCAGGTTCAGCAAATTCTGCTGAAGACAGGGGAAGGACTGTATGAGCCAGGGGGATCAAGAACTTCCCAAGATAACCTACAGAAAAAAACCAAACTAACCTTAGCTCATAGGAGCAAGACAGAGTCCTGACTGACAACCAAGGAGCCTGCATGGGACCAATCTAGACCCTCAACATATGTGTGACAGTTAATGTATCTTGGTCCCTTTATCTTCTAGGACTTCTCCCAGTAGGAGGAGAAGCTGACCCTGACATTTGGTTGGCTTTTGGGAACCTATTCCTCACACTGGGTGGTCTTGCCCTGCCTTAATATGAGGGGAGGAGCTTAGTCCTACTTCAACTTATTATACCTTGTCTTGCTGACACTCATAAGAGGCCTGCACCATTCTGACCATAAGCAATGGAGGAGTAAATTGGAAGAAGCACAGAGGGGACTTTGGGGAAGCAGAGAAAGGGGAAATGAAGCCTGGGAGTAAAATAAACTTAATTACAAAAATGAGTAATTACTTTAAAAAAAAACAAATAACAAAATCCTTGATCTCTCTCTCTCTCTCTCTCTCTCTCTCTCTCTCTCTCTCTCTCTCTCTCACACACACACACACACACACACACACATACACACACACAAATCTAGGCCTATAGGCCACCTTCTTTATCAAAGATGAGACATGGAGTTATATTAATTAGATATGTCAGAAAATATAGTCAAAAGATGAAGCCACCTGACTCCTGATAGCTGACCACAGGCATGTGTGAGCTATAATCAACGGTTCACAGATAGATTTAGGAGTCTGGGGGTTATTTGTTACAGAGTGTTTTGTGAGCATGGATAACTGATACAAAATTTATATGAAGCTAGATCTGTCAAAACTATTTGAATGAGAGGGATTAAAAGCAATTGTGTCAAGCAAACAATATAAATATCAAAACATGTGGTTATTATAGAAACCTTTATAAGGCTATGAGACTACAGGAAGCATGTACAGATCCAACAGCAGTGGAGCTTGTACTTTCACTACTGCCCAGAGACAAAGTCTATACCAGCACCTAAGTACTTCTGATCGCCAAAGGGCATTTTCCAGTTTTAGTGGGCTCAGCAGCTGAGATCCCTGCAGGAAACTGAAGCAGGGAAATAGTATGACATGGTAGCTGAGAAGATTGTGGTGTAAGGACATTTGTGGTAACTGGCATGAGAGAGCATGTCAGAAACAATAAAAGGCATCACGGGAGCCTGGCATGAAGTAAAAGTGTCTTCTCATGGTTAGGCACATTAATAAATAAAAAACCAACTGAACTATTTTATATCACAACGGAGTTATAAAAGTCTACTCATAATTCTTCAATATTTCTTCTTTGCCCACAGAAATTAAAAATTGTGTAACACTGAAGCACAGGTTGAGTTCATCTCACATAGCAACATCAAGAGTGCACACACTTTCACAGACACAGTCTCAACATGCCTATTTCTCCCTTTCTAATCTCTCTATACCCCTCAGAGCAAGTGGTTCCTCATTTCTGTCACATCAGCACAAGAGATGACTCTCTCTTGAAGAGCATCATTGCACAGACTCCACAGGTGACCTCCCTACAGAACAAGGGATGTTTTGTAAGGAAAAAAAAAAAAAAAAGCTGCAGCTGCTCTGATTCTTAAGCTATCCTGTATATTGTATATTAGGAAAAAGTGGTTCCTCCCTTCCCCACCCAACAGCAAAGTTGATGCAAAGGGAAAGAAATCACAAATTCTTTGCAAGTCTACTTTGACATGTGCCTTGTTCTAGCCAGTGGGACATGAGCAGATTGCACTCAAGGAGAGACTTGCAAGGAGCTTGCATGCTGAGGCTTGCTTTTTTCTGCACACTTGGGGGTCCAAGATAGTTAAAAGAGTTCAGGCTAGCCTTCTGGAGGGGGCTAGTACTTAATAGCCTAGGCATTGAGGCTTTCAGCCTGCCAAACCTGTGTGTGAGGTCATCCCAGTCCAGCCAGCCAAAGTGCAGCTGCCAGGGCCCTGCAGCAGCATGGGGGAGTGTTAAGCAAGAATAGCTGCAAACGTCTTGGTTTATTGGCACTAATTGTCAGCCCACACAATGCTGAGTCAGTGACTCACTGTTAGTTTAGATTGTTAAGTTTTGAGGTAGGTTATTTGTTTGTTTGTCTTTCTGTCTGGTTGGGTGTTTTTTGAGGCCAGGTCTCTTTATAGCCCTGGCTGTTCTGGAATTCACTATGTGGTCTAGGCTGGCCTCAAACTCACAGAGGTCCCCCTGCCTCTACCTCCTGAGTGTTAGGATGAGAAATAGCTTATTTATAAAGCACAGGTTAATAGTTGCACCCACAAAGGATAAGGTACGAAACCCCAGAGGCTTCTACTGTGAGAGTCAGCGCAAACCTTGAAGAATTGGGATGGCAGATGCTGTCTCTTTCTCTGTCATCAGATCTCATTGTAAAAGCCCAGGCAGCAAAGAAGATAAAGTGAGCAACACAAGGACAAAGGCAAAAGCTTCTCCCCAAATGGAAATGGAACAGGTGTTTTTTTTATTTTTATTTTTTATTTTTTTAGAAGAAGGGTTAAAAGGGTATAAACTTATAAACTATGTAGCTGTTCACATTTTCTCTTCTCTTGTTTTTAAAATAAAATCAATTCAAATTGAATGCCATCTCTAGCAGGTGAAGGATTTTTCTTAATACAATGCACAAACTGATGACTCTTGGGGTCACATTTTCTTCATTCCACAAAACCATTCACCCCTATTTCACTAATTTTAAACTATATTCTTATTATGTTTTTCTTCTTTAAGTTATTTGAAATAGCTTTTGAATGGAACCCTGCTTGATATAGCATTTACTGTACTTATTGATTTGTTCTAGTTTAATATAAAGGCAAAGCTTAAATTCAGTTGAACACAATGCCCACCCATTTTTTTGTGTGTGTGTATTTTACCTCGTTCCATATGACCATTATTATGGTAACAGGAAAGGAAGTGGTAGGAAATGGAGGTGATAAAACATTTTGCAATTTTCCAAGTGCTAGAGATAATCTAAGATATGTACATTTTCTCTTGAAATAGTTTCTCCCATAACAATACACCCTCTTATTAGAACTGTATTTTTGCTGACAGCCGAGACGTGCTTTGCTCAGCATCCTGTGTATATACACAGAGAAGAAGAAACACGCTCACATCTTCAATATAAGCAACTTTTATTTGTTTAGTTTCTTATTTATATTTATTTATTTTAGATCTCCATATTCTTTCTTGACACTCCCAATGGCTTTGTACCTAAGCATTTTAACCAAGTTATTTGAATTTTTATCTATGTCTTTAATCAGTACTATTGCTTTGAAAACATTACTTCAAATAGTAAAGTCAAATGTTTGCAGTTTTTGTTCTGTAATGTGAGTAAAGAAATTAATAGGATTTAGGAATATAGTTGAATATCTTCTTTTATGGGTCTTAGACAACATAGTGTCTTATTATTGCATTTCTAACAATAAAATGTAATGTTTTTCAACAAGGTAAGACAATAGCTGTATAAAAATAAAGCATGTTATTCATATCTGTTGTGTATTTAGTCAGTAATTATTAACATTAATCATCTTTTTTTTCTTTCAGGGAACTTCAGGTCCCATATATTTTACAATCAAAACTGTCAAGAATTATAACACTACTCTATGTGTTCTCTATAAAAGGAGATATAAATGCCAATCAAAGGGGCCATTGGTTGCTTCATTTAAATTCAAAGTCCTTCTGTCCATAAATTACATTAATAGTCTATATTATTCTTGCTTAGTCTCAGAAGCAATCAAAGTATGTGAAGTCTTTCCATTCTTGTAACCCCTGCTTAAGGAGACAGAATCCCTGCCAGGACTCTGGGATCCTACTTGATCCATAGACCCATAAACAAAGAAAGCAAGGCCACCCTCACGGCTAGCATCTCTGGATTCAGTGTCTTTGTGTGAGCAGGGAATAGATGTTGCAATGGAGAATGCTGAATTGATTCACACGATGTATCTAGGCTACTATTATTATAGTGCTCCCTAGGTTAAAACTGCTGTTGCTTATGGATCTTATTTCTGTCTTATTTAGCTTGAAACAATTTTATTAATTACTACACACAAAGAAATGTCCCTTAATATCACCTTATCACAGATTCTTTCTGAACTTCTGGAACGATATGTGTGATAAAGGGTTCCAGGGCATGCCAGCCCAATACTAACTTATATTCGATAGCAAGTAACATTTAAATAAAATTCAAGAACACATCCAATTTAAAACATCCTTGATTAATCCATTTTGAAATGTCACTACTTTCTTCCAGACACCTCTGCAGAATGTGCTAACAAGCAAGAGCAGCGACTGTCTGTTTCAAGAATGATGCTGAAATGAAAAAGGTCATTCCCTCAGGATAGCAAAATTACTCAACCAACTATATAATACGAGTTGAAGTCATGATAGTTTTTTCTGTTTTCTTTCCATTTCCCAAGCCACCTGTTATGTGATCTCTGAACATTGATCCCTATTGGGAAAAAGCCACCTTCTAATTGACGTGCAGATGACAGGCAATGAAATAAGTAGCAAGCAAACACCTACACATTCATTGCCAAAGTGACATCCTGTCTCCTGGCTATCACCTGTGATTTTCTTCTTTCTCTTTACCCAGCTCCTGAGTCTGATCTGTACTGGGAGAGCAGTACTGAACATTCACACTGGTCAGCTCTGAATGTTTGTAGACGAGGAAGGAAAAGCAACATGATGGATTAGAAATGAAATACTGCTGGTTCATTGTTGATTTTCCCCCAGATCTAGTTATCCTAAACCACCACATTTAATAGTCATTATTTAAAATGCTATTATATAGCATGTTTACCATTGTTTACCACATAAGAAACAAAGCAAATGCGGGCTCTCACTCAGTGCCATTCGTAGGGAAGATGCTCATTTGTTTACTTAAATTAATGTTCACCAAGTCCTAGTTGGTGTCAGATAAGCTCCTAGCACTAAGGAAAGAACAATGCATGAAGGAAACGAATTGCTTACTTATGTGGAAGCTGGTTTCCAACTTAATGGAGGGAACAACACATGCAACAATGTGTCAAACAAGCAGAATCTGTGTACTGAGAAGTTTTTTAAAAAGTTAGTGGAGCTAGGAAATACTTTAAATGTTTATATCAGGTCTAATGAAATATTTTCAGACCAGAAAATGTTTTGGTGGCGATGTAAAGGAGGTGACAGTGGGAGCTACATGGATGTCTAGGAGAACAACATGGCAACAACAAAATTAAGTCTCAATAGAGAACACGCTTGGTGCCATGAGGGGATGATCACAGAGTTCCTATTCCATAAGTAGTTGCCACAATATCTATTTATTTTCACATGTAACCTTGAAGAGCCTTATCACTCACATGCATCCTCTATGAATTATAGAAATTTCACCCTGATCCTGGACAGCTCTCTATATTTACACGGACTTGTAGAAAAAAAGTCATAGAATAACATATGTGACTTCCAGGCTGGGTTATAAAAGGCAGGACAGCTCCCGTCCATATTTTCTTTATTGGATGCTGATCTTTGGAAGCAGTCATCATTCTGTGAGGAGGCAAGTCCAAGTCCATATGGGAGCTTAAGTGAAGGGGGTAAAGACCTGTGAGCTTCATTTGATAGCCAGCTGCCACAGGAATGAGCCAACATAGAAGTGAACCATTCACCTTAATTTGATCAACCTTGCTTAATGGCATGTGTAGCAAAGACACACCTAAGTCAAGGTGTTGAGTTGAGTGAAATAAATGTTCATCCCTGTTTTCAGCCATTCCTTTTGGAGTAACCATTCTGCTAGATAATGAAAACAAGTGGAAAAAGAGGTTTGGCAGAAGGAGCTGGACTAGATGGGGGGGGGGGCATTAAGTTTTCTCTTTTGTCGGAAAGTCACTGGATCACAATTAAATTCCAAACACTCCCCAGACCCAAGTGTCACTGAGAGAGCAGGGTTGAGGGACAACATCTTAAATGCATTCAGGCAGAACTTTGTTTCCAGTAAAGGAAGCCTACCTCTTATCTTGTGATGACTCCCAGATTCCAAATTGTTCTCACCCACCCACATTTCAGCACAAAATTTTAATATGCTCCTCTAATTAGTATCTCTAAAGATCTAATGGGATGTTGACAAACATTGCCGCAGGCAGTCAGGAGAATACCCACCTCCAGGCACAGGTAGCTGTCTGCCAGGTGTGACCTCATATTGACCATTTGGCTTTCAAGAAGGGCTGACTTCCATGGAGGTCTCTTGACAGTATTTACCCTGTGGTGTAATAAGCTTCTAGTTTGCTGACTTGACTGCAGCATGGACCATCTGTCATGGAGACATTTGCTTCATCATGTAGGAGGACAGGCGAGTGCAGTGCCAGAAACAAAGCATTTTTCAATGCTAAGACCCTCAGAAAGACAAACCTTAAAATAATCCATCATGGCCAAAGATATAAACAGGTTAGCACACGAGTGTGAGAAAGCACTCCTGTTGGGGCTGAGCTGGTGAGAATGCTCACTTTATAATCCCATAAGCCTGGGTGGTCTGCAAACATGCGTAAAGATCAGTGACGGCAGCAAGGAAAGTAATTCATAAGCAAACAGATCATTGCTCTCTTCTTGTGAGAGTCTCTAAAAAAAAAATTAGGCTAACATCCACTTTCTCTGGGGACTCCTCCAGGAATTTGGAATTAAGGTATAAATTCTGCCAGAACAAGCCTTGCATCACTTATATTGTTCAAGCTGAGGCCACTCCTTACAGCAATAAATTTCCAAATGTTCTATTATGTCCCCCGGTAGAACAAAAAGGAACCTTTGGATAAGTATATTTATAACAGGATTTGGACAAACAACCTTTTGATACAACCCAGTTAGGAAGATATAAGCACTTCTGTTCTCACTGTTCTAACAATCTCAGGACCGTAGATAGCATGGAAATTTGCTGAGAACACTTCTGGTACGTGGCACAAGTGTTTACATCAAGTATTAGCATCTCAACTACATTAGGATGAAGAAAAGTAGTCCTGGCCCTGGAAAAGCTGACTAAGTAAGCTAGTAATTTGTTTTAAAAATATTATTTAAAAGTATTTTTGTTTTGTTTTTTACATATCAACCACAATTCTCCTCTCTCCCTACCTCCCACTCATCCCCCACCTTCCCCTCCCATCCACTCCGCAAGAGGATAAGGCCTTTGAAGGGGAGTGAACAAAGCCTGGCATATTAAGTTGCAACAGGGTCAAGTCCCTCCCCCTGTATCAAGGCTGAGCAAGGTGTCCCTCTGCAGGGAAAGGGCTCCAAAAAAAGTCAGTTCATGCACTACGGTAAATCCTGCTCCAATAACCAGAGGCCCCACGATTGCCCAAGCCACACCACTGTCATCTACATTCATAGAGCCTAGTTCAGTCCAATGTAGTATTTGGTCAATGGAGTATCATGCAGCAGCAGCAAATAAATAAATAAATAGATAAATACATTTGCAATTTGTAAGAAAATGGATGCAACTAGACCAAATTGATTATCCTGAGTGAGGTAACCCAGACCCAGAGAGACAAACATAGTGTCGACCAACTCACTCATTAGTGGATATTACATGTAAAGCAAATCATAGCCAGGTTATAATCTCTAACCTCAGAGAAGCTAGGTAACAAGGAGGATCCTAAGAGAGACATCCATGGATCCTCCTGAGAAGAGGAAATAGATAAAATCTCCTGAGAAATTAGGAACATGGCAGGGGTGGGGGTGGGGGTGGGAGGTAACAGGAGGTGGGAAGAGGACATGAGGGATTGTAAAGTTGGGGAGGAACAGAGAAGGAGAATAAGAAATAGATATCTTGATAGAAGGAGCTATTTGGGGGCTAGGAAGAAACTGAGTCCTAGGGAGATTCCCCAAAATTCACAAGGATGACCCAGCTAAGACTCCAAGCAATGATTTGTTTTTAAGTGCTGAATTTGTTTGCCTACATTTCAAAACCATCTCATTTTATCAGAGCAATGGATACCAAGCTTATCTTAAAGCCACAACAAGACCTTTCGTCTTCACTCTGAGAAATATCTTCGATGGTGAATCGTAGTAGCAATGTGTAGCTATGGCCTTCCAACCTCCCAACACGCAGTCTGAAGACGTGGGACTTTCTCCTTCATGACCCTCCCTCCTTTGCAGACCAGCGCCTCTGCAAGATTGAAATATGGTGGAGCTCTTATGATACAGGCTGTCAAATGTGAAGGATTAGGTGTCTATAATCATTTTCTCAGAACATACTCCAGTGGCTAACAGGTCACACAAATACTCCATAAGTAATACATCAAAAAATGACTTTCAAGTGTGTATTTCCCTTAGCTTATCTGTCAGTGGATATATTCTCTGCGAACTAAAACCAGAGTACAAGCATATTGAGATACATTTGACTTCAAAATTATAGATATTTATATATTTTATATATTTTTGTCTGTATCATGGCTCTAAGTCAAATTCAAATATGCTAATCATAAAGGAATGTGTGAAGAAGGAGGAAGCTTTGTGAATGAAACAGTCAAGGTTTAAATTCAGCACACTGATGACCATAAGTCAAAAGTTTAGATGAAATGTTAAATTGAACTATTGGTCTTACTGGCTCCCCTCAATTGATTCTCTTAGCTCCCTAACGCCAAGGTCCCTTTCTTCTCTGTCCTGTTGCTAATCCTTTGATTTGGTATGCACAGACTAAGACAAATGTGAAGAGCTGTCAATGTTTTAGTTTAGAAATGGAGATTGCGTGTTTTGCTGTTTTAAGTCCTGGAATCCTTCTAAGACATCACCTGAAGATGTTCAGTTAACCTCGGGATGAGCCACAACATGGAACAGAGTCCATTGTCTCACCTTAGGTCACTGCAGCTTGCTGGGAGAACACTGACAAGATTAACAAGTCTGTATAACCTATTCACTTGTCTTAAGTACATGAGCAAACGAACCTAGACTGGACACCAGTCAGTCAGACTGGAGATCCATAGAGAATAATAATAAATGTTAGTGTTTTGATCTGCTACATTTCAGGAGATGTTTATGCTTTTTTTTTTTCCATAACAGTTAACTGAAACAGACCATAATCCAGTTATATATTATTGTCTCCTGGAATGTTGGGGCCCATGCTGGTCTTGTAAGTCATGATCATACTGTTTAGGCTTCCTAAATGCTGGAATTACACCCATAAACTACCATGCCCAGTTTCTGAGGGGTTTAAAATATTCTGATTTCTGATCTGCTTCCTCTCTAGCCTGAGATCTTGCCTAATCTGTCTGGGTCTTGTTTGCTTTTTATCTCTTTCCCAGGTGATTCTGACATAAAGCCAAAATTACAAATTTCCTACGTTGTAAGTCCTTTTCTGACTCCTCAAAATATTAAAATTCCAGGTGGGATATTGGCTAACTTATATATAGATAATTCTAAGATGTGTTTGCTTTTGCACATGTATCATGAAAAGAATAAGAACCTGTTTTCCAACTTGCAAAACATTTCTTAAATAGTCTTTCCAGGAAATAAGACAGTAATTTCTGCCCCCAATGCAGACATGCAGGACCATAGCTTATGAAGTAGGTGAGAGAGCTTAACTTCGAAGGACTCTGGGGCCTTTGCACTGAAATGTGGTGATATATTGTATATTTAAAAAATTAGTCTGGAATACCAGAGGACAGAATCACCCAAAGCCGAGTCATAAAGGTCGGGGAATGTCCAACCTTTAATATCTCACACAGACAGAGACTCAGATGTTCAAGGCCTAACAGACAGGCAGTGGTGGCACATGCTATTAGTTCCAGAATTTGAGAGGCAGAGGCAAGAGGATCTCTGTGAGTGCAAGGCCAGCCTGGTCTACAAAGCAAGTTCCAGGACAGCCAGGACTGTTATACAGAAAACTCGGTCTTAAAAAAATAATGACAAGCTAGATTGAAGAGATCCATGTTTGGCTTAATACTTAGATCAGAGTATTAGCATAAAAGTATATGAAAGTAGTAACTCTTGAGGAAGAGGCAGAGGACAGACATTAAGAATATTACACTGTTTTTACTTTCTAATTAAATATGTGTCATAGTTGGGCTGGGAGGCTGTGTGACCTAATGAGAAGGGACAAGACTCAAGGGCTTTTTTTTTTTTTTTTTTTTTTTTTTTGGATCATAAGATCTTTGAAGAAGATCCTGTGGTCTCCCAACCCCAGGATAAGCGTATTTTCTTCCCCTGAACCTCAGGGAGTATTGGCTGTCATCATAACGGACTCGCTGTCTTTCTAGAGAGTTGACTCCAGCAGGCAGGAGCCACTTGCTATGAATCATCTGGGAGGTTACACTTCATGCTCCACCTGGAGGCAAGTTGTAGCTGGCAAATGTCTAATAGACACAAAAGCTTGACTGATTTTTCTTAGTCCAGGAGAAGCTTCTGGTTTGATTCAAATTCTAGCCTACTGGCTGGAGAAGGCTCCATCTTTGTAGAAAATGTTATCCCGGTCAGGATATCCTTCGCCCCATATCCTGCCTCATATTCTACATTTCCCCTGTAGTCTTAGCCTGATCAATTCCTTGCTATAAACTCCAGTCTTAGGTTCAGTGTTTAGGACACACAGCATAACAAAGTCTTTTTGAAAAGTCAGTGAAGATCCATCACCAGGTGTCTCAACAGCACTCTGCTTTAATTCCTTCTTTCTCACTGGCTCCAGGGAAGACACAATTCTACCTCTTTAGCTCCATGCTACAGCATTCACCTTCTCAAAACCCAGGCACCATTGTGGTACTACATTCATAAAGATTCCTCTGCCTCTAACCCTTCTATTATTACACATCCCAGGTAACCTGTATCTTAGGCAGGCCCCTAATGAACTTTCTGGAAAGCTCTCAGGTTCAAAACAGAGGACTCCTTTCTACCAAGAAACCTCCCTTCTTCCTCCAACACACTAATATTTTTTACTTAACATGACCCAGGAAATGTTTCCTTGCCCTTGTGCATGGGAAGTCCTTATATGTCATCTTTATGCATGATATCTACCTTTACCTTTAGTTTTATCCATGTGTCCGTTTGTCTCACTTAAATAGTAGATCCTTAAGAAGAAGAAACTATGTCTCTCTTATAGACTATATTCCATAATAGCAGTTGCAAAAGATGTGCATTGACTAATGAGCTAGACAGAAAAGTCAAGAGTTATATTTAGGTCCCCAATGCAAAGGCTATACAATCTAACCCTGATGTCAGAGCACAGAAAAGGTTAACGAAGTGTTTGGGACTTGCCATTTCAGAGTATCACATCTTTAACAATTACATTCTCTACAGTAAGGACACAGTCTGAAATGTTTAAATGCCAGTTTCCTAGTTAATTGTGAGGATAGATACATTCATTTTTTTTCTCTTTGGTAAAAGCTGCTGTTGTTCCACATAATGACTTTAACTGTAACGGAAATGAGGCAGGACAAATCAATTTTTAGCCCTTGGCAAGTTGATTTTGTCAATACAGAAAGCAAACAGCAATAGAAATTGGTAGTTAATATTATGGTTTTATTTCAATATTGTAATTTCTTCCTTTTCTCTTTCCTTGTTAAATTTAAAAGCCTATAATTAACACAGTTTATTCAACCAATGTAAAGGTCATCTTTATACCATTAATAACTTATTTTTCAAATGATACTGTGGGCAAAGGATAAAATATAAGACTAACATTACCAAGTGGGATGTGGTTTTACTTTTATTTAGTTAAGTTGGGCTGAAATTTAGTCCCAGAGTCACAGGAATGGAGCTAAGAAAAAAAAAAAATTATACTCACCTCAAATTGCTTTAAAAATTTCCTATCTAAAGACTCAATTATTTTGTTTCCTCTAGAAATCTGAGTGGCCAGAGGCTTCAATATAATGTTACTCAGCCCTCGATCCCTCTATGACCTATGAGAGATTTTAGCTGTATCACAAGTGAAAAGGGACGCAAGATGGTACAAGCTGAAGGTCCTTGTAAAAGATTTGTGGTCCCAAATGTCTTTAGACCAAAAACATTTAGGAATAGGGGTTGCTAAGACAGACAGCTCAAACAAGGCAGGTGTGGGAATGGGCCTCCAGAACTACAGATGTATGTGACAAACTGGGAAGACAGAAGGTAGTGACAACCTTCTGTAAAGATGATCGATGATGAATCTGATACTCAAAGAACAAAAGGTAAAGATGAGACAGTTGGGCAAGGGGACCCCAATCTCTCAAGCTTGGATACCTAGAATAAAATAGGTGTAGATACTAGACATGGGAAATAGAAGAGAGATAATGGCAAGGATCACCCTACACTTAAGACCCCTAAAAGTTGGCCAGCAAGCCTTCCAGTAGAATCTTAAGATAGTCTTAGTACTTAGTGTCATATAATTAAATGTAAGCACTTGTTTGCCACACTGACACTACTCTAAGTACAGCCATAGACCAGCAGCCCCATTTGAAAGACTGTAGGGAAAAAACAACAACAAAAACCCATGCACTTCCTTGGACTCCATCTGAGCTACTGACTTAGAATCTGAGATGAAGCCCACGATGTATCGCAATAGTTTTCAAGCGATTCTGTGTTCTCTGAAGTTTGATAAGTAGTGGGTTAGGAAGCTGTTAAAATAGTTAATAATAGAGCAGGTGTATGTATAAAACCACAGCAATTGTGACAGCATGTACAAGCCCTGTCTAAATTCAAGCTAGGCCACATCCCAGCACGAAGGAGGAAGGACAGCCTGAAATCTCACTGGTAGCTGAGGAGCAATTGCCTTTCAATAGCTCCTGGGAGAAGGAGAACCAATTTTCCATAACGCTATGGCCTGCCGTGGGTCTACCATGCTGCAGGGTAGGCTCCACTCCGATTAGCTGAGCAAAACAGATGGGACTCATTGAGAAAGTGAGAAAAAAGACAACAGCAAGACGAAGCCCAGCTCAAAGTTGGCTAGGCTGGCAGGTAAAGGTGGAAACAGAATCGATGTAGAAGGAGCGGGGCTTGGAGATGATCGAATACGTGGGACAAAATTGTCACACAATTGACAAAAGTATTATCTTTAAAAGGAAGTATCTATCCCAAAGGGTAAATAGAATGGAGAATCCCTTCACAGTCCCCAAATTAAACAATATAACAAAAGATTCTCAAAGGAATTTGAAAGGAAATATATAGTGCATTTTATCATAAAAGTAAAAAACTAAAATTACTTGTGCACTTATCTTAGACTGTCTTTCACAAGGTGTTTAATACTGTGTGAAGATATAAGTTAGAGTCAGCAGCCCCAGGAAGGACCTCTTGATAGTGAACCGAAAATTGAGACTGTCCTCAACAAAATAAAAGTTCACTCACCTTGAGATCTTTCTCTCTTTCTCTCTCTCTCTGTTTCTCTCTCTCTCTCACACACACACACACACATACATACACATATACATATACATACACACATATAAACACACACATATCACACATACACATACATATAGACACATACATATACACACATACATATACACACACATACACACACATATATATACACACACACATATATACACATATACACACACATACACACACATATACACATATAAACACACACATATATACACACACATACATATGTACATATACACAGAGACACACTCACACATATGGTGGCATAACAGATGATAATAATATAGCAGTGGCAGATCTTTCAGCTGTGTTTTGGCTTCTCTGCCAGGAGCATGTGTCTTTAATCCCATACCAAATAGACAAATCATTCATTTAAGAAGCTGCAACGTAATGTATACTGGAAATTTGCAGTGGGTACCAGAAGGAAATAGAGAAGAACTCTGGCCTTGCTCACCTATAATTTATCAATTTTATTATTTCTCACCACAAATATTACATTAGGTTGTTTTAATAACTTTCCTCCAGCAAATGAATTTCTCTCAAATGTAGACTAATAACAGGCACAAAACAAGTTCTCTCTGGTCCCCAACGCTGAAAGAAAATTACTTCCACACATTATAGCTCAGTAATGACAGCATTTAGTGTAAACCCCATCATCAAAATGATCACAGAATGAACAGGAAAGTGCTTATTTGCACAGAACACTGAACTAGGCTCATAATTCTGTAGAGAAGTGTCTGGCTTTTATGCAAGGCACTGGCTACCAACCTGGAAACTCTATTTGTTTCTGTCAACTGATGGGGGTTAAGAACATGCTGTCAAGAGGACATCACTCTTTGGTTTTTTCCACTCTACACAAAAACCTGTAGATTCAGTTTCAAAGCTGAGATGTCTTTGTTTGCTGAATAAGTTCTTCTTTGCAGCTTTCACGTCAAATAGCTTACTATTTTACAAAGGTTTGGTGAAATCCCAATTGTTATAAAGAGAATCTTGGCTCTCAAGCCTAAAGAAAAACAGTATAGTCATAACTCTGGAAGAAAATCTAATAAGAAGAACTTATTGTATCTTTCTTCTATAAGACCATAATGATGACAATATTTAGTGGTCAATGAATATTAGCTCTTGATACTATATATTAGATGAACAGAGGAATAAGAAAGATGTTCTGTTCTAACGTCATTTCAAATTTCTCAACCAGATGACCTTGATTAAATCACTAACTCTCCCCATTTTCGTACTAAAGCAGAGGTAGGAGGATATAATATATTGAGATTCTTTTTATCCCATACAGCCTATGTACCCATATATCCTTGCTCAATTCCATAGTGTGTTACTCTGAAATTAATTATGAAATGGTCTTATGTATTAACCAAATCAATGAGATTTTAATGATGTATATATCCTCGCTGCTAAACTTTGAAAATTTTATTTTTGAAATAGAATGCACAGCTAGAAAAAAAAAGATACATAAAGTTTATATAAACAGAAACTTCCATGATAATCATCAACATTAACAATTAAAATCAGCTGACAGCATCCAGTAAATTCAAAGATATTGTTATCATTTAATCTGCATAGATAATATGTTAAAAAAATGGTGCATGTAGAAGTGAACCCTTACATTCTGGGAAAGTAAATCAGATCAGCCATTATGGACATTTCCATGGAAATTCCTGATACAGTCCAAACTAGGGCCTGTGAGATAGCTTAGTGTGTAAAGGCACTTACTGACATGCCTAAGGCTCTGACTTAGGTATGTAGGTCTCTGGAACACACAACATGGAAGGAGAAAACCAAGAAAGTTGTCCTCTGACCTCTGTACGTCTGCAAAACACAGAGAGATAGGTATATAAACACATAAACAGAGAGACACACTAGAGAGAGAGAGGAGAGAGAGAAATAAACAAAAACTAGAACTACCATGTGACCCAGCTATCCCATGCCTGGGTGTATGCCTTAAAAGGATTAGCCAACATATAGCGAAAAAAATGCACATCCTTGCGATAAAGAAAACACAGCACACGTGCACGCGCATGCACTCACACACACACACAATGTAGTTTTATTTAGCCATAAGTAAAAACAAATATTTGTCAGGAAAATAGATGGAATTAAATATCATGTTAAGCAGAGTCTCAGGAAACGAAGCCACAAATGCTTTCTCTCCCATGTCGTATGGAGGGCACGAGAGTAAAGGGGCCTCATAGGTATACGAAAGCAGAAACGTGGTGTGGGTTATAAGAAAAGACAGTAGAAGGGGTAAGCGTGATCAAAGTATGTTATATGCGCATACAGAAACGTCATGTTGTAGCCCATTTGTACAATTGATATAAGCTAATAAAGCGAATGGATCTGTTAAAAAGCCTACAAGAAACTTTTTGGCTAGAAGTTTGGCTTTTCATTAAAACTAATTCCAGCAGAAGCAACAAAAATCAAGTTAAGAAGCAAAAGAGAATTAAAGGCATTCTGGATGGGAAATGTAGACTAGATAGACTGAGATGGATAATCTTCTCGTTGGAACTCTCCAAAAAGCCAGTTTCTAGTATCCTGCGATGCTTACATTAGCTGGTCACCTAGAAGATGCCCAAATGCAATATCCTATTTAGAGCAAGTTTGTTCCAAATGCCTATTTCTGATGCTTTCACAGGTTCCTCCCCATGCCCACCCTTGAGCCCCACTGTGCTGTGACCACCCACATGCACGTTTAAAATTTTCTTCTCAAATGTACAGCTCTCTTTTCTGCCTTCCTGGTGGACCATTTTCAGTACAGACTGTATGTGCATCAGGAATGGCAGTCAGCAGGCTGAAGCAGACAGATTTTCTTTTCTCTCTGTACTGCTGTCTTTGAAACATACCTCTATGCTGAATTCCAGAGACATTTCCAATGCATGCACAATGTCCTTTCACCTCTACACCAGCTTTAGACATAAAAAGGCTCCATTAACATCCCAAGATAAATCTCACGGCTTCTACATCTAAAACCATATCTAAAAGAAATAGTTTGAAAATATAAACCCTACTTTCTGCTTTAGTTTGAGCTTTAAAAAAATTAAAAGGGAAAGAACAAAAAAAAAAAAAAAAGAACTTTTAGATCTTATTGAGAAGGAAAGGACTACGAGCATTTGGGAGATGCCATTCCTCTGAATTTGGGAGAAGCAGAATAAAGTAAGTATCTTCTACTTAATTGTAAGTTGCTCATTGGGTTGCCCCTCCTGCTGGAGCTGTAGTAACTCGGAGAAACAGAATGAAGGAGAGGGAAAAGAGAGGGGGAGACTATGGATTCACACACGGGGGAGAGCAGTGAGCCCTCTCTGTCTTTTCCCTGCTGTGACTCTGTGACTTGCATGCCCTCCTCTCAATAGCTGCTTCCCCACTGAAGAAGTACCCATTACTGGGGGGGGGGGGGTGCATTTGTGAGTGTGTGCGTGCATGTGCGTGCGCGCACGCGTGTGTGTGTGTGTGTGTGTGTGTGTGTGTGTGTGTGTGTGTGTGTGTGTGTGTGTGTGTGTATGCGCATGCGCACGGGTATCTAAATAAGGCAGGGTAGAGAACTGGACATTCGATCCTAATTCCAAAGTAACCCAGGAGGCCCATTTCGAACAGAGAAATGAGTAAACAAACTCCAGAATTTCGTCTGCAAAACGAAATGTTTTTCTTTTATTTTGTTGTTGTTTTGTAAAGTTTGGAGACTCAACAGAGAGAGTGGAGTAATTTTGCATTTGTTTGTTTTGCTAACCAAATGCTGGAGAATCTGGAGGATTTGAGCAAGGAAAGGATGTGACTTTCAGGGCATTTTCTGAACCACAGGGAAGGAAATGAGCCTTGCTGAGCTTGAGTTAATGAGGAAAAGCCCAGGAAATATGTCAACAAGGGAAACAAACACACAGTTTCCTGTTTGGAACACTGAGAAGGATGTTTCAAGCAAGCATCACTAGGACCACGAGGATGCTTAACACAGCCAGGCCCTGTATTGACAGGAAGAGTTGGGAGCTATACTTCAGTTTGGGTCAAGGCCCCTACCTATGGCACACAAGAAAGTTTTGTTATTTATTTTTATTTCATATGCATTTAAGTGCCTGCATGTATGCATGTGCATGTGTACACGTGAGTTCCTGGTGCTACTTGAAGCCAGAAGAGAGTGCACAATCCTCTGGAACTGGAGGTATGTCACTGTGAGGTCACCATGTGGAACTCTGAACCAAATTTGAGGCTTCTGTAAGAGCAGCAAGTGCTCTTAACCACTGAAGTCTCGCTCCGGCTCCAGGAAGATCTTCAAGATTTCTCAACCTAAACAACAATCACCCTTCATCACCACCACTGAAGAAGAAAGACAGCAGACATCACACCTAGAAGTCATATCTAAGATGACAGACATGTGCAGAGGACACTGGGACACATGGCCAAAGGCCAACGATGGTACAAAAGAAGTCCCCAAATCCTCAAGAAAAAGACAAGAGGTCCAAAAGAAATTCTTCCTGGATTTCTTCCTCACAGGGTATGCATAGGAATGTGTACCATAAATCTAGTTATCATGCTGGAAAATACAGAGAAAAAAGAAGCCCAAAGAAAAGGAATGTGACCATGAACTCAGCGAGCAAGTCCTCCTCAAAATCCAAAATCACTCCAATGTCACCAGAGAGGTAACATTTTGAAGGGGAGGGGAGGAGTTGTCTTAAAGATGGGGCTTATAAGCAGGCAGAAGCTAGTCCACTTGTCTGAATGCCAATGAGGCCACATCACAGGGACATCAGAAGCTTTTCAGGTAATGAGGAAAATTGCTGGCTCATCATATGCCCATCTTCCTAGGAAAGATATGTAGTAAGAGGTTTCTGGCCAGGACTTTCAGGCCTAGCCTCAAGGTTTAGACCTGTAGACCCACAGACCTACAGAGACACAGCCGCTTACATCAATTTTAGGTTGATCGACCTAAGGCCAAGGCATATAACTTGCTAACTCTTTACCCTTAAACTAACCCATGATTCTTATCCTGTTCAGCCATGTGACTCGGTACCTTTTCTCAGAGCAGTATAGTTATTCTCTGCATCTTCTAGCTTGTCTAGCAACTCTGACGTCTCTATGGCATTTCTTCTCTGTTCTTCCTGTTCCCAGAGTTTTCTTATTCTGGTAGCCCCACCCCACACTTCCTGTCTGCCTTTGGCCTATCAGCGCTTTTTATTAAACCAGTGGGTGGGACAATTATTTACAATGAAACAACATAATCCCCCTACAGGAATACATCTTATGAGGACCAAAGGCTCAGTGTATATATCTAACTAATCATTCTCCAGCATGGGTTGGGAAAGCCCCCCTTTAGTCTGCAAATAATCCCCACTGACCAGCCTCTTTTAAATAACCACAGCTATTCAATAACCCCATCCCATAATTTACATATGCACCCAACAATAGTATCCCAATATCCTACAGTGTAGTGTCTCCTTCACCTCTCCTCTACATTTAATGTTGGTGGTATTGAAAGGGGAAGGAATTATCTTCCATCCTAAATTGGTCCTCTGTTATATATTCCCCAGAAATGAGCTATATAGGAGTCTGCTTAGAAATAGTCAATGAAGATAATGTGAAACTCCAGGATTTTCCTCACTGACTTTAAAAAGTTCACACACACAAGGAACAACCAAGACTAGCACACTACTTAGGATTTAATTAGATGCAAGCAGAGAGGCACAGAGTGATGTATACATTAAAGGAATTCCTAACTGTTCTGTGTCTGGAGATATGTTCTTAATCTCTTCGTCACTCACTGCAACTTCCACACCATCATCCCTGAAACATTCACGTGACCTCTCACTGCATAACTCTTTTGTAGTTAAGTCGGAGACTATCTGGTCCTCATAAACTCCCAATAGTTAACCAGGACCTGCTCAGAGTATATCTGGGTTGAATCTTTGTAGAATAAGTGAATGTAAAAAAGTATTGGGGCTGGGCCTTGAGAATCAGCTAGCTGTATTCCCTAAATTTCAAAGATCTTACTCTTGGTTCACAAGATGACAAAATCGTATTATCCCTCAAGTTTCACTATGACTTATCAATTATTATTTCACTATTTTGAACTCTCTTAGGTGAGGTTAAGAAAAGTCTCAGTTTCGTGTATAAACTCCAGCATGTTCCTGCAATGACCTTCAGTGAAATGACCTTCAGTGAAATGAAAGCCACCTACATGGGAATTTGGAAGAACTTTTAGAAAGGTATTGTCTTTATTTAGATATATTTCTTTCCTTCACTCCCTACCCCCATCTCTGTGTAGCTCTATGGAATCAGTTATTCCCTTCTACCTTCTTACAGGTTCCAGGGAGCAAACTCCCTGTTATCAGACTGGCTTAACAAGTGCTTTTATCTTCCTAGCTAACTATTAGCCGTCCATGAAAAAACGTAAATAAAAAGATAAAAAGAAATAGTTCCTTTCAAAAACTTTGCCTAAAATGAGGATATGGAGATATTTTCTAATTTTGGCCAATGGAGCCTGATCACAAATCTGCTAGAGACTGCTAAAGAGTAGAGAAAACTTTGTCTTGATGAAAAAATATTCAAGGGAGGATCATTGTTTTTTTTTTTCCCTTTGCTGGATGTTGCCATGGTTACACAGGATGCCTGGAACTGTAACAGCCAGTCTGTAATCAGAGAAACTCCAGTAAGATGCAGGGAAGAAGCAAGCATTCGTGATGACACCAATGAGCCATTGTCACATCTTTTAGATACCTATTTCTAGTTGTGTTGTTACATGATGTAGTACATATTCCCACAGGTGGACTTCATGACTTGTGGCTGAAACGTCTTGATACAACAGAGAAGTTAATTGCCTTAGCCAAAAAGACTGGATTGCAATTAATCAAAATAAGACTAATATTAAAGCAGAAAAAGAAAAGGAATTAACATCATTAGCCCAACACGAACATTGCACTCTATCAAGAAATGCCTCCTTAAATTCTCAGTATACACTGGGACAATGCTCGGGATAGTCTGTTTTATGAAAGAATGCACAGAAATGTTAAATAATGTACCTAAGATCAAACAGTAAGTTTCAGTTTTAGAAGTCCAACTCAGGTTGGTCCAGTTGAAACAGAAAGAGGGATTTTGTATGCCACATGCAGACATAGTATTCCATTACCATTACATCATCCTTTTGTGTGGCTGAGTGCCTCTTTTTATTATTATTATTATTATTTCTGTGCCTGGATTTGGCAGGGAGACTGTTAGGCATATGGTGAACAATGATGCTCTCAGAAAAATAGCAGTATTGTGTAGATGGGTAACAGTTTTAAGGCTCAAGGCTAGCTGGGGGTACCTTGCATAATACATAGAGCGGACCAAGGGACACACAGCTATCATTGAAAGAGACATACATAAGTACATAAAGTTCTTATTAATTATGAGTTATTTTATTTATTTATTTATTTATTCCATAATTAAGGAAAATCTTTAACAAATCAATTGTATCTGTTTGTACTGGAAAAAAAAACCATATCTACTACTTTTCCTAGACCTTGGAAATTTCAATATACCATCATTATATTTCTAATGACAGAAGATTCATCTCAGTTCATTGTGTATGCATTGCACGATTCTCCACACATTTATATTGGAGTAAATGAACTTGTTCACTGTACACAGTCATCTTTTTGTTGTGCAATGCTTCAGTTTTTGAAAGCCATGTAATCACTTCATTGTGGTGTTGGGAGTTGTCATTATATAATGTCTAAAATTTCAAAAGGATGCAATTTAGGGATTTTGATCTTATAGCATAAATATATGCCCAACACATAATATGAATAAACTTACTCCAGATGGCTGCTCAAAACAGATAAATCAAATTTCTCAGTAGTAACAAACTAAAACCTCAAATATAATTTTTCCGTGATTAAAATAACTAGACCATCCATGTCAATCAAATATACTAAATGTGAGAAAATTAGAGTGCTTTATTTTTGTAAATTAAATTTTAAGAGGTTGGGTTTTTTGGTTTTGGGAGAGGTAGGATGGGGCGTGGCTTCCAAAGATGAGACCCTCCTTTCTGAGAAGCTCCAGATCCAAACTAAGTTTCACCCTGGTGTCCAAAGATGTAGAAGTTAAGCCTTCTGTGGTTTCATAGGAACTGACACAGTGAATTTTGCCCACCAACATGTACAAGGCAATGCCTTTTCTTCCATGGTCCTCCAAGCTATATTTATAGACCTGTCAAACATAGGTGAAACCTTAATACTACAGAAAATGTCAATGAGGTTAAAAAAAAAATCTTGGTTAAGCAAAACAAATAACACTCAGAGACAGAGAGCAGAGAGCAGTGTGTTAACCGTCTACCCTCCACTACCCTGTGTAAGGTGGATATAGCATAGCTCCAGAGCATCTTCCAGCAGCTTGACTTTCTGCTGAGTTTTTAGAAACCTTACTGTTATCAGAAGCTCCTAAAGTTCAGCAATACATGACCGAAACCTCCAACTATTACAGAAGTGCATGTTAGTCTCCCTTCAAAACATATTTTTCATTTATCATCCTATGGAAACATTTAAGTGAGATCCACAGATGCTTACCTTTGCTTCCACTCTTTTTAGAAAACTATCTTGCCTGGTCATAGAACTTAAACGCATTTCTGAGATCTTTCAGTATCCATGTTACCGACAGACCTCAAAACACACAGATCAGCAAATTTTTGTCCCTGTGAAAAATTCACAAGTGAAAAGAAAGATAAAAATTCTAAATTTATGAATAAGAAAGAAGAAATATAGGATTAACACTGATGAGAAGGCCAGAAAAAAAAAAGAAATACAGGTACCCTATAAAAATTAATAGGATTTGAATATATGAAAATAAGAACATCTGTGCTTGATTTTAAAGGTAGAATTGAGAATTTATTTATTAAAACTAACTTTGAAAATTATGAATTTAAAACAAGTAAATTTCGTCAAATTTTCATGAATGTGATTGTGTCAAGTGGTACTGTAATCAGAAACACAAGGCATTCACAAACTCACCCAGTGTTTCCTCCTTTGTAACTAAATCCTTTGTCACATTTCCACAAGGCTGTGGCCACCCACCACAACCCATTGTGCCCCATTAGTGCAAAATTCCTGACTAAATTCTTTTTCATCAATCATCTCAAATCAGAAACTCTGGGGGATACTTAAAACTCTTCACTTATTGATAGCTTTAGTCAATGTCAAATTATACCATATGGCACTTGATGTATTCATTAATCCTCATATAGAATTATAATGCAAGAAACATGTTCTATCAATTTCTTAAATCCTATCTAATGGGCATTGTAATAAATGGCATGGATATTCTGCCTAGGAGGGGCTGATTCACTCACTGAGGCTTTACAAATGTTAAGCTGTGACTTTCATTAATGCCTAACAAGGTCACATTCAAACCCCTACACAATGAAAGTAGACTCTAAACGTAGCTTTTTTATATAGAGTTAACCTAAAGCAAATCTGTGGCACACTTGCCATGAATATACAATATAAATAATCATAAGATAAACTACAATAGCAATTCCAAAAGTAAATATGACTGCTGTATCTCACCCAAACCATCTGCAGTGGACAACACAGACCAAGGGACACTAGGGAGATGCCTGACATTGTCATTCAAAAGCCTTATCCTTTCTTGATAGTGTCTCTGCCAAAGCAAGCTCTTTCAATTGAATGGAAGTGAAATTTGTGAGCTGCTTGGCTACTCAGAATCAGGCTGCACAGAGAGTCTCACCTGATGTCCGGCTGAGATCCATTACCCCTTTTAGGAAACTTGCCATTTTTAAAGAAAGGGGAGCTGTTCTCACTGGGCTGTCATGGCTCTTATCTGCACAGCAAGTCACTGGCTTAGCCACATTTTCTGCTAATTAAATTCACTGTGGGACATTCCTAACGTGTGTCTCCATGGGAAATGGATCTGAAAATCTGGATGATGCCCCCTAATTGCTTCTGGTAACCAGGCTATAAAACCAGCACTGTCGAGCCTGGAGAAAAGAACTAGATAAGGGTGTCTAGATTTCAGACCACATGGGTTTCTGCAGACTACTGCTAGAAAAGCAAAACCTAGGCTCAGCTACAACTGGGCATGTTCAGAGTAAGGCCTATATTTTGTGCTTTTCAATTATTTACCTAAGGATGCAGCAAACAAGAAACTGGAAAGAAGCACAGTGGTGAATAAAGGAATGCTGTCTGACTAACCTGAATTGAGATGATCTCAGGCCTGGGCCTTGGCAAATTATCTAAAGTGTGGTCAATATACTGACAGCCTCACCATCACCTGGGAGCTTGCAGAAAGTTCACATAGGTCCTGCCTCAGAAGGGCCTAAGTAGAGTAACTAGAAAAGTGGAGCCCTGTAATCTGAGTTGAAGCAACATCCCTACCGTGTGATTCTAAGACCCATTAAACCTTAAGGAGGCTTGGCTTTAAGGGCACAGTCTGTCAATAGTGAAAGAATGTGACTCATAGCATCTGTCATCAGGGAGACCTTGTAGTCTGTGTCACCTGTTTCTTTTTTTTTTTTTTTTTAACCATACATTCTGAAACACCATTCCAAAATTCAGCATCTTAATGCAGCCATGGGCTGGCTGGACTCAGCAAGGACATTTTTCACTGCTGTGCTTGTAGGCAGATGGTAGCAAAAGATGAAGTCACAGGAATAAGTGACTTGGCTGGACATCCAAGATGGCTACTGTATTCACATGCCCGGTGTTTGAACTGTAATGACTAACAGCTGTCAAGGCATCCCTCTTCCCCACAGAAACTCCATGTGTCTGGCATAAGCTATTTCACAGCATGACCATCCCTCTTATTCGATAGCTGACCTTCTTTAGAGTAAAGATTCTAAGAGGCTTGAACAGAAGCCATTAAGTCTTTAGGGTTTGGGTCTGATCTATCTCAACCCCATTTCTATCACATTTTTCTGGGTAAAAAGCAAGTTGTAGGGGCCACTCAGGCTCAAGGAGGGAGTCCCATATAATTTGGGAAGAGGTCATCTATAAAGTAGCTGCTTTAGTTATAAAGTGAAAGACATATATCCCTTAAAGGTCTTCATGGTTATTACATCCTATGATTCTCTGATTTATATATACATATATATATATATATGTATGTATGTATGTATGTATACACACACAGACACACACACACACACACACACACACACACACACACTTTCATTACATCTATCTTGTGAAGGCTCATTTTTCTATGCTATCACCATTGCCCATTTAGCACTAAGGACACACACTCTTGCATTGTGATTTACCTTCTAAATGTAGTCACTCTGACTTCCAAACTTGGTTATAAATTGCTCAAGGCCTTTATTTCTCCTTGAAACTCCATTACCCAATACAGTGACATATGCATCATGTTAGACTTGCAATGAAGATGTGATGATGACAGTGATTTTAATGCTACTGCTGCTGCTGCTGCTGCTGCTGTTGATGATGATGGTGGTGGTGGTGGTGGTGGTGGTGGTTGTGGTGGTGGCAGTTATAATAAGGTCACTACTTTTAAATCATCATGCCAACTTGAATAAGTCTAGAGTAGCCATTTACAAGGTAGAATATTAATGCACAGACTTTATAATTTTCCAGACATCTTTTTAAGGCAGACTTCTTAGGATAGGCAAAAGAGGGCTGGGAACGTTATTTTCTACTGATGTTTTATTTCCCCCATATAAAGACCCATATGATTTTCTTTTTCTCTATTACAACTTTTTCCTCTTCCCTTTTTGACTTTCCCCTTTATTTCTTCCTTACCACTTCCTTCCTTTTCTACAGTGTATAAGGGACTGTGGCCTGTAATCATTAAGACATCTTATGTCTTGTAATGATGGTTTTACTCCTATGAACTCAGTGTGGCCAAACAGCTGAATGTGAGGAGCAATCCTTGTCAGGCCCAACCTAAAGTTTAATTACCTCTTGCCAATTCTGCAGAAAACTGAAGGTGGCAAAGCTACCTTGAAGCTCTGACACTGTGTACTTAGGAAGTAAAAGTCACCTGTGTCTGAGTTACAAGACAGAGCAGAACAGTCAAGTAAAAACTATTCCCATTGCTTGAACAAGAACCAAATCTATTATAGAAAGGCATTGTATTTGAGGGTTTATCATAGTAGCTAAATATTCACCAATTGATCAAGCTCATTCTCAAAATCAATACTATGTGATATTAAATATCAACACTTTAAACTTACATTTAAATTTCAAAGTTTTACCAAGAAATATATTTCTACCATATTCCCTTAACAGTAAGTCATTAGTACATCACATTTTCTCAACCAGATTCTACACACCGTATATTTAGAACAATGTTTCATTACTCATATAAAACTCATGTCTGCAATTTGTTTCTAAAACATATTTTCTGTCAAACCCCCAATAGTAACTCATTTTATGGTTATTATATCTTATGATTATCTGCATAAAAAATATTCACACTTCTTAGAAGTGGATATTTGTGTATATTCCACTCTCTGGATCCATTACCTTTTCTTATTCTATATAATCCCATTCCATCACTTAAAAACAAAACAAAAAGAAAAGTCATTTGTGAGTACCAACTATGTGCCAGACAGACCTATATCCTTGAAATGCAAAGACGGTGGAAGAAAGCAGTCAGGAGAAAGTCCTTTGTGGTGTGTTCTGCAAGTCGAGATGTGAAAAGCCAAAGGTCAAACAATGAAAGGACAGGGACACTTTTCACAGAGGTGGAGAGAACTACCTTGGACTTTGAGAGGTGAGTAACTGTTCACCAGGCAGAGAAAGAAAAGATTAATACAGATAATAGAAGTGTGACAAAGGGACCCGCGCATCCTGCTGGAATGTCCATCTGCCTGCCTAAGGATCTCAATACTGTGAACCCGGTGATGAGTAAGTAATCACCCCCAGGTTCAGGACTGAGTTTTAGCAAACCAGTGACTTATGAGGTTTTGTTCAGCTCTGACCATTGTGCACTTTGCATTTTAATTCTAAGGTTCACATGGGGTACCTGGATCAGCTGAAGGGATCTTTGCCATCTAACAGAAAGAACTGTTCCAGTCTTATGCTTGGAAGCTTATTTCTGCAAGAGCAGCTTGTCTTTCTGAAGGTAGTTAGATATCCTGAGCTTCTGGTGTGTGCTTTCCATTATTCACATACTGTTATTCTGTGCTATGATCCTCCTTGGATCTGTGGCCCAGAGGATTCCACTTCCATCCATGTTAGAACAAGTAGTCAATATTTCTGCTTTTGAAAGCTAACTATACATAGCTGCTATTTAAAAAAAATCTTTGACTTGCCCAAACAGGAATGATGCTTGTCTCTCTGCTCATCTAAGTATACAATATAGTTTATCTTTTCAATTTGGAGCAGAGTATTTTTAGTAAGTGTAATTAGCTTGAAAAAGTTGGTGATTTATAAAAGATAATAATAGAAAAGAATTCAAGAGCCAGATCATGAACAGTGTTGTTAACAATTTGGATTTGATTTTATTTAGGCAAAAAGGAATTTAAGACATGGAACAATGTAATGGAAGTATACTTGAAAACATAAGAACATATGGATGTGTTATCCTGAGTTCTGTTAGCATAGGGAAGTACTCTAGTAAGATTACTTTTATAAAGAAAAGATGTTTATTTAGAGTTAGAGTTATAGATGTGCAAAGTTTAGGGGACATACTTGATGATGATATCCTTATTGATAGAGATCCGGCGTGGTACACAGCATCACAGGGGGATTTATTAGAACAGTTTACAGACTGTGGTCTGGGTAGTCTTTCAGTGGAAAGGCAAAGAATCTGGTAGTTGTTCAGTCCATAACACTGGATGTCTCAACATACAGAGAGATACACACAAAAAAACTTTCACAGTAAAAAAGTTTCATTTCAAGCAAAGAAGTTAAAAAGCTCTCTAAAAAATATTAAGAAATTTTAAAATTGGAGGTTGTAGCATAGACAATATCTCTATACTATTGGGATAGTAAAATACAATAAATGTATTGTTTTTAAGCTTACAGAGAAAGGGACCTAGAAGGACTCTTTGCTACATTCCTTAAGAGGACAACATAGCATCATTGAGCATCAGTAGCTAAATCTTGTGAGAAATTACAGGTGAGAGGGAGGAATGCAATAGACTCAGTTTACTACTCCAAATGTGAGCATTCTTAGACTTAAAAGTTTGAAATTCTTACCATTGAAAATGTCTAGAATGTACAGCTAATGCCTTTGGAGGAGGAAGGGGTTTAGGAAGCATTGGCCTGAAGAGGTGCTGTTTGAAACCAGAGCTGCTAAATTGAACCAGGAGGTAGAGAGCAGCACTGGAAGTCACCCAAGGACAGAATCCTGAGAAAGGGGGATCAACTGAACCATAGAGTGTGAAGTACAACATCGGCCCATCTATCAAACACAGCGAGGAGGCTTTATCTCACCACATTTGTTCTCTCAGAGGAGAGAAATGTACCACACACCATTACAAATGACAGAAAATCCAGATTGGTGTACAAAAAAAAAAAAAAAAAAAAAAAAAAAAAAAAAAAAAAAAAAAAAAACAATATAAAAGAAAATCCAAAAGCAGATTGTGTCTGTACCAATGATTCCATAGTCTGACGGCTGCCTTCCTCTCTACCAATTATTGTCTTCAATTTCATAAGAAACAGTGTTAGGCAGCGCAGCCCTACACATAGGTATAACATCCAAGTTGTGTTTTCCTCAATCCCAATGAGAAAAATAAGGTCATTATTCCCCGTCAACCTCAGCTCTGACTAGTCATCATGAAGTCCCATGCTCAGTTTTCAGCAGTAAGGCCAGGGAAATACTAGGCTCAAATTAGCTAAGCTGGATACACGACACACTTTTACTCTGAGGCATTTGGCAAAGGCCAAATGACCAGCACTAAGCAAAAGAAAGGATCCCAGTAAGTCTGGGAGTTGATATTAAAAAAGTGGAAGCTAATACTAAGTGGGTAAATCAGTGTATACAGATGAATTATGTATGTATTTATTTGTTGAGAGAGAGAGAGAGAAAGAGAGAACTATAGTAAGCCAAAGGACAACTATTTGGGGAGTTGCTTCTCTCCTTACCTTCTTCTGAAGAAGGGTCTTCCTTGGTTTTACCAATGAATTGCATACTCCAGGCTAGCTGGCTGAGTTAACTCTCCTTGGCACTCCAAGGCTAGGTCCTGCATGTAATGGATATATAATAAATGGACTATTTTACTGGTGAGGAGCTTAATAAGCTTACTTTGCTTTTATCATTGAAAGACAACAAAACATGTAATAATGAAGATAAATGAACTTTGCTTCCAATGGTAAGAAGATAGAAGGAAAAGAAGGTGCCACTGTACACAGCCACTAGTGTCATTATTGAGAGGAAGAGAGGCTTCAGAGCAGCTTAGTTCTGTGAAAATACAAAGAGGAAATGCCATCCTTCTGAGGCACAGGAAATTTGATGGGGAGTAGATGGGTGCCACCATGCTGTGAAAGCCACCTGAGTTCTGAGTCATCTAGATGATGCAAATACCTGCTTGGCTGTATAAATCAAGCCTATCATTATAAGAAAAGTTTTGACATTTGCTAAATCACCTATGAAAACTTACCATGGTTGTTTAGAAGAGCCTCCAAAGTGTTTTCCTTCTAAAGCTAAATGTCAAACTCCTTTAAAGATCTGCTTACACCTACAGGTGGGGGTTTGGAGGGGTTGTTGTGCAAATTAGAGGCAATAAACTTTCCAGACATCTTCATTTCAGTAACTGCTCAGAGACATCTCCTAAAATTCCTAACTGGGTAATTGCATCTTTTCTTACTGTCTATGTTGTGGCAGCCCACTTCTTTAATGGTGTACTTACAGAACATTTTAAAATGAAATTGGAGCACTAGAAGTTATTCACAGCGAAACTGACCTAAACTCACATTACCTACACAGCATAGTCCTAGGTGCTTTAATTGGAAAGACTAACCAAACAAAAACATTCAGAATACTAAAGTAACATTCTAGAATTGCTGTTCTTGAACAGGGGACTCCAGCTAACAGTCAAACAATTCTTACTCAGTTAGAATTCAAATGCAGGCTGGGCATGGTGGTTTATTGCTGTCACCCCAGCACTTGAAATGCAGAGATAGGAAGATTCTGTGTTCAAGGCTAGTCTGACTAGATAGTCAGGCCCTGGACCCAAACAAACACTCAAACTAACAAGAAGAGAAACAAACAAACAAACAAACAAAATGACAAGATACACATATGAATAAGCAAAGCACGTCTCAATAAGGCAGAAATAAGAAGCTATATATAATGCATACTTCTAGGAGCCTGCTAATTTATTAATAAATGTTACCAGTTATTGAGAGGAGAGACTAGATATTGTATGGATCAGTTAAAATCTTTCTAAGTCTTTAATTCTGAAGGAAAATTTGACCATTTAAACAATTTTAACTCAAAATATAAAGGAAATGTTTTCTCATAAAGGAAAACATATAATTGGGCTGCTTATAGTTTAGAGTTTAGCCCGTCATGGAGGGACAAGGCAGCATATAGGCAGACATGGTGCTGGAGAAGGAGCTGAGAGTTCTTCATCTTGATCCACAGGTAGGGTGACAGAATACTGTGTCACTGACCATATCTTGAATGTATGAGACCTCAAAGCCTACCCCCACAGCAATATACTTCCTCCATCAAGACTACACCTTCCCCAAGAAGGCCACACCTTTTAGTCTGTGGCTACTCCCTATAGGTCAAGCACTTAAAAACATGAGTCTATGAAGGCCATTCCTATTCAAACTACCACATTATACATCTGTGTAACTATGCGCATATACATAGACAATGCCATATACAAGTGAAGATGTTTTATACAAATGCCTAAAAAGCTCTCTCAAACTATCTGATTTACAACATCATTGTACTTAAATAATGGCTTCCACTATTTTTCAAACAGTGTGGGAAACAAGAACTGAGATAGGATAATGAGAATCTTCTATTTTCAAAGGTTTGGGGTATTCAATTGATTGGAAATGTTAGAGAAATATTTTTAAATTAAAAGAGAAGTAAGTGATGCCAAGGATGCCCACAGATTTAATACCTACAAATTCACCTTATGGAATTTAATAGACAAAAATACCACATTATTATTGTTATTAAATATTTTTGCCAATGCACAATAGTCCAACTATTTCATGACATTACTAACTTTTGGAAAGACAAATCTAAGAAATCTTCTCATTTTTTAAACCTCTTCCATGAGGAAACATATTTCACATTTGGACATCTGGCTTAAAAATATTTCTCTTTAATTGGAGATGCTGAAGCCTCCCTCCCAGTCCACAGATGACTAAGAGGAAGAGGTGAGTGGTACCTTGATCCTCAAGCTAAGCAGAGACCATGGTCTCCAAACCCCTACCAGGGGACACCCCCAACCATACCCAGCTATGTGCTAAACCAAAGAAAGCTGGGAAAGCTCCCCCAAGCCCAATCCCCAGCAAAACACTGGGGAGGGACATCCCACGAGCCAAACCCCACCCAAACCGCAGTCTGCATCAACAATGGGAGACCCTGAAGACTCCTACTCCACATTTGACTAAGAACTGACTAAGAGTCAACTAAGAAAGACTCCTGTGACAAGTGGAGACACACAGCTCCTTTGCCTACAGCCAACTAAGAGTATCCCCTGCAATTACTGGAGACACTCAGCCTCTGGGCTCACAACTGATTAAGAGCTGAATAACAGTGAATTGAAAGGGCACTGGCAGATGCCAGGGCAAAAATACATATACCAATATAAAGAGCAACAAGACTCCACCAGAAGAAGCTGGTGATTCTACAACATCAGGACCTGGGCAGAACAATGAAGAGGAAAAAGAAGGAAATGGCCGTAAAACAACTTTATGAAGATAATAGAATCTTTAAAAGAGGTTATTTAAGAAACTCCTTTAAAGAAATTGAAGAAAATACAAACAAAAAATTGGAAGAGATAAACAAATCCCTGTAAGAAAATAAAGAAAAC
Organism: Phyllotis vaccarum; assembly: GCA_033318265.1. NCBI lineage: Eukaryota > Metazoa > Chordata > Mammalia > Rodentia > Cricetidae > Phyllotis > Phyllotis vaccarum. The sequence continues at coordinate 166,367,273 of JARWLC010000001.1, read as the reverse complement.
CAAGAAAAAACAAACAGGTGAAAGAAACATTCCAGGAATTAAAATTGAAAAGAAGCAATAAAAAAAAGGCACACACTGAGGCAAAGCTGAAAATAGAAAACCCGAAAAAACTAAATGGAACTACAGATGCACGCATAACCAACAGAATGGAAGAGATGGAAGAGAGAATCTCTGGAGTGGAAGATTCAATGGTAAAAATAGATACATCTGTAAAATAAAATGCTAAAACCAAAGTCATAACACAAAATGTTCAGGAAATCTGGGACACCACAAAAAGACCAAACCTGAGAATAACTGGAATCGAAGAAGGAGAATATCAGCTCAAGGACACAGAAAATATATTCAACAAAATCATAGAAAACATTCCCAACTTAAAGAAAGAAATGGTTTTAAAGATACAAGAAGCTTACAGAACAACACATAGACTAGAACCCATAAAAAAGTCTACTTGCCATATAATAAGCCATTAAACCTACAGAACAAAGAAAAAACACTAAGAGCTGCAATGGACAAAGGCCAAATTACCTATCAAGGCAGACCCTTTGGAACAACACCTGACTATTCAACAAAACAATGAAAGCAAAAATGTCCTGGTCAGATGTTATACAGATACTAAAAGAGCACGGCTGCCAACCCAGACTACTATATCCAGCAAAACTATCAATCACCATATATGAAGTAAACAAGATATTTCATGATGAAATCAGATTGAAACAATACCTATCGACAAATCTGGTCCTACCGAAAGCTCTAAAGGGAAAACTCTAACCTAAGGAAATTAGATATACCCATAAACCACAAACATTCAATAACTCCACAGAAGAAAACCTCAAAGAAGGGAAATACACACAAGCTACCATCAAAAATGACAGGAAATAACAATTATTTGTCATTAATATTCCTTACTATCAATGGACCAATTCATCTGTAAAAAGATACATCCTGACATGATGGATATAAAAACAGAAGCCATCCTCTGCTGCATATAAGAAACACACCTCAAATTCAAAGACAAACACAGGCTCAGACTTTCCAATCAAATGGTCCTAAGAAACAAGCTGCTATAGCCATCCTAATATCTAACAAAACAGACTTCAAACTAAAATCAATCAAAAGAGACCAGGACAGATATTACTTATTCATCTCGGGAAAAATCTACCAAGATGAAGTCTCAATCCTCAATACTTATGCCTCCAACCCAGGGCTCCTACTTTTGTAAAAGAAACACTATTAAAGCTTAAACCTTACATTAAACCCCACACACTAATAGTGGGAGACTTCAATATCCCACTTTCACCCTTGGATAGGTCAACCAAACAGAAACTCAATAGAGAAATAAGTAATTTAACAGATGTATTTCCCAAATGGACTTAATATACAGAACCTTGCACCCAGACACAAAGGAATATACATATTTCTCAGCACCCCATGGAGCTTTCTCTAAAATTGACCACATATTTAATCATAAAGCAAATATCAATAGATACAAAAAAATGGGAATATTTCCTTGTTTCAGTTCAGACCACCATAGCCTAAAGTTAGAGTTTAACAACAATAAAAATCACAGAAAGTCTATAAATTCATGAAAACTGAACATCTCTCAATTGAACCACCTCTGAATCAAAGAAGAAACTAATATAGAAATCAAAGATTTCTTATAAAATAATGAAAATGAATCCATAACATACCTTAACTTATGTGATACAATAAAAGCACTTTTAAGAGGAAGATTCATAGCACTAGATGCCTATATAAAAAACCTAGAGAAATCTCACACAAGAGACCTAATAGCACAGCTGAAGGCTTTAGAACAATTAGAACAATTCATATAGAAGGAGCAGATCACAGAAAATGAAAAAACTTGGGGCTGGAATCAATATAATAGAAACAAAGAGAACAATAGAAAGAATCAATGAATCAAAGAGTTGTTTCTTTGAGAAAGTCAACAACATAGATAAAGCCTTATCCAAACTAGCCAAAAATCAGAGAGAGAGAGCATCCAAATTAACAGAATCAAAAATGAGAAAGGGAACATAACAACAGATACTCAGGAATTCAAAGAACTATGAGGTCATACTTTGAAAAACTATACACCACTAAAATGGAAAACCTAAAAGAAATGGACAGCTTTCTGGACAGGCACCACTTACCAAAATTAAATCTAGATCAGATTAAAGACCAAAACAGACTTATAACTCCAAAAAAAATTGAAGATGTTATTAAAAGTCTCCCAAGTAAAAAGAGCCCAGGACAAAATGGTTTCAGTGCAGAAATTCTATCAGACATTCAAAGAAGAACTAATACCAATATTCCTCAAATTGTTCCATAAAGTAGAAATTGAAGGAACATTGCTGAACTCTTTTTATGAGGCCAATCACCCAAGCTATTCAAAGATGCAACAAAGAAAGAGAATTACAGACCAGTCTCCTTCATGAACATTGATTCAAAAATACTCAATAAAATTTTGGCAAACTGAATCCAACAAAATATCAAAGAAATAATCCACCATGATTAAGTAGGCTTCATCCCAGAGATGCAGAGATGGTTCAACATACATAAAACTGTGAATGTCATCCATCATACAAACAAATAGAAAGAAAAAAAAAGAAACACATGATAATCTCATTTGATGCTGAAAAGCCTTTGACAAAATCCAACATTCCTTCATGATAAAAGTACTGGAGAGATCAGGAATACAGGGAAAATACCTAGATATAATAAAGGCAATATACAGAAAGCTGACAACCAATGTCAGACTAAATGGGGAAAAACTCAAAGCAATCTCACTAAAATCAGGAACAAGACAAGGCTGTTCTCTCTCCTCTTATCTATTCAATATAGTTCTTGAAGTTTTATCTAAAGCAATAAGAGAACAAAAGGAGATTAAATGTATACAAATTGGAAAGGAAGAATTCAAACTATCTCTATTTATAGATAACATGATTGTATAGATAAGTGACACCAAAATTCTACCAGGGAACTCCTAGGGATGATAGACACCTTCAGCAATGTAGCAGGGTACAAGATTATCTAAAAAAAATCAATAGCTCTCCTATACACTAAAGATAAAAAGGCTGAAAAAGAAATAAGGGAAACATTACTGTTCATAACAGCTGCAAATAGTAATAAATACCTTGGTGTAACTCTAACCAAAGAAGTAGCAGACCTGTTTGACAAAAACTTTAAGTCATTGAAGAAAGAAATTGAAGAGGATATTAGAAAATGGAAAGATCTCCCATGCTCCTGGATAGGTAGGATAAATATCGTAAAAATGGCAATTTTACCAAAAGCAATCTACAGATTCAATGCAATCCTCATCAAAATCCCAACACAATTTTTTACAGACCTTGAACGAACAATACTCAACTTCAAATGGAATAACAGGAAACCCAGGATTGTCAAGACAATCCTGCTCAATAAAAGAACTTCAGGAGGAATCACTGTCACTGACTTAAAAGCTATACTATAGAACTACAGTAATATAAACAGTCTGGTACTAGCATAAAACAGATTTGTGGATCAGTGGAATCAAATCAAAGACTCCAACATTAACCCACAGACCTATGAACACCTGATTTTTGACAAAGAGACCAAAAATATTCAATAGAAAAAAAGATAGTATCTTCAACAAATGTTGTTGGCATAGCTGTATGGTAGTATGTAGAAGAATGCAAATACATCCATACCTATCACCCTGTACAAAACCCAAATCCAAGCAGATCAAAGACCTCAACATAAACCCAGCCACAGTGAATTTGATAGAAAAGAAAGTAGAAAATATCCTCTAACATTGGCACAGGTGACCACTTCCTAAATATAACACCAGTAGCACAGACATTATGAAAAACAATCAATAAGTGGGACCTCCTGAAACTGAGAAGCTTCTGTAAGGCAAAGGACACAGTCAATAAGACAAAATGACAGCCTACAGAATGGGGAAAATCTTCACCAACCATACATCTGTCAGAGGACTGATCTCTAAAATACATAGAGAACTCAAGAAATTAAAGCCAAAAACTTTAAATAACCCAATTTAAAAATGTGGTTCAGAGCTAAAAAAAAAAAAAAAAAAAGAATTCTCAACAGAATTAGGAATGACTGAAAAGTACTTAAAAAAATGCTCAACATTTTTAGCCATCAGGGAATGCAAATCAAAACAATTTTGAGATACCACCTTATATCTGTTAAAATGGCTAAGATCAAAAACACAGATGACAGCCTATGCTAGAGAGAATGATGAGCAAGGTGAACACTCCTCCATTGTTGGTGGGAGTGTAAACTAATACAGTCACTCTGGAATGCAGAATGGTGGTTCCTCAGAAAACTGGGAATCAGTCTTCCCAAGGATCCTGCAATACCACTATTGGGCATATAATCAAAGGATACACATTCATACCCCAAAAGCATTAGCTCAACTATGTTCATAGCAGCTTTATTTTAATAGCAAGAACTTGAAAATACTGTAGATGTCCCTCAACTGAAGAATGGATTAACAAACTGTGGTACATCTACACAATGGAGTACTGCTCAGCAGAAAAAAAAAATCGCATGCTAATATTTTCAGACAAATGGATGGATTTGGAGAATATCCTCCTGAGCAAGGAGGAATAGCCCAGAAAGATAGGCATGGAATGTATTCACTCATAAGTGAATTTTAGACAAAAAGCAAAAAATACCCAAGCTGCAAACCACAACCTTTGAACATCTTGGGATCAGAAGAAACTTAAAAGAGACATCAAGAGATTCCTCTAAGAAAAGAAAATACAGAAGGTCACTTTAGCAAATTGGGATCATAATGGTTGCAACCAAAAAGAGGTAGAAACAAATCTTGACAGAAGGAGATGGTTGTGTGAGAGGAGCAAAAAGAGGGAGAAATGGAGGTGGATATCTTGATAGAGGAAGCCAATATGGAATTGGAAAGACTCGAGGTACTAGAGATACCTACAAGAACTCACAGTATGTCCCTGGCTAGGTCTCCAACCAATCGTGCAGGGGGTGCCTAAACAGGACTTCTCCTATAATCAAATGAATAACCACCCTAAGTGTTATTACAGAACCTACATCCAACAATGAATAGAGGTGGAGGCAGAGATCCTGGTCCAGCTGACAGTAGGAAAGGAGAGTCTGTCTGAGCAAGGGGGTAGGGATTATGAGGAAAATTCCACACTTACTGCCTAGCTGGATCTCTGGGAAGCTCACTAAATCAAAAACAGCCCCTGGGAAACCATCGGGGAAAGTAGCTAGGCCCTTCAATGTAGGCAACTGGATTGGCATGAGTAGTATGTGGAGCCTCAATGGGTGGGATCAGATTGTGTTCATGTCTTTGGGACGGCAGCTTGGTGCCCATTCCCTGCAGAGGAGTGCCTAACCCAGTCTAAATTTTGGGATCAGGAAACTGGACTTGCCTGGAGTGGATGTGCCACTCTGAGCTGACCCACTCTGAGACTTCTTGCCCCTTTGGGGGAAGGGATGGGGGATGGGAAGAGGTAAGGCTGAAGGCTTACTGTGAGGGATTGGGAGGAGGGAAAGGTGGAGGAGCAGGGGGATACATGGATAAAAATGACATTTTTTATAAGAAAAAAATAATAAAATGAACATCCAAAAAAGAAAAATATGTTTCTCTTTGTATAGCAAGAAACTCTTTTGGATACATATACATAAACACACACTCAATGTGCACTTGGGATATAAGTGTAGGTTTGATTTTGGGGAATTGTTGAAACACTTTCTGTTTAAATAGTAGTTTAAGTTCTGTAGAGGATGCAAAACATTTTTACATATAGGCATACCCAGATATCCTTTAATTTTTCATTTTCTGTTTCTTGAAAAGTTTAACAGCTAACAAGAAAAATGTCTGATTGCTCATAGGTCTACTTTTATAATCTGAAAGCTTATGATTCAAATGTATTAGTGTTATTCAAAAGTGTCTGCTTTCAACGTATCCATTCTTTTATATAATTAATATAAGTTAATGTTATTAAGGTTATCTTTCCATGTGTCTATCTTCATGGGGAAAGCATATGAGTTGCTAAGTAGGGATCTGAGCTGAGACTATGACTGGCTATAAGAAAAGCAAGTGCAGTATGGGACGCACCAGCAGACAGATCTCATCCACAACAGAACATCAGAGTGACCCTTGGTGAAATTAATATGGTTGATGGAGACCTCTGCTTCTGTTTAATCCAATCTACTGTTGCCACCTTATCTTTGCTACAGTGGCAATTTTTTGACAACATTGTTTGTTTGCCTTCATTCCATTTTCCCAATTCCTCTCAATAGATTCCTTGTTAAAAGAGGAGGGGGAGGGAGAATAAGAAATAGATGATGGATAGATGGATGGATGGATGAATAGAAAGACAGATGGATAGATGCATGCATGCATACATACATACATACATACATGCATACATACATGCATACATGCATACGTAGTGGAGTGTGGTACCACTAAGTTCCTGCTAGCTAGCTTGTTCACCTAGGAAATTTGGTTAGAGAGCCCTTACACAGGAAGCCAATTCTTGACACTCTCTTTTGTTCACATCTCAGGCATAGCTTTCCTACTTTCTTGGCCTTTGAAAGTTATAGTAATCCTAACGACATCACATAGATATGCCAGAACCTAATGACTATCCCATGACTGCTTCTAATGAAGAACAAAGACCCTTTAGGACAAAGCAACCACATTCACTGCAGCTACAGGAGTCTAGAATGTCACCCTCACTAACAAAGAGTCAAAGAAGCTTAGAGAATGGTTCATGTTGTTCCTTTTTTCAAACCCTAGCTGTGACCTTTTTTCTCTGCTGTCACCTCTTCAGACATCTTCCTTGGGAGAATTCCAAGTATAGCTGGATAGTCACCAAACTGGACAGATTTTTTTTATTTGTTGGCATTGTATGAGAGAGCTAGAAGGAGCTAGGGACAGAAATCTATTTTATTTTTCTATGTCCTTTTTATGATTTATGAAAAATTGATCTATTCCCTTCGGTTAGAAAGCCATGAGTCAGAGAAATACAGTTCCAATAAAGTGGCAGTGTCATTTGTAAAGCAGACCATGCTGTGGACGACGAATGATGGCCAATTAAAATAAGTTATTCGTGTCTTGTGGGGCATTGTGAAATGAACTATCACCCATGATGAATTAAAGCCAGGGTTCAGAAGGCTTCCTATTGACTAGCCCATGGTATAATTTATAATTATTTCTGTTTATGAGCAACACGGGGCAAAAGAGCTAGGAAAAATCAGGTCTAGCCCTCATCTGCAGATGCATGAGAGTAATGAAGAAGGGACATGCTTAAAAACTTGATCCATAAATATTTTTTCAGTCATCATACTGCCAGGCATCTACGTGGATATAGATACATAGGAGAATAGCTTCAGCTTGTAACCCGGCCAGTTTGAGCACAATGAACTGGAAGGCTTTATCTACTAGAAATATGCGAGTCACATCCTGGGAGCCTGGGATCCATTTAGTTCACATTCTCTGTGTAGTGCTTTATGACAACAGGACTAGGTTCTTAGGAAGTTCCCTCTCTGTTCTGAGAACCTCCTCCTGCTGCTGGTTCATGTCTTCCTCCTCCTTGTTTCTTCACTTGGAACTCACTATCTAGCTTGAGATGGCCTTGAACCTGTGACTATCTTGTTTTTGCCTCCCAAACTCTGGAGTTATATACCAATACACCTAATTCTTTGAATCTCAATTTTCTCCCACAAAGGTCCAAGAGAAAGATGCTCATCCTCTAAAATACATTAGAGAATTAGCTGTCTGCTGACCTCTATACTAATCTTAAAGCACTATCAAGCAGCAAAGTGGGAATATTATCATCTCTGTCTTATTTCATATTTCTATTGCTTTGATGAAAACCATGGCCAATGTAACTTGGAGTGGAAAGGATTTATTTGGCTGTGATTTCCATATTATTATTCATAATCAAAGGGAGACACAAAAGTAATTCAAGGAGGGCAGTTACAAAGAGGCAGAATCTGATGGGGATGTCATTTAGGGGTGTTGCTTACTGGCTTGGTCTCCATATCTTGCTCAAACTGTTTTCTTATAGAACTCGGGACCACCAGACCAAGGATGGCACAATCTGGAAAACAATAGGCCCTCCCCAATTGGTCACTAATTAAGAAAATGTCACACAGGCTTGCCTACAGCCTGATCTTACGGAGGCATTTTTAAAATTGAGGTTTCCTCCTTTCGGATCCTAGCTTGTGTAAATGGACATAAAACTGCCTGACATTGTAGTGGATTTATGATATTACACTGTAAATAATTGTCCCGCCTAAGAGTTTAATAAAAACACTGATTGGCAGACAGGAAGTGTGGGCAGGGCTACCAGACTAAGAAAACTCTGGAAACAGGACAAACAGAGCAGAAATGCCACAGACAAGCCAGAAGATGCAGAGGACAACTATACTGCTCTGAGAAAAGGTACAGAGCCCCATGGCTGCACAGGATAAGTGTCATGAGTTAGTTTAAGGGTAAAGAGTTAGCAAGTTATATGCCTGGGCCTTAGGCGATCAGCCTAAAATTAATGTAAGCGTCTGTGTGTCTTTGTGGGTCTGCGGGTCTAAATCTTGAGGCTAGGCCCAAAAGTTTGGGCCAGAAACCTCTTACTACAAATGCCAGCACAACGTGAGTAAAATATACCCACACAGAAAGCTTAAAAAACCGTCTAGAGCACAGAAACGAAGGCCAAAGCAGCTTCCGAGTTGTATCTCTGAAGTGGCCTGTGGTAAGGAGACTGAGTGGTGTATGGGATTAAATTATAAAGTGGTGTGTTTGCTGCATCTTAAAGTGAACAAGGCCAGTTCCTGAGCCTAGATGTAATCAAGGAGCTCTATGTGGTGGATGTAAGGTTTCTGTTAATAAGCACAAAAAGAGAACAGAATCAAAGAAGGCTTTTTAGTGGTGATATTTTCTTGGATAAGCTCTGTTTGCTGGAGGCAAGCAGTGGCTTTTTTTTTGTTTTTTTTTTGTTTTGTTTTGTTTTGTTTTGTTTTGTTTTAAAGAGAAGCTTCCTGATTCAGCCTTAGAGGCAAACACTTGTGAGTCTTTTAAGAGACCCTGCTGCCTAATACTTACATGGAGTTAATGAGCAGCAGATCGAAAAGCTTTACTTGGTGATTCTATGGACCCTAAAATTCCCCGAGTACCTGGGCTAAAAGCTAAATTATATGAAGCTAGACTAGGAGCTGGATGGAGCCATCCATTCATCCTACCAACCTCTAATCCTTAGCCAAGGGTCTTGGAAGATTAAAGGTGTAGTCAGAAACAGAAAGAAATAGAAGAATGTGGGTGGAGTTGATAACCAGTTGAGGAATTCAGGATCTGCCTCTAGTTAAGTGGTTCTCAATCTGTGAGGTGTGATCTCTTTGGTGTCAAATGACTCTTTCACAAGAGTTACATATCAGATATCCTGCATATCAAAATTTTACATTATAATTCACAACAGTAGCAAAATTATAGTCATGAAGTAGCAATGCAAATAATCTTATGGTTGGTGGTGGTCACCACCACATGAGGTGTATTGAAGGTCCACAGTATCGAGGTTGAAAAGTACTCCTCTAGCCCATACCTTTGACTGTTCCTCTCAGAATCTCTGGTCTACTTGACAGTGGCTCAGTTCTGTGATTATTCAAATGCTGTCTAGTCTACTCCTCATGCTCTTATGACAGTCTTCCAACTCTCTGGTCTTTTCCACCTTGCTTATCATTTCTCACCTTCAGAAAAGGTGACAAGGTAAGGTCACAGTAAGGATGGGTAAAATTTTCAGAATGATCCCATTCTTTTCTTAGAAAAAATAACAGCCAATCTTGAAAACAAAGGTTCAAGTAATATCATCAAGACTAAACAGATGTGTGTGTGTGTATGTGTGTGTGTGTGTGTGTGTGTGTGTGTGAGAGAGAGAGAGAAAGAGAGAGAGAGAGAGAGAGAGGAGAGAGACAGAGAGAGAGAGAAAGAGAGACAGAGAGAGAGAGAGAGAGAGAACATGGAATAACAATTAATGAAAAAGGAAGCCATGGACATGGAAGAGAATGTGGAAGAGTACATGGTAGTATCTGAGTGTTTGAAGGGAAGAATGGAAAAGAAATGTTATAATAGTATTTCAAAATTAATTTAAAATTTTAATTTAAGATATTTTTTTAATTTCTTTGCTGCCTATCCATGTCATTTATGTTCAAAATTTCTGAAAGTAGCTCTTTCTCAAAGAAAGATGCTTAATCAAGCTGTGCTATCAACCCTTTATTGTTGTATTTAGTTTCTGGCCTTGACTTTCTGGTCTACCCTCATGGCCCAGACCCATAGACTCACAGTCCCGTAGTCACACTAAAACATACAGACACTTACATTAACTGTATGCTGATTGACCTGGGGCCCAGGCAAGTGACTTGCTAGCTCTTGCTCTTAAACTAACCCATGATACTTATCCTGTTCAGCCATGCAGCTCGATACCCTTTCTCAGAGCGGCATAGGTGTCCTCTGCATCTGCTTCTCTGGTGTCTCTATGGCATCTCTGCTATGTTCTTCCTGTTCCCAGAGTTTTCCCAGTCTGGTAGCTCCACCCACATTTCCTTTCTGCCTTCAGCCAATCAGTGTTTTTAATAAACTAGTAGATAGAACAATTATTTGCAATGTAACATAATCCCACTATACTTTATTCTTTTATATCTCCTTGAATTAAAGCCACAGAGTCCTGACAACTTCCAAATTCTCCACTGGAGGATTATTGAAAATTTTTTCAAATAATTTACTTTAAGAACAATTTTAAGGTAGACCTTACACTTGCTGACACCCCAAATCTCTGAAGAATTCCACTCATATTCATCCCTAGAAAATAGTAAGATTTAGAAAAGATATGGTTGCATTTCTTGTTATAAAAACTACAACCTAAGTACACTATCCAGACTTAATAGATATTGACAGAGAAGACACTACCTATATACCACCTAAATATAATTGTAAAGGAGAAAACTACACTACAGATATAAAAAGTCTCTCTGTGAGCTCTAGATTATATTTTCTTCATACATCATGCAAGGTCTTCAAGATTAGCTGTGAGTAGAAATTTTCCTGGCCTAAAAATTTCCAGTGTCTTATAAATAAGCATCTGAGTGGAGTCTTGCAGAACCCTAGGTTCTTTCTTGGCCATCTGCAACTTCTCATTGTGAAATTATACAGCTGTTAACTTGCAGATGTCAAGGGTGCATGGGTGTGGGTGGGTGTGTTTGTAAATGCCATTTGCTGTTTCTTTCCATTGCCTAGAAAGATGTTTTTATTCATCATAACATTTTATGTCCTTAAAACAGGGAGCTCTGATATTAACCAACTTCTTCTACCCGATGCTGTGGCATACATTGTTAGTGTGTCTTTAGAAAGCCCCATTGCAGAGCAGTGGGGATGGATTTCCAGCTCTCTTGGGAAGCTGGCAATGAAATCATGCTTGTAAATCTGTTCACCTTTTCCACCACTTTGTTTTTACCACAATTTTTGTAAATGTGATCTCTCTGTGTTGTGCAGCCATAAAGTGAGTAAGTAGCATTGGAAAGATGCTGAATCCCAACCCATGTCCCAGAGACTTCAGGGTGACACCACTCTAGACAGATATCATGTCCTTGCAAGCCAGACTTCAGCTATGGCTCAATGAGAGTCGTCAGGGGTTTGTGTCCCTCCCCAGGGCATACTCCCAGAAAGATCAAGGTGATTTAGTACATGTTGGTTACTAAGTCTGTGGTTTCATCCAGCCCAACTTGAGACAAATAAGTATTTCAGCAGATACATGGAAACGTCAGTGGATTAAGAAAGCCACCAAATTCACAGCAGTTACAGAGAAATGGGACGGAAGGACTGGGAGAATAGGGAAATTAATTCTGTCCTGAGCTCTTCTGATTTCTAGGCTTACATTCCTCCCTACCTCTCCCCCTTCTCTGCCTCTCCTTCCAGGTTTTCTTTCATTTTATTATCATTGCCTTTGTTTCCTTACTCAAACTCCCAAAAACATCATGAATAGTGCAAGGGTGAACATGTATCAGGAAAAGTCGGAGCTAGAACAATAAACGCTAACCCCATCTTTCCTGGACCTGTTCTATTGCCAGTGTCTTGAATACTTCAGCTAATGCTGAGAGCCTGAGTTTTAGCAGAAGCAGGCAGTGCACTCTTAACTAGAAGCAGGTAGTAAATCAACAATTAGGGCACAGAGTTGCTAAAAGCTCTTACTCAAAGGAACCTGAGGTTACACTGTGAGCAAATTAAATTGCCTGCTGCTTCTATTCTCACCAGGTGATGGGAGACACACAGTGATAAAGGATCAAGCAAATACACTGAATTGGATTTCTGACTTTAAAAACAAAATAAGCAAAAAGACCCCAACAAAACCAAACATAAAAACCAGTGTTGCCAAAACTTGTAATCCAATGTTGAATTTTGCAAATGACAATTCCCACAAAAATAAGAGAGGAAGCCTTAGAACTAATACTTCCTTAGAACATATGGACCAAGTCCTTCAGTAATCTATCTTCAGCAACATGTAATTAAGAAGTCATCTGTGCTAGATAACAGCAAAAATCTAATATTGCACTCATCAAGAAAAATCTTTCAAGGGAACTTGCTAAACCCCCAAACAATGAACTTCCTGGAGTCATACAATAATTTAGCTGTGAACACACACACACACACACACACACACACACACACACACACACACACACACACACACACACACACAGGGGTGGGAGGAGACTTGTGGGGTTAAACAGGCCAGTTCCAGAAAGAAGTTGGCAAATTTCTAGTAACAAATGCAAGTTTGCAAGTTGTGCACCACAGTTCCAACTTCAATATCTAGGAGCTAAAAAGAACCTACCACTGTAAGCCTATTAATCATGAATTCTTAAGGCCTTTTGAAGTAATTTCTGTCTAGTTCCCTTCCATTCAATGAATATATACATATATATGCAAAAATTCTTAATTTTTAGATATAGTCTATGAATGATGCTATATTTAATCCTTTAACAATTATTCCTAAGCCTCTCAGGTCATAAAAATAATGTAAATTTATACATAGACTTTCAATACAATTAGAGTTTATCCAAAAGAAATGAAAACATCTAACCATAAAAAGCTATACAAGTATATTCAGAAAAGCTCTATTCATATAACCTAAGAATTGGAAACAAACCAAATATCAATCAGTAGGATGGCTGGGAAATACAGTGTGCTATATATTTGCACAACAGAATACTATTCAGTAATATGAAAAAAATAAGCTTTATGTACAAAACACAACTACACCCAATTGAATTTCAAAGAACGACACACAATATTGGTAGAAAAAGTTCAACATAAAAAGTGTATATTACATGATTCTACATATATGACACTCAAGAAACAGGAAAATTATTTTACAGTAACAGAGCACATAAAATAGCCAGCTGAATGTGGGAGAAGCTGGCTGGAAATACTGAGAAAGAAGTTTCTAGGGTGAAGAAAGTGGGGTTTTTTATTTATTTATTTTGTCTTGAAGAGGGTGTCTTTTGTGTGGATGTATCATACATTTACACATCCATGCATGCAATTCTAATAAATGTGACTTTATGCAAGCCACATCGTAATTATAGTGATGACTTAAAAATCAATGTACTACTACTGACTTATCTGAAAAATAAATGTCACCTTCTAACGAGTCTATTCTCAGGCAATATTGAAAAGTTCATTTTGTGCAGTTACAGAAGTTCATTACTCAGTCATTCTCAGGGTCGCAGTTACTTTCAGATACATTACCACTATCTCCTACAGATTATCACTAAAGACCCTCTAGAGAACCCATCGGTGACACCTGAGTTCCTTATGATATACATGCTCTGGTGGAAAATACAACAATAAGGTGCCATGTCTGAGTTAGAGCATCTACCACATGTCACCACTGCCTTCAGTCCATTTGAAACATGAAAACTCCCACATCCACCAATGTCAACTCAAAAAGCAGGAAGAACTGAGTCAATAAATCATTAAATACCATCGCTATAGCTGGCTTCCTAAACCTTCATTGAAATTTCTCCATTAAATCAAACATAGCAAGGTGATTTTGTAATTATCCATAAATAACATTTCTGCTGCCTTCATACCTTCAACAGAAACTAGGATATAAAACATTTTGGCAAAGAGATGGGCCTCACAGATAGCCACAAAACACACACGGTGACAGCTTTAATGATGTAAGAGCAAGTCCAGACTTAAGGAAGTCAGCATGATTTTTTAAATTATTTATTTTATTTTTGGAGATCATAATTCCATCACTCCACTCTTCTCATTTCTCCTCCCACATGTTCTTCCTTGTTCTTTTCCTATCTGTTGTGTGATATCTTGTTTGTATCCTGACAAATAAAGCTTGCCTGGAAGATCAGAGAGCAGGGCTGGCCACTAGTTAACCACAGAAGCCAGGCAGTGGTGGCACACACCTTTAATCCCAGCACTTGGGAGGAGAAAGCAAGGAGATGAGGAGTTCAAGGCCACCCTGGACTACAGGATATTAAACCAGTTTAAAGGAGAAACAAAGCCAGTGGTGGAGACTCCATCTTTAATCCCAGCACATGGGAATCGCACCTTTAATTTCCTGCACGAGGAAAGAAGAGACATGAATATAAAACAGATGAAGACAGGATCCCCGTCCCATTCAGTCTGAGGATTAATAAAGACAGGACCCCACCACTTGGTCTGAGATTTTGTAGAGATAAGAAGTCTCCAGTGGCTGGCTGCTCTGCTTCTCTGATCTTTCAGCTTTTGTCCTCAATATCTGACTCTGGATTTTTATTGTTAAGACTAATTAGGTTTGCAATTATACCAATCAATGCCCCATTTTATATTAATTATTTTTATGTGTCTGTGTATATTCCTAAATACATTAAGTACAAGTCACTGTCTGTATAATGTTCCTCTATGTGTGTTTTCAGAACTGATTTTGGAATAACCAAGTGGAGTGTTCTTCCCTGGAGAACACTGTTTATTCCATTCTCATCATACCTTAGTTGCCTATAGTTCTTTGGTGAATACTTGTGGCTTACTGAGCCTTATGCCTTCCATGTTGGCAAGTCTATTTCTCTTGTCCTTGTTCAGCTCATGTTCAATCAGAAGTGTTGGTGAGACTTTATAGATTCTGATGTTACAAAGAGACACACTCTCACAGCAATGTCCTTTCTTCTTTAGCTCTTAAAATCTTCCCACCCCCTCTTCCACAATGATCCCTGAGACTAGGATGCAGGAGTTGGAGTGGAGAAGCCTGCTGGGATTGTCTGCTATTCTGCATTGTGAGGGTTTTGTTTATTTGTTTAATTTTGGTAATGGTTCCATCTGTTGCAAACAAAAGAGTTCTCAATGTCATGTAAGAAGTACACGTATCTGTAGGCATACAGTCAAATATCTAAAATGGAGTTGAGGATTATATCAGTTTAGTAAGGTAGCAGTTATAGGCTCTCCAAGATCCATGACTTCACTAGTTGTGGGCAGTTGTTGGGTTTCCAGTGCCAGGCAGGATTTTCTTCTTGATGAGCACATGCAGACAATGCTTCCACTGATCTGGATGCCTCATATTCCTTCCCTGAGGACTAGCTTTAGGAGTATCTTAAAGTGCTACGTAAATTGACAAAGGAGAAAAGCAACCTACCACCATACTCAGCTGTAAAGATTATGAAGCACAATACAAGTATCTGGCAAGATACAGGTACAGTAGTAGTACTTACATCATGAGGCAAACAGACGCTGTTTAATTGGACTTAAACTCTGCTCAAGAGGAAGGAATAAATGTTTGTTATTGTATACTTGGTCAACCACCCATGGCTAGTGAGGTCAAGGACCCCAGAGGAAAGCATACAACTAAGGCACTTTTCTAAACCTGTATAATTTCTAACTTCATTTTAAATATTTATTCCTTATGTCCACAGATAAATAAGAGGTCTCCCTTCAAAGCAAAAGCTTCTGTTGCAGCAGATGGAGACAATTACAAAAAGACACACCTGTCAAAATGTAGAGAACTCCTGACCATATGGATCTAAGACCCAACGGGTACATCTACAACATAACCATAAACCTATGGCTCATGGAACATTATGAAGAGGATTGTAAGAGCCAGAGGATAAGGACAAGTGCTGCTAAACAGTACCTTCTATTTATGACATGGAAGATGCACCCAAGAAATCTTGACAATATGGTCACCCAAATAAGAACTGTGCTATGAGAACAGTTTACATGCCAGTGTAGATGGAAGAACTCTCTCTCTCTCTCTCTCTCTCTCTCTCTCTCTCTCTCTCTCTCTCTCTCTCTCTCTCTCTCACACACACACACACACACACACACACACATACTGAGAGAGAGAGTAATAATAATAGGTCAGTAATTTTAGAGGCAATAGAGAGAAAAGGAAAGTTTTGGAGATGTAAGTAAACACATGAAATTCTCAAAAGAAATTAACAAAAAATAAAAGAAATAAAATGGGACTTTCTTTAAAGAATTCCAGTGACAGCAAAATTTCTTACTCAAGGCATAACAGAACTGGTTACAATGCTTCTATTCTTGAGTTAGTCCCTGAAAAGGTGAAAATTGAAAGACAAGAACAGTGGGCCATCTATAGAGCACTGGGGAAAGGGCCCAACCTGCTGCCATTGCATAGACTTTATAATCTGTATAACTATGGTGTTTTCTTTTTTACTCTCACTGTAAACATACTGAATACTTTTATTTATATTTCTTTGTCTGCTCTAATTATTTATCAGTTAGAGAAGCAAATGTGGGTAGGAGCCTTACTTCCTACCCACAAGATAATATGGGCTTAAGCGTCATACTGGAATGAATTTCATGGATCTTAAATTTTTACTTTGGGATCTAACCACTCTCAATATTTTCAAATAAAGATAAAAATAAAAATTAGAATCATAATAAAAACTAGCATTTCTTTTCAGAATTAAAATCTAATCAATAAATGAATTTACCTTTTCAATCTGCTCAAGAATGTATGCTTAAATTATTTTTGTGAGGTCACAGTAGGAAGGTCTATCATGTTTATAAAATAAAGCTATTGAAATTAAGATATGAACTTGTTTCCTAGAAGGTTGATTGAGCAGATGGTGTCGGTGCCCTGGGTATGGTGACCTTCGCAAGCAGCAGCTAACTTGTTCCCTCTGGGCTTGCTCTCTGCTCTTAACAATCAGGCCTGAAGTAATGAAAAGTTCATACCTTCAGAAGCATATTCACAGCCATGGAGGAGCGAGAATTGCTACACTGCTTCTTTCTTCAGAGGGACAATTCTTGAGGTGTGCTCTTCCTCTGCCTCCTAGTGCTCTCCAGTAGGAGCAAGCCCTGGTGGTCTACAGTGTAGCTTGCTCTCAGCCCACAATGCAGCTGGCTTCTCTTCCTTTCTGCCAATACTTTACTCCCTGCTCAATGCTTCTGCAATCTGAACAAATGAGATTTATCTGCACCTCAAACGTAGACTCAAGTTTAGGTTCCCATAATGTACGTTTGATTAGACCCAAGCCCTGATCTTGATGAAAATACTGTGTTTGAGGAATAGTAATGCGCTGAGAATCTATCTCTAAATATATAAATAGTCAGTTAGCAGGAGTGAGGGTTTGTCTGCTGAACTGTGGAAAGTAAAAACTTCTATAAAAAGGAGTCTAGATCAGTGGTTCCCAAATCTCTAATACTGTGACCCTTTAGTACAGTTCCTTATGTTATAGTGACCTCAACCATAAAATTAGGTCTGTTGCTACTTCATAACTATAGTTTTGCTCCTGGTATGGATTGCAATATAAATATCTAATATTCAGGATATCTAGTATTTGAGTTTCAAAGGGGGTCACACTAATAGGTTAAGAACCACTGGTCTAGGCTGACATTTTAACAGTTTATTTTAAGTATTATTTTTTTACTTAAAATTTTCCATGTCTACCACTGTTTCCCCACCCTTCCCTCCTCTTGGTCCTCTGTCAGCCTCCCCAACTCTACATCCCCATCCATTCCCCAAGCAGGGCGAGGAATCCCAAGGTGAATCAGTTTGGTCTGGCATATCCAGTTGCTGTAGGTCTGGGTCCCTCCCCCCAGTATCAAGGCTGAGAAAGGTATTCCTCTGTAGGGAATGGGTGCTGAGATGTCAGTCCATGCACCAGGAATACACTCTGGTCCTCCTGAAAGAGGCTCCACAAACTGTTGACCCTATTGGACTGTCATCTACCTTCAGAGGGTTTAGTTCTTTTTCATGAAGTTTCCTCAGCTGTCATTTCAGAGTAAATGAGCTCCCAATAGCTCAGGATAGTCATCTCTGTGGATCTCCACCTCATGATCCCGAGCCGTTGCTCATATACTCTCTCCTAAAGTGGTTCTGTTCATAGAAATTGTCTGGTTGTTTGACAGTATGCTTATAAAGTCCATAATTTTTAGCAATGGCATGTGTCTCAGAGTTTCTATTACTATGAAGAGAAAACATGACCAGAGCAACTCTTTGAACATTTTTAATCTGAGGAGTTCACTTACAGTTCATAGGTTCAGCTTATTATTATGGAGAGACACAGTGGCATGCAGGCTGACATGGTACTAGAGAAAGAGCTGTGAGTCCTACATCTTGCAGGCAACAGGAAGTGGTCTCTGTATCACACTGAGTGAAGCTTGAGTATATATGAGACCTTAAAGCTCACCTCCAGAGTGACACAATTCCTTCAATTACCTACTCCAGCAAAGTCACACCTCCTAACAGTGCTACTCCCTTTGGGGGCCAATTTCTTTCAAGCCACCATAATACATGAAAAACAAATCCTTCCTTTAAGACAGGTAGGTGTATGATGTGTCCAGCAACAAGCCAGTTGTTCCTCATCAGACTTAGAGCATAATTTTAAGTAGAAAATCTTTTTGAAGACATTCTTTTCTCATGCCAGACCCTGCAAGCCAGCATATTAGGTAGAAATGATCATTTAATCCAGTAGTGTATTCAGTAGGTTCTACAAGAATTCTTCAGTGACTATTGGCTTCATTATACCTATCCGGACAAACTAAAGTTATGTGTTAAGGTAGATAATACAAGTCCAAGGCTTTTGATTCATGTAAGAAGAAAAAGTTGTCATTCGGGTTGGTATGCGATTGGGACAAAAGACAATTTGTGGTAGCCAGGAGTTATCTCTCTTCTCAAAGTCTTTCTACCAAATACATGAACATGGGAACAAACTTGAATCAGGAGTTAAAAGCCTAAGTGTTGTCAGCATCAGCACTGGCAAGCTGTGGGACACAGAAACAACAATAAGACCTTCTTTTTTGGCCTTGGTTTCTTTCTGAAATTAGAATATCCCTCCCTCTTTAATTCTAGCCTCTAACAGTAAAGCTAATTTACTATTCAAGTCAGTGGTGGGAATTGTCAAAGTAAGGGCTGTGATAATCTCTTGGAGTTTGAATATGTCCTAAATGATGGATACTGGTTTGAGAAATTGTGCTTTTTGTAATTCAAAGGCCTCTTAACCTAAGCCCTTTTAGTAATTTCCATAATCCCTTACTAGTAGAACTCAGAAAATATATCTTATTTTCAGCAAAATAAGTCCAGAACTTAGGAATTTAAAATGAAAAGGGAAGAAATGCATAGAACCTAATAAGGCTTCAGTGGCTATCCAATAAACGTAGAAACACTTATTTTAAAAGAAGGCATGCTCTGATCAGCATGCTGGCTGAAGTAGATGTAACTGATATAATGATCTCAGTAATCCGTATGTGAGGAAGAAGTGAGACTTCAAGCCTCTCTCTAACCCTGTGTTTCTATTCTCCAATGTGGACACATGTATTCTCAGGTATCTACTTATAAGTGTATTTTGGTTTGTTTACTATTGCTATAAGAAAACACATGAAGCTGCATAATGTGCAAGAATAACTGCATTAACTTGCTTTTTTTATTTGTTATTTTGTATTCATCTCTCTCAAGGATATGGCATGAGGACTGACTTTAGTGAGAACTTCTGAGAAGCCCGCTAACAATGGCAGATAACTGTTTATGAAATGGAAGAGACTATGTAGCAAGACAGAATGAGAAAGAAAGCCTCCCTCTTTTTATAATTATTCATTCTCAAGAACTAAAAAAAGTCCCATGGAAATCACATTAATCTCTTTCATGGACATTTACCTCCAATGACCTAATAACCTACTAATCTCTCAGTAAGGTCTACCTGTTAAAGACACCTGCCATTTAATACACCATACTGAGGAACAAGCTTCCAATATGAAAAGCCTTGGTGAACAACCCACATCCAAACAATAGAGATGGATTACTCTCCCTTCACAGGTCAATTGCAGTAACAGTGACCTCGTGTCCCTCATTCTCCACAGTGCACTGCACTTAGAACTCTCCACTACAAACCAAGTGGAGATATATAGTACCTCAGCCTGCAAAAGAAAAAGTTGCTTCCTATTCATAGATGAAAAGGTAAGCCTCATAAATAGTCAATAATGTGGTAGCCAGGCATTCCAACCCATGTTTATGGAACTCAAAAATACAAATAAAATTTCCCTCTTCAAAAATTATTCATTTTACTTTTTATCATACAGTAATGTTCATTGTAACACACACAAAAAAGAAATATCTGTAAATCAAAAAGTAAAGTTTCTGGAGAGGCTCACAAGCTTCTATCCCTAGGTGAGGAGCTATCGCCAGATGATGATAAGGGTTTCTGAGAAAAAGAGAGTCAATTTTCTGTAAGAATGTAGCTCCTGTTAAGTCAGCCACACTCCACTGGACAGCACCTACCCAGGAGTACTTGGACTGAACTCTATGGGTTATTTAAAAAGAAAAAGAGGACATGAAATTGGAAAAGGTTTTAGGAGATGGATCTGGGAGGAATTAGGAGAAGTGGAGGAGATAGGATCAAGATTCATGAAATTTTCAATAAATTAGTTAAAATACTATATTAAATTCAAAAAAATATAACTGATACTGAACATTAGACATTAGGTGTTTTAAGAGGTGGTTGCAAATGTTAGTTTTCTATATTTATATGTGTGTCTTCTTCTACTGGCTATTACTATTGTCTCAGAATCTATGGTCATTTTTCTTCTACATTGCAAGTTGATATACCTTGGACTTAGTTCATTTAGTCAAGCTACAGGAATCTCTATTTTCTTCTACAAGTAGTTATCAAATAAAGTATCTTTTGGTGATGAATTGAAATCCAAACAGACTGAAAAAGACCTCTTCACTAGATATATGTAGCATTAATTCTGGACCTACATAATTGACCTTACTTGCTCAAATAGCCTTTGCAAGTGTGAGTCAGCTGAAGGAAGAGGACAGAAGGTAATGACCCAGGATTACTGGTGGAGTATCTGTACCTGTGTCCTTATGAGAGAAGAGAGAGTTCAGTTAAGGCAGAGGACAGCCAGCATGATTCTATAATCAGAAATTGCAGTAACGTGGCCTCAGGCCGAGAAGACTGGTGCCTGAGGCTCGAAGAGACAAGGAAGAGAGAAGCCCCCAGTATCCCTAGGCACATCTTCACTTCTGACTGCTGGCTTCAAGAGCCTGATGAAAAGCATGGCTACTATTTATCTCTGGCCGCCAGATCATGTAGTATTCTCTTGCAACAGTAATAGAAATCCAATGCAGTAGCTCTTTAAAAAACAAAATGTTAATAAATGTGTTAATGTACTGAAGAAATGGCTCACTAGTTAAGAACGCATGCTATACAGCATGAGGACCAATGTTCAGATGGCAGCACCCATGTAATAAGCCAATCATTCCATGCATACATGTAATCCAAGTTGTTCAGAGGTTGGCTATGAGAGGATCACTGAAACTTCTCAACTTCCAGCCTAGCCAGGCATAACTAAATTGATGAAAAGATCTTGCCTAAAAAAACAGGCAGAAAGTGATAGGAAATAATGTTGGATATCCCATTTCTGGTCATTATTCTTTTTCAAAACTTTCTTGGCTTTTTAAGTTGCTTAGTAATTGGTATTTTGGCCAGGTCTAATTCATGTTAAAATTGTACTACATCCATATATTACACTGAGGTAAGTTGGTACTTTTAAACCTTCCAGGAAGATGAGGATTTTCTTTCAATTAACTTAAATCTTATTTTAGACCCTTGAATAATACTTAAGGAACTTTTTTTTTTTTTTTTTTACTTTTCTCAACTAATCTTCCACATTTTATACTTATTCTCTTGATTCTATCACTAATAATAATTTATTCCTATTTGTAATTTGCTATTTCTCTCATAAGATTATTTGTCTTACATATTTATATAATCTCATGAATCCCCATTTTCCAGGAACTTACCCTAACTTCCAGGTTCATTACAATGGTGAGAAAATAGAAACAGCCTTGATGTCTACCAAGTGACTAATGGTTGATAATGTAGAACATTATACAATAGAATAGCAACAAAATGATGAAATCTTCAGCTAAATGGACAAAACTGGAAACGATTATTCATAGTGAGGAAGCTCTGATCCAGAAAGACAAATACTGAATATTTTCTCTCATTTGTAGACGTTAGCTTATAATATTCAGATATATTTCTCCATTTGAAATACCCATAGAGTTCATGAAGTTAACTAGGGGTCACCGAGGATGTTTTCAAAGGTGGAGAGATAGAATACAGAGCACAATGATATAAAGGATGGAAGAGAAATAATAAACCAAAGGGTTAAATAAGGCATGGAAGAGAAAGGCCGAGTAGAAGAAAGAACACAAGGACAGATAGGAAGGATAGATATCACCGAAGACATTTCTAAAAAGCTGTATGGAAACTCTACTGTAGAAGCTTCCTAAAATACACGCTCACACACATATAAAATAATTTGAGTTTTTCTATAATTGGACAACAATGCCCCTACTAGACACTGAAGCCTAGTGAAAGGCTAGTCCAAGAATAGGTAATCCTTAATGTTTGTTGGCCAGTGAAATCCTGTATGCCCCTCCTACAAACAACAGACTATTGTCAAGGCTTCTGCCCGTCCTCTGAAAACTGACAGTATGCCCCTGTTGATGAATACGCCACATATTTTAGTCATAGAACATGAAGATATGAAGTTGGCACTGACTTGAAAGTCTCATCCTTATGGATAGCTTTCATAGTGCTAGAAAGTCCTATGAACTCTAAGAGAGGAGAAATGCAATAAAAACATCTCACCTACCTGTGAACCATGTGAGCTACAATAATGACCAGCCTATTAAGATAAAGCCACGCAAACAATAATGGCACTAGTGTCCTATAAGTAACCAATCACTTTCTGGTTGGATTTAAGAATTTTTCCCATATGTTAAACACAATAAATATTCATAAGTCATAGGAGAAAACTTATTGATATTATTTTGGTAAATGGCTATAGTATTCAACCAGCTTCTAATGACCTACTGATATACGCATAGATTAGTGTATCTTTCCACTCTCATCAACGAAGTTTGTAGTTTTCAGTAGATAGCAGTTAATATAGAGACCCAAAATTAGTCAAGAGAATAAGAAACTGCAGAAGAATGCTCAACTCTAGATGGCACAAGTCTCAGAGATCATTGTAGAAGTGGGGTAGAAAGATTATTAAAACCAGAGTATGAGGATGGCTCCTTGGGCCCCATGAACATACAACCTGCACAAACTCACACATTGATACACAACTATACACATTCTTAAAAAATAAATAATTAAAAATAAGTTACAATTATATTTCTTTCTTTGTTTATTTTTCTTTTTGTTCATATCATTTTCTCCAAATCTCTCAATTTGAAAATGAAATTCAGTTTTTCATTTACATATTTATATTTATTTGTGTGTTGATTGCAGTTCCAGGGCATCATGCACGCCAAGAGCACATTCTGTCACCGAGTTGTTTCTTAGTCTTCATAGCTTTTTTTTTTTTAACAATAAGATAATTAATGGCTTTTAAAATATATATAATATAGCTTAACCAATCCACAGACCTTTAAACTAAATGTTCCCTTCTTCATTATTTTCCAAATATCTAATATGCTGTATAATTTCAACTTAATTCCTCTCTTGATCTAGTACTATTTAGAAGAAAAAGTTCAGTTCAATATAATGTTTCTTCTGGCCTTGTATTCATTATTCATTTCTTGTTTAATTATATGTAATCAAAGAATGTAGCAGGTAAGATATGTATTTGAAATGTATTTATTATGATTTTCTCTATGACAAAATATGTAATTGGTATTCAGAGATATTCCAGCAAAATTGGGAAAGTGTACATTTCCTCTCAGCAGTTTGCAAAGTAAAAGAAATATTCACTCCAGGAACTTCATCTTGCCATACTTGTATTAAATTGGGACCCTTGATTATTTTCTTCATTAGTGCATATTGCTTCCAATTTTTGACTTCTTTGAAATTTGGAATTCACACAGCTGTTTATCACCAGCTAAATTAACATCGAGTGTAGTATGAGGTTTCTGGCCCTGACTTTCAGGCCTAACCTCAAGGTTTAGGTCCCAGACCCGCAGACCCGCAGACCCGAAGTCCCACAGTCCCACAGTCCCACAGTCCCACAGTCCCACAGAGATACACAGATGCTTTCAATTGTTTTGGGCTGATCAGCCTTAGGCCCAGGCATAACTTGCTAGCTCTCTACCCTTCATCTAATCCATGATTCTTCCTGTTCAGCCATGGGGCTTGGTACGTTTTCTCACAGCAGCATTGTTGTCCTCTGCTTCCTGGCGCTTCTCTCTGGCATTCTGCTCTGTGTCATGTTCTCAAGAGTTTTCTTAGTCTGTTAGCTCCACCCATACTTCCTGCCTGCCTTTGACCAATCAGTGCTTTTTATTAAACCAGTGGGTGGGACAATTATTTACCAAGAAACAACACAATACCCCTGCATATCCCTTTTTCTCTTTTTAAAACAAAAAGAATTCCAAATCTAATATTCTTTCCCCCCCTTATCTATAACAACTTATAAACAACACTGTAAATAAACACAAACATCCATAATCCATGTTTTGGGAATGTGGGTGTCGTTCTCTAGGCTATTTCCTGCCCTGCTGAATGGGGACACCGACAATCTCATGGGAATCCAAAGAAAAATTTAGGATTATGTACAAGTCTTTAGTGGAGTAGTCTGTAAGGCTGGGTCATC
This sequence comes from Phyllotis vaccarum, assembly GCA_033318265.1. NCBI lineage: Eukaryota > Metazoa > Chordata > Mammalia > Rodentia > Cricetidae > Phyllotis > Phyllotis vaccarum. The sequence goes on along the minus strand of JARWLC010000001.1, from coordinate 166,342,177 downwards.
TCAGCCAGTATCCTTGACATTTTTCTGGATACAGAGCTCTGGAAACTTCAACAGAGGTGCTCTGAAATGCTGAATCATCTGGCTCATCCATTTCCATTGGAGATTTTTCAGGGGGTCTTCCTCTATCAAATTTTATGTTCTTTATCCAGAAACAAATCCACAGTTTTTCATTTTCTGCGAAAATAAAAGGAAAACCTCTTCTCCAAAGTAGCATATATTTGCATTTCAATTTTAAAGTAAACTCATTTACAAAATATATAGTTTGAATTAATCCTACAACATTTATAATCAACTGTCTTTTAGCAGCTTTTATTAAATCATTTTCAGTCAAGAAGCTTAAAGATAAGACAATAATATACAGTATCCAGACATTCTTTGTATTTTCCATCTTTAAGTGCCTTTTTTATTTATTTATTTATCTATCTATCTATCTATCTATCTATCTATTTATTTAATCTATTTCTTCTTTAAGGGCTTTCTCTACCTCTTTTTTCTTTCTTTACGCCTATGTATATATATTTTCAACAGACTCTAAACCACTTAGACTTTTTTTTTTAAAAAAACTGTCTTTACTGTATATTTATTTCTTGACTTTTTCTGTCTCTGCCCACACCTTTGTTTGCCTAGGGTGATTGACTCCACCCAGATTCTTCTATTTCTTTCTGTTTCTAAACACACCTTTAATCTGCCAAGGATTCTTCTATTTCTTTCAATTTCTGAACACACCTTTAATCTGCCAAAGTTCAAGGTTGGTAGGATGGGTGGATGGCTCCTAGTCTCCTAGTCTAACTTCATAGAATTTATCTTTTTAGTCCAGGTACTCTGGGAATTTCAGGGTTCATATAATTACCAAGTAAAACTTTGCCATCTGCTGCTCATTAACTACATTTAAGTGTTAGGCAGCAGAGCCTCTTAAAAAACTCACAAGTGTTTAGCCTCTAAGGCTGAATCAGGGAGGTTCTATTCAAAAAGCCAAGCCTCAGTTTGCCTCAGGCAAACAGAGCTTAGCCAAGAAAATATCACCACTAAGAAGCCATCTTTGATTATGTTCCCTTTTTCTCCTTATGAACATAAACTTTAAATACATCATTTACAACCTTTTGCTTATATTGAGAGTCCTGTGAGACTTTAGAAACAAGGTATTTTACACCTTAAGCTGCATTCCAAAAGCCCACCATTGTAGCTCAAGCCCACATGCCTACCAGGGCATCTCTGTACCACGGCTCACATGGGAGACACAATTCAGAGGCTGCTTTGGGTTCTAGACCATTTTTAAGTTTTCTATGACTTTATGTGGGCACATTTTACCCACATTGGGCTGCCATTTGTAGTATGTGGTTTCTGGCCCGGTCTTTCGGGCCTGACTTCAAGGTTTAGGCCCGCAGACCCACAAAGACACACAGATGCTTTCAATAGTTTTAGGCTGATTGGCCTCAGGCCCAGGCATATACTTTCTAGCTCTCTACCCTTCATCTAACCCATGATTCTTCCTGTTCAGCCATGTGGCTCGGTACCTTTTTCACAGCAGCATGGTTGTCCTCTGTTTCCTGTGGCTTCTCTCTGGCATTCTGCACTGGGCTTCCTGTTCTCAGAGTTTTCTGAGTCTGGTAGCCCCACCCACACTTCCTGCCTGCCTTTGGCCAATCAATGCTTTTTATTAAACCAGTGGGTGGGACAATTACTTACAATGAAGCAACACAATCCTCCTATATATCCCCTTTTCTCTTTTTAAAACAAAAATAACTCCAAATCTAATATTCTTTTCCCCCCTTATGTATAACAAATTATAAACAACACTGTAAATAAACACTAATAATCCATGTTTTGGGAATGTGGGCGTTGTTCTCTAGCTACTTCTTGCCGAATGGGGACGCTGGCAAACCCATAGGAATCCAAAGAAAAATGTAGGATTATGGACAAGTCTTTAGTGGAGTAATCTGTAAGGCTGGGTCATCACAGCCAGTCTCCTTGAAATTTTTCTGTACAGAGCTCGTGAAACTTCAACACAGGAAGATTGTGTTGCTTCATTGTAAATAATTGTTCCACCTACTGGTTTAATAAAAAGCGTTGATTGGCCAAAGGCAGGCAGGAAGTGTGGGTGGGGCTACCAGACTCAGAAAACTCTGAGAACAGGAAGCCCAGTGCAGAACGCCAGAGAGAAGCCACAGGAAGCAGAGGACAACCATGCTGCTCTAAAGAAAGGTACCGAGCCACATGGCTGAAAGGGAAGAATCATGGGTTAGATGAAGGGTAGAGAGCTAGAAAGTTATATGCCTGGGCCTGAGGCCAATCAGCCTAAAACTTTAGTAAGCCTCTGTGTGTCACTGCGGGTCTGCGGGTCTGCAGGCCTAGATCTTGAGGTTAGGCCCAAAAGTCTGGGCCAGAAACCTCCTACTACAGTTGAGCTTTATCAGTTTTCTTGTATCTAGTCTGGTTTGTGTTTGAAATATGACATTTTTGATGCATAAATGTACACAGCTGCTGTGTCCCCTTCCTGAACAAAGCTTTAACCATCATCTATTTTCCTTTTCCCTGCTTAGTTTGTTTCTATCCTCATTCATTGATTTGACGTTATTACTTCCACCTTAGTTTCATTTTAACTTGATTTCTTGGTACATTTTTAATTATAGTTTTGATTATTGCAATTGCACCTTCATTTCCTTTTATGTATGGCAGTGCACGAGATAATTTACTTTTGATGTTCACAATAATGTTACAGGAATCTATATTTTTATTCTGACAGAATGTATACGATTGATATTTATTTGAATAATTGATGTTTATTTAAATAATTGATGTAATTATACATATTATTTTATTAGCTCTCTATTGCATCATATTCTTTTATTTTCCTTTGTAATTATAAGCATATAAATCTAGGGCTATTGTACTCTTGCATATCTATACTTTGCATATTTCCTTATTTAGAGATCCATGCCATGAAATCAATTATTAGATTGTGTCTTTGAATATTTTCTTTTTGAAGTTTCATTTTAAAAGATATTTCATTCTATTGGCTGATATTTTGCAACTCTGAGTATAAACTATGAATAAAAAATACAAAGTCAAACTCAGTTTATACTGTTGTACATTCATAGCTCAGATTACTTTGTACCCCTATAAAGGGCTGAGATTTCCTGCCACCACAAAGCAGGAATGATAGTTCTTCAGAAGTATCAGCTGTCCTCTAGTATAGCTTAGCTCTGAAACTATCTCTTTATAATACCAGGATCCACAGTTAGCTGTCTGTTTGGGACATGAGCAACTCTTCTTCAGACTCATGTCATAAGCCCTAGGTTATTTCACTAGTTATTCTCAGAAGTACAGATCAGATTCCATAATCCTCTTTGGGTTATTATTGTCTTATTATAAAGAATATTACAAAAATAAAGAAATGAGGTGTGGGAGTCATATAAGCACACAAGCACAGCTCCTCACAGAAAGTCCAGATGTGGAGCATATAGCAGCAGGGATCAAACAGAAGACAAAGTTGTAGCCATAGAGCCCAAGATAGAGAAAGACAGCCATATGCTCTGCTTGCTGAGTGGCAGTGGAGCTCCAAGCAGCAAGGCTCCAGTTCCAAAACCTACTTAGAATGAGAATAGAAAGGAGAAAAAACATAAAAAGAAGAGGCAATCGCTTTGAGCCGCATGCCAATCCAACTAAAAGATACAGAGATTTCATTACTAACATATATGAAATGGCAGTCACTTAAAGACCTGGCTAAAGAAAAACGTGGTGGGGTAACATGCGTGGATCTCTTAATGGATGCTGAAAAAAGTCAAGGGGATGTGTTGTTGTTGAATTCAAGATGGAAAAGACCATGAAAAATGGCTGTTGACATTCTTTTTAAACAAGCCTAGTCTGAGTGGAAGACTCCTGGATGTCAAAGAAGATCCTGTTGGTGAACATGCAAGCAGAGTAATGCAAAAGGTGATAGCTTTGTCCAGTGGGGTGAATATGGGACCAGGTGGCCCAGGAATGATTAATATCCCATCCAACATACCAAATGAGATTGTCTATGCGTTACAGGTTGGAAGACTTAGAAGCATAGAATTTATAGCAAATCTGGGTTATAAAACTGACTGAAAGAAAATAAAGGAAGTATTTAGTATGGCTAGTGGGGTGGTCTAAGCAGAAATTCTAGAAGGTAAAGATGGGCAAAGTTGTGGTATAGGAACTATGGCTTCTGAACAACCCACTGAAGCTATATAAGCTATATATTTGTTTTATGGTCAGCTGATGTTGGTAGACCAATGCACATCAGAACCAATGAGAATGCCTTAGCAAAGAGAGGTGTTTTTTTTTTTTTCCTTCCTGAATGCCCATAGTAACTTTATCATGAACTTGGTAGTATTAACATGATTCTAGGAACTGGAGAGAAGCATATTGATGCCAACAACCTGAACAAATGCATTGGAATAGGAAATCTAGAGCCTGCAAACATGGAATGGATGGCATAGGACTTGGAATAAAAATTGGAGGCATGGAAGGACTCTTTGGTGGTGGTATGTAAAACATGGAGTGACTTAGATCTGGGATGAACATGGGCAAAACAAATAAAATCCTAAGTAATGCACTGAAGAAAGAAGAGATCACTGCAAGCATGGAGGAACTGGAGCTGGAGGCAGTGTCCCTGGCATAGAGAAGATGGACCCTGGCGTTGACCGCATTGGTAGTACTGGCATTATGTGAAAAGGAACAGGCCTAGGCCATGGCATGGATCACATGGTCTCTGAGATTAAGTGCGTGGGCATGCTCTTGGACTGAATGGGCTCACCTGAGTGCATAGATCTACTAAGTCTTGACCACATGGCACATTGCCTCTAGTGTGGAGTACATGGATGCTGGTATGAGCTTGTTCCGGAGCACATGGCCATACGCATCTAACATGTAGGACAAAACATTGAGTGCATGGGCCCTGCCATTGAGCATATAGGCCATAAGATGGATGACATGGTGCCCACAGGCATAGAGGCCAGCCTAGAGAATATAGGCCCTATTATGGATTGTATGGTGACTAGCATAAAGTGTATGTGTACCAACAACCTGAAGTGCTTGGCCTTTAAGAGCTTGGGAGCCAACAGTCTTAAGTGCATGGACCTGGAGCAAATGGGTGTCAATAGCCTGAAACATATGGGTCAGGCCATAGGCCCAGCATTGGGTGGTGTCGTTAAGCTAATGGGTCTGGACATGCTTGCCACGAGGGGGAACTAGTTTTGACTGAGCCTTTGAAGTGGAGCAGAGCAACTTTGGAGTAAGCTTCACAGGTTCCTTTGGTGAGTTAGACATCCTGGTTACCCCAGGTACAGTAGCCAGGAAGTCCTGCCAGATATTTATGAGATATCTCCCATATGATTTTACATAAAAACTACTAAACGAATGTGGTCACATGGTGTACTCCAAAGTCAAGATGGAAAATAGAAAGTCCAAGGGGGTGCAGTGTGGCTTAGAGAGCCTGCCAGATGATGGATGGAATAAAGAGGAAGGGCAGAAAGATTGATATTTGAATTGAGAAAAAAAAAAGTTCAAGCAGTTATCCTTTTTTTTTTTTTTTCTTTTTTTTTTTAAAGTCAACACCTGACCTCAGAATTCATATTTTCTCTTGTTAAAAATTTTAACTTGTTGTCTGGACGTGTAAAGACATTTTTAAGATTCAGTTGCATTTTGGTGTAGCTTGAATTATTTTCTTAATAATTCAGGTTCCCTTTGACTGCAGTGAGATTGTAATGTATACAAAGTTTGGTTTTTTGTTTTTGTTTTTGTTTTTTTGCTGTGGTGCCATCTTGTTGACATTGTATATGACTTCTATAATAAATACCAGCTCCTGAAAAAAATTAATGAAAAATAATGGCATGTGAGGAATAGGTACATTGAAATCTGTGTGGGGCGCAACTGTCTCCTGTAGGTATAGCACCCTATGGAGCTTCAATGTACTCAGTTGTCTAGAACTCTTCTGAACTATGATATTTAAAAGTTTATGAAAACTTCTTATAGAGTCATTACCTAATGTGACTAGGTTTAATGGGGCACATGACTTCTCTCTCCAGATCCTTCTTTGATCTCTGTGTGCAGCATTTCTTCCTCCAAGACCCTTTCTAAAATGGGATCTCATGATCAAGGTAGATCTTTTTTTTTTTTTTTTTTTCTGAGTAGCTACATAACAGAGAAAAGAGAAAATTGGAGTTTTCAATCTCCTGTCCTCAGGAGTTATGAACTAAGAGGCATAAGTAACAATCAAAAGGTATATATGCCACAATATCATAAATATATTTTGCTGTTACTAGCACATGATACCTTGGGTAGATATAGTATTAGTGAACACTAGTCCATTTTTTTCTAACTTTATTATTAAAAGCAGGTCAAAATATATTTTTTCCAGGTAAATGTACTTATCTGTTTCCCAGACAAGATGTGCTTATCTTACTTTGTAGGTGTAGATGAATTTTTCTTTGGACCACCAGTTCACAAATAATGATATGAAGATATTAATTATGAAAGCTCCACTTTACCTTAGGCTTGTCCCACTAGCTCTTATAACTTAAATTAACTCATTTATTTTAATCTATGTTTTGCTACATGGCATTTTACCTACTTTTCTTTCATTCTATATGTCTGATTTCCTCCAAATCTCATTGGTGTCTCCTTGTGCCTCAATTATCTCCTTCCTGGAAGTCTTGCATATACCTGCTACCTAGCTATTGGCATTCAGCTATTTATTACACCAATCAGAGAAATATATTTTCACACTGTCTACGAATATTCCACAACAATTTCCCCTTCTGTCTAAATAAAAGGAAAGGTTTAATGCTAACATAACTCTGACCTTGTCTTGGCAAGTTCCGCATTTCCCTTTTTTGTGTCCCACTTGTCTAGTTTGGGAGTATACTGTCAGCAGCTGAGGCAAGGGCAGTGTCTTGCCCAGATGGCTAGCTTTGCCATATGAAAATAAACTTTATATAGAAGTTCTCTGATGCCCATCACCCTTTTTTGAAGTAAATTCGTGCTGCCAGGAGAAGACATGACTCCCTGTCATTAAAAGCCTTATGTTATTAGAACATTTTACATGTCACAGTCTGTAGGTCTTTGAAGTGTTTGAAGACCATATATATATATACATATATAAATATGTGTGTGTATGCCTCTGTTTCGCCTTGAAAACACAACTAACATGACTATATATTTGATTATTATAGATGACTAACTACTAATATGCATTTCTTAAATATCCTAAAGGGTTTATGATAAAAGCTTTCAAGGACTAGAACTTTACATTTTATTTTTCAATGGGCTACATAGGTTAAACAAAAGTAGAAATGTAGGAGTATAACAAAAATAACCTTAAATTTGTATCAATATACAAAAATACCTTAAACAAAAGTAGAAACATATATAGAGTATGTTCTAACAAAAATAATGTTAAATTTATATCAGTGTACAAAACCCAATACAAATGTAAAATATTTGAGACTAGTGGTTGTTTAAAAGTAGACTCAACAATCCACCCCTTTATTCCATCATTTCTAGACTATATATACTCCTTGTTTTCATTTCAGAAAGACATCCCTGAATCTAATCTCCATTGTTCAGCTTTTTCCTGGTCTTGACCCATAAAAACTTGTAACCAACCCCCTAAATGATGACAAACACCTACAACCCAACAAATGATCAAAATCTACATATTCCATCCGTTGGGAATGTAGGCATCATGTTTTCTAGACTGCTTCCTGTTGTCTGGGGTAATGACATCTTTGGAGACTCTGAAAAATTTGGGATAATGATCAAATCCTCAGAGAACTAGCTGTATTACTTTTGTTTGGTCTTTGTGTAATGGGAAATTGTAGAGCTTATCTAAAGTCTTAACTGGATAATCTGTGAGAATGAACTATTTCAGCTAGCAGCTTTGAAATTGTTCTGGATGCTGAATTTTGTGGAAACTGCAACAGAGGCATTCTGAGAGGCTGGATTACTTTGACTACTTGTCTTCAATGGTGTTTGGTCCGTTCTTTCTTCCTGAAAACAAAGAACTTTTCAAAGCAACACATACACACACACAATCCTTACTAATACAAACACAGAATAATAGAATTTACACTGTGTTCAAATCAGCTAATGCTTTTTTTGTTTTGTTTTATGTTTGAGCAGATAAAAGGCATTTTTCAATTTTATAAGTCCATTTGGACTATAAAACCAGATCTCTAACTAAGCAATATGAAAGGATGACATGTAATAATGTTTTGAGCATCCTGTAGCCAACAAGGTTTATCATGTCTCATCTAGTCTCAGAGATGTTCCCATGTCAAAGGATCACCTGTCTTGTAGTTTTTCTTTGCTTTTCCCCTCATGTCTACAGCCAACATCCTCAGGAGTTCTCCCCTGGTCAAATCAAATTGTTATTAATTTTGAAGAGAGCCATGCATTTTCATTTTCTGTGGAAGCAAAGGCATAAGCTCTCCACCAATGCAACATATTTTCTGACTTTCATTTTGAGTTAAGACATTATAAAAATATATAGGTTGGCCTAATTTAGCAGTTTCCATAATACAATGTCATGTAGCCACTATTTTTTTACATTAGCATTTAAAAAAACCAAAGTCAATAAAGTACCATACAGGATATAGATAACCTGTGTACTTCCCATACTTACATAGCTTAACTTTTTCATAATACTTTAGTTTTCTTTAAAGGTTTTTAATTGTTTTTAAACTATATTTTATCTGTCTATACCCATTTTCTTTTCTTTCTTTGGCATCTGAGCACATTTTTAAACATACTATATCTGTTCAGAGGTTTTCTCAGTCTGGATGTGAATTTTTGTGCATCTGCAGCATTTTCTGACCACATGAGAAAACTCTTAATCTGTTATGCTAGACCTTCTTTGTGTGGCTTATGGTGCCAGTGGCTGGTTCCACCCACTTTGAATCTACCTAATGATTCCAGCTTTGGGAAGCTGTTGTATCAGGGCTACAGCAGGCATTTCTATGTGGTTTTCAACTGAAGGGTAGCACATTGGCTGCTCACAGCAGGGCCTCTTGAGTCATTCATGTTTTGAATGACAGGCTCTGTGTAGGTGCTGCATGACGGACACTAAATGTAGATGGATTTGGGAGGGGCTGCCAGTTCACAATTAATGATATGAAGACTTTTTGTTAATTATAAAAGCTCAGCTTTGGCTTAGGCTTCTCCCACTAGCTCTTATAACTTAATTAACTCATTTATATTAATCCACATTTTACCTCATATTCTTTCACCTTTCTTTCATTTTCTGTGTCTGACTTCCTCCAGGTCTTATTGGCCTCTCCATGTGTCTCTCTTTTCCTACTTTCTTTCCCTGCCCAAAACTCTTGCCTATACCTTCTCCCTAGCTATTGGCCATTCAGCCCTTTATTACACCGATCAAAGTAATACATTTTCACAAAGTATACAAATATCCCACAACATGTAATTGCATCCCTTTTCCAAGCCTCTGTTGGATAAACCTCTTAAGCAACAGCTAACATCATTCTGCATCTTCAAAAGAAACCTGATAATTCTGTCAGGGTCTCTGGGCTCTGGGTTCCTCAACACCTCTCTTCTTATTAGCTCTGCTGGACAGCTAAGAAACGTGTACCCTCAACACTTCTGCATAATTTTTACTCTTTTGTTTCCACTGAAAAAAAGAACAGGGGTAGAGATATAATAATATACATGGACACATCATCTCAAGGGCCATTTATTAGCTATATGGTATTGTTAGAATGACTCTTCTGCACATTTTCTTAATATATGTTAAATATAATACATAATTGTATATATAATAAGTGTATATATATAACATATATTCAACATATATTATTTGATATGTATTGAAATAGAAATGGGAACTTATATCTCACTTTACAGTGGAGGCCACTGAGACCCAGGCAAGGCAGCTTACCCAACACCCAACAGTTAGTGAGTCATGAAGATGTAAGTAGGGTTCAAGTGTTTTGACATCTACCACAGTAATTTTAAATTATCCATGTATCACTAACCTATTGTCACCAGACTGTACTCTGGATTCCACTGGGCTCTCTAGTCCTTATGACTTCTGCTAAAAGAATTCAGATGAGCTATGGCTAAGAGTAGGAAACACATTGTTCATTACAGAGCAAAGTAAAGTACTCTCAAAGACAGAGAGTAGAGAATGGCCAGAGACATTATGACAGCATACATTTTAGGCAGATTTATACTATTCTAAGTTACCTGGGACATCTTTTCTCAGATAGTATTGTTCTTCTGGATATTGGCAGGCCCCTTCAAATGTCAAAGACAATTGTGTGTCCTTAGTATTTACCAAAAAGTCACTGGTTAGGTAGCTACCATATTAGGTTTAGATAGTGTTCTATTAATGACTTCCTAGGCCATTCACAATATCTTGTCTCCAGAGACAATATGATTCTGTTCCTACTCTTTAGATGAGCAATCAGAGTCCAGCAGTCTCAATGTTAGTTTGACAAACTGCTGACTAAGGACAAGTTCACAGTGACTTCCAGAGCTGCTAATATCCAACTAGCTGCCTAACACTATGGATTTTTCAAAACCACAATTTGCTTTGCTCAGTTTCAAAGAAGAACAAATGGACTAATTTCACAGAAACGGAAAAAATAAATCTCTTCTCTCATTATCTTAACAGCAAAAATAAAAGCAAATGGAATTTTCAGATATTTGATAGCAAGTCCTTTTTTGAAGACTCCCTATTGACTTCATATTTTTTTTTATTATGTCTTTGATCCCTACTCATGCAGGTGCTGATTCTACTAAAAAAAAAACATAGGAGAGGCTTGAGATCCCACATGATTGTGAGACTTGTGTGGCCTGGTCTGGACACAAGAGAAGAATGAGTAGTTGTCTGTAGCCTCATATGGTTATCACTAAGATTTGCCTCAAAAATTTTTGCTCTTTTGTAAGAATTTCCAGGAAGTGATACACACACACACCAGGAAAAGACAGACATTATTCTGAATCAGGCATTTAGAAATTGCTTTTACCAAGGAGTAGCTACTCATGTGTGCCTCCTTGGTAATTGAAAGCAGTGTGAAAGCCTGGCATCTCTCTCATCCTTTTGCATCTCCTTTACTTTGGCTCATCTCTCATCCTTGGTAAAGGGTGAAGATACAGGACTAAGCCACTGTCATATATGTGCAATCACCTTGGATTGCAGAAAGAGCCAAACCTTGAAGGATGGGCAACCCCACCCAAATGAAGGCAAGAATCCACATAAGTGAGGCTGAACTCTGACACAGAAGTAATCTCCTATGGGAAGCCGATAGGTTCCCTCAGACAATGACAACAATGACCAGATTAACCATTTATTTTATAGTTCCTTCTCAAAGCTGGAGTCTCCCTAGTTCTTAAGATAATGAGCCCTAGCAAAAGACAGCTGCTGGAATACTAGTATTCCTAGGGTGCTTTTTAAATAATAGAATATACTTGAGTATACCCCACAAAACAACAAAAGCAATATGAACGACCAGGAGTTGGCAGACTTCACAAATGGACCCCCTACCTGCTCTGCTCTGTCCAACTTGTTCAGTGAAGTAACTTCCAACCTTGTGTGCAATTTCAGCTGTGCTCATCTGATTCTGTGAGCTCAGCACACGCTGCCAGACAAGGAGTGAGCATGAAGAGTTTAATCTATCTCTCTTAAAACTCTACCCCCTTGTGTGTCTTGTTCCCCCATACTGTGAGCTATAAAACATATAATGTGCATTTCATAAAAGGAAAAAAAGGAGGCCCCCTGACTGGAAAGAGTTTGAGAGGAAATGTGCAAAGTACAAATACCTGAAAGAAGACAGTCCATTCTGTGCGAAAACCCAAATCCACAGATGCCACAGAAACACATGGAGCCCTCAGCAGAAGGATCCTTCTGTCCCAACAGATGAAGGGATTGAAGCTTTTGAGGCTAGGTTGTGAGAAAAGCCTCTGTCTGATAGAAATAGTGTGGCCTTATCCTCAAACAACAATACTCAAAACAACCTGGAGCAGCCAGAGCTTGCCTATTGGCTGGCAAAGATGTCAAGTGGTGGGTTTTAAAGCTGTGCCACTCAGCTCCATCATTCACATTTACCTGTCTATTTATCCTAGGGATAGACCTGAACTTGATTTTTCTAACCAAGAGTACACAAGGAAAGTCATAGGACAGAGAGTTCTGGAAGATGTCTGGCTGTTCAAAGCCCTAAGTTAAAAAGATTTATTTTGGTCGGTATATCTTTTGAATCCTATGGACAAAACTTTAGGCTTACATTATTTCATAATAACATGATTAAATATTTCACTCATGCACGGATCTTGAAATTCCTCCAGGGCCTTGGGAGGCAGTTACAAACTTCTTTTTCCCGGCTTCAATAAATACACCTTGATTGACCATAGGAAAGAAACAATTCATTTAACTCTAATTCTGCTGGGCAGCCTCGGTATCCACATAGTATACTTGAGGCAAGTGACTGGGATGATGTTGAAGGTCCTTTCATTTACCCTGCACAGAGGACCTGGAAATGCATTATATTAAAGAAATTCATGTTTGAAATTAACACATCATTTCATTTATTTCTGACTATTTGGTTAAGTGGAAATGATTACAAGCAAATATCATCACAGATGTAGAAACAGGCTGAGAGGTATAGTCTTCTCAGGATATGTAGGTAGAAAATAAAAAATTTAGAAAAACATTATCTCCAGAAATCTCATCTTCCAAGTTCTGACTACCTATTCGTCTATCTTTTTGTTCTGTTCCATAGTAGGTGAAAACAGTGGGAAAACACTTTGAGATCTCTTTTTGGTACTGATGAATTTTAATCTCACCCAAAGTTTTGCAATAACATGCCAACAGCACAAAGCAAGTTGCCGTTCCCTGACCTGTACTTATTATCTTTCTCACACTGCACTCAATATTCTCTGCACGTTGATCAAACCCTTTCTCTCTAACTCTGCCACTATGGCAGGCATTGGAAAAAACTACCTTAATGAACAGACACTTATTCCCACTTTTAAGGAGTTTCTTATCACAGGAATAAAACAAAAACAAAACAAAAATCCAAACATTTTTAAGGCATCATGTAAGCACAGATGGAAGTTTTTAAGTTCAGTATTGTATAATGTAAAGGAGTTCAGGTTTTACAACTGGGCTTCCTAAAGCAACACAAGAAATGCCCTCTTTAGATCTTTTAAGTTTCTTAAACAGGGGTGGTAACAGAAGGTCATGGAGTTATGGAGGAGCCCAGAGTGATTCACACCTCACCAACATTCCCAAACAGTGACAGAATGGCTCATTTCTTCACAGCTTGTGCAAGCCAGAAAAATTGTTTTATGGAAGTAGAGATCTTTCTCCATTATGGTTGCCTAAATATCTGAAATTGTTTAATAATATCTGATAGCATATCTCTCTCATTGATTTAGTTCTGTAATAATCACAGATAACAGACTACTCTATCCTATCAATCTTAAAGAATATGTCCACAATGGTTCCAATACAGTCAGAAATAGACCACTCTTATGTAGACGGATTGAATTTCTTCACTAAAAAGTGGTGTGGTGAAGATGATTAAGGATTCACAATAAAACAGATTCAGATAGGAAAAAAAAAACTGTAAACGGTTACAATGTGTGTAAAAGGTACATAGCCTTCAGAGAGAAAAAAGTAATAAAAATATAATAAGCCACGTAAAGATGAAAAATAAACACAAAATCTAGATTTTGGTTGTTATTATATTTTCTTTTAATTTTTTAACTATTAATGAGCTAACTGCAGAAAGACAATGGGTCGCAAATGCAAAGGCTACTAAGTTAAATAAGAATATATATTTTAAAGATATTTTGATTTTGAAATTTGTGTCTAAGGATTTATTGCTTTGGAAGAGTTCTGCTTTTGTTTCCACAGAAGATGAGAACCTGTGGATTGCTTTCAGGCAAATATGGTTTCATCAACCAAGACCCCCTGAAAAAACCTCTGATGGAAAGAGATGGCCATATCAGCTTTATAGCTACAGATTATGATCCAGTCTTAAAAACTCATGAGATTTTCAATGGCCCATACTCAGCAGGAAGTAGTAATGGAAAAATATGCCCCAATTCCCAAAATATTGTTATGGTTTTTCATTATAAATGGTTATTGGTCATAATTAATCTCTTTCTAAGAATAAAAAGGGGATATGGTATATCAATGATTTTTTAAAAACGTTAGATTATTGAATTTACTTAAGTCAGGAAATCAGCTGTTAATCTCGAAATGTTTTACATTGGTATGGATTTTGGTTTATTGATAGAAATTTAAGGTCAATTCTCTTATGCTATATGTATTTTTCTACTCTTGTTTAAGATATGATTATGTAACTGATTTAAAATTGTAATGTATAATTAAGAAATGTATGTTAGTTAAATTTTTAGGTATACAAAGATATATCTCAATTAGGTAGGTAATCTTCAAATACTTCTAAGACCTACAGAATATGGCATTTAAAGTGTTTTAAGAGCTTAGACTTTTCTGGACAGTGAGAAAGGTCTGCTCCTGGCAGTACTAATTTACTTCAAGAGAAAAATGGGCATTGAAGAAACTCCATTTAGAGTCTACTCTCTTTGTGGCAATGGTTAGCCACTGGACAAGAACCTGTTCTTATATTGACTGCTTGACAGTATGCTATTTAAACTGGACTTGCAGGTTTCATAGGAAGATGACCTCTGAACTTTGGCAGAACAAGCCGAGATGGTCATTCAGTTTCCTGCTTTACAGAGAAAACTGTCAGACATTCTTCAGGACTCAAGGAGAAGCAACTGATGAACTGTACCAGAATGGACAGAGCAGATTTCCTGCTTCACTGGGATGAAAAGAGACTCTGAGCCTGTAGGCTGAAGATGGATGCCCCAACTTTATAAAGGAACTTTGGGTGACTGTCCAGGCAGATAGGTATCATCTCTGACCTTTCTAGATTTTAGAAGTCGCTTGCACTTCTGGTTTACTTGGGTAAATATATTCTTCTGTGGTCTTTGATGTAGTTGAAGATTAGATAGTTATAGGTACAGTTTTTCTTAGTCATTTGAAAGGTATATTGGATATGAAACTTTAAATTCATAAAGATAAGATAGATGATAAGAGTATTTTCTTTAATTTTGCTAAATACTAGATATTATAACTTTAATTCTTGCTTGATGACTATTTTGTTATATGTAATTTTGCTATGTTAAAATTAAAACCTTCCTTTTTGATTAGACAGAAAGGGGGAAGTGATGTGGGAATGCCTTTCTGTATGCTGTAAATATCAATCTTTAAACAAAGGAGCTGTTTTGGGCCATGACAGGCACCATAGAAAAAGTAGGAGGAGAAATCAGAACATAGGTAGGAGAAGTGGGGCGAAGTCGGACAGATCCAGCAAGTCGCCCAAGGAGTGACATGTAAGGAACACAGGTGAGCCACGGGTCACGTGGCAGACAGATTAATAGAAATGGGTTGATTTAAGATGTAAAAGCTAGCTAGCAATGTGCCTGAGCCATAGGCTAAACAGCATAAAGTTAATATAAACATCTGAGTCATTTCTAGGGACCTGAGCAGCAGCGGCTGGAGGCTAATGGGTCTGGCGCTCAAGTCTGTGGGTCTGGGCCTCTGGCCCCATGGAACCGAGAAACCCCCACTACAACAGTGTAGAATAATCTTCTCAAACCTGCTAAAGGAGAGTCAATTGTTCAGTCTCTAGAAGTTCTATGGACCAATTATTAAACACAACCCACAGCATACATATGTGTGTGGGAGAAGGCATGCGCAAAAGGGTAACAAAGACTCTGATTTCATTGATCTAATTATTTTATGTTTTGCTACCTTTCATGGTCTTGATGTCATTTTCAGATACTGCATGTGCCCATGTGTTGGGAAAACTTCCAAGAACTGTATTCTAAGATGTCATACTGGAAGTTTGAAATCAGTCTTTGTGTGTTTATGCTATGATATTCAGTTAACACTACAAATCAAAGCCTTTTCTCCCCTAGACAGCTAGTTGTTACACATTGCCAGCACAGCACTAAAGAAAAGCTTTCTCTTCCATAAAGATAATGCAAGCAGCATATCTTTAATTACATGTCCAAGGCAAATAAAGACACAGATGCAGCTGTGTAAAAGTCTTCATCGGAGACAGATGAAAACTAGACAGCCAGAGGCTGATGATCACGTTGTAGAGGATTGTCAAAATGGGCAGGATTCTCGGTCATGCTGTGTAACTGGCTAACTTTTGACTAGGGGTGTAGGGAAGAGATTCCTTCCCAGAGTTTGTCTAAATTTTCAGATGTACTACCCAGAGAAGTCTGCTAGTAGCCCCTTAGAAGCTACTAAACTGGAGATGTACAGATTATAAAACAGGACAAACTGAAATTGTCAATGAACTAGAAATGGCTCCCAGCCAGACATGAGAGCATAGTCCCCACCACTCAGAAAAGGCAGAACACCTCTGAGAGCTAAGAAAAATACCTGGAAAGTGAGGCATATGAAGTGAATTTCACATTTTGGAATTCAGTGCTTTCATTTAATTGATATAATAGTCTTTAAAATTTATTCAAAATAGTCTTTTGAAGAAGCCATCTATAAGGCAATATTATTCTCCAAAGAGTCTTTATACAAGGCTAGAAAACACCTTGTCTTATCTGTAGCAGACTACCAATGTATGTGTCAAAACCTGAGGATACATCATCTGGTCATTGAGCTCTTAAGGTTAATGCAATCCAGTTATTAAACTTTGGATTATATTTTACTTTAATGTTATAGACTTAAACTTATATGGCTTTATTAGGCCAGTAGCTATCTTATTGGACAAGTTCAAGTCTAGTAAATCTATTGCATGCAATATCATTCAGTCAGGGTGGATCTAAGTCTTAGAATTTGGGTAGTAACTAAATATGATCCCTTGCTATAGTTTATTAAAATATAGTCAGATCTGCAGGATCTTTTAAAGAGTACATTTATGTCATGTTTTTTAAGCCAGTCTAATTACTTAATAATAGTACTTGAATTAGTGCCCCAGGGAACTATGTAAGAAAGCCCATAAGGATGGGTTTATTTGTCTAAGCCCTTGCCATTAATTTTCTCAGATTATCAGTGTGGTCTAGTCCAGCTTTTGAGTCCATCTTGACTAGTCAGAAATACAATATCCACCAACTATTTCTGTGTACCAAGTACTTACAAAATTGAATGATGCCTTTGATCCCTGACTGTGGGACCAGCACCGTTATAGTACCTTGATCTTTACCCTATCTTTATATCTGTTGGGTCTGAGGCTTTGAGAAACTCTTTGTTCTATAGACTTATGGTAATATATCATCCCTAGCTTCTGTGACTCTTTTCCATTAAATAAAGCAGACAGAGTACCCGGAGAACAACAGCAGTATGACCCACATGAGGCCACTCAGATACTATCCACTATGCCCATTTGCATGAGTAAAATTAGACCTTAGGTTTATAGAACTGTAACCTGTGAATACGTCTCTTCTAAATCTATTCTTAAACTTTGAAATGTATTTATATGTATAGAAGACACTATAAAGCTCCATCACATGTATACAATCTGTAATAATCAATTAATATTTCAATTCCTATTCAATGCTTATTTATATGTGCTATGCACCTTTAACTCCTTCCAATACTTTAAAAATTGATATGAAATTAGTGTGTAATTTAGTGAGCCAAGTAGATTTCTGTGCCATAAAACTCTTTAACATTGAAAGAATTATTATGTTGGTTTTTGGTAGATTTCCCCATTAACTTTTAAAAGAACTTAAAAAATATTTGATGCTAAGTGAGATTTAACTTCTCTAAACCATAATCCCTGAGCTCTCAGAATCAGACTGAATACATTTATTTTGTCCTAGCCATTATTTAATATTCTTTTGTTTTGATTGGTTTGAGATTTTTCTATTTATTTATCTACTTATTTATTGGTTTATTTTTGAGGAGTTGGTATCTGTATCTCTCTGTTTGATTCTGATTAACCAGGTTTTCAAAACTAAAATTTACCCTTTTCATAATACAGTTCCTTCTGTGAATATTGACAAACACAATATAGTGATGATCTCTATCAAGAAGCAGTTTGAATCCTAACAAAAAAAAAAAATCCCTCATGTCTCTTTGCAGCCACTACTTTTCTGTTCCCAAGACAACATGATCTGCTTTGAGTCCTGGTTCTGCTTCTTCCAGAACGGCCTGTGATGGGATCAACAGCAAGTGGATAGCTTTGATGTCTTCCACTTACAATATTACATCTAAGAATGTCCTGTTTCACTTGTTCATGGGCCAATATCCAGGGTACCACTGTCACAGTTACTGGATACTATTGTGTGCACTGCCCAGAGAAGCTAGCAGTTGGCATTACTGGTGGGTCAGAGGAGCAAATACTTTACTAGGATCAAAATAGGAGTCAAATTATGAAAAGAAGGAGCCTTCCAGGTAGAGAAATCACTGCCTGCACACACATTAAAAAGAACAAAGTTTCCTACACTCCAAAGAGCTGCTAAGCAGGTAAACCTGATACTCTTAAGATTCAAGTTCAAAATAGGTGTATTCCTAAAATCCAGTAACACGGGCCAAAACAAAATTAAGGCATTCTTCCAGATACCAAATGCATTTGCATCAGCAGCCTTAAATTTACTTTATTAGTAATGAGGCAGAATCCTTTCAAGCTGGAAACCCATCAGCAGAACTAGAATGCATTCTAGGGTAAGCCTCTCCCTGGAACGAGGTTTTGGGAGGATGAAAGGAGGGACTGAAGACACGTTCTCAAACTTTCCCTGACATGTAAGCAGGAGAAAATGATTTAGCATTTAATAGGATTATAGGTCCATTAGTTTTCCCATGGGAACTTAACAGGACGAAGCTTAGAAATAATGGGCAGAGATTATAGACAAATGTTTTTAGGGTCAGAGGCAGCAGAATGATTCAATAGTCAACCAACTGCTTTATTTTTGGCAAGTTCCTTTAAATTTCTGGTCCTGTTTTTTTTTTTTTTTTTTTTTTTCCTGTCAAACACACACACACACACACACACACACACACACACACACACACACACACACACACACACAAAATGGTATAGTGGAGGAATAAAGTTAGGTCAAGCCATTTCAGAAATTCTTCCTAGCTCTTTTTTCTTTGTGGTTTTAGAAGTTGACATCCAAACCACTGGACTTAAGGAAGCAGCAGCATACTCTGAAGTGGGGCTCACATAAAGGCTGCATTCACGATGCCAAGGTTAAGTGAGCACAAAGGAGCTTTTTGTTAAGGTGGTGGGTGGAGGGTGGAGGGTGGAGCAGGAATCTAGAAGGTCTGCAGTTCATGTACTCCACCACAGATCCTAAATGAACCCTTGAAATTATTTTAGCACCGGTGAATATGGAATGAAAAGAGAGTCTCGTTGGCTCTACCAACCACCTTCTACCTCTCCTGGACTACCAGAAGACGATCCAATGGTCACTGTGCCTGGCTACCATCTGTCTTTGGGAAAAGGTCATTTCAGCCCCATCTGTTCGCATCAGCTCAACTGAACTACCAATCAGTTTCCCTGGAGCTGCAGAAAGCCGGCAAAATTGAGGACAGGTCGGTGTGCCCCAGGTGGCTGGGGACATTGAGAAAGTTCCAAAGAGGGTAATCCTCTACTTCTCCATGTCTCCTTACTCCTCCATTTCATGTCCCACGTGTGACTGCCCTGCCCTACAGCCTGGGACATTTTCTGACCCTGTAGGTAGTGATCTGGCACCTCTCTCAGATCGTTTAGTGCAGAGATGAAGTCTAAGATATGAGATACCACAAGAGGGTCAGGTTCCTAAGATGAGCCATTGTTGCCAGGATGTCTTTGGTAAAAGGGGGCCCAGAAGACTAGGTTCACTGACACGCAAATTTCTTAAATTAAAAAAAAAAAAAAATTCAAACCAGCAACACTGTTCAAATAAACCTTGTAAGGAAAACCAAACTGGAGAACAGATCTAAAAGTTATGGAATTGGAGCAAAAATATACAGTAGAGATGAGAGAAACTATTCTTTTCTTGAGTGTTTATTTTAAATAGACATAATATTTATACATATTCATGTATATAGTAAGATAAAACGATATATTGTAGAATGCATAATCTTCTCAGAGTAACCATTTGTAACTTCTCAAACATCCATGCTTTTAGTGTGTTAATAATTCATTTACAAACTCCAGATTACCATGGTTAGACATGTCTGTGATAATAATTATGAAAGAAGCTGAGGCAAGAGAATAAAATTGTTGATACCAGCCGGGGAAACTTAGCAAAACTTTGTCTCAAAATAAAAACCACCGAGAATGGAACTCAGCAGAAGACAGCACGCCTAACACATGCAAGGACCAGTCTCAGAGAAGGACCCATCTTTCCAATCTTCTTTTTGCCACATTCTGAACATATAATGAAATGCTGTAGAATAAAGTTGCCCTCCTTTGCTAGAACTAATTCTTTTTTATTGAGCTTTGGAACCTTAAACCCCGCTTTCTATATTGGCTCTGTTCTCTGATATTCTTAAGCTCTAGGGACCATTATTCCATTTTCCTCTTCAATATAATTGGACTTTTAGCTTCTACATATGAGTAATAAATCACCACATTGTCTTTCCGTGTCTAACTTATCTCATGTCTCCCTGTTCTCTGCATGTTGTTACAAGTGACAGAATTTCACTCTTTCTAATGAATCTTAAGCTCAGTCCCTTATTTTTGTCACAAGAGCACACACATACTCACATATCTGTTTGATACATTATAGGAAATAATCATCTTCATATAGGTAGTAGAGAAAAGGTATTATTATGCTGGACAAGCAAACATCTCTGTCTCTGTGTGTCTCTCTCTGCATCCCGACTTCTCTTCCTCTCTCTCTCCCATTTCACATTCTCCTAGCTAGGCATGCTACCAGGATGAAAGTGGAGAAACAAATAAAACACTACAAATACCAGAACCTTTAGCTAAGAGTTTCTAGTTTAAGAGAAAACACCTATACTAGAATGTTCTTTGCATCAAGGGCAACACTTAGGGAGTGCAAAGACAGAAATCAAAGTCTTACACACGTTTTGAAGATAAAGATTAACTAGTTCTCAGGTTGGATAATTTGACTGCCCCACCGGCTCTGCATAGTTAGTTCCTCCTGACTTACTTGGGAATTGGGGTTACTATCCATGTCAGCTAGTATCCATTATCAGCCAGGAGGTAAATAATCTTAACCTGACTTTTCCTTTGAAATTTTCATAGAACCTTGAACATATTGGTCCCTCTCTCGGTTCCCAATTCCCCCAAAGATCCTCTTTATCATGTCTCTCCCAACCTCCTGTCCTATTTCTTAATTAATTAATTAATTAATTAATTAATTAATTAATTAATTTTAATCTTCTGAATACAATAATGCCACCCATGTGTGCAGGTATATGAGGTCCTCCACTGGGCATGAATAACCTACCAAGGGCCACACCCCTAATAAAAAGTGATTCTTCCTCTTCAAACTGCCACCAACTGCCAATAGATCCTCAGCTAGGGGGAGGGGGAAGCCTTAGAAATCTCTCCACAACTGATATTTAGATTTTTAACTGGCTTGATCCTGTCTAGGTCTTGTGTAGATAACTGTTGCTGGTGTGAGTTTACATGTGTAACAGTCACATCATGTGCAGGAGACAGTACTTCACACTCCATCTCCCAGTGCTCTGGCTCTTACATTTTTTCCCGCTCTTTCTTCCACACTGCTCTCTAAAAATGAGAGTTAGGGGGTTGATATGGATGATCCACCTATGGCTGATCACTCACAGTTGTTTATACTCAATAATCTGAACAGGAATGTGTCTTTTTCATGAACCACTACATCCTAAAATAAGATTTTCTAAGGTTGGGAGCTGCACAAATGTGTGGATGATGTGCACATAAATATTAAAAGAGACAGTTGGACAATATGACCATTTAGAAAAAAAATAAGGTCAGTGGGCTCTTCCCTGGGGACTACAACTGCAGCCATTTTTTTAAAAAAATCTTGTTTACAGTAGTAGGCATGAGTTTTCTGCCATGGAGCAGACCTCAAATCCAATCAGCAGAGCAGTTGGTCACCCTATAAACACTTGTACCACTACTGCAGCAGTGAGTACATCTTGCCTAGCAGGTTGAAACTGCAGCATGAATGATCTAATGCTAGATAAGAGTAATGATTCAGCCTACAATAGCGCTTTCCAAAGCAGGAGGGAAACTGCAAAAGTTAGCTGTCAGGGAGAATTTCATGGTCAGCTCAAAATTAATCTTCAAAGAAATGGTCTTTGAGGAAGATAATGCAAAGGTAGCAGTGAGCTTATTTAGTTCCTAACAGATATTTTTTCAAGGAGAGAGAATAAAACACAGGCACACATTGACATGTTTCATAAGGTAAATGATGTGACAAAAATGGAGGAGGAGACAGGCCTTTATTTGCAGCCAGAGGAAACAGGCCTCTTGCTTTGAGCTGCTGGACAGCCCAGGCACAGGGATCCACACATGTGGTGCTTACTTGAATTGTCAATGATATGAATTAAATAGGCTGAGACCTGTCAAGAATTCCCATCCCATTCTTGAATTAACATTTTCACAGTAATGTCAATGTTGGAGTCCCTGCCTATGTAAAACCTAGCTTTTCTACCCTTCACCTCTCAGCAGTTAGATATGAGGTGAGATACTCACACTGATTACAATCAGAACAGGATGCCTGGGCTATTCCAGATAATTAAGTCCAAATCTCAGGAGATGAAGCATGCTAAGGTCTGGGCCTGGAATGCTCACCTACACATCCCATGTATCAAAGGTTTAGTGCTATTAGGAGTGGTTGGAATCTTTAAGAAGTAGAGCCTAGTGGAAGATATTAGGTCATGGGTAGACCCTGATTTTTTCCTCTTATTTCTCAACTCCTAGATACTGAGAACTGAGTGACCCAACAGCATTCCATATTCTCTCCATGGTGTATGGCTTCACCACAACTATAAATGAAACCATCCAAAACTGTCCCCAAATCAAACTCATCAAACTTTTTTCTTCTCAGCTTTATAGCTTTGAGTATTTTGTTACAAAAACCAAAAGCCACCACAGAATCTGAGCATTGCCATGATGTGAAGAAGAGGAAGCAGGTGACTCTAATTAACTTCCAAGACTAATATCCAATAGGTTAAAGCATTAGGATATTAGTGTTGGACTACATAGGATAATAGCTCTTTTCCCTGGCTCCATCTTAAAATCCAGGGTTCTTTTTAATAGTTTGGATACATAGGCTACTCCAGGCTCTAATTTATCAGGATCTCTGAGGACACATAACTGCAAGCCAAGAACTTGCAATACTTAAAGCTCTCTGTGCAGCCCTAGGTTCCAACCAGGACCATTAGGATAATAGTTGGCTTTAAGAGCATGAGGACTCATGGGTAAGGCTCATAACCTTATAAGTTATGTTTGAATATTCTTGACACCAGTGAATAGTGTTGTCTCTGTCAAGTGGCATCGTTTTGAATCACATTTAAAGTATGGATGTCACATTTTTATTCTCTGTAAACTATTACTGTGCATATATGTGACTTTTTTAAAAAGACCATTTAAGTGAATTTTAGGTCTGGATATAGAAGTTACTAGCTGATGGAAAGTATTCTCTCTGTTTGTCAGCTTTCTAAAGTTGACAGGATATGTCTTAGGTATGTTAACATGCCATTGTTCCTTTACCATCAGCTCGGATCATAGTTCTCAGCTCAGAGGAAATATGAAAGAGTTCATTCTTAGTTAAATATGAATGACCCATGTGCAAGTGTTAGCTCTGGGACCAGGGATACAGTGTTGCAAATAACTAGGAAATTAGATAAGAATTGCAGAGCCTCAGGCAGACATGACATTCTGTATATACCCTATGTGAAAGTGTGCTTCCCTGGTCTCAAGGACATTTATACAAAATCATACAAAAATGACATTATTGCCAGAAATGGTTCTATAACAAGTTACATAAAGTTCACATTGATTATTTATTCATAGTTTCCCAATATCTCTAGCTGTCATCTTAGCCAACTCATTCTGAAGATTAAATTTAGTGCCATGCTACCAAAACCTTTATCTGGCCTTTATGGCTTTTATTTCCTTCATCAGTAATGGAGAATACGGATTCTGGTTGCTCAAATCATATGTGTCCAACACAGAAATGGTTACATAAACTTTGATGGTCATAAAGGAAAAGAAAGTAATTAGTTAAGGCATTTGTGGAGATATCTGGTAGGCATCTTTCAAGAAAGTAAGAAAAATGCTATAGAGATTTTTTCATACAGTCTAATGATAGTCTTAGCCCTTGGGGTGGTAGAAGCTGGTAGTCAGTTAATATATTCACAAGCTTTTACTTAATATTGAAGAAAATATTATGTTGGAATCAGAAGTGGGCTATTAATGGAACTAGACAGTCCAAGTTAATATGGCTATGGGTCTGTATCAATCCAGCTGTCCATAATAACAGAGATCCAGTCAGCCAGTCAGAAGTGGAGAATACGCAATGCAAGCATGGCTTATAGGGTGGTGGCACTTCAATTTTCATCCCCAGTCTCATTCCCAACTTTATTATCCAACGTAGTAAAAGATTTCAATGCCGAAAAGAAGCCTGCTAATTCCTTACACTTCCCATCTCATGATGACAGTCCAGCCTATGTACTGACAAGTCTCAGGTCCATGCCTATCCAGAGTGGTACCAGTTAGAAGATAAAAGCTGTTCTAATTGAAGGAGGGGAGGTAAAATTGCTCTAGTGGTTCTCAGACTTCTGCCTGTACAGGCATCACCTGGCTGGCTTTTGAAATTCTCTTTCTTAGGGATGCCCATTTGCTCATCTGGAGTGAGATGTAAGACTCCAAAAAGTTCTCAGCTATTATTGATGTCCCTGACCTAACAGTGAACCTAAAGATCCTGAGATGTCCGATTCTTCTCTTTTCCTTTATTGTTTATAATACAATCAAGAAAAGAACATTCTGGGTCTGGCTTTGGTTCTTTCTATGCCTCCATGGCCACCCAAGCTTGGGCACAGATTGAGGCAGCACTTGAAAAATACTTCAGAAGGCATTCAGGCACTATTCAAAGGAAAATAACATGCACAAACAGACTTGGTTCTGAGGGAGCTCCCTGCCTGTTCACCACTGCCTGCAAAGGGCTCTTTGTCGCAGCCAGGGGGAGAGAGAGTTGGTGGGGGCTGGTTTCACACAAGATTCTTGTTTTCATTTGTTGATTTTTCATCTCCACCCTCATAATTTCTCACCACACCCTGGGCTCACTCCATTTCTTGCCCCAGGAAACCATCCATCATCTTATAAAGAAGAATTAGAGTGTTTTAGAGATGTAAATTTATGGACATATCCTCAATGCTGTGGTGTACTAGAAGATGGTAAATAAATAAGAGCCTTTTCATAAACACCAAGGAATGTGAATTTACTTTAAAAGCAAGAGGTTTTTCCTGGAACTGGAGGACCCTGAGCAAAGCACAAATATAAAGCCAAGTTCACTTTAGACAACAAAGGAAAGGCAAATGCTGGTGGGGGAAAAGGTGGAGAGACACAGGAAATGTAGAAAGTTAATAATAAAGAGGAGCTCTGAGTTAGGCCTGCAGTATATAGACATCTTCCCTCAGTCTAAGAACACTCTTTCCAACAGTTGTTCCAATTCAAAACTAACATTCTCATAATGTGCTTATCTCCTGAGCCTCATAAAACACTTTAGAACTCACTATAGGATTGCAAAATAAGCAAATAAAAATGGTCAGAACACAGGTTCCCCACTATTTATCTGACGTTTGAATTGAACAGGGTATTTGGAATTTTATCTGGGCCCCTGAACCAATGCCTCACTCCTACAGTGATTGCCTGGTTGAACTAAGGCACTCACTAGCCTTTATTACTTACTTTTCAGAATACCAACCTACCACCTGCAATAGTAACCAGAGTGTCAGAGAGAAGACAGGAGGTGTAATCTGAGCTTTCTGTGCTGATGTTTGGCTTTTTATCACAGAAGCATATGTGACAATAAGGAGTTTCAGGCTTCACACTTCCTAAAGCCTGCCAGCTATATTCATACTGAGTGCCCTCAGCCCTTTTACTACTTTTAAATTTATTTTTATCACCTTCAGATGACAACTTCAAATGACAAATACTTATAAAACTTTGATGTACCCTGTCTCATTTTGCACCTCCCATCAGAGTATCACCTAGAAATTTAAGTACAGGCTCCTGAAGTCACAACTAAAGACCAACTGAATCGGCCTAGTGAGTGTTGCCAGTAACATCTTCATGGCTCCTCAAGGAGTCCATTGTGCAGCTGTCTCAGTTTGCTTTCTATTGCTGAAGTATAACTCTGAGACCACAAGCAAATAAAGAAGGAAGAAAGGGTTTATTTGGATTATACATTCTGATCACAGGACATCATGAGGGAAGTCAGGGCCGGAAGTCAAAGTAGGACTTCAGACACAGGAACTGAAGCAGAGGAATACTACTGACTGGCTTGCTAAGTATGCGTTTTTAAACAAATAGGATCACCTGCCCAGGGATGGCACTCCCTAAACATACACACACACACACACACACACACACACACACACACACACAC
Source organism: Phyllotis vaccarum (assembly GCA_033318265.1). NCBI lineage: Eukaryota > Metazoa > Chordata > Mammalia > Rodentia > Cricetidae > Phyllotis > Phyllotis vaccarum. The sequence goes on along the minus strand of JARWLC010000001.1, from coordinate 166,315,573 downwards.
ACACAAATCAAAAAACTGTTCCCACAGACTTGTCTACAAGCCATCTGATAGAGGTTCCTCTTCTCAGAAATCTCTAATTTGTGCCAAGTTGACAGAAAACTAACCAGGACAGCCACTTAGGTTGAGAAGTCCTTGGGTAGAGCAAGCTTCTAGGCAGGCTGGAGTCCTGCATCTATAGCAGATTCCAAGGCAAGACGACACTTCTGTCAGTAAGAAGACCAAATTTTTTTGGGGAAAATATCTGAAAGGAAATTGAGTACCAGTGATTAAGAGCCTTTACAATGATGGGTGGGCCACCACTAACAAGAAGAAGCAGATTGCAAGCAGTATATCTTTCAACATAGAGAACGCACAGTAGGTGCCATAGTAAACTTGTAAACCTTTCCAGAGGGCAGATAGTTTGATTGTGAAACAGCATGAGGATAAAAGACTGTTTTGAGAGTTCATAGCTTCCTTACTATTTAAAAGTTGTGCTAGCTAAGATAGTAAGATCCAAGCACTTCTCTGATAAAATAAGACCTAATACAATTTCTGTTTCAAAGAACTTTATCATAGGGATCCTCTGTCTCTCCAATTTTTAATCACTATACCTGAATGATATATGTCCCTAACTGATAGATATAAACATTTAAACTCAGACATCATTATAGACCCATAGCTATTGCTGAAGTATCCTACAAATACGCAAGTCACATCCATGTTTCTATTAAATTTAAATGCACTAGCTAATTCATAATATAATTATGTCAGTACTTCTCACAAATGCATGTGTATTCCATATCCCAGGCTTTGCTAAAATGAAGGCTTAGATGTAATAGGCATGAGGGAGCCAAGGTTGACCCTCACATCAAACCCCTGAAACCCATTCAAGGGATACACCCTTTGTAAGCATCAAGGACACAGCATTGCTTCCTTCAGTGAAGTTCAGATGTACTCAACTCTGAGATGTGTGGCTTTCACTTTCTTAGCTGTACCATTCTCAGTATTCTGCCATCTCATTAGGCACAGAACAAATAGCTAAAAGAATGGACTGAGAATTTTTCCATGGGACTGTGTCCATTAAAAAGTGTGGAAACAGTCTTTAGAAAAATGTGCTTTTTGATCATTATATTTTAAACTACATTATTAAGAAAGTTACATGTAGCCTCACTAGTTTTACCTGTATGATTTTTATTTTTAAGATGCTTGCCAGATGTAGTGGTACATACCTTTAATCCTCAAATTGAGGAGGCAGCGGCAGATAGAGCTCTGTGAATTTGAGGCTGGCCAAGACTACATAGTAAAACACCATTTTTTAAAAACGAAAGGAAAGGTGTTTTCTATATTGATATGATATGTGAGAGGCATTGATTCAGTGTTCAAAAAGCAAAAATTGGAAATGTATAAATTTTCATGCAAATGTTTCAAATTGAAGAACACAGATTGTAAAAAATGAGAATTCAAAATTCAGGCTGTCCACCAACACAGAGAAAAAACAGCATTTTGTTAGATTCTTGTCGGGCTCCAAGGCTGTCAATTATGAGAATTTTTTTTTAAAAAAAAATTTCTTCCTCATGGTTTAAAGAGGCTGGTACAGGTAAAATTACAAACACAAATCAGTGATGAAGCTGTTCCTAGAGACATCCTGATATTATCCTTTATCTAGGGGCATCCCTTGGATAGTGTAAGGGAATGACAGATAGATACATTCTACACATTCAACACAGGTGAAGGGCACTCCAGTGGATCACAGGCTCTATACGCAAGAACATGAGAGTCCTTGTCTGTGATGGTATATTTAATAAAAATAGCCTGAAATATCAGAGAGATTGAGAAACAAACCATAGCCACTTATCACCTAGCCAACTCCTCAGGCATCTCTCAAACAACAAATCCTCAAACTCCAAACCTTTCTTTACCCAGCTGACCAGGGAAGTAGCAGGGAAAGCTGAATCCTCCCATCTCTCCCTCTGCCCAGCTATCTCACTTCTTTGTTCAACATTCCTAGAGCTAGGATTAAGGTATGTGCCACCACTGCCTGACTGTTAGGCCTTGAATTTACAGAGGTCCTCTGTAAGGACTAGGATTAAAGGCATGGGTCATCACTCCTTGACCTTCAAGGCTCTTTGGGTGGCTCTGTCCTCTGATGTTTCAGGCTATTTTTTATTAAATATGCCTCCATGAATGTCCATGTTAATATTTTAATAGGAAACTACTTGCAGCAACTATATGCAAAATAAACATGTACAAAGTCAGCAGTGTTTCTTAATATAAATTCGTTATTTTCAATTGAACACAGGTCTATGGAAAAATTACAATTTTTTAATCTATAGAAAAGAAGAAGCCATGTGGATTGGGGGAAGGGGAAAGTATGTAACTCATATCTTGAAAACAAACACTTTTTCTTGGCTTCTGTCAAAGAGGGGAAAATGATCAACTTTCCAAAGATGAATTCCTTCCTCAGAATACAAGCAGCTCTTATGTCAGAATTGAAAAGTTAAAAATGAGAGCAGTGTTTATTTGCAGAAAGATCTCCCAGTTGGCAGTGTCTTTCAGATTATCCTCTTACACTTCCCATGAGATCTAAGAGAAGAGATTTCAAAGGTCTCCAGAAAAATGAAAAAGTCACCTCCTCCCAACACACACAATCCCTCAATTTATCTGTACTTACTAATATAGTCGACTATGTGCCCATTCTCTGTTTTTAGAATGCTATCACATTTTTCACCAATGACAAGGAGAATAATTGTGCCTCTATTACCCTCATACAAACCATCACTTTTCACTCTAATATTTATAATACACTGATCACATTAATAGCCCCAGTTTCCCACTGCTCCTATGGCTTTGGTAATGACCTCCAAAGACCCTGGATTTGGTTGTGCTTCTTATTTTTCTAATAGAAGAACAGCAATTTGAAGCAATTAAGAGCTTGAGAAGCCAGTTACCTGTTCTCTTCCTATGATGATTCAAAGGGAAGCTTGTTAGAAATGTACCAAGAGAACAGTTATCCCAATGGGGGCCTGATGTGATAAGCTGTTCCCCAGCTGAGCATCACCTGCCAACAAACACATGCTAAACCTAAGAAGGTCAGCTGGACTCAGCCCACATCAGAACTGAGACATCAACGGCCAGACTGGAAAGAATGAGGTTGTTTCTGAGCATGCTCTTCTGCTAGTAAACACAAAGTCTAAAGGAGTGATCAACTGTCTAATTTGTTCCCAGATGGGACACTTAATTCAAGCTTATCACAGCCTCAGAAACATGATTGTCTAAGGTACCACGTAGGCAAAGTTGGGAAGAGTTGAGGCAGAAAAAGAGCATTTTGAGTTAATAACATCTAAAAGTTCTACAATCTTGAAGTTCACAGCATGAAGAAGCCCATCCTCTAAGAGCAGAGTAAACAGCAGCTATAGATAGAATCAATATAAACACACCTGCCTACTCCTTGGCACATACAGTCTTTTGTTTTGTTTTTCATTCAAACGTGGGAAGAAACCATCAGCAGGATGCCTAAAAGTTTCTGGGTCTTTAATCAAACAAACGATAAGGAAAATCTGTCAGTCTTAGCAAATAATGATGTCTAAAGCCATTTACTGCTGGGAAAGAAAAGAAAATACTGTGATTTGAGTCTATATTGTAGAGAAGAAAGAGAAAGGGGCTTTTAATCAAAATGTTGAAATATGAAAGCTTTACAGTAGTGTAATATAAAGCAAGGTGCCACATACTGCTCGGCAGAGCCATGCCTGACCCTACAGCTCTGGCTTGGCTCTTTTTAGAGAAGCTAAAAGACAGTTTACTGATTCCCAAAGCCAACTCTACAAAACTGTCAAATTCCTATGACAGTATCAACTCCACTTAAACATTTAAGGGTATTAAGCAAGGCCAATGAGATGGCTCTTCAGGTGAAGGCACTTGCAATCAAGATGAATGGGTCAAGTCCAAACGCCAACATCCAGAGTCTGATGTGGTGATGTGGGAATGCCTTTCTGTATGCTATGAATATCAGTCTTTAAATAAAGGAGTTGTTTTGGCCCATGACAGGCACCACAGAAAAAGTAGGAGGAGAAGTCAGAGCATAGGTAGGAGAAGTAGGGAGGAGTCAGACAGACCGAGACTGAAGCCCTAAGGAGCAACATGTAAGGAACACAGGTGAGCCACGGGCCATGTGGCAGACAGATTAATGGAAATGGGTTGAGTTAAGATGTAAGAGCAAGCTAGCAATATGCCTAAGCCATAGGCCAAACAGCATGAAGTTAATATAAGCGTCTGAGTTATTTTGGGGACCTGAGTCCCAGCAGGCGGCTAAGGGGTCTGGGACTGACTACAGGTTTGTGGGTCCATATCTCTGACCGCCCGGGACCAAGAAACCTCATTACAACAAGAGTTACTGGGGTATATCCATGGAGTGTTGAGGGATATTTGTACACTGTGTGAAGATTGGTTTAATTAAGGGCTGAATGGCCAATAGCTAAAAAGCAGGTATAGGTCAGACTTCCAGGCAAAGAGAGAGAGAGGGGAATTAGGGGATGAAACTAGTGTGAGAGATGAGAGATATGCCATGACGAAGTAGAACATGGTGGACACACAGAATGGGGGAGAGGTAAAGGCCACATGGTAAAAAAAAAAATAGATTAACAAAATTGTCTGTTGGGCGCCATTTGTAGTAAGAGGTTTCTGGCCCTGACTTTCAGGCCTAGCCTCAAGGTTGGGATCACAGACCCACAGTCCCACAGTCCCATAGAGACACACAGATGCTTACATTAATTTTTGGCTGATCGGCCTAAGGCCCAGGCATATAACTTACTAACTTTCTACCCTTGAACTAACCGATAATTCTTAGCCTGTTCAGCCATGGGACTCTGTACCTTTTCTCAAAGCAGTATAGTTGTCCTCTGCATCTTCTGTCTTATCTGGCAACTCTGGAGTCTCTGTGGCATTTCTGCTCTGTTTTTTCTGCTCCCAGAGTTTTCTTTCTCTGGTAGCCATGCCCACACTTCCTGTCTGCCTTTGGCCAATTAGCACTTTTTATTAAACTCATAGGCGGGACAATTATTTACAATGTAACATCATAAATCCACTACACAAAATCAGATTAATTTAAGTCATATGAGCTAGTAGGATAATCCTAAATTAAGTCCAAGCTTTCAAAATTAGTAATAAGTCTCTGTTCATTATTGGGGAGCTGGCTGGAGAAACAGGGAGAGGCACTACAGTGGAGACATTTAAAAATCTGTTCCCATTTAAAGCAAATACTCAGTAGTCTTTCTGTGTTACTTGTTAGCTACTAAGTATAAGAAAATAATGTAATCTAGGGACTTTAGACTGTTGATTGACAAGTTTACCTTAATGGCTCAACATGTTTCTGATTTTATTTTTTCCATGTATTCATCCCTGAATAAACTCTGAACTATTTATTTTCATTCATCTTCAACTCTTGACACAAACCTGACACTTTCCAAATTCTCTCATCTAAGATGGATCATTCACCTTTGTGACTAACATCTCTACTGTTTAACTTTGATCTACTGTGGGAAGAAAAATTGTTAGAGTAAAAAGGAGGTTGGAACAGAAACTGTTTCCTCTTGTTCAAATTATTTCCTTAAGGTCTTCCTTTCTCATAGGAAAGTAATACAAAAATATGTTTGATCCTGACAGATTTGTAGAAAATATTTGTTTGACTACAGCTACATCATTGATATAAGAGTAACCAAAAGTCAAAACCTAGCTCTGTTGAGACAGAACTTGTGTGTCAGGCTCACAAGTAACTACTCAGCACACCTCCCTTTATGAGGCAGTGGAATAGCTGGACAGAAAGCAAAGATGGAAGTGTGGGATAATACTGTAAATATTTTCCCCTCTATTTGTTTAATAAAACACTGATTGGCCAGAGGATGGGCAGAAAGAAGAGTTTGGGCAACTAGACTAGGAGAATTCTGGGAGAGGAAAGGCAGAGGGGAAGACTCAAGCCAGAAGAAGAGGAAAGGAACGACAATGCTACACTGAAGCAAAGGTACCAGGCCACGTGGCTAAAGATGGATAAGAATTATGGGTCAAAAAGTAAAAGTTCACAATAAGCCTGAGTCATAGGCCAAACAGTTTATAATTAATATAAGCCTTTTTGTGATTGTTTGAGACTAAATGGCTGCAGGACTGGCCAGGCAGGACAGAGAAACTTCTGACTACAATGGAAGAGTTCTTTTTCCGGAATTAAGTACTTTTTGAGTAATTACAGAAAACTGAAAAGTCCTTATTAGGGTTGGTTATTACTTTTAAATGGGGTCTGAATAGGCTTTATGATGGAGTGCAGTTCTCAATTGGTTCTGTGCAAGTTGAAAATCCCTTATGTGAATTTTTCACACTAGGAGAATTTTAGATTTTGGAATATTTGCATATGCTTAATGAAACAACATGAGGATGAAACCCAAGGGGGGGAAATAAGATGTCGTGTTTCATGCACTAGCCATATAGTTTGAATATAATGTTATACAATATTTTTAGTGTGCTTATTATTTGATGGTAACTTGTCCCACTAAATTAGATGTGGAATTTTCCAGTCTGCATTTTCGAGCATTTGAAATTTCGCATTTCCAAATCAGAAATGCTCAACCATCATTTCTACATGTCCTCTATAGAGATGCAGACCTGCAATGCAAAGTCTCAGCCTGATCTCATATCAACTCTCATGCATTTTCTTTAAGCATATTTCTGGAATGCAGTTCTAAACCAGAAGAGGTAGTCACTTTGCTGTCATATCTCAAATCACTCACCCACCTGATATCATAGATAGAAATATTAGGACCATGGTAATACACTGAGCATGTAAGGCCTGCCTGGTCTCCTTTTCATGAGAAAAGAATATATGACTAATAAGGAGCCAGATTATAGTAAAGACACTATCAGTTAGTGCTATAGTTAGAACTATTCCAGTCACGCTATAGGACAAATATTCAACTACATGTGGCTTACAGGATAGGGGGCTATGATCTCCAGACATACTACTTGGTACATGGAGTGGAAAGGTAGAGAATATGAGTCATAGTTATGAAAGGTGGCAAATGGGGGCATGTCACTAGCTTACCAACGTGTGTACTACTGGTTTTGCTGGTGAGTATAAAGAAAGATAGGTAATTCCTCATTTACCTCCTACTTTTTAATAATTAACTCTCACCAGTCATTGTTTAGAGGATGCTCTGAGAGGAATTGATTCTCCAGCACTTCCTACCTGTGGTGGGCAGACCCAGCATACTCTGAAATGGTATGGGTGGGAAAGCTGTAAGAAACTGTGGCCGACTGCAGTGGAGCAAAGTGGATTAGTTAGATACTGCTCTGTATCATCTAGCTAGTTTCATCCCTGAAACTAGAAGGAGAGTTTTATAAAGTCCTGTGTCCAGTTTATCATTCATGCACCTGAATGTGACAGTTATTCCTGTGCAGTAAAATGTATATGTTTGAAACTTTTACTTCCAGCCTTTGTGAAGTAAGAGGGACTAAATTTTCTCTCTAGCCTGAATTGCCTAAAAGCAAACACTGCACAAGTTTGAATCAATGCTTACTAGTGTGTACTCCTTTTTCATGGCTGAACAGTGTTCAATTGAATGAATGTTATAGTATTCATTTATTTACCAGTGTAAGAAAATGACAGTGCTTAGGAATAAAGTTGTTTGGAATGTTGATATATACATATTTGTGAGAACAAATAGCCATTATCTTGGCTATGTACCTAGGAATGAAAGTATGGGCCATACAGTAAGTCTATATTTAACATTAGAAAACCCTGCCAAACATTTATAAAACATCCCTCTTCACATTCTTGTCAGATGGCATAATTACTCCAGATCAATATACAGAAGTCCCTCAGTGTGGGTCCCTTTTGCATTTTTTTCATGACTGATAGCATTGAGTATCCTGTTATTATTTTTTTTTGCAATTATTGGCCAATCATGAATATTTTCTATAAAATGTCTATGTGAATACCTTTAAATTCAACACTTCATTTTCATCCATTCAGCTGTATGTGCTATTTCTGTACTCTACCTTGAAGTCCAATATGAGACATAATAGGCAAGTGTTCTGTCCCTGTTTGCTTGTGCGTTCATCCTCTTGATGGTTCCTTTTAAAGGATTATTTTGACTTTATTTTGTAATAGTCACAATTTAATCTTACTCTCAGGACATTTGCATTTGCTAGACTAATCTAGTATTATTTTAGCATTTTAGAGATCAGGAGCCTATCATTTCTCTGTCTTATTTGAAGCCACAGCCAGTGACAATGTCAGAATGAAAATTCATTTTTATGAGTCTCGGTCTTTTCAGAACCTGAGTGTAGTATCAATTCAGGAGTGATTTTGGAGCTTACTCTTTTGAGTGACATCTAGGAAAGACTTGCTTTGTGTAGTGATACATTCTCTCAAAGATGGAGGGTTTCAAGGCACTACTTATAAATTTGTATTCTGGCTGCAGCTGCTTCTTCCCACCCACGAAGGAAGATGTGGTGAAGAACAGGACAGCAGTCTTAAATTCCTTTAAACTGAACGCTGTTTATTAAACCTGGCAGATGATGGCAGAGCAAGGTCACCTGCCCTCTCCATCTTCCCTGACCTCTCATCCACTTCCCTTTCCTTCTTGGACTTAAAAAAAAAAATCACATTTTAATGTTATCCATAATTCATGAAAAGAAACATAAAATCAAAACATATTACTTCTGGCTTACAAATTCAGGCCCTACTATTAATTATTAACAGCTCCTAAAGGAAGGGAAAAGCAATCCCAAAGGTGAGAGATAAAAAGCCAGTGGACACACGTGTACACACACACACACACACACACACACACACACACACACATAAACACCAAAAGTTAATTGAAATCCTCTGTACAAAATGTTTCCAGTTATACATGTTAAATGGAAATTTATTCCTCTAGTAAAAACCAAAACAACAACAACAATAAAACAGTAGTTTGGTTAAAACTGCAGGCTGATTAGTCACTTCATCATGAAATATCTTCTTGCCACAGATGAAAAAGCTGAAGTTCATGAAGAGGAGGGCTGCTTGGGGTCTGCAGACAGATAGACATAGAGCCAGTCCTGTCTTCTAAGGATTAGGACTTCTCTTCCTAAGTTTGGTTTTAATTGATAGATGATAGCTATACATGCTTACAAGTGCAACTTGATGACTCTTTAAATGTATATGTGTGGAAGGTCTAAGTCAGCCTCTTAAGACCCTTAGTGTACCCAGGGCCTCAAGTATGTATCATTTTGTTGTAAAGAGAATAGTACAAGTTTTTTTTCCCTTCGGTGATTTTGAAATATAGTATAAATTATTATTATTAGCTATAGTCATCAGTGCTACACCATAGGGAGCTGGAGTTTGCCCCACTAACTGATACTGTGAATTCATTGGCCAATCTTTCCCCTTTTTTGGTCCAATCTGTTTCTTAGCCTCTGATCTCTGGCAATGAATGTTCTATTATCAATTTTGTTAAGTCTAGTGTTTTGCAGACAAGTGCTCACCAATGAACTATATCCCTAATCAAAAACCCACCATGTTTGGATTCCATAAGAGATGATGCACTTGTATTAATGTAGTTTTTAGGTTCAAAGCCTGGTCTCTAGCAGTTCCAACAAGCACATCTTAGCTGCCTCTCCCCAATATCCCAAAATAAAGAAACAAGGAATAATGAAAAGTAAAGAATTATTCAGTGCAGACACATTGGTAAGAGGAACAAAGGGCTCCAGTGGCTCATAAGTCCATCTCCAGGTACTGACATGGGCTTGGGTTTAAACAGAAAACAAGAGGTATGCATAACTTAACAGTCTCAGTCAGCGTGTGGTCCCGCTCATCAGTGACCTTTACTGTCTTGGCTCATGTCTGTCCTTCAAGAAAATCCCATATGTTGTAAGAGCTATGTGAAAGTTTTTTCTACAGGACAAGTTGCTCTTCTAGGTGGCACCTGGACTTCAATCTTTCCTTCCTCTAGTGTGATACTCCTGGAGGAATGTTTTAATGCTTTGGCACAATTTTTTAATAGTCTGATAGAGAAGTGTACATTTGTCTATCTTTAAACCTAAGTCTATAAAACTGCTAGAAAAAAACAAACAAAAACATCAGGGGAAGCTCCGTGGTAATGGACTAGAAGTAATTAATGTCTTCGATATGATCCCCAAATGAAAGGCTTTTGAAAAGCCAAAACTAAGAAAAGAAAAAAAAAACCCACAAAACAATAAAAATAAGCAAAGCAACAGCAAACCAAGATTATGTAACCCACAGATTAGGAGAAAATATTTACAAATCACATATCTAAATTGATACCCAAATTATACAAGGAGCTCAAACTACTTGTGAGACTAAGGCAGGAAGGAAGATGAGGAGTTTAATAGCAGCCTGGGCTACAGCACAGAGTTGAGGTAATTCTGGGCTAAAGTAAAAAATGAAAATGAAGTAAAGCTAAAATAAATTAACAAGCAAAAAAAAATCAAAACACATAAAAAATAAAATGACTTGAATGGACATACAGAAGATGACACACAAATGGGGCTGGGGGAGAGGTCACTCAGATCAATGGCTTAGACATTTGTTGCTCTTGCAGAGCCCAGGATTTGATTCCCAGCATTCAGATGCTGTCTCCCAACCATCGGTAACTCCAAGGCTAGAGCTTCCAATGCCCTTTTCTGGCCTCCATGGGCATCAGACATGAAATTAAAAAAAAAAAGAAAACAGGTAGGTTACGTGATCCTTCAGAAATCTCCAACTGGAATGCTAGTACAAGGGAATCGAGACTCTTCTCTGAGCTCAACCAAGGCAAATGTCTTGTGAGAACTGAACTGATACATAGGCAGGGGTTAGTTGGGGAGGGTCAGAGCTAACAAGGAACTTAAACTGTGTAGGAAGATGAATTATTAGCCCAAACTTGCTACAGCCTTCTAAATAATTTTGTCTAGGCCCATGATCTCAGGAAATCAATAAAAACAGAGAGAATCTACTTCAAAGACAATTCTTCTTCTTCTCTCTCTCTCTCTCTCTCTCTCTCTCTCTCTCTCTCTCTCTCTCTCTCTCTCTCTCTCTCACATACACACACACACACACACACACACACACACACACACACACACACACACACGCTAAGGGGCAGGTAGGTCTGAAAAGACCTGCATAGCTGGAAAGACACAAGTAAAACCAAACAGCTTTGAGGAAGGCACTAACAGTTCTATTCTCTGGAACTTTCCAGCTCTGCCAAACTTATGCACTGTATTCTCTTATTTTAAACAAAAGGACTTTTTTTAGTATGCTTTTTTTTTCTTCCTCCTCAGCACTGGAATTCCATCAGAGCTCTAGAGAGGAACATATTCAATGTCAGGATTTGTCATTATTTGAGAAAGGGAAAAAATAGAAATTACAGAGAAACTGATGCCATGGCTCTTTCTGTCAGCAAACAAGTAAAAATCCTCTGGGGGAAACATCTGCCTTCCTCAGTGACCATCTATCTCCAATCCCAGCAACACCAGGCAAATCCACAAGGGTCTTGTCACCCCAGTCTTTCCCCAGGGCTAATAGAAGAGACTGTTCTGTTTAGCTGTACTTCATTTGTACAAGGAATCTCCACAGTGGCCAAGCCTGAAGACAGCACACGCTCATTCTCTCCCTCGCTCTCTTTCCTTGTCTCTCACTCCCTGCCTGCCTCCTTCCCTCTCTCCCTTTTTCCCTTCCTTTACTTCCCATCCAAAGCTTCCCAATGGGATCTTAGCCTTCACAGGCATCAGATGCAGATGTAAGAACTTCCTGACAGCTTGACTATCTAGCTATACTGTAATACCCTCTTCCCTTTTCATTTCACTTTAAAAATCCACCATGAGAGATGGCTCTGCAGTTAGAGGCACTGGCTGTTCTTCCACAGGACATGGATTCAATTTCCAACACCCACAAGACAGTTTACAACAGCTACAATTCCAGTTTGGGGAAACCTATGCCCTCTCCTGGCCTCCACTAACTAGCACCAGGCCTACACAGGGAACATACATTCAGGTAAAATACTCATACACATAAAATTAAAAGCAAAACAAAACAAAAAACAAGCAGCATTAGTTTCTTCTCTTCAGTATTTATATTTTGGTTTTAAAACATATTACACACAAATACACAGATACTGTTCCCTTCTTACAAATATTAAGCAGTTAATACATTGAGAGGCCAATCACAACTAAAAACTAATGACTGACTGTTCTCTAATCTCCATTTGGGACTAAACTGCCCAAATTCTAGTAGGAGGTCTGGCACTGGGGAGTGAGATGTTTAGAGTCTGAGTGAGCCAGGATGCCTATGCTGGGGTTTAGACTCCAGTGAGTCCTACAGTAATTCCAAGATGGATTGGGCCTTCTATTTTTGGATTCACACTGGGAAGCCAATTAAATTAAAAAGCGATTCATTTCACTGTATTTGTCTCCAGGCTGCTCAAATAGAAATGCAAACGACTCCTATTGAGAAAGTTTTCTGCCTCAAAAAGAATGAGACTGAAACACCAAGCTCTGTGTGTGTCTCGGAGTCCAACTTGCCTTGAGGAGAGAAACACGAACTGCCTACTCAGGGCTAATTATTGGTTTCTTTTGCATGTCATCCTACATGGCATCACTGTCACCTTCTCTGGCCTTCACAGTTTGAAATAGTTGTAGAAACTGGGTTCACATTTACACAAATGGACACAACCAAGAGAGAGCAGCTCATTTTCCCCCAGCACAACTCAGAAGAGTGGAGAAATGACAGTCCTTAAACATAACAAATACGGTTTCACTCACCATAGGCTGTAGGGGCCTTATAAGGAAGATAGTTGCCTCTAATCTCAAACTCTACAAAATCGAGATAGTCTATACTTCTAATAATTCAAACTGAAGTATGAGGAATAAGCTATGCTACTCTGACTGGTTTGATTTATGGTGTGTGGACAATGATGACTTGATCTTAGAGACTAAAGCTTCAGTTGACTTAACCAGCTAGGATCCTTTCTGAAGCAGTAGTTGGAATCTATCTGCCTGAGACATTAAGGGACCGAGAATGGGCTGTTAGAAGGCACCGAGGAACAGACTTGAGAACTGACTTCTCATTTCTACTAAGAGTAGAAGTGTCCTTTCTAAACCAGATTGACTGGTTGCTTATCCAAGAAAATAATTTGAAGCAGCTAGATTTCCGGGGGTTTTTCCTGAAAATACTTATGGCCTGTAGGACATGGGGAGATTGTACATTACTAGTCCCTGTACAAAAATGATGTCAATAGCCTATAGTCTATAAAATAACAGCTTACAACCTGCTATTTGTAGATCATTTTGTGTACCTGGCCAGCCCAAATTGAAACTTTCCCATCGCCATTGGCGTATGAAATGTTATGTCACCTCTAATGGCAAGGCCACAGAATCTTAAGGATGGGGAATGGGGAAGATGTGGCTTCTGGCAGCCTCAGTGGCCTTCATTATAGCTTAGGGAGACTTACGGAGCAGGCTGTAATAATCAGAACAAACAATGTACCCATATTTATGAAAGTCTAAAACTATTTCCCAGAAAAGAAGCCATTTGGAGAAAACTGAAAATCACTTGACTTTATCTTCTCTTTCATGAAAAATATCCTCGTCTGAGGCCTGCTAAACTGTTGGTAGAAATTCACATCTATGTAGAAATGATAGGAGGGAAGGCAGAAAAGGAAAGGAAGAGAGAAGCTAGGTTTGTATAGAAAAGCCCAACCTGTAAAGAACAGTATATTTTATTAACCTGCCATGCAAATTTTGAAATATTCTTTATTTTTTTCTTTCTCATAACAGAGTAAATACAAACCCGGTTTCTAATTGTCTATTAGGGAAAAGCTCTGAAACCGATTTTGGGTTTTGGCAAGTGATGAAAATAGCAAGTTGAATCAAGATGACTGAGCATCTTAAAAGAATTCCTCTATATTTCTACTGTCTTCTAAAACTTCCAAAGCCATTACAAGTAGCAAGCTCTTGCCTGAAAGCACAGTCTCCTCATAACACCGAATTTTAAACCATTTATTATAAGCCAACCAAACTATAATCAGGGGTAAAATAAATTACAGTGTGTTCACTTATAGAATGGACTACTAGGTAACAAGGAAAACCGTCAATTCCAACTACATGCAACAGCAAGAAGTAACCTCACAGCATATTGCTTAGCAGGACAATCGAGCCAAAATGGAGGCTCCTTGTATTTGCAGTACACTAGTGCCAGGATCCTTGAAAAAATATCAATCTCTGTAGCTCATAAACTTAAATAAATATAGATTATTACAATCCAAGTCCCAAAAGTCATTGATTCTATGTCTATATCAATCGTACTATAGCTGACTGAGAAGCTGAAGTTAGGATTCTTGGGACAATTTTAATGCACAACCCTGTAATTTCTTCTGGTGTCATTATAACATGGTGTATCAGCACACTATTGTGACTTGGAAAAAAATGCTGCCATACAGACAACAACAACGTTCATTTGTGCTCACACCTCTAGAGCCAACTGAGATAACTTGTGCAACCGTTGCTCTCTCAGGGATTGTTCACTCACCTGATATTATGTAAACTACTGCTGATATAAGTTAGATTAACTGTGAATAAACCCAAACTAGAGCTTCCCTGTGTAATAAATAGAATATTTTTTATTTAAAATATTTTTGTTTAAAATATATTTTTCACATAATAGATTCTGATTACCATTTCCCCTTCCTCTACTATTCCCAGTTGCTCCCCACATCCCATCCCAACCAGTCCTCCCTCTTTCTGTCTCTCATTAGGAAGCAAACAGATGTCTAACTGATGATATCTAATATAACATAGTAACTAATATAATAGAGCAAAACAAAAACTAACTGTTACAATATGGTTTCTTGGCCCCGGGCAGCCAGAGGTCCAGACCCACAGACCTGCAGTCCCACACTGCTAGCTGCCCCCAAAATGACTCAGACACTTATATTAAGTTCATGCTCTTTGGCCTATGTCTTAGGCACATTGCTAGCTTGCTCTTTCATCTTAACTCAACCCATTTCCATTAATCTGTCTGCCACATGGCCTGTGTTGCACCTGTGTTCCTTACATGTTTCTTTTTTGGCAGCTGGCTCAATTTGTCCTGACTTTGTCCTCCTTCTTCTAACTATTCTGATTCCCCACCTACTTCTTCTACAGTGCCTGCAATGGCCAAAAAAGTCCTTTATTTAAAGATTGATACGCGCAGCATACAGAAAGACATTCTTACATCAATGAACATACTGGAATTGTACAAAACAAACAAATACTTAAAAGCCAAAGAAAAAGCACAAGGAAAAAATATAGACAGTGACACACTCATTTGCACACCCAAGAATTCCATAAAAGCACAAAACTAAAAATTGGGGGCCATAATAACATACAAATATCTTCTAGAGTAAAAGTATATATGTATATAATAAAAATAAAAAATAATTTTAAAAGAAAAGGTCTTGTATTAGGAAATGGAGATGCCAAGCACAGGGTCTAATTGTAAGAGTAGTTTGTTTCCCCAGTGATACTTCCTTGGAGAAAAAGAATTTTCATTTGCAAGTGGTTATCTATTGGAGATAGCTCCTGGGCTAGGAGTAGGGGCATGTGTCTACTTCTCCTTTCAGGTCAGGATGCCACCAGGTACAGACCCATGCTAGCCCTGTGCATGCTGCCCCTCTCTTTGAGTTCATAGGAGTATCAGTCATGTTGATTTAGACAACATTGTTTCCTTGATGAACTCCATCCTCTTGTGCTCTTACATTTTTTCACCTCCTTTCCTCAGGGGTCCTTGAACCCTGAGGGGAGAGATTTGATGGAAGCAACCCATTTAGGATTGAGTGTTCCATGTTTTCTCATCTCTGCACATTGTCTGGCTATGGGTCTCTGTATTTGTCCTATCTGCTTCAAAAGGAAGCTTCTTTGATGATGACTGAACAAAGCAGTGATCTATGAATACAATACAGTAGAATGCCATTCAGAGTCATTTTATTACTATCTTATTTTAGTGGAACAGTCATATTTTGTTTTAATTTAGGTATCTGAGCTACCTAGCCTCAGGTTTTTGGTCACCCAAGCAGTGCCATACATGGGTTCAATTTTGTGGAATGGTCTTTAAGTCAAATCAGATCTTGGTTGGTTGTTATACAAACTTTGTGCCATCATTGCAATAATATACCTTGTAGGCAGGACACCTTTGTATATCAAAGATGTTGTGGCTGGGTTGGTATTTACATGTTTTCTTTGATAGTATACTGAATACCTTCCTATACTAAAGACACTAAGATGTAAGGGTGAAGGTTCTATGTAGGCACCAGCTCTACTTCCTCATCTTCAATAAATTGTGTATGTGCTGTCTTTGACAATGGGACCTCATCATCAGTTTGTATAAAGCAACTTACTGGCTTTGCAGCACCCTGGATTACTTGTGGATTTCAAAGGGACCTCCTTGGCTAACAACTCAACTATATGTAACCCAACCTCAATACTAAAAGCTTCATTTGATGACAAAAACAGTCATTATTCTGCAAATTCATTTAGATCCCCTTCATGTATGTGTCTATTTTAGAAAGCTATTTTATTAGGTTTCCATACTATCCCTCAAATGGTACTTAATTTTAGGTGCCTCTCTCCATATTTACCCTCTTAATCCCTTTTCTTCTCCCTGTATTGTAGAACATTAGTTTAAGCTGTATTATACTTGTTTATGCTATGGGATATTTGTTTGATGATACAGAGATGTGTTGTGTTCTTTTATGCTGCATTTGTTTAATTCTGTTAAGCTGTGTTACTTTTTCTGCCTAAAATACATGATTGGTTTAATAAAGAACTAAACTTCCAATAGCTTGACACTGAGGGAAGAAGGAACAGGCAGGGTTACCAGGCAGAGAAAATAAATAGGAAGAGAAATCTAGACTTAAAAGAATAGGAGGGAGGAGCATTAAAAAGGAGAATGAGAAAATGATGCCAGGGGCCAGTTATCAGCCACATGGCCAGCCATGGAGTAAGAAGGGAAACCAAATATATAAAAAAAATAAAGAGAGGTTAAAAAAACTCAGGGGCAAAACACAGGGGAAAAAAATGAGATCATTTAAGTTAAGTCAGAAAATCTGGCTAGAACAAAACAAGCTAAGGCTGGACATTCAAAAGTAAGAATAAGTCTCCATGTACTTATTTGGGAGCTGAGTGGCAGACCACCAAAAAACAAAGAGTAAAACAACTACATTTTGGCATTCCAACATAGGGCCAGAATTTCATAGGACCTGAGAAAGCTAAAAACAAACAAGACTCAAGAAAACCAAACAAGGCTCCTTTAAAAAGTTCTGCCAATAGTAGAACATTTAAACAGCCTTTTTCATGCTAAGTAGAAAAAAAAAGTAAAAATGCCTGTCACAGTGTAGAACACTGGCATTCTAGATCTGGTAGTTGAATATACTTCTTTTTCACCTATCTCCAACAGGGTCTTAAAGCCTTAGACTTGGCTTTCATAGACCTGAGAAGTAGGCAGAGCTAGCCACTACACTACTTAGCAGCTTAAAGGCTTGTGCAGTCCAAAAATACTATAAATAAGCAGGAAAGAGGTCCAGATAGGGAAAAAATATCCTCCCAACAGGTTATAGTATGTTTAAAAATGTAGGTTTAAGAAAGAAAAATATATAGATTGTCTTAGAAAGAGTTTATAAAAATAATATTTAAATATTTAAAGAGAGAGTAAAAGTGATATAAAAAGAGAAAATGGAAAATGCACAAGGAGTCTGGATCCTACCTACTATTGTGTTAATTTTGATAAGCAAATGATAGTGGCTAAGGAACACAGGATTGTGAACAGGACTGTTAGATTAAACCAACCTAGATGTTTTAAGAATATCTTAATTTTAAAAAAGAAGTCAAATATGTATTTGTCAAACAGAAGTCAAAAATTCTTTGGGGAAGAGGATTTGCTTTTGTTTACACAGGAAACAGAAGGCTGTGGATTCCTTCAGGGTTGACATGAATCAGGTTTGATCAGGGGAGAACTTCTGAATCTTGACAGGTAATATATATTAAAAGTTATACCTGGTATTCCCAGGAGTAGAACTTGGTCATGTTTCAATTTTCTTATGGACCCCTAAAGATGTCTTCACCCTCAGACAACAAGAAGCAGTCTGGAGAACATGACACCCTCATTCCCAAAAGGTAAGGTGAACGATTATCGGCTATGTATATTTGTTTTTGTTTAGTGGAATACAGGAATATAGGATAAAAAGACAACTATTAAGCTCAGATATTTGCATTGACATAAATTTGGGTATATTGCTACAAGTTTAAAGTAATTTTTGTTAAGCTGACTGTATGCTTCTACTTTTGTTTGAGGTATTGTGCTTATATGGCAATGTATAGTTAAGACATGAGATTAGTAGTTAATCTATAAAAATCTAACTTGTGGCCACATTAGGTATGTTTTTAAGGTTAAACAGGTATATTTTAGATAACTGATTTTCAAGCACTTCAAAGACCTACAGAATATAACATTTAAGATGTTTAATAACCTAAACTTCATGATAGTGAGACTTGCAGCACTGATCCTGCTTCATAAAAGAATGATTGGAATCAAAGAAGCTCCATGTGAAGTTTACCTTCAAGGAGGCAGAGCTAGCTATTTGAGCAAGATACTGCTCTTGCCCTGACTACTGGCAGTATGGTATACAGACTAGACATGTGACACAGGACAAAGACTGCATATTTTGCCAAGACAAGGCAAGATAGTCCTTCAAATTTCTTGTTTTACAGAAGAGTATGCTAAATATTCTGCAGGACGCAGAGGAAAATGACTGACAAATTTTGACAATAAAAGGAAGAACAGTCCTTAAAATTTCTTACTTCACTGAAAAGTCTGCCAGATATTCTCAGTCTGTAAGCCAAAGACAAACAGTCCAACATTGTAGATAAACTTTTGGTGATTGTCCAGGAAGCCAAATATCTCTGCTGTTAAGTAATATTATGTCTTTCTTGGGTTTTCTGGGGTCCTTGATGGAGTTAAAGACTAAATAGAGTTATAGTGTTCCTTATTTATAATATAAAGTAAATTAGGTCTAAAATTTTGAATCACTAAAATAAGAGACAATGGAGTGTTTTTCTCTGAATTTGCTAAATACAGATAGACTGACTATTGTAAGTGTAACTGTTTGTTGTATATAATTTTACAATGTTAAAGTTAAAATCTTTCATGTTTATTTAGACAAAATGGGGCAATAAATAAATACTCCCAAATAAATACATGGAGACTTATTCTTACATATGATGTCCGCCTTCACTTGTCTTGTTTCTAGCCAGATTTTCTCTTTTTCTATGTTTTGCCTCTGGGCTTTTACCTAACTTTATTCTATACATCTTTCTTTCCTTCTTACTGTGTGGCTAGCTATATGACTGGGTACCCTTGGCCACATTCTCTTCATCTTTTTATGCTCCCTATTTTCTTTCAGGTCTAGATTTATTTTTCTATTTATTTTCTTTGCCTGACAGCCCTGCCTATCCCTTCTTACTGCTTAATTATTGGACATTCAGCAAATTAAATCAATCAGGTATTTTCAACAGGCAACTTAACAGCTTTACAGAGTCAAACAAATGCACATAAAAGGATACAACACATCTTTTCATCATTAAATAAACATTCCATACCATAAATGAATGCAACACATCTTCAACTAGTATTTCACAACACTCAACCCTACATGATTCTCCTGTCCCAACAACCCCCTATCCATTCATGACTATCCTATTTCCTTTAACTAAGGGAGAGTTATCTGTTACCTTTAGTCCTCTGCTCTATATATAGCCTCTGTAGTTCTACAGATTGCACCTTGGTTATCACTGACCTAACAGCTAATATCTATAAATAAGCTATAAGTGAATATATACCTTATAGGTCTTTCTGGATCCAAGTTACCTTACTCAAGAAGAATTTTTTTCTAGCTCTTATCATTTACCTGGGAATTTCATCTTCTTTTAATGGCACAGTAAAAATATATTGTATGAATGCACCACAATTTCTTTATCCATTCTTTGCTTAAGGGACATCTAGGATGTTTCCAATTTCTAGCTATTATGAGAACAGTAATGAACACGGTTGAGTGATGTGGGAATGCCTTTCTGTATGCTGTAAATATCAATCTTTAAACAAAGGAGCTGTTTTGGGCCATGACAGGCACCATAGAAAAAGTAGGAGAAATCAGAACATAGGTAGGATAAGTGGGGCGAAGTCGGCCAGATCCAGCAAGTCGCCCAAGGAGTGACATGTAAGGAACACAGGTGAGCCACGGGCCACGTGGCAGACAGATTAATAGAAATGGGTTGATTTAAGATGTAAAAGCTAGCTAGCAATGTGCCTGAGTCATAGTCCAAACAGCATGAAGTTATTATAAGTGTCTGAATCATTTCTGGGGACCTGATCAGCTGCAGGTGGCTAAGGCGTCTGGGGCTGCAGGTCTGTGGGTCTGGACCTCTGGCCACCCGGGACCAAGAAACCTCATCACAACAGTTGAGTAAAATTGTTTCTGTAGTAGGATGAGGAGTTATTTTGGTATAAGATCCAGGGGTATAGCTAGAGTTTGGAGTAGAAAAATCCTCATCTTCCTGAGGGCCCACTACACTGATTTCTGTAGTGGCTGTACAAGTTTGTTTTCCCACCAGCAATGAATGAGTGCTTCCCTTATAGCACATGCTCAGCAGTATGCCAAACATTTCCTTGTTTTCAGTCATTTGAGTTCAGGCATGAACTAAAATATAGAATTGGATGCAATCTGGCCAACAAATTCAGGGTTTGGAGACAGAAATAGAGGAAGACATTTTATAACTTAAATAGCAAATAAAAGTTATAACAACCTAAAAATGGCTCTCATGACATGAAAATGCAATGTTTGTTCCAGAGCAAGCTGGTCTCAGTTCATAAGAATGGCTGCTTGGTGTTACCGGTCTATCTGAAGAGAGAGAAAAGAGAGAGTATATGAGCAAAGGAATCAGGATCATGAAGAAGAGACCCATAGAGAATGGAGTTTCTCTCCATTTAAGTTGATGCTGGCCATGGGTTTCCTGTAAACTTCCTTCATCACATTAAGATACATTCCTTGTATTCCTAATCTCTTCGGGACTTCTTTCTGGATTGTGTCAAAGGCCTTTTCTATATCTAATATGATGACCTAGCAATTCTTGTCTTTCAGTTTATATATGGTATGTTACATTTATCAATTTGAATATGTTATATCACCCCTTTGAAACCAATTTGAATCGTGGTGAATGATCATTTTATTATGTTCTTGGATTTGGTTTACAACTATATTATTGAGAAGTTATACATCTATGTTCATAAGGGAAATTGGTCTATAATTTCCTTTGTGTCTTTATGTGGCTTGGATGTCAGGGCAACTAGGTCTTGTAAGATGCATTTGAAAAAGTGTCTTCTGTTTCTATATAGTGGAATAATTTGAGGAGCACTGTCATGAACTTTTCTTGAAAGTCTATGCTAAAATCCTGTGCCCAAACCACCTAGCCTTGGGCTAAGGGGTTATAATTCTGTTAAATTGCTTACCCCATCTTGATTTGACTATGATAGGTGGTGTGGACTTATGAAATTATACATTTTTAAAATATTTCCTAATTTGGTGCGAGTAAAGCTTTTAAAAGTATATCTTAATGATTCTCTAGATTTCTTCAGTACCTATTGCTTATTCTTTTTTTCATTTCTAATTTTGTTAATTTGGATATTCTCTCTTTGCCTTTTAGTTTATTTGGCTAAAAATTTGTCACACATAACCAATTCCTTTGTTCCATTGATTCTTTGCATTGTTGTTTTATTTTTGTTGTTTTTATTTTTTCTCTTTTATAGATTTTAGCCCCAAATTTGCTTATTCTTCTACCTATTCCTTTTCTGTGTCATTATATATTTTTTTCCTCTGGAGATTTCAGAAGTGCTGTTAAGTATGAGATCTCTCTAATATTTTTATATTGGCACTTAGTGCTATGAACTTGCCTTTTTGAACTGTCATCATTATGTCCAATGAGTTTGAGTATGCTGTGTATTCAGTTTCACTTAATTTAATTATGGTCTTTTTATTTCTTTCACAATTTTTGTCTTGACCCATTTTTAGTCAGTATTGAGTTGTGCAGTTTCCAGACCTTTGTAAGCTCTCTCTGTTGTTTCTCTTGTTCTTGATAGCTAGCTTTCATCCATGGTGGTCTGATAGGATGCAGGGGTTTCTTCATTTTTCTTGTATCTGTGGAGACTTGTTTTGTGTCCTACTATGTGCTTAGTATTGGAGACAGTTATATGTGGTGATAATTAAGAAAGTATATTCTTTTGTGATAAGGGAAAATAGTCTAATAAACATCTCTTAGGTTCATTGGTTTATAGTGCTAGTTTGCTCCAGAATTTCTCTGTTCAGGTTATGTCTGGATGAAAGGGCTATAGGTAAGAGTAGGGTATTGAAATCTCCCACTACCAGTATATAAGGGTCAATATATGTTTAAGCTATGGTAGAGTTTCTTCTATCAACTTTGATGACCTTGTGTTTGGTACACAGATGATAAGAACTGCAATGTCCCCTTGGAAGACTTTTCCTTTGATGAATATGTAATGTACTTCTCTATCTCTTTTGACTAAATTTTTGCTTCATGTTTATTTTGTCTATATTAAAATGGCTATACCAGTTTGGTTTTTAGTTACATTTGTTTAAAATATTTTTTGCATCCTTTTACCCTGAGGTGTGTTTCCTAGATGAGGCAGAAAGGTGCATCCCATTTTCCTATCTATTCGGTTAGTCTGTATCTTTTTTATTGGGTCAATTGAGACTATTGATATTAAAAAATATAAAAAAGTGTTGATTCCTGTTATTTTGTTGTTGCTATTGTTGTTCATGGTAGTGGTGGTGTGTGTGTGTGTATGTATCTGTGTGTGTTTGTGTGTGTGCATGTGTGTGCATATGTATTTTGTGCACATGTTTCCTCTCCTTTAATTTTCTCGTATGACATTATTTATTCCTTGTGATTTTCTGGGTATGGTTAACCTCTTTAGATTGGTGTTTTCCTTCTAGTACTTTCTGAAATATGGATCTGTAGATATATATTCTTTAAATTTAGTTTTACTATGAAATGCCTTTTATTACAGACTGTACTATTTTCTCCATCTATTCTGGTTGAAATTTTTCTCACTTTAGTATTCTGGGCTGGCATCTGCAATCTCTTCGACTTTGTAGAATACCTGTTCAGGCCCTTTGGTGTTAGAGTAGCCATTGAGATAGCAGGTGTCATTCTAATAGATCTGCTTTTATATGTTACTTGGTCTTTATCCCTTGCAACTTGTATATTCTTTATTTGTTTTATATATTTATTGTTTTGGTTATTATATCCTGAGGAGAATTTCCTTTTGTGGTCCATTCTATCTAGTGTTCTATATTCTTCCTGTATCTTCATAGGCATCTCTTTTTTTAGGTTAAAGAAATTTCTTTCTGTAATTTTGTTGAAAATATTTTCTGTGCCTTTGACCTAGGTTTATTCTTCTTTCTCTATTCCTATTATTCTTTGACTTGGTCTTTTTTTTACAGTGTCCAAGATTTCCTGGATATTCTAACATATGTACATGTGGAAGATTGTGTTGTTTTATTGTAAATAATTATCCCACCCACTGGTTTAATAAAAAGTGCTGATTGGCCAAAGGCAGGCAGGAAGTGTGGGCAGGACTACCAGATTAAGAAAACTCTGAGAACAGGAAGCAAAGAGCAGAATGCCAGAGAGAAGCCGGAAGAAACAGAGGACAACTATGCTGCTCTGAGAAAAGGTACTGAGCCACATGGCTGAACAGGATAGGAATCATGGGTTAGATGAAGGGTAGAGAGTTAGCAAGCTATATGCCTGGGCCTTAAGCCAATCAGCCTAAAACTATTGTAAGCATCTGTGTGTCTCTGCAGGTCTGTGGGTCTGCGGGTCTAAACCTTGAGGCAAGGCCCAGAAGTCAAGGCAAGAAACCTCATAATACACATACATACATATGTGTGTTTACATATATGTGCCATATATATGTTAGACACATAAAAATTGTGTATAAATTAGACTTAAAATTTTCTTTGATTGAGGTATCTATTTTCTTCTATTTTGTCTTCAATGCCTGATACTCTCTGAGTTCTTAAATTTTTCATGTTCCAGATTTTCCTCAGTTTGGGCTTTCTTTGTTGATTCTATGTTCATTTTCAGGTATTGAACTGCTTTATTCATTTACTTCCACCATTCGTTTGTGTTTTTATTCTCTAAGAGATTTATTAACTTCATCTTTAAGAACTTTTATCATACTCATGAAGGATATTTGAGTGGTTTAGATCTTACTTTAGCTATGTTGCAATTCTCAGGTCCAACTGTGTGGTAGATAAGGTTACAGGGCTCTCATGGAGACATATTGTCCTGGCTGTTATTGATTATGTTTTTTCATCTGCATCGAGGCGTTTAGGCTTGGGATGGTTGTAATTCTAGGTGCTGCTCTATAGTCTTGTTTTTTTTAAGTGGCTGTTCTGTTTCTTGGTTTCCATTGCCTTCTCTGGTTCTTAGGAGGGTGTGGTAGCTGTGTATTGACTGGTAACAAATTTTTCTAGATTGCTGCTAGGTATGATTATTGGGAGCTTCAGGTCAAATGTGTCTCTTGGTTTGGGGAGTTGACATTTTGGAATAGGTATGGAATGAGAATGGAAATGGGGTCCACCAGAAAGAGGGAAGCAGAGTTTTCTACCAGATCTGCTTAGTCTGCTGAGAATGGGATAGAGAATCAGGAGAGGCAATAATAGATAGTATATCACATAGCTGGGGATAAGACCTGAGATTAGATTTGGAGGATAAGAGGGAGGGTAGAGTTCTGAAGCTAGACTATCTGCTTTGCTAGCCTACTTCCTTCTCTGGAAGGCATGGATGGTAGGTTTTAAGGGAATGCATTCTGGAGTTGGAGACTGGAATAACAGAATAGATAGAAAGGGAGATTAGAGAAGATCTTCGTAATCTACTGGAGATGGGGCAAGGAAAGAGGGAACCACAATAGGTGGTCTGCTACACAGCTGAGGATGGGACTAAGGAACTGGATTTGAAGGGAAGGAAGGAGAGGTTAAGATATGCAGTTAGCCTACCTGCTTCCCTGCCTAGAGTGTCCTACATGTTCCCTAGGAAATGCCTATTAGTGTTAGGGGCTTTGAATAATGTCTGAATAATTCAATAAGTAGTCAAAGACTTAGTCACAAAAAACACTCAAGCTTCTGCCTTGCTCTCAGCCCTGTAGAGAGATACATTTAGCATGAAATGAATTTCAACATCCGGGGTCAATGTGGCAGAAAACCAAATGATACAGACTTGATATGGGATCATTGTTTAATAAAAGAACTGTCTTGGCCTATGGCAGGCATCTTAGAAGTAGGTGGGGGAAATCAGAGTATAGATAGGAGAATGATGGCAGAGTCAGAGAGAGATGCAATCCAGAGCCCAAGAATCAACATGTAAGGTGTTGCACGAATAATGGAAACTCAGGGCCAGATCTCTGGGTAAGTCGGAGATATTAGGGAGATCTGACCAAAGTCAGATCTTACCCAGGTGTCTTCCAGTTTCCTCAGCCTGGCTTCTCCTGGCTTCTTCCACCCTTCTGTCTTCTATGCCTGCCTTAAATACTCTCTTCACTTAGTTAAGGTGTGGCCCCACCACTGTCTGCCTGGTAGCCTGGAACTCCTTCTGTAAAGTAAGATGACCTGAACTCAGTTTGGATTAAGGGCATAGGTCATCACTCCCAGGATATTTCCTGTGCTGGGATTAAAGGTGTGAGTAACTACTGTCTGATCTTCCTAGACTGACTGTAGATAGATCCCTCTGATATCTCTGAATGTGTTTATTATATTGCAAAATATCCCCACAATACAGGCTTGATATGGGATCATTCTTTAATAAAGGAACTGTCTTGGCCTATGGCAGGCATCTTAGAAGTAGATGGGGAAATCAGAGTATAGATAGGAAAAGATGGCAGAGTCAGAGAGAGATGCAATCCAAAGTCCAAGAATCAACATGTAAGGTAACACAGGTGAGCCACGGGCCAGGTGGCAGGACAAATTATGGAAATGGGTTTAATTAGGTTGAAAGAGTTAGTTAGCAATATGCCTGAGCCATAGGCCAAACAGCATGAAATTAATATAAGCATCTGTGTATTTCTTTGGGACTTTGGGATTGCTGGTCCAGATAAGAAACAGTGGGCAGGTCCAAACTGTGGGGCTAGTCTGGGCCCAAAACCTCTTTCTGCACAGGCTAGAAGTAGATCCTCCAGTATCAGTCAACTGATGAGCTATATCCCTGAGTTAGAACTGTTCAGATAATCTGTTGTTGAATTCCTCAAGCTAGTTGTGAAAGATAGTAAATATATTTCTGTTGTATTGTGTTGGTTGGTTAAGTTTGGCATTTTTGTTGGTTTCTTTTTGATTACTTCCTTCCTTGCTTGCTTTTTAATTTTAAGTTGTTAAGTTTGGGGATAATTTTACATGTGTTAGTAAGTAACTAATAAACCAGATTGTGCATGATATAGGTATCATTATTCAAAAGTCTACCTAGATTTGTTTATAATGTGGTATCAGAGATTTAAGGGGGCAAGTTAAGGCATATACCACTTTTTAAACCTTAGTTTTGGCCAGAACAGTCCAGATAACTGAATCTATATTCATGAGTGTCTTAAGTAAGGTCTCTATTGCTGTGAAGAGACACCATGACCCTGGCAACTTTTGTAAAGGGAAACAATTAATTGGGGCTGGCTTACAGTTTCAAAGAGTTAGTCCATTATCATCATAGTGGGAACCATGACCGCATGAAGGCAGACATGATACTGGAGAAGGAGTTGAGAGTGCTACATCTTGATCTGCAGACAACAGGAAGTGAACTGTCACAATGCATGGCTTTAGTATACGTGAGAGCTCAAAACCCACCCCCACAGTGACTCACTTCCTCCAACAAGGCCACATATATGCCAATAAGACCATAGCTCCTAATAATGCTGCTCCCTATGTGCCAAGCATTCAAACATGAGTCTATAGTGGTCATACCAAACTACTACATTGGTGTAGGATAAGTTAACTCACTCACTATGGGAAGTCAAACTACATGGCAAAATTGGTGGTTGTAAAATTGGTCCATAAATCCATTGACACTGTACTATTTTAAAAGATGGTGTCTATCTTTTACTCTAAACACAGTGATTCAGTTCCAATGACTAAAATATGATACATTTGATGGCGTATGACTACTCATGTTTTGACATAAAAAGGAAAACTTTTTCCTGCCTCCCTATATATTATGACTTCTTTGTATGCTTTGAAAAAAGACAATCACTTGTCACTAGGATAGACATAAAGAGGTCTATGTGAAGAAAAACTTAAGAACCATGTTGGAAATGTGTCCTCTAGCCCCAGATATATAACACCACATATCCCCTTTTGTGTCAAAAATAAAAAAGGTTATAATTAATATAAGAAAAATGACATACAATAGGTATAGTAACTGTATACACTATATAAAATCAATAGTTACATTAGTAATGTCCAGTCCAGGAACAATTGACAAATTCAAAGAAACTATTCCATTATTTATCCTATTTCCAAAGCATTGTAACTAATTCACTTTCTGTCTAACTTGTATTACTAATTGAAAATTATCTTTCTCAAACACTTTACTATCTTAGTGAGTTTCTTTTCTAAAACTTTCACCAGAAAACTATAACTTCAGATCATTGCTTCCTTCCCACATTTTACCTGAACTTCTGAGCTAAACCACTACGGAATATTGCTCATCCACAGAAACTGCAAGAGGTCATTATAGTGTTGTGGTAAGTCCCTAAGTTATAGGATAACTTGTCATACAGAACCTAGAGGTGGAAAGAAGGATGAAAGAGGTGTTTTAGTTTGCTTTGTTTTCAATCCACAGGCTTTGGGTCCTCAGTCTGACTTTTTTAGTTAATAGGAGCCCTTGTAGCTACTCTATGCAGAAAATAAGGTAAGGTGATAAACTGTATATTTAATAACAATCGTCTGGAATATCAGAAGACAAAGTCATTCACAGAGCCAAGCCATGAAGGTCAGGGAGTGGTGACAAGCCTTTAATCCTATCATTTGGGAGGTAGAGATGTATCTGGATCTCTGTGAGTTCAAGGCCAAATAGAGCCAGGTGGTGATGACACACACATTTAATCCCAGAACTGGGGAAGTAATTGAAAATCCAGAAATTGAAATAGCTGTTGGGGAAAGAAAGATAAAGTAGAAGGCAGAAATTCTTCCTTTTGCCTGCTTGTCCAGTCAGTCTGAGGATTCCGGGAGATAGGACTTATCCAGTTCTGCCAGAGGAGTTGGCTGGGTGAGAAATGGCTGTGGCTCTATGGGTGGCTCTGTCCTTTGAAATTTCAGACTATTTCTATTAAATATGCAATGTATCACCACAGAAGGTGGTGTTCAAAAACCTTAAGTTAAGGACACAACATCAACTCCAAGATGTTCCAAGTCTACAACAATGTCCAAAGCACAGGCACTTCTGCTTCAGCCAGAGCCTCAAACCCACTGAACTGAATTAAGATACCTAAGCACATTCTAAAGTTGTTAACCAGACAGTAGAAGCTCCACCAGTAATACCATAGAAAAATGGCACCTTCTCACTCCATTTTCCCAATAGTAGCTTTTGTGAAGCACCCGCTCTTTCATGCTATTCTCAAAAGTCTAACATAGCTGAAATTATTGAAGGGATAGATCTTCCAGAAAGGATGGACAAATGAGTCATGATTATGCGTAATGCTCACCTTTTCCCTCAACACAAGACTGTCATTATATTATTTCAGCATTAGTAGCTATGGAAATCATTTGTATCTTTCTATTACCCAAACCCTAAATTTTGTTTTTGTTTGCTGTTTTAGTTTCAACTTAGGAGTCATTTCCAACAAACTTCTAATGATCACCTAGAGGGCCAGGTGAAGACCGCCTCTGAGCTCGCACTTGATCAGTCTAGATAGAAATTTGAAATCAAGTTATGAAGATGACATACCAAATGATAGAGACTAAAAACAAACAGCCTGAGTGTTCCTGTTTTCTCATTTCCTCTCACAACTAGGTAAATGTGTAGGTTAAAACTGCTTCTGTGGAGTGAACCCTCATTCGCCGCTTCACTGAAACGACATCCAAGCCAGCCATGCTTAGATTTGCATTATCCTAATAGCAGGTAGAACCTAGATATATAAAACAGCCATTCTAACAGCAGTTATAGACTGTTCCCACACAAATTCTGCTCAAAATGCCTTGTTCCCTCAACAATGACCTCAAATATACCCTAGTGTCCTCCGCTTTGTAATGGCTTCTGCTAATCTACCATCAATAAGGGGAACTTAGAGAACATCACTACTAATTGTTGTCAGGCCTGAAGATCCATTCACTAAGAATGACAAAATCCAAACCTCCTGAGGCATGCCCTGGATGCCACAATTGACATCTGTGGACAACATTGGGCATGGAGGAGAGAAAGGAATGGAAATCATGGGACACTTCGAGCTGTGTCCACATAGATAATGGCCCATCCACTTAGCCAGAATGTAAACTACATGTTTCTTGAAATTTCTCAAGAGGGAATTATATTTGTTTAATTTTATTTTAGATGTAACCTAAAATAGGTCTTCTTTATAATCTTATTTTTAATGTACTTTATCTTTAGACACGTGCCTCTTATCTCCTGTCTCTTCTATCATTCCCCTATCAGTCAGTTCAGATCTACATCTCTACTCTTTTCCTTCCTTCCCTCTGTGGTGTGTAAGTTGAGCAGGATTTCATCTCTAGGCTCCACCATCTGCTCAGTGACCTGATACACTCCTTTTCTGAAGCAGACCTAGAATTGCCCCAGTGGAGAAGGAGAGAGGACATTCTCCTGAATCATTTTTGCCTGACTTGAACACTACTGCCACATTATAATGAAGGGAGATCATTCCTTCTAATTCAAGAAAATAGAACAGGCTAGTGATGAGTAAGATTCTAGTGTTTCCCAATTAAGAAAATAACTATGTTCAAAGACAACATTGACATATAGCTAATGTATATATGTATGTATGACCTAATAAACACACACACAAATATAATATACACAGTGTTTACTCCTTGGTGTGAGTCTAGTCTTGTAACTTGTAACAAGAATGGGGATTGTTGCCTTGTCCATGCTCTCCACAAGCCATCACAGATAGACATCATTTACCTATTTTATTCACTTATTTTTATTTATCTAACAGTTATATTTTCATCAACATTTGAAATGTTATCACCTTAGAAAATTATTTTTTAGGAAATAAAAGCACTGGGAGCTAGGAAATGAAAACTTGTGATCATAAATTTGAGAATATTAAAGAGCTAGATTCAATCAGATGTCTTTGACATACATCCACTGA
The DNA here is from genome assembly GCA_033318265.1 of Phyllotis vaccarum. NCBI lineage: Eukaryota > Metazoa > Chordata > Mammalia > Rodentia > Cricetidae > Phyllotis > Phyllotis vaccarum. The sequence goes on along the minus strand of JARWLC010000001.1, from coordinate 166,285,158 downwards.
CTTTACTGCTCTGTAGAAAGCCTCGTAACTTTTCATGCTGGAGTTAGCTCTAAGCCAGTACCTGTGACTGCTAATTGTACACAACATTAATAGAGACTGTGGATGTCATTGGCTTCCCAACCTGCAGTTCCTTTTCATAATCTCTGGTTTACCAGCTGGGACTCTGATGGGGCGTTTTACAGCACAGCCTTTGCTACTCTCATGAAACATTATAATCACATAAAATGTTATGTTGAACCATTGATTGTAAGTAGTGAGGAGCCTACTTGTGGCATCTGTGCCTTAATCACCTCTTTTCATCACTTCACTGCCCATTTAGGAGTCCTTAGAAGTCTTCCCTCCACATGAATAGGGGTGTGGAGTTTAATCAGCCACACCTGGTGAAGACACCCTCATTTGCAATTCCAGTTTAACAACTCACCAAGGTAGCATTGGGAATTTCTCTCCACTTCCCTCTCCTCATATTTATTCAACAAGGAGCTAACATTTTTTTGGTCTTATTTCACCCATCTCTATATGGGACTTGCTGGACACACAACCTGCTACAGACGCTGAAAACACCTTCCCTATAGAGCAATGCAACCTTAAATCAGAGGCATATATACTTGTCACCTTCATCTGCTGAGTTCTACCAAGGAGTACCTGGATGCCAGGGAAACTGCCCTACATTTCAACGTTGAAGAGGATATAGCTGGACCAAAATGTGAAATCACAGACCTAGGTCTTTTTCCTACCTAGTCTTGTAGTAGCCTCCCTAGCTTTCCATGCTGCTTGTGATTTAGTGGGTAGCTGAACCTATTACAGTGTTCAGAAGCTGAAGTAGACAACTACCAGGTTCTACCCAGTTTCCTGGTGAGCAGAGTACACAGCACTAGGACCAGCTGATCAATTTGTGTGGCAGTGGTGAACAAAGCCTGCTTTGAATTAGCACCAGCTTCTGCAGAAAATATAAAGGCAATGAGCCAATGCAGCTGAGGTCACAGACTACCTCTACTAATCTCTGCCATGTATCAGCAGGGCTTCCATTGTGTTCTTTAAAAGTTTTCTCTCAAAGTCAACAAGATGGAAGTCCATCAGATATTCTGACATCAGGCTAGCGCTACCTCCACACTGTGGGTCTAACTACACACCACAGATAGTCTCTATTGTAATAGGATACTCCTAATTCATCATAACTCAACTTGTCTCTGTGTAAATGTTTCTGATTTTAGTAAATACATAAACACAGAAGTCATCCAACAAGGGGAAGAGGGAAAGAATGCCTCCCTCTACACACTAGTGTTTCTTCAGACCCTCAAGTTCTCCACTGCCATGTGGTGCCTTAGTCAGCAAATACATTGGGCATTCCAATCACCTAGAGCCCTTTGGAATACAATGCCAAAACCTAATTGATTCAATCTAGTCACTTTTAAAAATAGATATGAAAGTAGGAAGGAGTTGTTACAAGAAGAAAATTAAAACAAATGGGCAGGGATAAGTGAGGGAAACTGGGGGGGAAATTATGATCAAAATAAATTATATACATGTACAAAACTATCCAAATAAACTCTAGAAATCAAAAGTTACAGTGCTCTGCTTTGACACGAATCAATTATATCTCCATGGTTAGGAAGGAAGCCAAGAAGGAAGGTTTGGGGTTTTTACAAAAATTCCCATAAGGCAGTGTAAGCTAATTATTGGCAAAATAGTTATGAACATAGTCTTTTTGATCAGACCTGAATTGGAATCCCAGCTCCACCTCTTGTGTGACTTTAGAATGTGGTTATATACTTTATATTTAATAAAATCAGCCTTGAATATCAGAGAATAAATCCACCCATAGTCAAGACAGGAGGGTCAGAGAGTGGTAACTCACCTTTAATCCCAGAACAGGAAAGACCAAGCTGTGATGTATGCCTTTAATCCCATAACTCTAGAGGCAGATTTTTCTGTATTTCTGTGAGTTCAAGACCTAACTACCAAACAGTAGTAGTTCATACCCTTAATCTTAACTCTACAATTATGATACAGAGTTAAAGCCAGAAGTGAAACAACTGGGCAAAGAAGATATTTAAGGCAGACATAGGTAGATATTGCAGTGCTCTGTAGAAGCAACAAGCCAGGTTGAGGAGAAATTGGTTGGGTGAGAATTGACTGTGGTCTGTTTCCTCCCTCTAATACACAGAGTGATTTTATTAAATATAAGGTATATCACCACATAGGACAAGCTACATATGTTCTATGCCTCAGCGTTCTCATTTGAAAACTATAGTATGAGCAAAACATAATAATGTATTCCTCTCACAGCTTTTTCTAAGATTCAAGTGTCCACATCAGCTCCTGGCACCTGATAAGGGCTACCAAAGTTTATTCCTTCCTTAGTCTCTGCTCCTGTGGGTCTTTCTTTCCAAACTTTACTGTCCCTGTCATAAACAGTAAGAAATTTGTATGTTCTGCTTACACTCCACTTTGCCATCCCATTTAGTCCCACGTGTTTAGACATATGAACTGCAATCATTTTTGGTTGTCTTCTCCTAGGTAAGACATGTGAGAACAAGATCTGCCTTCCTCTAGATCAGCAGCCAGGAATGGAAGAATGTAAAGATGTGAAAGAGGGGGCTCACTTTCATTCCTGGGCAACATTTAGTGGTGCATTAAGGGAGAGAGGCTCAAGCTTCTGGACACAGACTCTTTCTTTCTTGAGCTCCCCAAGTTCATGGCACACGGAACAGTCATAGTGTTTGTTGTGGGTGCAACATCGTGGCTGGGAAGAAGTGTATGTGTTTTGGCATCCTCAATTAAACATTGAGCAATATGAACCTTACATGTAAACAAGAGAGGCAGCCTCTCCCTAAAAATCTAGACCTGTTTAGATTCCATACAAGATAATTGCCTTATTTCTGTTCGCTCATTTCATTTCAATAAATAGTTCATATCTATCATATTTAGTTTAAAACTCAATTAGCTCTTTAACTTCTCCAAATTCTAACTCACCTCATGTCAAGGTCCTAGTATGGATATAAAAAAGTAATCCTCAGAATTGTTAAGCTGATGAAATACAGAAAGATCATTATCAAATATAGGGAGGAGAGTCATAGCCTACATTGGATAGTAAGGTGGAGGTCAGCAGTGATTTGAGGGGAAGTAGGCCAGGCTCTGTGTATTTCAATAGGATTTGGATTTTACTTTCTGTTGATCATCCTTATACCATCAAAGATGAGTGTTCTAATCTATGAGAGACAATATACCTTATGCTGGGATCTGAAGTTATTCTGAGTGTGATTTGGATTGTACTGTCACCTCCACTTCCAAAGGATCTGCCATGGATTCCAGCAGATGAGAGCTATCCTTTATCAACATTTCAGGTTACATATAAGAAAAGTACCAGGCTGGTGATGACTGCACACTCAAATATATTCTGAGAAAATGCCATGATGGCTGAGAATTTTGGAAAGTGTCACAGTGGAAATTTTCTGACATCTGACTGTAGAAGATGACAGCCAAGCAAGGCCATTCTTGTTTCATTATTGTCCACTGTGGGTCTGGAGAGCTCATCCTAAAAAGCTTGGAAGAAATGTGACTTGATTTAAAAACTAACCTGTGCTCAGAGGACAGCCTTGTTCTTGCTGTACATTTTGCTCTGCTTACACTTTGGAGTCTTTCCCTGCATTTCCAGAATGTCTGTGCTCTGCCTACCAGACGGACCTGACTGCTTTGCCCTTTTCCCTTCCTTGACAGGGTGGCTCAACAGCTCCAGTTCAGACTCAGACATCTAGTAGATTAGTGCTTCTCAATCTTTAATATACACACAGATCACCCAGAATGCTCTAGTTTGGAGGTTCAGATGCAGTCACACAGAGAATCCAGGACATATGAATAGCAAATGCCTGAATAGCAAATCTCTAGCACATCTCTATTTCTTCTCTCCAAACCCATCAAAATGGAAGCATTGAAAAATGCTTGGCACATTGGGCAAAAATAACCGCAATGATTCAAATGAGAGGAGCAGCATGCTGTTTTTCTATTCTCAAGGTCATTTGCCATTTTACAAAACTAAGGATGCTTCGCGATTGGAAATCTAGTGTTTTCGTATCTAGAATTCTGGGCTGGAAGCAGTTTCAGTTGGGTCCAGGGAGATGGATATTTTCCTCAAATAACATGACATCCTTTCCATTGTTCAGTTACTAGGGGCCACCCTGGCCTTGAGAAGTGCCCAAGCATGCAGCCAAGTTTATAGACATACAGCTCTGTGACTGAGGCAAAAGGGGGGGGGGGTAAAACATATTCAAGGATTTGGATATGTACTGTTGGTTCTGTATTAGAGCCATAGAGCAAGAAACTATACTTAATCAGCCCTTTTGAGGCTCAACTGACCACAACCTGTCTTATGTTACAGACACCAGCTGTTGCAAAGGCCTCCTACCCTAGACTTTATTGCTCCCTGTGAAATTCCCTTCCCCTCCCCAAACTGTATTTTTCTCTCTTGTTGTTCTTAAGGATCTTTTTATTTATAGCTAGGAACAAATAATTACCTTCAGCTGTGTTTCTCAATTGCCTGCACTTAAGGCAGTACTTCCTCCTTCCCAAGGACCAGGCTGTTTCCTCATCCCAGGACCTCCTGGCCTAGTTCAGTTGTAAGAAGACTTAGGTTGTCAGTCAATGAACATAGAAGCCCTCTGTAAGGTTTTTAAAATCATCAGGTTGATTTCTTTATTGGATCACACTACCACCTGAGTGGACCAAAGAAACAAAAGTCTGCCTCTGGATTCCTTCTTGTAGTGAGTGATGACAGAGGCTCCAGAAGGATTAACACCATAGGGTACCCAGGGGCTAGAGCTAGAAATACACTCATATTGGAATCCAGGTCTGAAAGTTTCTTTGCCTCTCAGTTTCCTTTTGAGTCCAGTGTGAATGAGAATGATGCCAACCCCACTGGTAGAAAAATTAAATAAATACAGGCAAAGGATTTACTTGCATGTTAAAGCTGAGAGGATATTCAAAGACTGGGAGCAATTACTGGGAAACTGTGAATAAATCAGAACTATAGAATTAAAAGGGGGATTTCTTAAGGGTCACCTAGACCAGAGAAAGGATCACTGCCAAGCTCAGGGATCCTGAGAATTGGTGGAAAGATCAGATTTTTCAGCTCTTCCCCCAAAATGGTAGGATGAAGCAGATCACAGGTACAGCTATGATTCTCCATCTTTAATAATCTCTCTAGGCAGTATTCTGGCCACAAACCTCTTTTTCTGATATTGCAATCCCTTTTAGCCCTTTCATTCTGTGATGTCACTACTGGGAAGCACTAGCGGGCAACTCTAAAGATGAGGAAGAAAGGGAAGGAATGTTACTTCATCCTCACCAGCTTGTGAGACCACTGGCAGTTGTTCCTGGTGTGTATCTGTTGTTTGTTTGGTTTAAGATGATGAAACTGAACATAAAGGCCACATAGATACTATCACACAGCCAAGTCCAACGGCTCTCATCTGAGGCCATGATCAGAAACGTGAGGTAGTGTATCAGAGATGTAGCTAGGAGCCCCTACCCCATGCTACTTTTCACTGCTGGTTAATTCTACAAAGTTAAAATAGTTATTTATATTTATGCTGAAGTGCAGTCTGTACTATATGGACAAAGTCACTGGCATTAGTGAAGTCTTCTAAAGTTTGATCAGAGTAATGATTTACTTTCATCTAAGACTGCATAAGATGTGGGTCTTTGAGCAAGTTTCTGACTCCACTGTGCTTCTATTTTCTTGACCTGTAATGAAAGCCAGAATTATCCTTCATCTGGAGAAAGCATGTTAGTGCTTGTACAGAGTGACACGGCAGCTTTAGCTCCGGTTACACGATCTCCATAAAGTCCTTTGTAACTATAGGTCTTAACAAGCAGACAAGACCACACAATGATATCACACAGCACAACCAATAATTTCTTTGTTTTTTCAAAAGTATCGTTTTTAAAGTCTAGGGTGATGATCTAGAGGTGATGAGTGAAAAGGATATCAGTGGTACCTATGCAAATATTCATGAAAGATGCCTCCAAGTTCCTTTGTTTTCTTGCCAAGATGATTTTATTTTGATGATTTTAAGCTATAAACATAGAGTCACGCAAGTTTCTGAATCCATCCTTGCACATCTCAGCCATTGTGCTCCTAAAACTCCAGAAGATGGGAAGATAAGAATTACCTCACCATGACTGGCAGGTAGCTTTTTATTCTTTGTCAAAAGTCACCTTCAAGGACTGGAGTACAGGTCCGTGGTAGCATGCCTGTTTCATAAGTCATCCCCAGCACATGCTTAGCCACATCACTGCAAATAAGAGAAATATTTTCAAAAGTAAAGAACTAATTTACACAGTAGGACTAGGGAATAGAAAGTTAAGTATATACTTCCTGCTTTAGCTTGAGTGACAAGAGAAAGGTTTACTTTCTCGATTCACTATATCTTTATTCTTGGAAGAGTGACATTTCACCCCTCCATATCAAGAGTGTTTACTTAGTTCTTGGACTTCAGGTTCCCTGTGTGACTTACTTTGGCCAATTGGATTCAGTGGAACTGATGCAATGGCAGTGTTGGGTGTAGGCCTGAGAGGCTTACATTATCCTTGGAACTTTGCCCTGACCTCATGAATAAGCCCAGGTCTTGTGCTACAAGGTGGAGCACACACTTTACGACAAGCCATAGAGGCCATCCAAGGGCAACAAGCCTCTGTACAGTTTACCAGATGATTATAGACTCAAGGTCTGGATCCAAACAGTGGAACCAGGTAGCTAGTCCATAGACTCAAGTTAACTGCTTTCTCTCTATGAGGTTGGGGGCTGTTTGTATCAGAACAGGAACTCAATGATATATCTACACAGTTGGTAAGAATAAAACAGCAATAACATAAAAAGTAATTAAAAACCAGGTATGTTAAACATACTTGTGGTCCCTTCACTAAAGAGGCCCTGGCAAAAAAAAAAATGGTACATTTAGGACAAATCTGGGTGGCACAGAGAGACCCTGTGTCAGAAAAATTTAGACACTGAAAAAGGTAACATTTAGGTATTTATTATTATTTTCCAAAGTTTCATGTGGGCTCACCAAATATTAAGCATTTCTCAAACACTAACATTACTCTTAATATAATAATCTCAATTTTTACAACTCTACTATATATAATATATGCTTACATGATCAAATACATGGTGAATAAACAGTTGTTGAAGGAATGGACAAGGAAAAAGGTAGCATGGTAGTCAGTGGCTGATAGGAAATATGAGTTTAGATTAGATTGGATTGATCATTCCAAGTGAGAGAGGCCATCTAAACAGCCATCCCCTGGTCAGACCCCATACTCCCTATGGCAGGAATCAAATAATGACAATGACTAACAGTGGCCAAGCACTCACTAGATATCATGCTCTTCAGGGATATTAACATATCTCAGTAGATGAACCAATTTTTATAAGCCAATGAAAAAGAAATAATTTATATACCCAAAAGCCAAAGCCCTCCCCAGGAAATTGACCACAGAATCACAGGTCAGAATTTGAATTACATTTAATTACACACATGTCTTAGGGAAAGGAAGAAGGGACAACAGAAAAAGAAACTGGGCTTTCCTAAGCACAACACCAATATCTTTTTTTCTTTTCACATCTTTTACCACCTTGTTAAACATTGTTCTGATATATTTGTTCCTATTGTATGTGTTTGCGTGCTTCATCTGGATATATGTATACACCATGTGCATGCCTAGTGCCTATGGAGCTCAGAATAGACTGTTGGATCCCTTAGAACTGGAGTTATGGATAATTTTGAGCCAGCAGGTAGGTGCTATGATCTGAACCTGAGTCTCTGCAAGAGCATCAAATGCTTCTAACCACTGAGCTCTCTCCCCAGCCCCTCCTTTAACATCTCCATAGACTGTTCCAGGCTGTTATACTATAAGTTCCTGGTTTTATGAGGCTATTTTATTCCCCAAAGGATACCTACAGTCTTTTGCTACCTATTTCTTTGGTATCATTGCACCTTTTGAGAAGCCAAGTTGAAATTCTCATGGAGACTTAGTGGATGTCCATTGTCTGTGGGCTCTTGAAAATCTCTATCATTCTCTACAAAGGCTTCCCCTAAGTCTACTGTCAGTATCACATTTCTGAATTAAGACATGATCTCTACAAAGCTTAATGTTAATTAAATCACATTAACTTAAGTTAGGAGACAGCAGGTAACTTGAGGAAATAATGGGTGTGATTTAATAGAGTACAGGTGGTGTGGGAGAAATTGGCAGACTGAGTACACGTCCTCTTTAAATATGGGTGCTGGTGCTGACTACTACACAACTGGTACCATAGCTGTGACAGATGTTTTTATTTTATCAAAGAAGACAAACACCTAGATACTTGTGGGCAAGGAAAGAAACTGTTGGGCAACCTAGAACTGCATTACAGGAAGCAGGTTTAGAGTCCTGAGTCCTGTGTCATTTTCTTAGTGTGGAATTACAAGAAGGGAGGCCCCCTACCTTAGGGACATTCTCATCACTGGGAATCTGGTCTGGTTGCAGGATCTGACTCACAAGGAGTATGACCCAGGTATCTGGATTATCAAGCCCTTCAGGTGACTCTTATCCATACCAAGATAAGACTAACCCAGAAGCAAAAAGGAGTAGATGTACAAAGTCCAAACTGTGAGGATCTGGAATGTGGCTGTGGCTAAAGAACAGAAAAAAAAAAATCTAGTTCTCAGAGTTAGGAAGAGAAATGGTAAAGGTACAGACTTCAGCCCTCAACAAGGGGAGCAATGGGGAACAGTGGTGGGTAAGTTAAAAATAAAACAAACAAAAATGGTCCCGATACAGTACAGGAAAGCCTTCGAGAGCAATGCACACGGGCCTGGTCTCTGAAATGCTCTGAGGGCCCTGCTCATTGTCTTTGCTCCTATTTTAAAGCCAAGAAACCAGATTCGCCCTCTGTGGTCTTCTCCTATCCCAGTTCTCTAGAGAGTGGCACTGTGTCCCTGTATATGCAGAACACTTGTCAGCACTAAATCTGTTCAGAAGCATATCCCCAACTTGTCGCCATTCACAGATAATTAGTCAAAGACATCCATCTGCCTGAAGGCTTGCTACACTTTTCATATTAAACGTTTATGCAAATACGGTGATTTGAGAAGAAAGGATGTCAAGTAATGGAGTAGGTACCTAACTAAAGTGAGCATAGGATGCATCTTTAACAGGCAGTCTCTAAAATCTCCAGAAAGATCACATTGAACCAAGTCTTGGTATGTGGGCTCCCAGAAACTTAAAAATAACTTTAATTAAAGTCATGAGCTATATCATACATACAGTGTGTGTGTGTGTGTGTGTGTGTGTGTGTGTGTGTGTGTGTGTGTGAGTGTGTGTATCTGAGTCTGTGTGTGTGTGTGTGTGTGTGTGTGTGTATGCCCTACTGTTGTGTCAATTACATAAGAAACTGCCCAGAAAGCCAGACCTTCAAAGAACAGTCCAATTAATTTAATCATTCTTTCTTCTTCTATTCCTTCTCAGTTTTTGCTTATTGAAATGTAATTTCATTTTTTTCCTATTTTATGATATTTACTGCCTTCTTTAGATAGAAGCTGAGTTATCTTCCAAGAACAAATCCCATTGAAGCAGAGAGCTCAAGGACATAGAGCAGAAGATTAAAGCTTAGAAGCAGCTCGAAATACTGATTATAATTTGAAAGAAGGGTCGATTGTCCGATATGAATTCAGTAATAACTGAAAAGGCATTATTCTTTCTGGTTCTGTCCAAGTAGAACTATGTGGAATCACATGAAGATGATTGCCATGGCAAGAGAAAATAAAATAAAAATTAAAGGAGGCCAATCCTTAGCCCAGTGATAAACCTGCATTAAGACTGCCTGGAGATTCTTTTAGTCTAAAATTAGACCTAGGATTCATATAACCTCCCTTCTACTGTATGATAACTACCGCTGTATACAGACCATCCAGCACACAATGACAGCAGCCATTTCTAACCCTAGGCTTCCACTGTATGTCTGTTGTGATGTGTAGGTGCTATCCTGTGACTGGCTAATGTCTAACCAGTCTAGGATGACTTCTCTTTCTGTGGACCAGTTACCTACCTAGACTCTAAATTTAAGAGTTCCCTGTTAAACTGTGATTGGCACTGTCTGCACCTCGCACCCCTTAACATCCCTTCTCTTGTCTGCTAATTTAGTGGTATTTGCTGCTCTGGTGGTCCCTGTGGCCAATGCTGAACCTGTCCGGTATTTAGAGGTAGAAGTGTCTTACCTCTAGGCAAGGTTATGAAAACCTATGTCTCTTACTTTGGTGGGGATAGTTTTTGGTGGATAATGAACGTCCCAGAAACAACAATAGGTCAGGCTAAAGCTAGAGATTTTCTCAAATTGGCCTTTTGGTTAACCTGAAGCCTTCAACACTCTGTCTTCCCTACTCTTTCTGAGAGCTTGTTTCAGAGAGCCCATGTGCTTAAAGGAATTCATTTTAGAGCCTGATTTCAGTCAATCTAAACTAAGGAAGACTGTCTATCCCAGATGTTTCCAAGTAGCAAAGTGCAGATTTGATAACCTGTGATAAATGTATACAAGGTTTTTTTTTTTTCTTTTTCCTTTTTTATTTTTATGAATAAAATCTCATGCAATACTGGGCATGGAACACACATCAAAAATTCTAGCTCTTAGCAGGCAGCAGGGCCTGGGTGCTGTAGCAAGACCCTGTCTCAAAAACAAAACAAAAAACTAGAAACATTAACAACAGCAACACAAAACAACAAAGTCATACAGAGAAGGACTTCCAAACCCAAAAGGTTTGCCTTAAGAACAAACAACAACCTCACATGGTTGTGTATGTGAAAAGACAAATACACATAGATGTGAAGTCACTCATCAGCGGTTACACAGCCAAGGAGGCCACATCAGATCCAAGAATCCTTCCATTAGACTTCCATTCAGGTCAACCACTGAAAGCAACTGAGCTCCCTTATGCATCCACCCAGTCAGGAAAGCTGTGGTTCTATCTGATTCCCAGTGATCACTCACTGCCTCTTCTCCCGCGCCCCCCCCCACTTTTGCTCCTCCCTCTCTCACACCCTCTTTTGTCTGTAGCCCTTCTTCCTCCTTCCCTCCCTACCCTCCTGACCTTCCACCATCTTCTGCCCTTCTCCTTCCTCCTTCCTTTTCTACTATTTATTGTGATTTCATGAGTATCACTGACAATCCCCTCCCCGCCCTGAATCTTTTCCCCTCATACTCATTTCTGTTTATTTCACAAATAAAGACTTGTGAACTAGCAATTTGGCAAAATACACAAATTTGAACTGACAGTGGGGAGTTGGCTGCTTGAAGGTGTTTCCACCAGCAGGAACGCCATCCTGGATCATGGCCTGTGAAACAGGAAGCAGAAACAGTAGCACTTTCCTAGCAGAGGAATTTTACTGGCGATGCTGCTCACAGATCTGCAAGGCTGATTTAACGGATGGGAGATCAATGTGAAAACACTGTCAAATTCCCGAGGCTGGGAGGATATTTAGACTATTCCACTCATGGATATCATACTTATGAAAGGAAAAGGAAGTGGTGAGAATATAAATTAGAAAAGTTTTAAGAAAAAGTCCATCCTTTCCAAATCCAATCTCTTATGAACCTGCTTTCAAAAGTTGAACACTACTATAAAGACTCCTCCCACCACCACTATTTTGAGTAATTTCTTCTGGTATTTCAAGAGCCTTTTGCCAAAGATGCAGCTTTTAGGCAATTGACAGGGCTCATGGAGGTCTTTCCAAACATTTCTGCTCCTTTGCTGGCTCCCTACCTGAGGACAGTCAAGAAGTCCAACAAAACACCAGTTGGGAGCTGGTGGAAGGAGAAGAAGTTAAATCTATTTTTCTCTTGATAAGGAAACGGAGACCTAAGAACATATATCCTATACTGAGAATACAAGAAACAAATCCAAATCCCAAGATGGAGGTTGGGTTGTCTTAAAAGTTTGTTCGTTTTCCTCAGGCCAATTACTTAAGCCTTTGACATTCAAAACTACTGAAGATAAATAAGAATACCCACAACTGCGCATGTCTCCCTACATCCACACTCTGTGGTAAACCCCACTGTGTGTAGCATCCAAAGTCGGTCTCCATTTCTTGGCGCTATCCTCTTAGCCAGTCTTTTAACTTATTTTGAACAAAGCTTGGAGCAGAAGTGACACTGCCTATCCCTAAAGCTGGCCTAGAAGGCTTGTATAGGAAAGAGATAACTTTGTTAAAAACTGCTCAGTCATCCTGGTTGGGCTGGCCTTTCAGAGGTATGCTAAACATTCTGGGAGGATAGCCATGCTGCTGTCACCGGATGCTAGCCACTCCCAGTTGACCAGGATCTGCCCACAAATGCACAGATTTAGTGCAGAAAAGCCAAGTTGTCTAGCTACACCCATCCTAAATTTGTTAGCCACACTATCATGGGCTAAGAAGATCACTATTATTTCAATCCCATGCCATGGGGTGGTTTGTTATGGAGCCAAATTTAGCTAACAAGAAACTTTGTTTCTTCATCTATTTGAAAAAAGGGATGAAAAGGGTTTCTGATTTTAAGGACTATTTAAAAGAACCACACTCACAGAAGGTTAAAAATCTTCTGAATTTCTACTGGGTAGCCACTAGCAGCATGCAGCTCCTGGGATGTAAACTTAATTATTAAAATGAAGTAATGTCAGAGTTGCATTCCTGGGCTTGGGAAAAGGATTCAGTAAATAAAGTGCTGGTTGTGCAAGCAAAAGATCCTGAGTTTGGATCCTAACAATTATGCAAAAAGTTGGTTGCAAGGATGCATGTCTGTAACCCCTGTCTGGGGAAGGCAGAAACAGGTAGATATCCAGAGTATAAAGCCAGGTAGCCTAGCTGAGCCAATAAGCTCAAGATTCAGTGAGAAATTCAGTTCTAAAAACTACGCTGAATAGAAATGGAAGAAAACACCTAAATCTGATCTTTAGCATCCACCCACTTGTATTCACACATGGACACATTCATACAAACATGCATCATACACATACATAAATACACACGCACACATACACACACAGGAAAACTGTGAACTTCAGCATACTAGTGATGATTCAAGTTTACACCTGTCACTCATGGCCACTGGCAACTGCTCAGACTAAAATGGGTTCAAAGGCAATTGGTCCTACCAGCAGAAACCAATGTCCTAGAACCACTATCAGAACCAGCCTCAGAGACTGCAGCTCAAACCCACAGTTTACTGCCTCATGATTGTTCCTCTTCTGAACCTTGCACATCTATACCAAATCCTCTACTTTGCCTAAAATAACTAAATCACTTAGGAGTATTTGGACTGGCTGTAAACACTATCAGACTGCAGGGAGAGAGTAGAAGTGTAGCTTTTAATGAGTTGAGAAAGTCTCCTTTGTGCTGAGGGTTCCCCTCCTTCAGGGGTTGCCCTACATTTTATTTTAAGCATTTTTATGTTGATAAGGTTGATAGCTAACTTTATTTGAATTTTATTTCAACTCTCTAGAAGGACCTATAGATTTTTTTTTTTAAGTATGTAGGCTGCTTCTTTCCAATTCTCTTTCCACTTTGTTCCTCTCTCCTGCTCCAATGTGCCCTTTGACTTCAAAGAACTGGAAAAGACTCAGAGGGAAATGGGGATCTGACCTAATTAAGCATATCGATTGAAATTTTCTCTTAGCTGATGAAATATTCCCCTTTCTTCCCCAGCCTCATTCTGATTTCCTAAAACGGGGGACCAAGAATACTATCCTCTTACTGTACCATAACTACTTACAGTCCTTGGAATGAGCATTGGACAAGCAGACAGCAGGCAGGGGACAGCCTGTGAGACAGTAGAGGGGGACTGCAGTTCTCAGATCCCAGCCCTTCCACCTTCACCACCTGTTCTAATGACTAAGCCTTCCTGCGGCTGTGTCTCGGAATTTGTATTTATTGCATGACAACTTTCAATGTCAATAAAAGTTTGATGACTGGAGACAAGGGAGGCATCAGAAACAGTACCTTCACAGGATGAACAAGCCTTCTACTAAATGAGAGTTCCAAATGGGAAGTCAACGCCTCATCTAGGTCTTTAGGGTCTGATTTTCTACATCTATCCTCAATTCCTCTGAACTGTGCTGGTAAAGATGTACCTATAGCCTCCAAGCCTAACCTGAGGCCACTTAATTTCACCAGCAGGAACAGAGAGGTCCAAGCTGCTATCCATGCAGCCAACTACTGATGGTACAGGAGCCCCAAATCCCAATGTTCCTGCCTTAGGAAAGTCCAAAAAGGAAGTAAATGCACTTTAGAGGGCCCTGCCTGTCAGGCTCAGGCTAGACTTTACCACTGCTCCCCTGCACAGTCTCTTCTCTTTATCTCAGAGCTTTCCCCACCTAGTGATTCATGCTAATTCCCTCCTGGCTGTGCATTCCTTGTGCATTTTGGCTGCAAGTTGTTCAGAACAAAGACCACAAAACCTTTTTTGTCTTCTCTCCAACTCTAATATAGGCACATTGCACCTGACACCCATACACTGGTTGAGAAAGTTATTACACTTGATCTCAGTCAAGGCTTAAGAAGTGATAAGGGTGTTACTGGATGAATGATATGAAGTCCCTCTTCCTGCCTAATGTTCCTGGGTTACTAGGTCTTTGGGTAGCTTTAAGGACCCACTGTATGACACACTGGCTGCAAAAACACAGCTCCATTCTCTTCTGCTTTGCAATATGTTTTGTATGTTCTTGCACTGTTCCTCGAACGCATCCAACTTGTTTTCATTAATAGAACATCGCAAAAGTGATGTTCTAATTACTCCAGCCATAAGCCTCAAAGACCAAACATGCCTCTGATCCCCTCCTTATTGTCCAGTCACCATCTGACCAAGCCTGAGCTAGCTAGTCTGGAGGATCAGCCTCCACATGGAGCAGAATGAGCCTCCACCTAGGCTAACTCTGGAGCAGGCAGCTCCCACACAGCCTTTAAGATGACCAAGGTAGACATGTAAGACATACAAACAGCTATATTTTGAGGTGATTTGTTATGCACACTAGATACCAGATAACCTGAGTCAAAGGAGAGCTGGGCAGGTGACTTTACACCAGATCTTGGTTTACGTAATGTCTTTGGATCAGATAGATCAGGAGCTCTGTTATTTAATACACACACACACACACACACACACACACACACACACACACACACACACAGAGAGAGAGAGAGAGAGAGAGAGAGAGAGAGAGAGAGATGTTCACTTGCTTCCAAGTGTGACTGTGTGATCCAGTTTCTTCAATTGAAAGTTTGTGTAATTATGAGTGGCTCTTGTGGGTCTGAAGTGAAGAAACAATTTCTCTGCATATGCCATGGTCCTAGAGATATTGAATGGACAGAGCCTGATTCTAGAAATTGGCATGTGGTGGAAAACCATCTGTTCATAGGAAGAGCCCAAATATGAATCCTAGGTGGTAAATCAATAGTATCCTATTTGAAAAAGTTGCTGAGATATATTTGGTTTTACTGATAGCTTTTCAGTGATTAATATGCTTTCATCCTATGTTTATTCATCCATCTATGCATTTGATAAATATTTATGAAGCTCTCATCTGTAAGGTATCATGCCAGATTTCTGTCTTCAAGGATATTACCTGATGGCTTAAATATAAAGACAGATAAGTAAGGTTTATTTACCTTATTATGTGGCAGACTATGTATAAGTTACTTCACATACAGAATATCAGTTAACCATCCCATCAATTCTACAAAATAGATGGTACAACCTGTGATGACAAATGAGAAACCTGGAGCTCGTGATAGCTATAAAACAGGTCTTTTTACTCAAACATCTTTGACTTTTCAGCACATTATACTGCTTCCTCTGCTTCCTCCAGAAGAAGTTATATAAATACATAGGAACTCTCAAACTAGTGAAGAATACATAACCCAAGAGAAAAAGCTTTACATATTGACGAAGATGGCAATTTTGGTATCATTTTCATACTTTACCCAGGCCATTCTCTGCACAGAGTCATCTATTTCTGTCTGTAGTTTGATGGGCCTCATTCTCTTCTTCTGCATTAAACAAATCATCATTATCATTTGTGTGTGTGGCATATGACAAATGGGGGCACTGTGTATGCCATGGTATGCATGTATAGATGAGAGAGCCCCCATGAAGTCAGTTCTGTTCTTACATCTAACTTCCATGGCTTCTGGAGATCTGACTTTGGTCACTAGGCTCACTAGGCTAACTCAGCAAATGCTTCCACCCACTCAATCATCTCACCAGTACCACCTTTGACTTCTTTGACGATGAGGTTTGGGGGCTCAGAGAGATACATATAAGCCTCCAAAGTTCACTGTTGCATAAAGCATTAAAAATAAAAATTCAGTGAATTAGGAACTTGCATACACTTGCTTCTCTATTCTATTAGTTGCTTTTGAAACTCGTTTTCCCCTTCTACAAAGCAGCACTAGCAGAGATACCCAACCCCCACCCCAAGAATGGGGGCAGGGAAGAATGTGTTCAAAATGTATAGCACCTTAAAAAAAAATGTATAACTCAATCTTTTAGTTGTTCTCATTTATTTAATAAACAATAATGTAATGTATCCTGTTTTCTTAGTCACATACATAAGCTTTCTACGTATCTTAATTAATTTCAGAATGCTCTATATAAGAACATTCTCAGCATCCTAACTTGGCGGCAAAACGCAAGGCTTTTCATTTGCCTCAGATGTAAATGCCAGGGGAATAATCACATGCAGTTAACAGCCCACAAAATCTTCAGATCTGACACATTTCTCAGCAATTGGATGGGAGTCTTAGGGAAGTGGATGACCCACAGACTTCAAGGCTTCCTGTCTTAGTTAAAAGAAATACAAATTGCTTCCCCAGTGTACCTTCTCAGGGGAGCTTCTAGGATAAAATGCTGAGATTGCATGGATCCACCTTAAAGCAGAAACTTGAGAGAGATGCCAATATTTTTTCATGTCATTTTAATGGACTTGCTTTTGAAAAATAGTGATGTGTTTGTGCTAGTTTCCTGGACATCTTATATTGGGCTCTATGATGGCTCTTTATGATTACACAGTGAGCAGACTGGGACCTCATGCCTCTTAGATATTTAATAGGAGCCCCCTTTGTGCATAGTTACTTACCCCTTTCTTCTCGTATACTCCTTTACTTTCTGCCTGATTTAAAACCAATGTTTGCTTGCCAGCAAGTCAATATACATTTATGGTGCACCTGTTTTATCTGGGGCTATGAGTAGAACCCTATAAAATACCCATATTATGTAGAATTGTCATTGTCTTGTAAGGGGCTCACTTCTGTGGCCACATTATACCTACAATGCTCCATATTTTAGTTATCAGTGTACCTCCCATACAGGGCTCCTAGTGAGACCTACAGAGGCTGCCTTGTGAAGTGGAACAGATGTTCCATGCATGTTTATTGAATGAACAATTGAATGTCTGACAGAAAAGTTCACACATACTATGAAAAACAGTCTATTTCACACAAACTGCACCCAGTTTTGTTGCCCTGGGCCCAAGGATGAAAACATAACAAAACAAAAAACACTCTTCTAGAAACTTTTATTTTAGTTCAATAAAATAGAAACCCATTCTTTAATTTATTCAACAAATATTTATTGACCACTAGGTATGTACCAATTCTGTCCTGAAGAATATGGTTAAGTACCTATAGTAGCAGACAGAGCTAGCCTAATTTTTAATAGGTATAACAGAATATGAGAAAAACAATCAATAGACAATGTAATTTGATAGTACTAGGCAACAAAGATAGAGTTTCCATTGCTACTTCTTCATAACAAGCCTCATAATGATAATTAAAAACACCCTTTGTTAGAGATTCCATAGCTAAAGAATTTGGACATGGCACCCTAGTAGAAAGCTGACTCAAGAGTATTATATAGGACTTGTTGGAGGATGTAGCTACCTGAAGGCATCTGCTGGTAATGTCTGCTGTTACCTGTGACATGCATTGAGTCCTGACTGGAATACCTTCATGTGTCTTGGGCTTCCTCCTAACATGACAGACTCATGACTCCTACCTTCATGCCTATTGACTCAGAGTTCTAAAAGCAAGTATCCCAACAGGCAATGTGAAAGCTCTATTTCTCCAATATCATAGCTTTTTGAAGTGAATCTGGAGGCTGTGAAATCTAAGATCAAGGCACTGGAAAATCCAGAAGATTGCTTGAAGCTTTGAAAAAGGTATCTGGTTGCTGTATCCTCAAGAGAGGAGCAAAGATGTGTTCTCATGGCAAAAGGACAAGCAGAGCCAGAGGATAAGTAACACGTCTTTAATGAGGACCAAAATTCCACTAATGAGGGAGAAGCCCTCATGACCTAATAACTTTTTAACTGTCCCCCTTTTAATATTATCACATTGGCCATTATGTTTGAACATAGAAATTTTTAAAACCATAGCACACAGCCTTAGCAATGAGCAGACCCAGTAATGGCATGAACTCTGTGGGTGGCCTTAGTCAATTTTAAGGTCATATGGTGCCAGCTGCTACAGCTTGTTCTCACAAAACATCTGCGCTGCCCGCAGCATGAATCCAAGGGCTACTTGGCAATAAATGCTTCACCGGTTATCATCCAGAAACAACCCATGGTCACTGTATATCTGTTGTTATACAACAAATATAGAAGCTCATGACTTCAAATAGCTGCTTACTATTTTCTATGAATCCATGGATAGAATGAACTGTTCTGTGTCTGGAGTCAGGTCAGCTCACCTGGACAGGGCTCGCTCATGCTTACAATGTTAATCTGATAACTAGCAAGTCCTTAGCTGGGTAACTTCATGCCATTCAGATCCCTCCATCAAGGTGCCCTGTGCTTACTTTCATAATAGGCATTATAGAGCAGAAGTAGAAATTGACAAGTTCAAGTCTCTGCTTGTGTCTTGTTAAAATTTGGATTTGAAATACTCTGCATAAATTCATTATTTCAAAGAATTTGTCCCCAAGTTGGCACCATTTTAAGAAACTTTGGAAGCCTTAAGAGGTGGGTCCCATCTGTGAGAAGTCAGTCACCAGTGGTGGGTCTTTGTATAGCCCAGTCTTTAGCTCCTGTCACATTCTCTGCTCCCTCATATTCCATAATGGTACAGATTCTGCTATAGTCCCCCATCCTGACTGCTACCATGTCTTCCCTAACAGGGCAAACTAGTACCTCTAAAACTGAGAGAAAGAATAAAGCTTTACTGTAGGGGAATTATGTTGTTCCATTGTAAATAATTGTCCCCGCCTATGAGTTTAATAAAAAGCGCTGATTGGCCAAACACAGACAGGAAGTGTGGGCGAGGCTACCAGACTAAGAAGACTCTAGGAACAGGCAGAACAGAACAGAATGCCAGAGAGAAACCAGAAGAAGCAGAGGACAACTATGCTGCTCTGAGAAAAGGTACCGTACCGAGCCGCATGGCTGAACAGGGTAAGAGTCATGGGTTAGATTAAGGGTAAAGAGTTAGCAAGTTATATGCCTGGGCCTTAGGCCAATCAGCCTAAAACTATTGTAAGCATCTGTGTGCCTCTGAGGGTCTGTGGTTCTGCAGCTCTAAACCTTGAGGCTAGGCTTGAAAGTCCAGGCCAGAAACCTCTTACTACACTTTACTCCTTTCAGCCATTTTTATGGATCAGGTATTTTAATTAGTGCCACAAAAATAATAAATATGTTTCATTTGCTATGGTCTTATTGGCCAATATAGATCATGTGACCAAGCACAGACTCAAGAATAACCTTTATTGTAATCAAGTTACCACTACCACTCACTTGTCTTATAGAGTGGTGATTTGGGTAGATAATGAGCTGGCTAGAGGGTTGTTGATTAATCTGAGACAGTCAACAAGAGACAGAGCCACTGCACCACTGGTTCATCTCTTTGCTTTCTCTGTAATCCAGTCCCAACCCCCTTTAGTCATTATGGACTTCACAGTTAAAGAATATGGTTATGGAGTAAGATACTGATAGTCTGCTCCAATGCTTATATATACTGGTGTCCTAGTCTAGAGCTGGATATGACTCAGAGGTTTATTTGTTTATTTGTTTTGTGGAAGACAGTGTGGCTTAATATTTTCAGGGTCAATGTTTTTACAGTATGGAAACCAGGAAAGTTATAGCTATCTTAAAAAGGCAGTGAATATAGTAAGACCTTTAGCACAGAGTGGAATAGAGAATAAATACTAAATTAAATTATTTATCATTATATTTATCAGAGGACAACACAGATGCTCCCTAATAGTTGACAGTTTAAGGAAGGCATAATGGAGACTCCCTTACAGTGACAGGTGTCCACAGAGCCACCACATGGACAACAGAAAGGCTGTTAGCATTATGAAGAAAGAAATGAATGAAGGAAGAAACATTTCTCAGGAAGTATCATGTTTGGCTGATGACAGCTCCTGAGAAACAACTGATTGGTTGATGTGAGTTAAATGCTATGTCTGTCTTTCCCAGCCCTAGTCATTCCCCTAGGACAGGCTTAATGACAAAAAGACCAGAGAAACTATCTGTTAGTAAGTGACTCTAGGCCTACTTTTTTAATTAGAAGGAAATAATTTGTATTAGTTACTTTTCTGATGCCATGATAAAAAACCATAACCAAAAACAATTATTAGGAATAAAGAGCTTATTTGGCTTAGATTTCCAGACAGACCCAATATTGGGAGAGGAGCTGTGGCGCTGGCAGCTGGAGCAGGAAGCTGAGAGATCATTTCTTCAACTAGAAATACAAAGCCAAGATAAGAGAACTGGAAATGGAGTGAAGCTATGAACTCTCAAAGCATCCCTCAATGATGGACATCCTCCAGCAAGGCCACAAAATCTACCCAAACAGTACCCACTGGGGACCAATTGTTCAAATATTTGAGCATACGGGGACACTTCTCATCCAAATTATCGAAAGCTTAGAACAAAGAGCCAGAGTAAAATGCACAGAACCTATAAAACTGGGCAGCATTTATAACAAATCATTTAACAAATAGCACCAGGAATTTTAATACACAACTACCACACATAGGAAGATTGTATATTGTGCCTATACACATGCAGAGAGATTCATTTACACCCCAATCTACATGACCAATGCTATTGTTGAATGTTAAACTTGATACATTTACTTACTGTTAAAATTAGTGAAGAGTGGCTGATAAAAGCTATGGACACTGCAAAAATGTGTTTCATTGTTCTTTGTGAATCTATAGCACTTAAACTTTGACTACTGGGGCTATTTTATTAATCCCAGTGTTAATTCGGGTACTCAAGAGGCAGAGGCAGATGCAGGCGGAATCTCTGTTTGAGGCTAACTTAGTCTACATAGCAAGTTCCAGGCTACCCAGGGCTGTCTCAAAAACAAATGAGAAATTTAACTACTAAATTTATTTTATATAAATTATGCTGGCATGTATGTGTATGTGAGTTTAATTATTATTAAAAGGTGTTTTAGAATCTTAAAGTATTGTATAGGCTCATGGAAAGCATACTCATGATACCAAGAACATGTGTGGATGTAAATATATATTCCATAAAATTTCAGACTGGTGGAAAGATGGAAAAAATAAACTAAGGGAACATTTCAGAAGCCATAAATTAAAAAGATCCCGAGTAACTGTCTACTGAAACATGTAATTTCTCCCAAAAGAGATAGTAAATTATATCTGAAAATTTAAGTGACTCTTTCAGACTGTTAAATATTCCATAAATACAGGCTTAGAGTCACAGAATGATCTTCTTTGTAGGAAGATCTCCTGCTCTTTAGTCCTGAGACTGACTTTCTCACTAGTCAATGCCTTCTGCAATTCTGCACACCCTCGTCACTTCCACAGAAAATCCTTGGCTTTCTTGGGTGAGGAGGCACTACTGTAAAGAGAAGGGAAGTAGCCTTTCATTGAATTATAGGGCCATTTGTGTCTCTATGCTCCAAAGATAAGACACCAATCACACAGGATTGGATGTATTCTGAGGTTTGTGTCCTGCCAGAAACTCTCTAATATCCAGCAGATACTTCCCAAATAATTTAAGTTGTAACAGCTAGATAGTAATAATCCTGAGTCATAGGCCAAAAAGTTTGTAATTAATATTAAACCTCCAAGTTAATTATTTTGTAAGTGGCTGCAGGACTGCAGGTGGAGAGATTTGTCCAGACGTTGGGGCTAGGCAGGACTGAGAAATACCCAATTACACTTGGATGATATCAGATTTTACTGGTGGATCTGTAAGATCCAAGGGGGAATTCTGGTTGTCAGCCAACACTCAGGGGTCCACAGTATCAAGAGAGCTGTGGGACTTTCCTCTTGTGATTCTTTGCCTATTTCTCACTGTGTTTTAGCTTGGTCCTTGGGATGGCTTCTCTCATAGCAGTAAGGACACTACCAGCATCTTGAGGGTTTCCACCTGAGGATTTCCACCTACTTTCTTTGTCTTCAGCAGTTAGACAAAGAAGGTCAATATTCATCTTGACATTTATCTCGACTCCTGGTAGACTGCTTACAAAATGGTTCCAATTTCCAACCTCTCTGAATTTGTAACCTTTATAATATAAACTTCTGGTTTCTCTCAGCTTGCAGTATAACATCTTTCCTTATCTCTCTTGAAGTTTTCTGGCCTTATGGCTTTTATATTAGCCAACAAAATATGCTAGAAACAAGAAAATGTTTGTTCTGAGCTTAAGTTTTAAGAAAGCTTCATTGTGACTGTCTTGAAATTGTGATTTACACATAAGGACAAACCCTAGATATCCTGACGGGGAGTGAGAGATGGATGACATGAAACACAAGTCACCTCAATTGGGCTCAACCCAGACCAACTACAGGTATCCAAGCCTCAAACACAAGAGCTCCTCCTAGTCTGCTGTCCACAGGTCCACAGGCAAGGTAAGCTGAGAAGAGCTGCACAAGCAATATGGAGCTTTGAGTTATTACAATCTTGATGTTTTAAGACAGTGGTTCTCAACCTTTGGGTCATGACCCTTTAAGGATCACATATAAGATATTCTGCATATCAGATACTTAATTTTTATCCATAATAGTAGCAAAATTACAGTTATGAAGTAGCAATGAAATAATTTTCTAGTTGGGGTTCACCCAGCATGAAGAACTGTATTAAAGGGTCACAGCATTAGGAAGATGGAGAACCTTGGGTTTACAATGCCGGAGTACTGTGATAGTTTGTTGCACAGCAACAGAAAACTGATTCATTGATTTTCTTAGACAGTATTGACTGCATGTTAGATTATAGGCTCTCCTGAAATGATTACAATCAGTAGAGCTGATCCATTTAATGTCTACCTGGAGGTGTAAAACAGAAGCAGAAATGGAAACCTTAAAGAATAGCAAGAAACATCAAGCAGAATATGGCAGGAATGTGGAGAGAAGAGATCACACATTCTTTGAAGGTATTCAGTCTGTCCTCCACTACTGCTTCACCAGCGTCCCCAAGTATATGACGAGAGACAGAGATTGAGACTGAGGAATTCTAACCCAAAACAGGGGATCACAAACATCTCAGAGGGAACGCTTGCTTCAACAAAACCGCTAATCACTGGCTGCTCTGAAGACTCAAATTACTGAAAATATTCTAATCTACTGGTGCCATATTTTAAAGTACTGAGAGTTTCTATAACCCATGCAAAAACGTACCAAATCCCATGCCTTTTGAATTCATAAAGGCTTCAAAGAAAAAAAGTTGTCATATTTTCTATGATTATACAACAGCATATAAGGCCAGTAATATCCACAGTATTTATCTCTGGAAGGTTCTGCACCAAAGAATCTTCCTGCAATGTCCAGCAATGCAAAGAAACCTCTCACTAACTTTATTTGGAAACACTGACAAGTGTTACTAAAGTCTGTTTCCTATTGTGTTACTATTCTTTCAAAAAAATAGAATTAAGAGAATTAAAATAATTTTAAAACAAATAAAAAATTTAAAAAGTCAAGAATACACATTACATTCCTATTTCAACAGGTATAAAGTGTTGAAAAAGCATGCCTCAGTACAAAATAGTACTGGATGAAGTGGGATGTCTGGATGCTCCACCTCGAAGGACAGACACTGACCAGTGACTATAGGGAAATAGTGTCATTTTCTAGTACAGGGAAAAATCATTGTGGGTTTCTGGTAGCAAGTATTTTTCTTTTTTGCTTCTCAGTAATGTGCTTAGAAACAAAGAATGAGCGAGTACATGTGTTGGAGAAGTTGATTCTGTTTTAAAAGAATGATTTTAAAAATGAAATTTAAAACATCTGTATTTGTAAGTTAGTCAGATTTTCAAAAACTTATGGATCAATGTCCATCGCTCATCCATCTGATTGCTCATAGCCTATTATTGTGAGTGTCAATTTGTTTTCTAATAAATATTTATCTTATATTGATACATTTTAAGTGAGATTTACAGCCACAAATAATGGCAAGGGATTTTATATTAATATTGACCTGATACACTATAAGGGACTTAACTTGAAAAAATTATATGTACACTCAAATACTCGTTCATTAGAAATTAAGAAAATTGAGGGTGGATATATAGTTCAGCAGTTAAGAGCATTGGCTTCTTTTCTGGAGGACCTGCCTTCAATTCCCAGAACCCACATTGTGGCTCTATCTGTAAGTCGAGTTCCAGGGGCCCCCATGTCCAGTTCTAGCCTCTGCAAACAATTCATACATGAGGTGCTTAAACATACATGCAGACAAAACACAAATGCACAAAATAAATAATTTTTTAAATTAAAAATAAGAGAATAAGGATTATTGGATTAAGCAACTGTGGAAAGAAAACTAATGTTTTGCATGCTAAACATTTCTCTATGTTGACTATGCAGCAACAACGTCAATGGTCTCAGTGTTACAAATGCCTGCCCCACGCTCTTGCAAATCTTTACCTTACCAGGTGACTCTATTTGGTCTTTTCTTTTGAACAAGAAAACAATACATTGATAATTGATACAAGTAGAGGCTTGAAAAGTGTGCATGTGTTTTCTCTTTCTGCCTTAGATCCCTGTCACCATATTTATGTGTATAGATTAGTCTGTTACAGCCACATGAAGCAGACTAATCATTTCAGCCCAGTGGGATGTAATCCAATAAAAATATATAATCCAGAGAATGTGAGAGATAACACATCCTGTCTGAGTTTATTTTTGGTACCAAAGTCTGTATTGGTTGTGCCCAACTGCCCAGCAGACTATCTTAATGTGCAGGGGCTTAAAAACTGTGAATTTATTAACCCATACAATGAATGTGGGTCACAAATCTGAATCAGACTTAGCTGGGAGTCTCTTTTGGGACCTCTCACTAAGATGTAGTTGGATGTCAACTGAAGGTTGGACAAGGGTAGAAAAATCAAATTGGTACCAAACTTTATGACCTGATAACTAGAAAGTCACTTCGATCCTTTAGTGCATTACCCCAAGGTTATGAATACATCCCCCCAGAACACCTTTTCAGGTAAAGAATCAAAGATAAAGACTAAAAGAAAGGTTAAGCAAACTTTAATAAAAGGAGAATACAGTAAGAGGTTAGACTATCATACAGATAGCAAGGCAGTTTAGACCCGGATAAGAAAACAGAGCTGGCAGTAACCAGTCTTTATGGACAGGTTACAAGACTTTACGACTGTATTCTTCCCTGGATTATCTGAGCCCTGGGCAAGAAAACTATGCTTTTCTCCTCCAACCAACCACAGAAGAACTAGTCAATGCATTCTATTACTGTTGACCTACACTTTGCAATCCATAGAGTTGTATGTGACCATAAACTCAAAATGAATTATTTGCAGTATATTTATCATTCTAAATTACCTTTCTGTTTTATTCAGCTTTGAGTTAGCAAGGGATATCTATTTGATTTACTACGGGTGGTTTACTCTTCAGTTCTGAGGCTAGTTTAGGAACCCAATACGCTGGTTTGGTTTAATTTTAACTACATAGCTTAGGACTATTTGCCAAAATATTAGCATTTCCAAGTTTTACTCTGTGTCTTTGAGACTGTCTTCTCTTCCAATTCGTGCCTGGCCAACACCCTCATACACTTGTTGGTTATTGACAGAGGTCTCAATTCCACACTATTTGTATTTTTTCACCAGAAAATTACCTTAGTCCTTTCGTGAGGGTGGCTGCTGACACATCCGTAACTGTGAATGACCCAGCCATGCAAATCACAAGTTATGTTATCTATTCTGACAGCTGTTAAAGTAACACACATTTGTCATATGATATACTAATAATTTCACGGAACATTCATTGTGCAGAAAATCACATAGCATTGAGTTCAATGACACAGGAACCATCCCCTACAGGCCATCTGGGGGTGGAGGCTGCTAGGAGACCTTGTAGATTCAGATCTGTAAGCAAAGCATAAGAACTTGGTGCTTCATTCTACATCAGTCTCCAAACCACTTGAGTATGTGAAAGTTTTACTTCTCGGGGACGGATACTTTATCACCTTGTTCTGAAGTCCACAGACTCAGTGGCTACCACACCCAAATGACAGGTTTCAGACACTCCCTTTCTTTCTTCTCTCTGGCACTCGCTAGTTTTGTGGAGGCTAGAGTCTCAAGGATAAGCTCTGGTAACTTCTCTGTCAGCAACAGTTGCCTCTCTCACCTCACTGGCTCACATGGCTATTTCTGGATAGCCCTTCCCTGGGCTTTTCTTTCTGATGACACTGCTCATCGATAGCTGTACTTTTCCAACTCCACACCCAAAAGCCCTCAAATGGCCAAGGAGGTCGGTCAGTCTGTCAGTGACCAATTTCTTTTCTGTGTTCTAATGTCACCTATCTAGCCAAATGAAAGGAATATTTCGTGTGTGTGTGTGTGTGTGTGTGTGTGTGTGTGTGTGTGTGTGTGTGTGTGTCTGTGAGAGAGAGAGACAGAGAGAGACAGAGAGACAGAGACAGAGACAGAGACAGAGAGAGTGTGTTGTTGTTGTTGATTTACTTTCCTAGAAAGACATTTAAGAAAAATAATCTCTTCACCCTAAGGGAAGAAAAGGAATCCTTGAATGTGTGAAGAAGTCCTGAGTTTGTACTGTTGGCATGAGCTGGCTGTGCCAAACCCTTCCTCCAGTCTGAGTATGAATGTTGATATTGTGCGCTGAAAATGTTCCACTGTTGTTTTCTCCTCAGCTCCGTAGATAACTACTGCCTGAAAAATGCACCCCTACAGTAAAGAGACTTTGTGTGTGCTCTAACAAATAGAGCTTGACTGGAGCTCAGAGGGCAGAGATAGCTACTAGTAACCATAGAGGCCAGGCAGTGGTAGCTCACACCTTTAATCCCAGCACTAGGGAGGCGGAGACAGGAAGTGTTATGCTTGGGCAGAAAGAAGAATATAAGGCAGAAGGAAAGAGGAGCTCAGTCTGTTCTGCAGAAGGTTGGAGGAGGAAGAGGTGGATGCGGCTTGCTGTTTTGTGTAGTGGGATTATGTTACATTATAAAAAATTGTCCTGCCCACTAGTTTAATAAAAACGCTGATAGCTGAAGGCAGACAGGAAGTGTGGGTGGGGCTACCAGACTGGGAAAACTCTGGTAACAGGAAGAACAGAGCAGAGATGCCACAGAGATGCCAGAGAAGCCAGCAGATGCAGAAGACAACTATGCTGTTCTGAGAAAAGGTACTGAGGCGCATGGCTGACCAAGATAAGAATTATAGGTTAGATTAAGAGTAGAGTTACCTAGCAACATGCCAGAGCCATAGGCTGATCAGCATAAAATTAACACAAGACTTTGTGTGATTATTTGGGACTGCTGGTCTGGGATCTTGGGGCAAGTCTGGGCCAGAAACCTAATACAACACTTTTGTCTCTCTGATCTTTCAGCATTTACACTGATATCTGGTTTTTATTATACGACCAATTAGGATTTGTGCTATACCCTACAGAGACTGCTCCCACTGAGATTAACTAAACTTCCCTTTTTGATTCAGTTGTATAGTATAAATCCTGTCCCCTTCTTCAGATTTTTGCAATAACTCCACCCTCCTCGTTAACTGGATATAATACACATGAGTTTCCGGCTTTTTGTGGCTTCTCCATAAGAGAACCCAGTGCACGTGATCCCAGCTTTTCTGTATCCATGTTTCTGATCATCTTTACTTTCTTTATTCTCTCTCACTGCCCCCAGTCAGGGTTTCAGGACCCTTGCAGCCATCCAAGGTTGTGGCATCACCTCAACTAGAGAAGGAGCTAGAAGATCAAAGAATCCCATTGAGTTCAGCCAAGCAAATGCAGGAGCCTCCTGCGCTCCTCACAGAAACACCCAAGCCGCGGCATTGCTGATATGTCCCAAACTCAGTCCAATTTCACTCTTACACACTCCAGCATTTCTAAGACTATGCATAACTTGGTAGAACAGAGTGGTAACCAGAATCTCCATGTAATAGGCTTCAGCACCCCTCTCTTCATCCACAAGGGAATGCCAATAGTGTCATTTCCATTGTCACAGATAGGGCTACCTGCTTTGTACTGCTTATTTTGCTGTCATAACTGCAGACCATGCTTTCCTGCAAACTCATTACAGCATCAAAATGACAACATAATATTAAGCTTAGACGAAACAAAGACTAAAATGAAATGTATGTGTGTGTGCACACATGTGCATGCACATGCATCCAAGTATGTGCATTTGTGTGTGTATATGTGTTCACACATGTATTTGCACTTGCCCCTGTGTATGTGTGTGTGTGTGTATGTGTGCAGATGACTCCATATCTTTTTCCTAGAAATATATATTTTGTATTTGATCACAGGTTTGCCCTTTTAGTTTTCCTATTCCATGAATAACATGTGTTACTAGAGAACCGGGGAGGCATGACGCAAATTCATGTACACCCATTCATGGCACTGCATGGTGCTGACCTGATGATCCTGGTGTACATTTCTGGGGTGCGACATGAAAAGCATATCTGGATACCAGGGGAATTATTTCAGTTAAGACATAATGCAGGGAGGGTTTGCATGCAGGGAGGGGAGAGGTGGAAAATGCGTAGGTTGGAGATCTATTTTCAATACTAAAACAGAAGGATTTACTAATATATTAGATAAGGGTGTTGATGAAAAAAAAATGTCATACAGCTAGACCAAGGGTCATGATATCTACTTAGAGTCTACACAGAAGCAGATACATTCTATTGTTATTGTCTACACAGAAGCAGATACATTCTATTGTTGTCTACACAGAAGCAGATACATTCTATTGTTATTGTCTACACAGAAGCAGATACATTCTATTGTTATTGGTAGTGGTTTCTTTTGTTTGGTCAGGAGTAGAAGTAATCAATAATCTACTTGGAAGTAGATTTTGGATGATGATTTGGACACCCAAAAGAAGTAGTAAGAGGCATCTGAACAGATAAACTTGAATTACAGGACTAAGGTTAGCATAAAAGTAGGGATTATTATTAAGTATGTAGGAAAAAAAACCTTTGTGTCATGAATGGCAATGCCTTCATTCTGCTCATGTTTCTGTGAATTAGTATTGGATGAAGATATGCGATGATCTCTATTTTGTTATATCTGTTAATGCACCTACGAAGTAACTTGAATGGCTAGGGCAGGGACTTGTGGATCTAGAGGATGTATATTCAATCTGTCTTCCCATTCTATGTCTTGTTACTGCACTAACAGATGGACTGATCTGGGTTTGCTGACTAGAATACAACATGTGACTATCAACATATACAATGGTCTCATGGTAGCTGTCTACCCCATTATCACTAATAGCTCCAGGAGTGTCTGAGGTCAAGGGTGATCATGAGCTCTGATACAGCCTTCAAAGTCACAGTGTATCACCATCACTTCTGTTGGATACTATAAATCAGCAAAATTCAAAGAGTAGGCATTGATCCTGCTTCATATTGACAGACTAGCAAACAATTCTGGATCATTTTAAAACTGTCACACCTCATTCATCACTCTCTCCCCCTCTTACTAGAAAGTTCTGTGAAAAACAAATTTTTGTCTGTCTTGTTCCCTACTATATCTCCATGCATTAGATAATAAACAGAACAGGAGGGTTTAATATTGAAATTGATCCATGTAATATTAGAGATCAAAAGGTTTAGAACATCCCATGTGTAACTGAAAACCAAAAAACCATTGGTATAATTCAGCCCAGGTCTTAAGCTGAGAACATAGGGGCCCTGGGATAAACACAAACAAGCAAGCAAACAAACAAACAAACAAACCAAACACATGTGCACACCGTTAAGCCTGGAATAGTGGGGGTGGGGATGATTTTAGCTCCAGTGTTCAGGAGTACAAGAATTTGGGTATCTTAGCTCAAGAAGAGAGAGGGAGGGAAGGGGAGAGAGGGAGGGAGGGAGAGAAAAAGAGAGACTTTGCCCTTCTTCTCCCCCTTTTCCTTTAGTGTCTTCAGCATATTAAATGAGCCACATTAGTGAGACTCTTTTGTTTTTAATTATTTGCTCTAATATTTCAATGATAAGACCTTCCAGAAATACTCTCATAGTCATCCTAGAAATAATGTTTTGCCAGGTATCTGGCTGTCCCTTAGTCTCATCAAGTTGATACATGAAATTATCCAACTTACCTTGGTACCAAGAAAGATGTGTACTTATTGAAGGAGAAATACAAGGGCTATAAAATATGAAAAACTATTAGGCGTAATGTGAGAGAATAATGTTACAGGGCTCAATTATAAGCTGGTTAGGTTTTCTCAATCCAAAACCCCTTTGGAGTTCATATTTACATAGATATTTACATTACAAATCATAATACTAGCAAAATTTTAATAATGAAGTAGTGAGGAAATAATTCTATGGTTAGGGGTCACAAGGGCATGGGGAGCTGTATTAATGGTCTACAATATTAGGAAGGTTGAAAACCACTGAGTTAGGATAGCAAAGGAGTAGCCAGAAATATTTTCCTCATGATGCCCCTTAATTAGGGGAACATGGCTACCTAGAACTCATGTTTCTACCTCTGCATCATGTAGTATGTGGACCCAGCTTTCTTGGTCCCAATAGCATCAAGTTCCCTTCCTTCTGTGCACAGAACATGCCACCAGGATGTTCCCACATAGTTATCAAAGACAATTCTTAGACCAATGAATGTATGGGTAGTAGATACCACGCATAAGTAGAAACGTCTTGTGTTCTTCTTGATAAAAACATGGGTGAAAACAGAAAGACTGTGAGCTCAGCACATGGGCCCAGTATCCCTTACCACATTCCCAGGTACAGAGCCATGTGGGGCAAAGATCTTAAAGCCTGGACTTGGCTTCTAGGCTGTTACAAAGAATTATCAAAGTAGAATTATATTTTTGCTCAGCAGTTTTATTAACTTAACTAAGATAGCAGAACATATCTGATAGAGTAGTTTTAAGCTTAATTTAGAACTCATAATATTTATATGTCCTGAGCACTGTAACTGTGAGGTATGGCTAAACAGAGTCTGTGCTGGAAGGCACAGAGCACTACATTAAAAAACTAGAGAATCTGAGACTCATCTTCAATGCTCATAAACCCTTGCTGCACTTGCAATTAAAATTTGCTAAAATTAGATTATGTTGCCATCAGGGGAACTCTGTGAATGCCCTAATGAAGTCATGATCTAAACTTCCAGGCATCTCCTAAACATGATTAACAAAGATCAAGAATTTAGAATGCTTCTCTATTTAATTAGAAATTTTATGAACTGGAAGCCCTCATTTAAACAGCTGATCATAAGTATCAATCCATACATTTAGGAGGATATATAATTTAAGTTTTAAAAGTACGAAAATCTAGTCTATGTCACAAAATGCCACAGTAAAGTTGACCATAGAGGCCCCATTGTCCACACAAGCGTCTAAAACAAACCAAGTTCACTTTGCAATTGTGTCTTCAGCTCAAGTGTTTACAGCAGGGGTCCTATTAGAATCATAAATTAAATGTAAGGGTTAAGTCACTGCCATGCAGGAACTGTCTTGTCTATGAGCTCTAAGGTCTTATACACACCTCAGTTTTAAATAATGTGTAGAATGGAAATTTCCAAACACAGTGATAGAGTTTACAGTGAAGCCCATGTCCTCTTCAGGAGGCTCAGCCTACCAACCTTTTCTTCCATTTGCTTTGTTTAGTGGTAACATCTCAGGCTGGAAAAGAATCTTCTTTGGCACTGGAAGAAACCAAGAGCTATCTGTGTTTGCATGCCTTTTGTCTTGTTACCTGAACAAGGTTTGGGTTTGCTCATCCTGAATGGTGGAAATGTGTTCTCTGGAAGGACACTTCTAGATAGTAAGAGTATTCATCCCAGTTAGAGGTTTCACAATTCATGTGGGGTTACTCCGCTCCACCGAAAGACTGCACAAATGTTTTCACTGTTAACCAGAAAGGAAAATGTTTGGGGAAGAAATGGAAACGAGGACATCAGTCTAACATACACTTTTGGGGTTAGCACAAAATTATAGGTCAGCAGGAAATGGTCAAGTGGTTTTCCCTGACAAGAGAATCCAAATGATTCTGAGAGCAATTCACAATCAGGCATGATGTCGACAAGGAAATCTCTAATGATGGTGGATGACGGACTATGCTCTGTCTGCATGCAGCGATATGTCTGCCTAACTAGGGCCCTGAGGGGGAGACTGGGAGACAATCTGTCCCACATGTAAATGTAACTCATATGTCAAACCCTAGAAACTAACCCATTCTATTTATTTAGGCTCTAAGAAGCCATTTGGAAGGGATCTGATGACATTCACGCGCCTAATCCCTAATTTCTACCACTGTACCAACAGAGCCACCATATGCTTTACCAACAACCTGGCCCTTCCACATTCTTCTACCTCTTGCGAAGTGGCCCCTTGGTTTTGATATAGATACTAAAACTTTTCTACAAGGGGAAGTTTCCCTCATCTGTAATCTTCGGTGAGGTGAGGGTCAAGCAGGGTGTGGCTTCAGCTGGCCAAGCTCAAAAATTAGAGCCGGAAGTCAGAGGCAGCTTAAGATGAAATCATTGAGGCAAGAAACAAAGTTATGACAGAAGATGTAGGGACACACAGGGACCTCTGAATTCCTATGTGAGGCTGACTTCACTCAGCCTGGGGCAGAGTGTGTGCAAGCAGTAAGAATATTTCAGGTATTTTTTTGGGGGGGGGGGCTCAGGGTTTGAGGCTGTCAGGACCAAGACCTGGCTCTTCTTAATGGACAAGGAAGCACTCATGTATCTTTTCAGGCTCAACATGTCTTCAGGGCAGTATTTTGTTGGAACCCGTCAGAAATGGCCTTATTTCTTGCTTCATTCCTTGCCCTGAATGGGTCAGAGACCGGACTTACACTTTAGACTCCCTTTGGAAGCCCAGAAGATGAAAAACACCAATCAAGTCCTGAAAATGTCATTCATAGAACTCTGAGCAGAAGGCTTAGCAGACCCACAAAATATTCTTATAGGATTTAGGTGCCAGGGCAAGAAGACATAATAGAGCCACTTCTGCTAACTCTTAAAGCAGGGCTTTATGCCATATCTCTCCCTGCCCCAAAAGGAAGCCCAGCCCTTTCTTTCATGCTATGGTAGGCTTCTCACCTTGCAGGAAACTGCCATTGCCACCTAATCTCTCCCCTTTCCCTTTTCCACTTTTTCTGATTTATACTTTGTGTTGTTATCCTGGAGAAGTACCTGCTTATTTTTGGAACTTAAGAAATTCGCTTATATGGATGATTTGCATACATGGAACTAGTTAGTCATTGTCCATCGGAAGAGTAGGCTTCCTTTCTCTTGAGCTCTACACAAGAGCTCAGTTCATTTGTTCTGTTCCTGCGCACCCTGCCTTCAGAAGGAAACATTAAAGAATGGAGGAAAAAACCTATTGGAAATAGTTAAACAAACAAATTACACTCAGGTAGTTTTCTTGCACACCTAACTGATTTTCATATTGGAATATTGGAATACCTATTAAGAGTATGGTATAGAGTTCATACCTTTAATGCCAGCACTCAGGAGACAAATGCAGGTGGTGTACATAGTGAGTTCCAAGACAGACAGGGTTACATAATGAGACCTTGCCTTAAAATAAATAAATAATATCTATGAGAATAGTTGTAGCTTCCTCTGCTTAGGCAGACTTTCTTGGGGCATTGTCTTTATGGGGCAACAAGAAGCAGAAAAAGGAGGCAGGCTTTAACACTGTACACCTAGGAAGAGGTTCAAGCTGGAAGTTGTTCAGCTGCAGCCCCAGGTTCTCTGTCACCAGTGCATAACTTTAGGAAGCCACTGACTTTTCATTCGCACCATATGCAGTCACCAAGCTAACACCTACCGCCCCGGGCTTCTAATAAAGGGCAACAGCACTAACTAAGTGAGAACGAATTTTAACTCGATCATCTTTATTCTGCACTGGTGTTGAATAAGACCCTAAACAGCCAGCCACTGAGCTTTCCATGTTGGAGACTGTGGGTCAGGCAGGGCATCCCAAGGAAATCAGGAAACAAGTACAAGAAGCTCCAGCTGTAGCTATCCAAGGTTTTTGTTGTTGTTTTTTGGTTTTTTGTTTTGTTTTGGGCAACTAGTTTCAAACTTCTCTTTCACATTAAGCTTTTAGGCATTCCCTCTTATGGCATTGACTGAGTGCCATTAGACTGAGGTGAAACACCTTTCTTTCTCTCAAGAGTTAGAACTCATTGTGTCCCTATCGTCCTGGGCCTCGACAAAGACCAGGAAACATCTAAGGGCTCCACGGAACAATGCTGTAATTAAAGATGGACAGTGAAACTCCTAATTGTCTTTATAACACCTTGCTTTGATGGCGTCTGGATTCTTAAGATTGAAGAGTGAGTGCAACAGGGCCACAGTTGAAAGTAAAGTTGTGACTGGAAAAAAAAGTACTACCTTTAAGGTATGCAGGGATCTGACTGATGGAAAACTTCACCTAGAGGACAAGGACTGTGAATGGTCTCTTAGCAGAGCCAACTAGCCACCGCGAGAGGAAAACATGTCACACTGGTATTTGGGGAACTGATGTCATAAGTGTCGTGGAAACCTTACCTTTCCCCTATCAGTTTTTCATGATTACTTAAAATTTTAGTGCAAATAGTATCTGTGTATGTAATTCTATGTGACTTAGTTCTGGGACCAGAGGGACCATAAAATCTACTGGTAGGCTACTTCAAGACCTAGGTCAAATGCTGTGTCCCTGTAACCATCCTCACGGCCAAAGAAGTCAGCTTCTTCTTTTTATGTAAGTTTAATTTTAATAGCAATACAACATTTATTTGTACAAGAAATACTAATCCAACATCTTCCAGTTATGAAGTTATTTGCTAGGGTATGTGTGTTACATGTATTTACAACAATAAAAATAGTTAGAATGCCATCAATTATTTAAAAGCATATAGAACAGGGTCCATTTATTCCACATAATATATGTTTTCTAGGAAGTATGCATATAAGAGCAGAGGGCATCTAGTTACTTTAATACTCTTTCCCCATGTGGCCAGATAGATATGAGATATATAGAGCTGGGTATAGGATATATATCCAAGCTCACTTGCTAGTTTAGAATTTAATGGGCTGAGGCTGGCTCTTCCTCATTGAACAATTCATGAAACGAAGAACTGATAGCTCATCTACCTATATTACAATTCTTTCAGTTGTAAGAAAAAACAAAGGGTCGGGGCAGGTTTCTGTTTTTGTCTTTACAGGAAACTGGAAATACCCATCTTCAAGAAGTTAGAAGGCCTTGAACATCTAGATATCTAAAGCAAAAGAAAGAAGCCATTCCAAGGGAAGCGAGGCTGAGGAAGCTGGAAGACAGCTGGGTAAGATCTGACTGTGGTGTTTATTCCCTCTAATATCTCTAACTTCTTCAGAGATCTATCCCTGAGTCTCATTCTTTCATGCAACAATTAGTTATATGTCCTAATACACAGACATAAGAAAACATACTCTCTAACACAGCGTATTCCACACGGGACCTTAGATATCAGAGCATCTCAGAATAGAGTAAGGACAGAATAAGAACAGGAACTACAAAGTTTTCCTAGGTGGAGGCTCAGTAGCCACATCATGCTAGTGCTCATCAAAGCGAGTTATAAAGCCAGATCAGACCCGAGGGAAGCAAGAAATGTTTCTGAGTGGAGACATGACAGGGAGAACTGGGAATGAGCCCACAATGATGGGAAGAACTGTGTCATCATTACTAATAGTTAGTGACAGCCCATCTGTAGCAATGATAGTTTTTAAAAGTATAACACAAAAATCAAATAATTACAGAGGGAAATAGCTTTATAAATAATTTAGCTATCAAAATATAAATTCATTATTTGACCACTTATACAATGTGTAGGCATGTGCTTAATGGTTACTGCAACTTTAGATTAGAATGTTATAGTATATTCAGAAATATGTAATGACTAAAATATGGGTTTAGTTTATATTTCTATCAAAACCAATTTTTTAGGAATATTGTCATCTGTTTCCTTCATTTATAATTGCAGAAAACACTGATTTTCATTTAGAGGTTAAAAAAAAAAAGTTCTCCTATAATAACAGGTTTTCTTCTAATTCTGAGTCTCTGATATCTAAGGTCAGCCTTTTCTTATTCTGCAATCCCAATCTCAGTCTCCTGACTCAGAAGCTTTCTTCACTATGGGGTACTTTCCCCACAAGCATCTGAATGGCCTTCTGACCATCGTTGACCAACGGAATGGCTCAGAGGTGGTGATATACAAGTGTTGAGCCCAAGTCTTGAGAGATCAGCATGTGCTTGCTGTTCTGGTCGTTTTCTTGTGCCATGAGAATGATCCTAATGGACTGCTAGAGGATGAGAACCAAAGCAGAGCTATCTCAGAACTGCAGACCACATGGGGGAAAGGGGCTCTCAACTTGTCAGGAGCTACGGAATTCTTACCACCTCTCTCAGTACCTCATAAGCCATATACTCCCTTTCTACCACCTAAACACGAATCTCTTGAGAATGAATTCCTTATTGGATTCTTCTACAAAAAGGCAGGAGGACTCACTTCCAAACGTTATTGTCTCTAGGAAATAGATAGGCCTTGGCACTGGCTGGAAAGCCAAGTGAGACGTCGAAGGATGGAGGCACTCCAGGCAAGGCAGAGGTGACTGCCAACAACTGTGGGCCAACCTAGAAGCACCGTACCACTGTGACCCCGGTGTTCACCTAAACAAATGTAACCCACTATTCAAGCATTCACATTGCTGCTCGTGGTAAAGGTCAAACTTGCTGCCAACAACAAACAATTTCAATGTGAAAACTAGTTTTAATCATAATATATTTGCAGGAGTTAAATCCTAAATCACCTAAGACCACCATATAGTAAAAGGTTATTTTAACATTGAAATTAATAAAATTGAATTTTTAACACCTTAAAAATAGACTTCGGTTGGAAAAGTATCTAAAGAATCTTTTATTACACCCTCCTCCAGCTTTTACAGTCATCTGAAAAATCCTAGCAGAGAAGGCATCTGATATGCTAGAAACATCCACAACATAATAAATCATATCTGTATCTCATTAACATGATAAAATTAAAGCTCTTATTAGAAATTTAATTAAAGTATGAGAATTCCTCAATACAGGCCTTTGTAGCTTTACAAACTTGGTGCCTATTGAGTGTGAGAATTTAAAAGAACAGCACCAAAGCCTTTTCCACCTTCCTATGTTGACAACTTGCTAAAAGAACATGTAAATCCAAAGTACATATGTACTGGTGAAGAAGATTTAGGGTTTACTTTGTGACGCTCCCTCTCTTAGCAATTAAAGGTACATTTTCTGTTCACCAAGCACTCTCACAAGTGCTCTGCAATATTAATTTTAACCACCTACTTCCTCTAGAAAAGCACTTCCTGCAGAGATGGGAGAGTCCAAGGCAAAGCAACTTGTTTCAAGTCACATGCAGATTGAGCCAAAGTTTAAAAGTAGATAGTGGGCTAGCTCCAGGCTGGGTCATTAGCTACTACACCATGTCTAAACTTTAACTCATTCTTTAAAAAATGTAAGGGAGAAACCTTCAAGGGTCTCTATAT
This sequence comes from Phyllotis vaccarum, assembly GCA_033318265.1. Lineage (NCBI taxonomy): Eukaryota > Metazoa > Chordata > Mammalia > Rodentia > Cricetidae > Phyllotis > Phyllotis vaccarum. The sequence goes on along the minus strand of JARWLC010000001.1, from coordinate 166,247,162 downwards.
CACAACTACTTAGTTCAGGCAAAACTCCCTAAGAATAAACAGGAAGGCAAGAGGTTGCACCGTTTTTGATAAGTCTCTTTATAATGGGATACTTCAAAACTCAACCATACCCTGGGGACCTCCTCTCTACACTTCCAAAATCTGCATTCTTTAACCACCTCTCAGCTGCTTTAATCTTCATGTACAGTATTCTCCCAACCCAATGTTCTCCAGGCCTCCAGCTTGATCCAGTCTATCCTGCCCAGAGTTCAGGGCCTAACATATGAACTTGTGTTGCCTATTCTGAAATCTCTCCAGCAACACTCATGGAATGCTTGCTTCTTGCTCCTGCTATGTCATTATCATATTCCAAACCCAGAACAAAGGATGTGGCTTCACTTTACATGTATCCTTTATTGTGGCCACACTGGGATGTCTCAATATATTTGTTCCAGGATTTTCTTATGGGCTTCACACTATAATTTGCCCATTTCTGCCAGCAATTATTTCTGCTTCCTTCTTGAAGTTGATCTATACGTTGCTAATCTACTAGAAGCTCTGGCCTTCTTTTCCTACCTCTCAGCTGTGCTGACTCGGATTAAAAGAGTCCCCACTTCTACTCTTTCTAGGTCAGTGATATTTGGCATGGTATGTAGATAGCAGCACTGACATTACAAGGAAGCCTGTTGGATATGTAGTCACACAGGCTCCATTTAAAACCTACAGCAGAGACCTATTCTTGAGAATAGGGTTCAATCACCTATGATTCTTCTATATCTAAACTTAGAGCATCCTTGACCTCGACCATAATTTCCCAAGACTATAGCATACATCTTCCTTGCCTGTCCCCCTGCTCTCTGAGTCCTTGTGATGAAGCAAAGCACCAATAAAAGATCAATGAATTAATGAGCAGTGAGTTAATCCTCGGAATGAGTCATTAAACCTTCTGTGTCACGTTGGACCCAGAAAGACACTGATCTCCAGTCCACGACTGTCTATAAATATTCTCAGAAATAGAACTGTTCTTTAATAGTAAAGATCAATGATCACTTTCAATTTTGAATTAATTGAGTGTATGTGCAGTTTCAACACTGTAATAAGAGATGCTGAAGTAATTTAGTTTATAGCTTGGGAAGCACTAACATGAGAATTCCCTCCAATGCACAGACTGTCTCAAAAGAACATTTCCATGCATTTTACAGGGTAACGGAAGGTGGCTCTACTTCAAGCTTTGAAAATATTAGTCATGTGCTTTTAAATAGTTCCATTCTTTTGACAGGGAAGAAAATGCAAATTGCAGAGCCTTAGTGAAGACTGCCATATTTCAAAACATCTCAGATTATTCTAGTTCCACACAAAATGTCTTCATGTTAAAATTAACAAGGTTACTCATATGACTTCTTTTTATTAGTTTTTTCTACCCTAATCTCATGCTTCTACAGTAACAAATGAAATAATGGGCATAAAAGAAAGTCTATTAAATTAAAAAATTGCTTCCAAAGTAATAAAAACCAAAAGTATGTCCTTATTTAAGTCACTTTGTATGCTGCTATGGTCTCAGTGAAGAAAGACTGCCTCACAAAAACATTTAATATACACTCTTCTTGTCACCAACAGCTTAAAGAGGAGTGTAATGAGTAACAGACTGTCCTACAGATGGACCTAAAACACAGATGTAGCAGAGCTGTTTGATAGAGCCTGCATAATGGAAACCATGTCTATACCCCTAGAAAGACAACAGAGAGGAAAAGGTTGATGTGAGAAAAAATGTGGCCAAACATTCCTCAGAAGCCAGAGGATGGCAGCCAGTGTCAGATGCTCAGCACTTCCACATCCTCAGTGGCATCTATTTATTCATTTTTACAAATATTTTTACCTCACCTGATCCTGGCAAATTCTCAACTGGGAAACTTTCCACCCACCAATGTTATGGAAATAAATGTGTAAGCCCTATTTTGAAAGAAGATTTTCTGGAAGTGGTTTTGTTGGAACATATATTTTAAAAAGTAGAGGGTGAAGTTTAGAACAACAAAAACAATCGGTCAGTAAGTGGAAGGCACTTACTGTGGAAAGAATGTTTGAACTTATCACTTGGAAACTACTGAAGCGTCTCCAAGACTCAACAGGTAGTTTCAGTTCACTTACTTCTTTGGGCCCCCTACATTTTATACCAGTTAGTTTCTATTTTCCAGTTTTCCCTCAAGTTTTGGTCCAGTCTTCCCAGGCAGGCCAGTAAAACCAGGAAGGTGTAATTTCAGTGACATGTTAATCTTTGGTCGCAACAATGGAGGTGGATCATTCCCAACTGTCTTGGGATAATAAAAACAAACATTCGGATTAACCTTAAGAAGAAACAAAGAAGAGGTAAAAGCTGAGATTCTAGTAATTAAATCTTTGCAATTCAGGTTGTAACTGGTTAAACTGATGAGAACAGGGGTGGGCGGATCCAGTTCTCATGTTGAGGAGTAATTCTAAAAATCTTTTGAGCAAGTAAGTAAACAGTAGAGTCTGAACTTGGATAGGTTGAGTGGCTAACCAAATATAAAGGATTTGCAAAAAGATCTAGTAGAAAAGTATTGGTGAGGTACAGAGAAAAAAAAAGTATTATCTATGCATAATTATGTATACATAATTAAAAATGAGTATATGGATATGTTGTGTGCAGTAAGTGTGTATGTGACCTGATTGCTATCCAAAAAGCCAAGAAGCAGTAACACTGGGGAACAGAATGGGAAATGAACTGATTATATAACAACTACACTAAAATTGTTATTTGGCAGTTTATCTTATTTCTGGGTCCAATTATGACCTTGGGAAACAGCAATACAGGTCCCATCAGAAGCCAGATGCTGTTCAGTGCAATATCCCCTTAGTACAGGAATATCCAGACATTTAAGCAACTATGGCAACTATAGCTTGGAATGTCAGCCAGCCACAAATTCCATAACAGGAATATCAATGCATCCTTTCACTCACTCTCATTAAGTGAACAGTCAGGCTTTGAACAATGCAACTGATTAACATATTCATTGTTCTCTTATGCTTTTCCTTCAAATTTCACCTTCTTTAGGAATCAAAGATACTGAATACTTCATAAATAAATGCTCCTGTGAAATTATCACTGTATAAAATGCAGAGGCACCAGAAGTGACAGAATTTTTTACTATTTCAAGGGAGCAACAAAAATACTAAGAAATCAAATCTATGAACCAGTTTTATTTTATTTGCATTTAACATGATTATACACATTCATGTGTCTAACAAGATCTGCACTGTTACATTAAAAATACAGTACAATAACATTCAACATGAGGTACTTCATATTTATATATTTCCTTCATAAATAATGCTGTAAGCTGCTAAAGTCCAGCACACTGATGCAGTTGCCTACAGTGTACTGAATTAGCTGAGCTTATTTAAACACCTTTTAAAAAAAGACAGTTCAGTGCAATAATTATGTAGAAATGAGACCATTTACTTAAATACTATCTTACGATATGATTAAAGAATGCTGCATTAGAACTGCTAGCCTAGTTACCCTTGTCCCCAGTATGAACAATGATGAAGACTGCCAGGTATGCTGGGAAAAGCATCTACAGCGTTTTCTGCTTAATAAAGTTGTGTTTATACACGAGAGCTGCCAGCCCTGTCAGAACAATGGTTTCTATTCTTACAAACTACAAAGTTCAAAGTTACCAAAAAAACCAAAGCAAGCGCATTCATTATTTTTCATTTTGCTGAAAATACAGATAAGAGAATAGGTTGAGAACATACAATTTTTTATTTTAGGTACAGCTTTCCAACTTACAGTTCTTGGCACAGGCCAATCAGAATATGGATGTATCTTTTTTGAAATATAATCATAATTAATATAAAGTTGTGTTCTCCCATCCTCAGCGAGCTGCACTTGCCTCACCACAGGAAATGTGGCTAAGTCACAGTAAGAGTTGAGTTGGGGTGGACGCTGCCCCTTTAAGGCTGTCACACCCAGCCCACTATCTATCTAACAGAGACTCAATCAGTGCTAAACAAAATTCCTTCTCCTCTGGCCTAAAAGTGCCTTCTGGTCAGGCTTACCAATGTGTATGGTAGCTATGAGCTACTGAAATGTTTAACCATAATTTTAGAACAAAAGCCTTTGCAGACATAGTTTTAATTGATAATGCACCTTTATTTTATTAATACGTTGCCAAAACTACAACCTGTCATCTCCTTTATTAGAAAGCAATTGAGAGATTATTTTGTAAAGTTGTCTTAGGAATATTCATCTAGTCGTTAGTAATAGCTTTTGGTGACCTATGTTAACAGATGTAAGTAATGGCAAACTGATTAAAACATTTCCCATAATCCAGTGCTCTCCTCCACGAGGGAAGCTGGCCAGAGGCCACAAGCCCATATCTGTGGGGAAGTGGCCCAGAAGCACCATGAGTGGATGCAGTGCAGTCACTCATTGGGCTTTGCTGGCACCAGCAGGGGCTGGGAGGCATTTCTGACACACCACCAGTAGCCAGGCAGGGAGGAGCAGTTCCTGAGTTGGCAAGCACACTTTTATGTGCACATTGCACAGACAATCACACACCCCAGGACTAGCCCCTGCTCCAGGGAAGCCAACTTTGGCTTACAGAGCAGGAGAAGGAGGCGGCCAGGGACCACACTCTGGGTGGTAGGGTGCCATCTCAGGATCATACTGAGCAGAAAAGCTGCCCAGAAACACATGGATATTTCAGTTTCAAGTGACCACACTGGACGCTACCAGGGTCACAGGCACTAAGCCAACATGAGCCATCATGGAAGGAGAAGTTGTCTATGTGCTTTTCCCGCTTTGCTTTTAATCATGGACAAATGAGAGCTGCATGTGATGCTGATGAGGTGAATACTCGGTATAACCCAGTGTCACTCCGAACCATTTTTCAAAAACCCTGCAGGCATATATTGGCACTTCAAGATGGCCAGAGGCCAGGTTCTAGCAGTACAGAAACTAGTTTATAATCAACAAATAAGATCGTCTATGGTCAAAGATCAGATAAAGAATGTTTTAATTAAAAAAAAAAAAAAGGATAAAAAGTACTTTATCACACTGACAAGTAGTGTTATCATTACTCCATACTTCTACTGTTTGGTCCTCTTCTAACAGGGGCGGGAGAGGGGAGAAACATGAGTCCTTATGCAGTAAGACTTGAGAAGAAGCGAGGAGAGAGGGAGGGAGGGAGGGAGGGAGGGAGGGAGGGAGGGAGGGAGGGAGGGAGGATGTGTGTGCATGTGTGTTGAGAGGTGTCCCAAACTACAGTCTAGAGTGGCTTTTCTGAATTCACTGTATAGGGGGCATTTTCAGGCTTCTCTTCTACCTGTTCTAGTATCAATTAGCAGGTTTGCATTTTTTCTACTGACAATAAAATTTTCTAACTTCATCAATTCTGAAAGACATATCTACACTCTGGCAACTTGTCTTCTAAACTTAAAACATAAGTCTGCTTTGCAGCAAAAGTCATGGCCTAAACGAACATCCAATTCCTTACATCAACAGTGTGAACTGTTTAGTATGAAACACATATATGATACAAAGCATATAAAAGCAAGGGCCAGAAGCAACAAATGTAAAAGAACAGTCAAACATGACTACTGGCCTAATGTTTACTTTCCAAGCTTACAAAGCAAATATTCTTTCAAAATTGTACACTGAGGTTTACCTGTTTTTTTCTCTCTCTCTCTCTCTTTTTTTTTGTATTTATTTATTTATTTTGAGAGGAAGGGAGGGGTTCTGTTTAAAAATAACTTGATATTACTTTAGAATACATACTTTCATTCATCAAAGGAAATTCAAATTTTTCCAAAATCTGTAAAGGTACAAAAGTGGGAGGTTGGTGGGCACTTGAAAAAGCACATGATCTCCCTAGGCATACAGACGCAACTCTAAAACCACACAGCCTGAGTAAGCACTTGGCTCTTCTAAGCATATAGTTAAAAGCGGAATGTTGCATTTTAGCCTGTACATAATTAAAAGGTTCAAAGATATTAGAAACTGCCTACTGCTTCATTCATTACAAATTACCTGTGCTGACCATGTATCTGGAGACGAGCTAAGCGTCAGGCAAGGAGGGCCCATGTGGGTGCCTCATGATGCATAAGGAAAGGAAGGTTCAAGCATAGAATATGAGTTCAGGGATCTGCCCTCCCTGGACCCCAGTGCCGTTGGTGCTGTCTGAGGAGCACTGAAACTGAACAGTCACCTTGCCACACTGCACTTCTGTCATGCCTTCTTGTCCAAAGTAGCTGAGTTCATTGCCATCCAGCACCACACTGGCTGTATAGAAAGTGTCGGGCTCGATCTGCACCGGATATTCAAACCACACAGGGAAAGTATTGCTGGATCCATCTGAGAAGTACTTGCTCAAGTTCTGGCCCAGGACAACCCCCTGCCGTTTGAGTTCAATCTTGGCGCTGTACTCTGCAGAGCCACAGCTGGAGCCATACAGCCCAAAGCCTGCGATGAAAACCCTCTTATCAACTGCGAACTGGATGCTATCACAGCGACCCCTATAGCGCCACTGGTTGCTCCGATAGGCACATGACTGGAATCGGTGACAACGCTGGGGGACAAGGCCCTTGCGGGCTTTACTCACAAACTGCAGCTCCGGTTTTTTGGATGCAGTGTACCAGAGGAAGATGTCATTGGTCTCATTGAGAGTTAATACCCCAGACTGCGCAGCACCATTTGCAAAGTCATCCAGGGCCATGGTGGGGATGCGGATCAAGTACAGGGCCTTTCCTAGGACCTTGCGCTTATTTTCAATGCTCAGGGCCAGATCTTGCCGCTGGCATTCTACTTCAGCCCAGTTCAGGGCTGCCTCAAAAACCACTATCTCTTTGGCATTCAGCGTTTCCCTGCGGAGGATACTTTCAAGTGTCTGAAAGTCGATGTCACAGAACCCCTCGGACTTGAGTGCCAACTCGGCTTGAGCATCTATCACCTCCCAGCAACGCTGGGTCAGGTCGGGCTCCTCAAACAGGCAGCTCTGGGACAGGAGTACACAGGCGTTCTTGGCACTCAGGCTTGTCTCCAGGAAATTAACACAGGCTCTGGCAAGGTGAGGAACTATGTACTTTTTGGCAGCATACAGTGTGGCCAGCACTGTGTCCGCAGCCAAGTCAATTTCATCACAATAGATGTATCTGGAAGAAAGGATCCAACATGTAAGCGGATTTCCACAAAATAAGCATGTAAAGCACAGAAAAGGAAGCCACTGCCTTTAAGCCTGTCCGAGAATATAATTTCATGTGACAGCTAATACAAACATGCTAGAAAAAACATCTGAAAAACATTCATGAGGTACTAATATTTCAGCTCAGCAGCAAGCGTATATAATCAAAGGAATTAACTTTGTGTTATCATTCATCCTCTATCCTATACATTTTCAATAAAACAGGAGATACAATTTTCTAAAAGATGGCTATGTATCAGAGGTCAGACTAAATTAAAGCAGCTGCCATCCTCAATCCCACAGGTTAAAAGAGTACTCACTATATCTGTGCGCATGTTTATGTCTGGACACTGGATACTCCTGGAGAGCAGGAGAGGGCACTGGACCCCCTGGAACTGGAGCCATGGGCAGCTGTGAGCTGTCTAACAGGGTTCTAGAACCCGAGCTCTGGTCCTCTGCAAGAGCAGTGGTCTTTTTCACCTCTGAGCTGTCTCTTCAGCCCTACCAGTGTTTAAACTACAACATATACAGCTTCATTCCAATTATTTTCTGCACATCCAATAAAAACAATTGTCTTCTGATACTAAGGTCAAAATTTGCATTTTAATGATTTTGGGCTTTTCTAATATGTAAAATAAAACTGGATAGTAAATATTTCTGAAGCAGTTCCAAGTTCAATAAATTGTCACATTCAACACTATTTTTTTAGTTAACTTCACAAAATCATTTGGGTTCTAAATTTCTAAACTAGAATGTGTCCCCACATATCCATCCTACTTTCAAAACTGAAGGGTACATTATTTTCACATGTATCTAATAAAAGACAGAGCAAAGAGCTTAAACGGGCATTGATTCTGTGCTTCTGTGAGCTATCCCTTTTTAAGAGATGAAATGTGCTGTGCTGATTCCTCAAAACAGTATGTAAAGATGGTAACTGCCTGCTATCTGATATTACAGGACTAAAGGCTAGCCAATGACAACTCTACCAGTGAACAACACTGACACCATTTATCCTTTCTGGATCTCAGCATTTATTTTTATAGTCACTTTATTTCTTGTTTGTAAAACATACCTAATTTAAGAAATCAAAAATAGATTTTGCAAGGAAAAAAATGTCAACATACACACATACAAGCCCACAATAGCACACAGAAGGGCCTTTTGGCTCCAGGAAACTACTCTTCTCTAATAGGCTAGGCCGGTTACACTGGCTAGACCACTCAATAGCACAGCCTCAGTACAACTGCACTTTGCCCCGAGGCTAGGACTAGGGGCCATCCAGAGCAGGGGCTGCTCACAGCAGCTAACACTCCTTTTCTAAACACACAGCTACTCACTCAAGAGGCAAGGGGGGGGGGGGGAGGAGTAGGGGGAGGAGGTGGAAGGGGAGGAGGTGGAAGAGGAGGCGGCGGCACCACCCTCCCTCCCTTAGTCACTGTCTCAACTACAGGACAGCAGCAAGGCCAATGGAACCTCACTGCACTTCTGCTCTCACCATTCCACCTGAATAATTTTGAAAAACTATACCAGTATGCTCTAGGCAATGCATCTATAAGAGAAGATACTTGGCAAATGGAAAATCAAATGACTTCGCTCAGATGTAACACTCTGCCATTCTTGCTCTTTTCCTGATTGTGCACTGTCTAGAACACAGCACTCTTAACTTCAGGGAGGACAAAATATTAGCTAGGGTGGCATTCCACTCAACTACACATGGCACTGTCACAAACATGCAGCAATGAAGGCCAAGGACCCGAGCAGGGAGAAGACGTTTCTGGCTGATTCTATCTAATGGATTCTGAACGTTAAAAGTGAAGTTATGGTTCTTAACATGCTCACTTGCCTTTAATCTACCTACTTCCCTGTGAAAGTTCTAGTTCAATCACATTTCAAAGCTATAATGAGGACAAATTAAATATTTACAAACTCTAAAACTGACTACAACTTATTTTTCAGTAAGCAGTAAATAATAAATAATAATTCCTTCAACAATTTGTAAGGATACTGTCAAATTGGTTGACCCAATGGGCAACTTTTCTTCAAAAACTTTTTTAAAATTTATTCCAGTGAACTTAAATCCCAAGACTAGCAGATAACCTTGAATTCATATATTAGTATGTTGAAAATACAGTTTAAGAAAAACCTTATAAATACAACTTACAGTTACTGGGCTTAATCATATGGTAGATTATCCCATTGTCTAGCATCAGACATCAGTAAAGATTCTTGGGGTACCTGATTAACATGCAATACAACCTGCAAATGACTCATAAGATATGAAACTTTTTACATACATGACTAGCTTGCCTAATCCTTTTACCCTTCAATATTACTAACTCAAGGCTGTTTACATAAATCTATAGGAAACAACCATTCAAAAATCTATTCATTACCATAAGCATGTCCAATTTTGTGTGAAATATGTGTGGGCAAAGATCACATAACTTGCTCCCTTCTTGCAGAATGAGACAACTCAGAAGACATGTGGCTCCCCACTGCTGCTAACTAAACAAGGTACATAATTTCTACAATTGTGAAGTGAAGGCATGTTTCTAAAGTCTTCTTAAAACATTGCTTTCAGGAGGAGAGCATGCCCATTAAATAAAGCATATATCAAAAAGCTATTTTTTCTTCTAAAATGCCATTGAAAAGCAGCTCAGTACATAACCTGTTTGCCCCTAGGCTCTGGGCTCAGGCATGACTCTAAACGCCTGTAACATTCCATATGACTTCCGTGGAAAAATGAAGAGCAGTTTCCTCCAAAACCATTTAAAGGCAAGCAGCACCCTCTCGCTTTAGAATCTTTCCTGTTACACAGAACTTACATCTGACTTTGAAGCCAACTTTTTCCAAACACACAAACAATGCTTACTTCAGCATGGCGAGGAAAGCAGCAGGTTCGACGTCTGGTATTCGGATTTCATCTTTGTCCTCAGCAAGTTCTCCATAAAACATTGCATGGAACACTGAGCTCCCAACAGCTAAGACGTACTGTGGAAAAAGGGAAATCTCATTTCACGCACTAAACTGAAAGCATTTTCAGTAAGCCAATACCGAAAAACACTAGCAAATCAGGGGTAGAGGGTGTAAGGTAGGTACCTAACCTGCTTCTTTGAAACAGCCAGAGAACAGTGTATCCTGACAGGGGAGCATTAAGACTGTCACAAAAGACATGATCTCTATCAATGTCTCAAAGCTTTGACATTAATGGACACCCCCCATTGTGAAATATGTAAAACCAAAGGTTATTTATCTGATTTCTATAGGAACAGTAAACAGCAGGCTTTCCAAACCTGTTACAATGCTTCCAGCCTATGAGGAGTGACAAGGGCACCTTTCTGTGTGATACATAAACCATGGAGAAGGAAACAAAGAGAAAATTAAGTGTGGCCAAAGCCCTTGGAAAGGGTCTGCTTTCTCTGTAATCCAGTGAAACATGCACTGCCTGCCATCGGCAAGCTGCCCACACCAAGCTCTGGGCTGAGAGGGTCCCTCTACATAAATCTCAAGACTAAACCGGTAATGCAGCTGTTGCTTACTTTGTGTCCTGGCAACCGCTGAGTCCCACCTGGTGGCCCAACCACAAAATGTACATCTGCCATCAAGTCATTATTGAACATCACCGCATTTCTACAAACAGAGGCAATTCATTAATTCACAGCAGCTTGTATTCTTACCACCCCTTTCCCAACATGCCAAAAAGTACTCAAGCAGCTTCACAGCCAAAGAGCAAAAAAGGGTTCAACTATGCTCTCTGAAATCACTGCAGACACACGGGAAGTAACCAAAGTTTTAAAAGTTATCCAAACTTTCACATTTAGGACAAATGAAGGGTTTCTCTTTGTGCTCCACAGACACAACCCTGCTGTTTAAACGTTACAGCTTGCAAAAATATTTTTTATCTAAGAGAAAAACAGCTGTACTATTTTGGAAAAGATACAAGGTTGCTTTCCATTACCAGTAATGGGAAAAGAGGAAACAGAGATTCATGTTAAAATGCATTACAGGTCAAGCAAAAACAGAAACTTCAGCACTGGCAAACTTTGAAAGTCAATCTGATGGTCAGGCACTTACCTTTCTCTGATGGTGGGATAAAGACCCTGCCAGTTGGGGGCCGGGATGAGGTTGTTGTTACAGAGATTGTGCTGATGGTGCTGCTGGACAGTGGTGCTGCTGGAGCTGGCTGGCTTTTTGCGAGGGAATATATCAGCAGCCATCTTCTTCTTCTTTTTAGTCTTCAAGGTAATTATTTCATAACAAACTGGGGGCAACTTGCTGCCAGTGCTGCTGCTGCTGCTGCTGCCACTGCCGGTGCTGCTGCTGCTTGCTTTCTTTGAACCTTTCTTGGACCTGTTCTTTACTGTCTCTGGAAGCATCAAGAAGAAGGTGAGACATTTCATGTTCTTTTCTTTATCATCTACCATGAGTACAGGATGTCTCTCTTTAGAGCTAGATATCCCAAATTTGCTCGAACATCTAGGCAAAGCGGCTAGCCAGAGCTAAGATGTTAACAGAAACCGACAAGCTGGTATTTTGCTGCTTTTCTCAGCCAGGCAAGGTGACCTTTTCACTATGGTGAAGAGAAACTGGCTTTAAGTTTTATCCAGGACTGGATCTTTTAAATACATTCCCATCATGATTCCTGTTTTTCTTATTTGCTCATAAAAATAGCCGTTTTCTGGATCACCTGAAAAGGCTATGCTGAGCAAAGGCAGCAGGCAGAGAGCTGTGGCGCTTGCTTTCTGAATTAGATTAGCAAAATGTGCGGAGCCCAGCGAGTCTGTTCAGCCAGCGAAGTTGTGTGGTGAATGGATCGGGAGAGGAGAGTAGGTATTACAGCCCTGCAGACCGACTCAGACAGCCAGCGCTCTGAGCCAATAGCTGAAGCCACCAATCAGGATTGGACCAAGCCAAACAGTGACACCTATTGTAGCATGCACAGCTCTGATATTAAAGGAACAGCCTTACATTATCTTCTCTTCTGTATATTTAAATAAGATAAACAACAAATGAAATAAATTTGCAAACATAGAGGGAGGGAGGGGTTTATTTCTTTTTAGTATAAGAGCATTTTCATTTCAGCCAACAAGCAAAGCCCATTAACAAAGAATGAGAATACATATGTCTCATCTTTCTTTCTGGCAAAAATCTTCCTCTTAGCAGCATTTACTTGCAACTATTTTGAACAGGATCTTCTCGAGGCGTCTAAAGCCAGAGAAGAATCAATCCACTAAAAGCAAACCAAGCACTTTAAGGGCAGTTTTGTGGGCATGGGGAGGTACTTTTCCAGTCTTTCTGAATGTTTTAATAAGGCCATGAATTTAGCTTACTTTCCAATGTTTTCTAGTTCTGCAATGATCTTGTTCCAGATCACAAAACACTGTTAATTACAATTAACTTACACCAGCACACTTGGCTGAGCTGAAGCACAGGAAAAATTCTAGATATGAAAATAGCATTCAAATGAGACAAATCTGGTAATCAGTATTTAGATACTGTAATTCGCTAAAAATATGTAAGAGGACCCTGTTCAGATCTCAAAATCCACTAAATTCTTATGGCTAAACTTAATTTTGTCACAAATTTTAAAGTAATTCACAAGCTCTAACACAGTACCAGTTATAGGGCTATTTCAAATGATCAGTCTGCTATCTCTGAAATAAAGGCAGAAGGGCTCTCTGCTTTAGATGGGAACAAGGCTCTCCCAGCAGTTTAGTAACACAGCATCTACTAGAGCTGCTATTGATGCTCACTTATTTGTGAGGAGGGGCCGGTGACTAAAGAGACACCCGCTCCTATCTACAGGATTACTCTCATTTGCTCAAGGCACAGGGGCTATTTGCTGCCCCTCTATAAAGTACAGTTCAGGCCCAGAGCCCTAAATGTAACACAGCCTGCATAGTGACTCCTTGGCAAGGTGAGGACTCAGCAAAAGAGAACTAGTTGTTACCATAACTAAGAGTGTTACACACCATTACATATTATTACATGCAGAGATCAGTCTTCTGCTCCTAGCATCCTAATCACTAAGTCAGTCCAAAGAACATTCTCTGTGTTGTCATTATTATTAAAACTCATTTGCAAATCCACTGCAAGCACACAGTGTGTAAGAGACAGACAAGGTTACCTATCCTTCTTCTAGTGGAGCCTGAATGATGCTTATTTATCACAACTATTGTATTATCAACAGCAGGGCTAGACACCATGCATCAGTACTTTACAAACCACCTTCAGCTCTAAGCATAATGTTAATAATAACCTATTAAAAAAGGTACCTACAAGAAGTGGGGAGAAGTTGGTAAGTAATGGAGACCCAAGTTTGGATCCCCAGTACAGAGAGAAAAGGGGTGAGGTGGGGGTGAAGGCAGGGATGGAGGGAAGGAGACAAGGAGAGAGGGAAAGAGATGGAGAGAAAGTAAGTTCGGAAGGCTGTGCATGGCAGCTTATACAGCCGTAGTCCCAGCAGTGGGTGAGGGAGTTTAGCGAGGCTTCACCAGCCACCTAGACTGGCCAATGGTGAGCTACAGTTAAATGAATAGACTCTCTCAAAAAAGAAGGCAGAGAACTATGGGAGACATGCTATGTCAACCTCTGCCCTACACACAGTTAAACACACACACACAATATATATAGATCACACACATACATCATTAACCACACAAAACCACCACAAGAGACAACAAAAATACCCATGCCCACTATACATACATCACACTACACACAAATACCTCACATATCATTCTCACAGCACACACACACACAAACACCGATACCCACCACACATCATACCACACACACAACAGACACACAAAACACCCCACACTTTATACACATTCACAGCACACACACAACAAAACACATACACATACCACATAAACAACACACATATAAATACCTATATCCACTACACATATACCCCCAGACACCCAAACATCCCATACTATACAACTCCACCACACAACACACACTCACAGGACACCAAGAAAAAGACACTAGGCAGACAAGTAGCTCCTGTGTGAGCTGCCTATGAGGAGCAAGCTGAAACAAAGGGTCTCTCAACTGGTAGCTGAGATTCTCATTCACATCTGCCTGAAAAGTCCTTCTGAGGAGCAGATCCTTCTGAACATATCTGAGGAGTTCAAGTATAAAGCTCAAGCTGATGTTTTCTATTTTCTTCTTCATATTCTGATGTTGCTCTTGATATGGTCAGTTGTATTGATGACTACTTTAAGAAACGATTGATCATTTTGTAAGCACCTGAAGTCTAACATCCATGACCCTTGACCATTCTGAACTTTGACTAGGGACTATCCGAAGAAAAGCAAAAACCCCATGGACTTAACAGTGTGCACACGAAATCCCTCAAATTGCATGCACAATTGGCAGTGTGTAATGATATTTCTCACAGAGAAACAGTAACTTTCCCCTGTAATACATGATCCAAACAAAGTGAAGCAGCAGTTCTCAACCTTCCTAATGCTGCTACTCTTTAATAGTGTCTCATGTTATGGTGACCCCCAATCATAAATGTTTTTGCTGCTACTTTAAAATTGTAATTTTTCTACTGTTATGTAATGTTTTCACAGGGTGAATGACCCTTGTGAAAGGGTCATCTGACCCCCAAAGGGATCATGCCCCATATGTTGAAAATTGTTACAGTAAATATTATAGGAAACAAACAAATCTAGTTTTAATTTGAGTAATTTATTCTCTACTTTTCTTTCTACTTTACTTTATTAAATACAGAATGCCCCCCCATTTAAATATAAGCATAATCTCATCTACTCACCCTCCAATCCAGATAGAGCTAGCTAGCACCTCCTATTTGGAAGGATCATCTAAAACCTCCTTCCAACTACCATTTTCTCATCTGCTCCTAGACTGCCTCAATTTCAGAGCTTTTTGAGATATAGTTAAGATTAATGAGGTAAGTGGGACAAGAAGGCCTTCAACCTTTAAAGAAAGCATTCGCAAAATACACTGTGCAGAGCCTGCAGGATACTAGGTGCTGGGTGTACAATAGGGAGGAGCAGGGACCGGGGTCCAAAAGCTAGCTAATAACAGTGGGCTTTATTGATTTTTATAACTGTCAGAAAGCTGAATCACAACTTATGTATCAGTTTTGGGAAGGGAATCTTGGAAGTCTGAAGAAAAGCAGTCTCACTAAGAGGCCACTTGCCAGAACTATATGGGATTTGTGAAGAAACGTCCACAGTAAAACCATAGGGTGACACATGAACTGTGTGGGAGGCTGGTTAGCTTGCCATGTTCTGTAACAAACAATCACACCACATATAATCCTCTATATTTCTTATCTACTAGAGAAAGAAAAATATATGTGCAGAGTTCACAAAGGCAAAAGCCACAAACATACATCTCCACACCCTTGCTGGGGCACTGTAGGAAAGGATGCTCTAAGGACACGATCTTAAAAGTCCTCTAAGGGGAAGGAGCAGCCATAGAGTGGTTGCTGAAATCCAAGAGGCTCTGCAACTAAATCTAATGGCAGAAAACCAGCTATTCCTGGTCAACATGGAGTTCTGTGACTGAAGCAACATGCTGGCAACTCTTGTTTAGCCTGTTCTAACGCTGGTCTCCTTGTCAGGACTTGTACATGACTTACTGCAAGAAACCTAAAAAAAACCCCAAGGCAGTGGTAGACTCCAAAGAATCACTTCTAACCAGTCACAGAATAAAACAGGGAAATGCTACAACCTGATGACTTGTGATACAATGCCCTTTGGGTTTTTGCTTATTTTTCCTTTCAGCACCAAGCAAAAGTTATGTTTGTGCCGTGGTGGTTAGAGAGATAAGTGACAAAATGCTGGCAATCCCTAAAGATAGCAGCAGCTGCTGGAAACATGCTATGTTTTTGAAATTTGGAGATAAAGGGCCAAACACCATAACATGTATAGTGGAAAAGGCAAGAGCCAGTAACAAGTAGCTTTAAGGTGGGTTTCTTAGCATCTGAGAGCTTCATTTTCCTCATCTGCCAAATAGAATAATTACATACAGCTCAGCCTTCTCACGTTTACTGTGAAGTCAAAATTATGTTTGTGAAAGCACTTTGTTTCATAACTGTTGAAAATGGTCTACAAAGGTAAGCCTGCACTATGAGTAGCAACTGGACTCAAGTAGAAAACATCATTTATGATGAACTCAACCAAAACACAAGGGCAATGGTACACTGCCTTCTCATCCCTGTACCATCTTCAAGCAGCATCGTCAACACTGCATCTCTCCAGCCATGCTCCGGCCCCACCTGTGGACCACACAAGTTCCAAGCTACTTTGCAACTTGCTCTAATTCATTAAGTCTCTGGACTAGCATTTTGAGCAGAGCCATAGCAATGTCAGAATCCTCCTGAATTGTTAATGCCAAATCTACACCTGGAGCTAGCACCACAGGCCACATGTCTGCTGGACTTCAAACAATCAGGAGGCAAGTGTTGGCTAGTGCTCTGTTGTTCTTCCAACAAAACCTGAAGCTGCAAGCAGCCATCTAGTCAGCCCCTGACAATGTTCACACTAACCAACTCAAAATGGACTCTTTCAATGAGCCATTCTGAACTCTAGGAACAAGGGTGATGATACCTAATACAAGCCTTTGGGCAAAGCATGTCTTAGTTGTCTAGAAAGGAGAGGCAGACATATGATCAGTTTACTAAGTGTCACCTCCCTTACCAGAAATAACTTCAGTTAACCTTGAGATCTGAGGGGGAGAGCACCCAAAGTAAGAATGCATCAATTCTCAGAAAACAGAAACAATTCTTTTAAAAATCCTATACGGCATTCAACATACCAGATACCTACAGCCCTGAAACACACTGCAGTCCAATACTCACCTTGTTAAGAATACTAAACAACTCATTTAAATCTGAAATTCAGTCATATATTAAATAATATGATACTCTCTAGACAGCTATTTAAAGGGATATCATCATATATTATTTTGTCTATAATCTCTTCTCTAAATTTCTAGAATTAAATCAATTTATTGGTTGGAGAAATGGCTTAGTTATCTATAAGAGAACTTACTGCTCTTGAGGAGGACTAGAATTTAGTTCTCAGCACATAATTTTGAGTGGTTCCAGATGGCCTGGTATCTTCTAGTATCTATGAACCACAAATATATACACATACAGATATATACACACACACACATAAGTAAAAAGTTTATGTATGGCAGAAATAACTATTTATTTACTATAGTTTCCTTTTATTTATTACAATAAAATTATGTATAAATGCATGTGTAATGTTTTACTAAGTTTCCCAACAAGCATATATACACTTTAATCTGGATTCTAATGATTTTAAGATAGCACCTAATGATTAAAACCATTTTCTTGTACTATGTCAAACAATAACATATTTTATTAACTCACGGTACCATGAAGTCAGTGAAATAACAAAACATTTGTATACTTCACCAGAAAGAAAGCAATCTTTTCTCTATGTTGCTTAACCGTGCCCTTAACCAAGACGACGGCTTACAATCCTAGCTGTCCTACAATAGAATAACTGCTCTTTCATCATACAGACATTTGATAAAGTATATAATCACAATTCCAAATTGAGAGTGCTACTATGACAACCACTGATATGGTGGAAAATGTAGATGGAATCCTGAAGTGAGAACTTCCAATGCCAGGCATGGTAAAACATCCCCCCTCATATAAGTAAAAGAGTTATTAGGAACCACACTACCTTGCTGGGTAATAGCTGCTATAGAAATTTACCAATCAAAGATTAGCAATTGCATAAAATAAAAAATGGGGATAAAATGAGTCCTTAAAAGATGCTGCATATAGTAAAATAAATGGACTCCGTATTAACATGTTAATTTAAAGGTGGGGACATTATTATAATGACCACACATCCCTCCCCCATGTGACTCTTATTATGTACTTGAAAGCAATTTATCCAAAGACATTCCAGGGCCTGAGATCTCTTTGAAAATCTCTGATCCATTAGGATAGGAAACTTTAACTCTAATGGAAGTGGCCTGTATGGAAATGCACAACTCCACACAACCATGGCTGTGGGTTTTTCCAGGGCATCTGTTTGATTTAGATGACACAGAAGGAAAATAATGTGTTTTGGCCAATTAAACAAAGAAAAACAAGTATATTACAAAGATGGTTGTTTACATTGGTTGACCTAATCACCACCTGTATTAGGAGGACAAATCACCAAGAATATCACAATCAGACCAGATCATGACTGAAACCCCTGTCACTCACAAACTAAACAAAGAACATTTGCCTGAATTGGGAAAGTCACCCCACTCCAATGAGTACATGAAACAGTAACGAAGAATCCAGAGGACTTCTGAATATCTTGATATTTATTTTGCACCAGTCTTGATTAATAGTGGGATTCCAAATCTGTCATAGGCAAATTTCACTCTTAGTGAAAAACATGAGAATCCTAAAAACAAAGCTACCCAAATGTGTGCTGTTCCCCTACTCACTCAAGGCATAGAAGTAAGTGGCATGCTGACCCTTCAATTTACCCTCTTCCATCACACAAAAACACCTAATCAGTAAAGATTATCTTAGACTATACACTATTTGAAGCAATGCCCGAAAGACCTTTTATATTTTATTTTTAGCAAACCACACAGGAAAAAATTGGTTAAAGTTCTATATTTGGATTACCACTATACACACAATTAGCTAGTACTTAATGATGTTTATTCCTTCATTTTTATAAAATGTATGATCAGAATAAAGCATCAGTTCTGGTAAACGATGGTGATAAAACTGGAGAGGCTGCTTACTCTGGGAAGCCTTGAGAATCTGACTAGAAACAACAGTAGCTGAGATGAAAATGCACCTTCACCGTTCTGCTTTATTTTGTGTTACTGATTTTGTTTGGGGGGGGGTTGTTGTTGGTTTGTTTTTTTCTTTTAAATAAACAGTGTCCTGCTATATGGTTCTGGCTGGCCCCAAATTTAGAGCAATCTCCTTGACTCAGTGTTCTGGGTACTAGGATCTGAGGCTTGCACCCGAGTATAGGTCTAACATACCTTCTCTGAAATACACGTTCAAGTGAACTAAAAAGGAGATATGCATTACCAAAAGACGATGGGGATACTGTACAAACAAAGTCCAGCGAAAGTTCAAGATAAAAGAGGCTTATGTTACTTTTAATTAATGATCTCCGCCCCACCTGAGATTATGTGTATCACATGTATGCTGGCACCCACAGACTGCAGAAGATGGCACTGGAGCTTCAGGAACTAAAGTTACAGGCAGTTCTAAGTTGCCACATGGTTGCACAGAACTGAACCCAGGCCTTCTGCAAAAGCAATGAGCACTCATAACCACTAAGGCATCTCCCCTGCACTGATGACTTTCTAATTAGCTTTAAAGTGTGTAATTCCTTAGGTATGTTGTTAAAGATATGTTATGAAGGTACAGTATACTGTGAATGTTTGTGTAACCTTAAAGACATCAACACCAAGAAACATTTAAGAGATCATCGCTTGCCATGGGAAATAAAACAGCACTAGTAAAGAACCCCTTTGCTGTTCCCATCTCACTACCTATTGAAAAATGTTGAAGAGTCTCTCTACTTAACTTGATTTCCTATATTAGAGCAAGAAAATAGAGTATTTGGAACAAAAGTTCAGTTCTAATAATATATTCAGTAGGTTTGGTGTTTTTGTGATAAGGATGCTCTTAAGCAGGTCAGTACTTGTACTACAGAGCTAAAAGTAAAATAATCAAATTGCTCTTAAAATACATCTCACTTTCAAAAGTCAAGAACTTGTGGAGTATGGGTTTCCCAGTCTACGTCGCACAACCCTCAGGCAGAAGCATGTGCTGTGGCCCTTAACTGCCACTGAGTCCACGTACTTCTTCAAAAGGGGTACTCTTATGTCCATAGGTTGCAGCTGTATGGTCATAAGGGATCCATGTCAGGGTGGTGACAACTGGAATCAGACCAAAGCAAGCTTAGGCTCTAAAGACAGAACACAGTTTATATCTATGTCAGCCAGCTCTTTGCTCAGGCAGCTGTGGGCTTGTCCTGGAAGGACTAAGGATTCACTATTTGCTTATGCTAATATCTTCTAGTAAAATTCAGAACAACATCAACAATGGGGACAAAAGAGATGTTCACTAAGTGGCAGGTGGTCAAATCTCAGCTGTCCTGAGATAGACTTCGAAATGGTGAGAATGGACTCTGCTGCACACCAGGAGAACATAGCAGGCATACATCCAGCCAAAGAAATCAGGAAAAAGCCACAGACAGGACTGGCTGTGTTCTGGACCCTTACGACCCCACTCTGACTCACTCACTGTCGCTCCTCTGACTTTTCCTTTCTTTCTTCACAGTACAAATGACTGCTGATTCCCCATCTTCACAACCCTATTTTGCTTTCTAAAAATAGATCAGAAGCTTACCACATTCTTGGCAGTTCAGAGGATACCTCAAGTAAGGTCTCCTTGGCATTTCCACTCTCCACATCCATGTACTATCTCACTTTATGTCACCAGATTAGAGAATTCATTCTTTAGGGCTGCACCTCACATCCCTATCTAGAGCTAACAGGCCACACCCACACACCTGGCATTCTCTGGTTACATAAGAGCAAAGTTCAGGCCCAGCATTTCCAAGTCCAATTAGCACTCTCCATTAAATATGTGCAGTACAACTGATCTTGTAGTAAAACGCCCTGAGACTGCAGTCTCAATGTTTCCAACTGTCTGCGTTGCAAGCTCAAACGAGGCACAGTGGCAAAGAACAGAGAGCTATTAAATGTATCCTGAGGCTCTCCCAAACATGTGCAAGCACAAATGCAGCTTAGAATACTACATTCAGCCTATAGCTAATACACTTGAAAACAATAAAGCTCAACCTAAAGCAAGCCCTACACGAGCTTAAAGGAAGACTCTGGTTCACTGGAAACCTAACATTCAACGCCACGCAGGCATCCAGAGACGCGTGAGTGAACCAAGCACAAGATCACTCCCGGGGACAAGCTGCTTTCGCCCAAACCCGATTCATGATGGAGCATATTGCTTTATAGCAGCAGTAAAGAATCTTAGTGATTTAATGAACTGGAAAGGATGATAAATTCTGTGATTCACACGAATGGAGAAAAGCAGTCGTATGAATAAGTCCCCCAAAACAATTAAAAAGACTTTTTGTGGCTTTGAAATGTGTTTCATCTGTATTTAACAGTGAATGGATGAATTTCCACTGCATTAGACACACCCAATCTTCAAACAAACCTTCAAACAACCACCCTCCCAATGTCTCATCTTACATTATCTCCTAACACAAGCAGAAAAGTACAGTGCTTACATTTGTGTCTTGCACTAAGAACTTGTGTCAAGCAGTCAGGTGCATGAAAGGAAAGGAAGGGAAGGAAGGTAGCCATGCAGCTCCAGTCTACACATCCCCTCACAGTACTGGGATAATAGGAACTCTATCCCGACCAAAAAAAAAAAAAAAAAAAAAGATAAAGAAGTAAAATACTATTTGAATTTTCCATGAGTTCTCCTAGCTATAAAAATATATTTCTGGGAGGTGGAATAAGGTAAATGTAATCTGTGTGCACCTGTCTTATTAAAAGTATCAAGGACTCAAGTACCGCACTGCTTAGGGAAGTGGAGGAAGTGGGCATCCGCAACTGAGTCCCAGAGGAACATTTGGCAGTAAGTAGTGATGCAGAACTGAAAGTCTCCAGAGGAGAGCTATCTGTCACAGACAGAAAGGACAGGGAACTTCAGAGGACTGATCCACAGCCTGACTCTTCACTCTTGTGCAAAGACTGCGGAAGGTCACCCCAACCCCAGCGGCCCCTAATATGAAAAGGAAAGATATATGAGGATGACACAGTAGATCGCTTTACCTTCCCTATTCTCACCAATAATGGGGTGTCCGGGCAACTGGTGAACATCCTGGGTGAGCCAAGAGTAGCACAACTCTAACATTCCTTAGTCAGCATCAAAGTCCCATCTCACGGGGAAACGTGAGAGAAGCCACAGTAAAGAGTCCCTTTAGTAAGTCCCACCCTAGCGTACGCCTTTTGAAAGCCTGAACAAGGCATTTCGGATGAAACTGAAAGAGAGTGGGTACCTTGAGCAAAACGTCTGTGAAACTTGGGTGAGTCAAACCTGCCACATTTGCTGGCCACTGTCACTAGAGAGTAAAAGGTGTGCTTATCAAGACTCTGGTAGACAAGTCCGCAAAAGAAGTAAGCCTGGCATTTCAAGGAAGAAAAAAAAAAAAACTGACAATATTCATTGCTGATGGTAAAATTCAAGCCTCTGGCCAAAAATAAGAATTTAGAAACCATGACTATGACACTAAGAGTCTGAAAACTTCCCATCAGGCACTGTGACAATAAAAACTGCTGTAGCATATGATTTCTTGAAACTACATAATGGAAAGTGCCAACATCTGAAAGATTTACCTGAGTCCTCCTCTGTGAATCAGGGTTTTATAACACACAATGCACAGATTAAAAAAGGGATGGGTATCTATCAACAAAATCATGCACTGATAAAAGATGCATCCAAAGTACAAGTAGTTCACCAACACTTTTGGGAACTCTACATGTCAATTAAAAAGCAAGCAAACAAACAAATGACCCTTTCACATAGTCAGGTATGTCCTGCCTGGAGAGGACAGGCCAGAGCCTCTTGCTAACAGGAGCTCGCTCAGGACTGATGAAAGCTGCAGGGAGGTTTTCACTGGTAAAAGAAAACAGTTAAAATCTTCAGGGACACATGAATGATCCCACGGAAACACTTATTGAATGTTAAGTAGTAAATTAACTGGAACTTCTATTTAAATAAAGGAGCTATAAACATGTATTAATTATCTGTGGATGTCATCTGGAGGAAATGTGAGGCTGCCTTGACTACACTCTCCATTGCTGGCCACATTCACGACTGTCCACTTGCCAACAGACATTCTCCAGCTTCAGGCAAGCAAGGGTCTTATGGCCCTGAGCTCCTAGGGAGGGTGTATGAAAGAGGAGGCGTTGTGCACAAATCCCTGTCTACAGCAGAGGACAGGAAACAGGCAACAGCCCTGTAGGCCAGCTGCCAGCAGCTCCTTGGAGCCTGAACCCTCCTTCTTTAAAGGTGGTTCTGAGAACACTGTTGGCATTTCTGATGCTGATAGTAAGATTTGGGGAGAGTTGTCCACTGTATTCCCAATTAAGAACATAATGGATACTTCTAGGCTATTTGTGAATGTAGATCATCCCAAGTCATGTTAAATGTATCTTGACTTTAAACAGCTTATATTTTCTACTAACAAGCATGAAAAATGGCAGTACTTGGCATCAGAAGCCCTTCTCTATGCAGAGATTTAAAATATAATAGCAGCAAAGGGCCAAAGTTAGTTCTTCACTAATGAATGGAAACATGACTTATAAAAACCCAAAACAGCAGATACAGAGAAATGAGGTGGCAATTTAAAAGAAACAGACAAAATAAACAAATTAATTAAGAAATAGTAATACCAAACATATGCACAAGGCCAGAAACAGTACTCAGCAGCAGAGTGCTTGCGTGGCAAGCAGGAGACCCTGTATTCAACCCAACTCTCCACCCCAGTAAAAAATAAATAAATACAACTTTTCACAAGGGCAGCAATTTCCTGCAGAGACCCTTAACAAAGTATAGACCTAGAACAACAAAAAAATACTTTCCAACTGGGCTACCCACTAATGGCTGAACCTACAAGAAACATGATTCATCAGAGGGTCTTCCTTTCAGTTTTGATCAACAGTTCTGACTACTGAGTACATAGCTCAATATAAAATGAGTTATGACCATGTTAGTAAGTTTTCCTAATAACAAGTTGTAGATCTAGCCAGATTCAAAGACAAGACAAATCCGTCAGAACAATGCTGCTCTAGCATGCTGTCTCTGTGCATAAGAGTCATGGCTAAAATATTTACACTATCTGATGAATACGAAGATTACTCTTACCAATAAAATCCACAGAAAAATTAAGCCTTTCTATACATATGGAACTAAATACATCTTGAGAAAAAAGTAAAAAAAAAATATATTTTTTACTTTATATATAATTTCATATATATATATATATAAAACAGCTACTGCGTTCAAGTATCTAGAGAGCACCACATCCTGATTTAAAATCTGTATGACATTTAATTGAGTATGTGTGTGGTTCACAGTACTATGAATGTGAAGGTCAGAGGACACTGTCTTGGCACACAAAAAGGAAAGAGCTTGAGTTTTGATGACATTCTCAGATGTGAAGAAGCCAAATTGAGGCTACAACCTAAGCCAACTAAAGTGACAACTACAGTGACTGAAGGAGAGAGGACGGCAATGCCCTCTTCTCTGGAAAACTCTGACTGCAGTGTGCAATGCGGGTGTGCAATGCAGGTGTGCAATGATACCAGCAGAAGGAAACTGAACTTCCCATGGGAATGTGCCTACTGTGTCCGAGATTAGCAAAGAAGGATGAACAGCTGGAGTGGAGTGATGGAAGAAATGGGACTAGAGGTCACACTTGGAACTGGATTGTGTAAGCAATGTCAGTCATAAAGAACCTATCCCATGTGACACAGAGGGCTCTGAAGGGCTTTAAGCCTAGGTTAATATAAATTTTAAAATATCCTTTTGGGGTGGAGGATGTGGACCAGAGGTAGAGCAGTTTCCTAGCAATGTGCAAAGCTCTGCGTACAAACTTCAGCACCAACGATTAATATTCAGTCTTTAACAGCCAATCACAACCTTTCCATGTATTCCACTAAAGTAACACTAGACAGCTTTCTACAAGGCACAGAGACACACAGACTTAAAATGACTGTGGCAGAGACCAAAATGAAATCTTAGCCAACTTGAGAGAGACCAGAAATAAGGACCATCAGGAAGTGCTGTGATTCACTCTGACAGGGTCCAGGCCCGATTAAGAAACCCTGAACTCCCCGGAGGTCCTTTCTACCTTCTTACTCTACAACACTGACAGTGCTGAATCCAGGAAGACTGAAGACATGCTCTTGGACAAGTAAATTCAACACATACATTTAAGTACACACGTAAGTACACAGAAAGAGGATGATGAGATCTGGCCAAATTCCTCCATGAATTCCAGACCCTCCGTCAGTGGAGGACACTGAAAGACCATTCTGACCAATCTAAGAAGTCAGTAGTCAGTGACATGGTGTGTGTGGGGGTGGGGTGGGGGGGGTGGGGGGTGGGGGGAGGGAGACAAGATATTATAAAAAAAAAAAAAAAACCCTACCTAGTTATTGTTAGGTTGCAAAGACAACTGAGACAAGTTTCAGTCAGTACAGTGGCAACTCCCAGCACTCCCCCCCCACTCCACCACTCCACCCCCTCCCTTCCGGGACTGGGCTTCCCTTCCCCCAGCCTCCCATCCCTATATAGCCTCAGCCTCTTGGCCACAGGGTTTCTTGGCACTCTTGGTTCCCATGTTTTCCTGGCCCTCCCTCTCTCCTCTCTTCCTCTGAGTCTCCCCATCTACTCCTCTCATGGCCCAGTTCAGTCTGCACCCTTCCAGATGCCTCTGGCTGTGCTTTCCTCCTACCTACAGCAAACCTCCTCAACCATATCTAGAAGGCATCATGTCTCATTTCATTCAGTTAGACTAGGGGACTGGGATGGGAGGCCAGTTATATTACAGCTCTGGGTGACATTTAAAACTTTGTACAGATTAATTTAAATCTAGCATCTTTATCTGAAAGGACAGGCAAATAAATTTTAAATCATGCAATTTGATCTACCACATTTCTATGTATTCTGAACCTAAGACTTTGGCATTAAGATTTGGGATTGGTGTGGATGAGGAAGGACTAACAGATTCAAATCTCCAACATTCTCGTTTATTTACATCACTGTGCACCTGTCAAACATAATGGCTTATAGGGAAAAATCATAAAGGAAAGAGAGATAGCTGGCCTTAAAAACATGAAAATATTAAATTGAGATAATAATAGGTAAAATATTATAAAGCAAAATGTGTTAGATATTTTTTAATGTAACTATTGTGTTGTCAGAAAAACACTGTAATATAAATTACCAATGAATAATGAAGTGATTCTTCTGAGAAGGGCCCACATTAACATTTCCAAATAGGGCTTTCACCATGAGCACCTCTCCTATTAAACCCCGTTCTGAAAATCTAAATGCAATTTTCAAAAATACCAACTCTGTTTCAAAACAAATCCAAAACCAAAGCAAAGAAGTCAATTAAAAACTATATATATGAAAGTCTCACAGTATTTTTTAAATAAAACATGTATTTAACTCACTTTAAAAATAAAATTGCCATTTAAAAGTAAAGTAAATGGTACCAGCACAGACAACTCCCAAAGCAATAACTTACTAATTTCAGTATTAAAACTAAATGAATCTTTATAGACATCCAGGGAGGGATAAACACTGGAGTCTGGAACCCTGACCAGAGTGGGTAGGTAAGGAAGGAACAAGTCACTGCAGAGGCAAGCTAAGAAGCCTCAGCAACCATTAAAGAGTCACCTCTTTGTTTATGCTCTAATTCTAGTCTAAGCAAATCCCAGATGCTCTGACTCTCACCCAGGACTGACCTCTGCTGTGCCTGTTTCTGAGGACTGCACAGAGCCAGCATCCTCTGCCACCCTCTGGCCTTCTATTTGGTTCTGTCTCCCTGCAGCTCTGCACTACTTATCCCAAGAAAGGAGATTGAAACACCAAGTGATTAAGGCCACCTAGCAAGGACAATCTAGGCTTTGCAACCTGAGAACCTAACAGCATATTCTCAATGTAGAAAACGGACATTAGTATTTAAAAACAAACAAGCAAAAAACCCTAAAAATAAATAAAACTCAAACAAATGGGTGCATCCAGCACAAAACTCTTAAAGGCCGAGGAGACATGTGAGATATAAAGCTAATTACAAGGTTCTATTAAAAAGTACTTAAGCCAGGTAGGATGGCACATCCTTATAATCTCAGAACTCAGGTAGCTGAGGCTGGAATACACAGTGAGTTCCAGGCAAGCCTGGGCTAAGTAGTGAGACAATTTCCATAGGCAAACAGAAACATTCAAAAGCCAACCTTGTTTCTGAGTTTCTGTAGGTAAACATAAAATGGAAGGGAAAAGCAATTAACAGGTGGTGACTGCCGGGAGATGTGACTATGATTTTAATTTCTTTATATTTGTTGTAGTAATCCCCCAAATCTACAATAAAGGTAAATGCTATTTGCTTTAAGAGGCTTAAAAGTTCTGGAAACAGAAATTCTCAGCTACAGCTGCAACTAACTTTTCAAAAGGATCTATCAATGACAGCACACAAGCACCCATCTTCAAGAATCTGTTACTGGACAATTAGACTGAGTTTGGTTGCATGATAGTTTTTCACTGTGTGGTGAAAAAAAAAAATGTGATGGCTTTACAAAACAAACAAACAAAAAACAAAAACCTTCATTTCAGCAAGTCTAGATTACAGAGCCATCATATCACTCCTCACAGTTTAATGGTGAATTTGCAGAACTTGTTTGATGGCAAGTTGGCAAGTTAACAGAAACAAGACGCCCAATATCTGTTCAGAATCGATGCAACCCTAAAAACACACTGGGATCCACGACACTCGTTACTTACACTGAAGAGTGAAAGATTTCAAAAAATAATGTCTGGAGAGCATAGGCAACCTATTTATGTCCTGCTGTATTCGCTATTGTAAAAGTTACTATGGTAACTAATAGTAAAAGTTGTTTACTATTATTATTTACCTTTGAATGTTGGAGAAGGAGTTCCTTGCCTCTCTGTTTGTCATTTTTAAAGGATAACATTACACAAGTAGTTTGAGTTTTTGAACAAGTCTGGGAAAACATCTTCTAGGAATCAAACAACTTAATACGCTGACAGTGGCATAGTTTTCCTCAAAAATGTTGATTTCTTTTTCTTCTTTTCTGCAAGGCTCTAAGATATTTTATGTTTATAAAGTACTAAACATGTCTTAGTGCTTTTAAAAAAAAACTGTTCACAATTCTCAGGTTTGTGTGTGTGGAAGGAAAGATGTCAGGAAATGGAAGTTTGCTAAACTAATCAAGTGTGGGCAGATGAGTATTTAGGGAACAGGTGAAGGCAAGTGTAGTCAGCGATGAAAACATAGCCCTGAGAAGTATCCTCCATGCCAATCTGTAATTATCCTAGAAAGAGAACCTAGAATAGTATAACCTCCACTGAGGTCAAAGAACTGAAGAAGGTGAGTCAAAATCCTCAGAAGAGTCCTGTTTAGACCCAATGGTAAGAGGTCCCGCCCACTTCCCCTGGGGGACCCATTGCTAAGGGAACCCACAGTAACCCTTTAGATCCAACACCAGTAAGCCTAAGGGATAAGTTCCCAGACACTGAGTGTGATACATTAAATATGGGGCCCTGAAAGAGGGTTGGGAAGAATGGTTAAAATGAGATAGCCTCACCGTTGTAACACGGGGCCCAAAGGGGTGCCCTGGCAGTTACAATAGGAATTTAAAACACCAGACTCATACAGTTTAGCTCAAGTTTGACCGTTAACAATTCTTTCCCCACTTCCCAGTGGGAAACAAATCACTGATTTGAGTTCTGGACAAGGAAGAATAAACTAGTTTCAGCACAGCAAGTACAAACCGAATGCCACTACTTTTTAACAGTAGGCTTTACTTTCTCATATGCACTCTACAGCTCTTAGAATTGCATGCAGACCTTTTACAAACAAATGCCTTCTGTCTGAATTAGTCTAGGGTGCAACGGGAGCACAGTGAGTTTTAAAACTCACCAGCCAATCTCCTGCACAGACAAGTTTGGGAACTATCCCAGCTAGGGCAGGACTTACAGAGATGGCGGGAGCGTTACAAAAAGAAAACGACTAATTATATCCATTGGCCTTCTTTAAAAAGAAAAAGAAAATACAGCATTAGCTAGTCTTCTGCACCAGCACATGGGACAATAGACTGCGTGACACACAGAATATGCAGCACACTCCAGCAATACTTTCTTTGAGATAAAGGCAGTTAAGAGTCTTTTCTTTCCAAGACAGCAAACAACCAAGCCACCAAACTTAAACATTTCTATTAGAGCAAATGGGCCCTGCAAGGCACTAAGAACTTGGAGCAGCAACAGGACGCCCTCGAGGACGCACCTGCGGGGACCAGGGCGAAAAAGCAAGGCGAGGGTCCCCAGAATCCCTATGCCCGGACCCGCCCGCCACGCCCCAATAAGTTTCTTGGGGGAAGTTTGCTCGGGCCCCTCAGCGCTCTAGTTAAGCTCAGGGCGGACTCTGCCCGCCCGCCCTGCACTGTGCAGGTGGCCGCCACCCTGTCCCGGACCTCCGCCCCCATCGAGGTCTTTGGCCCACGGCATCTGTCCGGTCCTGGCCCGGTTCGCCTCGCCCTCAGTGGGGTGGCCTCCGCCTCCCTGGTCCTGGCAGTCGGCCCTGCACCCCGCCCAAAGCCCGGGGAGCTCGCGCCCCCCGCCGCCCGCGCCCCCAGCTCGGCCACTCCCGCCTCCGGGCTCGAGCCTCAGCCTGGGCCCACGGCGCGCAGGCGCGCAGCCGCCGCCACTCGCTCGCACTCACCGGCCGCGTTCTGCGTGGCTTCGGACGCTACCGCCGTTCACGGCTTCGACCAGGTGCCCGCTCCGCAGGCCCAGCCCGGGCACTCGGAATCCAGAGCCCGGCGGGCTAGGCGGGCACCCGCACGCAGGGCACGCTCCCGGGACCGTGAACGCACGCCCGAGCGCCAGGAGGGGCCGGGAGGCGCTCCCGGAGGCTGCCCTGGAAACGGGGCATGCGCAGAGCCCTCCCTTTCCCAAGGCCTGTGAGGAATGGGCGGGGATTCTGGACGACAGGGTCGGAAGACTTAAGAGGAACTCCAGGACTAGGGTCTCACTGTGAGACTTCTATGTCCTTGTCCCAGAAACTGCGGCCTTCTTCTCTAGTTCACTCATTACATCAGATGTTAAACATTTATTGAGCGTCTATGTTGCAGACTGCAGAGCAATCCTCCGGTGTAATAGACATTTTGCCTTTGATTTTGGAACTCCCTTTGGACTGATGAGAAGAACGCATAAATAAGAGATCATTCTGCATTTGAAAGCACAACATTAATTGCACTCTTCAGTGACAGAGAGGAGAATGTCTGGAGTGCTAAGTGAAAACTTAGTTGAGAAGTGGAAAAAGAGACAGAGCTGAAGTCAGAAGACAAACTCACCTATTAGGGAAGATAAACAAACAAAAGGGCGAACGAAGTTTTGAAGGCTTCTAGGAGCTCCAGAACACTCAACCCAGAGGCAAGAATACTCTAGCCGCTGTTTGGAGGGTTAAAACGGCAGCTGGAAACATAGTTGAAACTCATCTGGAAATAATCTTTAATGCTTTCCCCAAGGTTCCATCTCTATTTAATGAATAAATGGGAAGAGCTTAAAATGGGAGAAAGAGGAATCCTGTGTTGGCTGGCCTTTTGAGGTATAATGCCTGAAATGCTTATCTAAAGACTATGTAAGAAGTAGTGGAGTCCTGAGTTCAAGAATAGTAAGACAGAGTTTGAGGTGAGCCAACTCTCATGGGATACTCCCTGTGGCTCACAAAGCAATACAGCCTATTTCCGTTGCTTTCTCACTAAGGACATTATTACTAAAAACAAACAAACAAAACAAACCCACACCAGCTTTCGTTCTAAAACAGAGAGAAATTAAGCTATGCAATATCAGAAGGTGCTGTTTAGGCTAGTAGGGGAGAACTGTTACCAACAGTTGCTGTGGAATAATCCTTTTGTACACTGTAAAGATTTGTTACTTGTATTTGTTTAATAAAATGCTGATTGGCCAGTAACCAGCCTGAAAATGATAGGCAGAGTGGCCAAACTAGGAGAACTCTGGGATTAAGAGCAGAGAAGGAATCACCAACCCGACACAGAGAAAGCAGGATGAGAACATTGGGCTGAGAAAAGGTACCAAGATATGTGGCTAAACATAGATACAAATTGTGAATTAATTTATGTGTAAGAGCTAGTTAGTAAGAAGCTTGAGCTACTGGCTGAGCATTTATATGTAATATTAAGCCTCCAAGTCAATTATTTGGGAAATGGCTGCCAGGTATTTAAGAAACTTCCGGCTAGAGACACTCTTACTTAGTTGTGGACCCTGCATGCTATATTACTAGTTGCCCAGGCAAGACGAGCTTAATGGTGAAATAATGGCAAATTTGTTATGTATATAACCAACCTCCCCCTACCTCATCCCTTAATTTGAGGCTTGCTTCCCAGGAAGAAATCTTCATCTGTACTGTAAACTTAGACAAAAAAAAAAAAGTTGTGGCTTGAAGGTCATGAGCCCTAGTTGGATAGCTGCAGCTGTCATTTTGCTAACTGTGTATGACATACTTGTCAATGTGCTTTCTAAATATTTTTTCTTTATGCCCATAGATAAGTGCTGTTGTCAGCTTTGGCCATCTTTGTTCAATGAGTAGCAGTTAGCGCAAAGACTTGTCTGTTCAGAGTACAGAGAAGACCTGCTGTAAGCTAAGCTCTAAATATGTTCTTGCATTCTTGAACTATTAGTTGCTACAATTATCAGCACAGGCCTGCTCATATAGCAGGAAAGGTCTCAACAGGACTTACTTCTCCCTGAGGTTATGAATGCAATTATGGTTGCTAGGAAATGGAGAGACTTTTCTATTGTTGGTAGTTTTATTTTTCTATTCTAGTCCCATGTTGCACACCAAAATATTACTGTTTGTTTTTGCTCGTTTGGAGGGCTTGCCACCCAGTTCCCAAATAAATCACACACAGAGGCTCATTCTTAATTATAAATGCCCAGCCTTAACTTGGTTTGTTCCCCACCAGGTTTTCTTAATTTTAACTCATCTACCTTCTACCTTTTGTCTCTGGTTTACCTTTCTTCTGTTAACTTTACTCTTACTCCATGGTTGGCTGTGTAGCTGAGTGGCTGGGTGGTGGGTGGCTGGGTGCCTGGTCCCTTGAGTCCCCTCCTTTTTATTGTTCCTTCTTCCCAGATTCTCTCTCTCTCTCTCTCTCTCTCTCTCTCTCTCTCTCTCTCTCTCTCTCTCTCTCTCTCTCTCTCTCTCTCTCTCTCTCTCTCTGCCATCCCCATTTATCCTTTGTCCTGCCTCACTACTGACCATGTAGTTCTTTATTAAATGACCAAGTATTTTAGTATTTTAGGCAGACAAAGAACAACAGCTTCGCAGAGTTAAACAAAGGCAACCTAAACAGAGGTAGCACACCTTAACACCTTTCCTTCAGCAATACAGTCACTGATACCAGGTTGTTTCAGTAAATAATTCCTCACCCATACTCACACGAACAACTCTAAGTAAACGTCAGAGATCACAAGAAAAAGGGGAAAGAGAAAAGAAAAAGGCATACAATGGAAGACAAGACAAAGAAGAATGGGACTTCAATGGGAGCAATTATCTGAGAAAGGATTTTGATTGCAAATATGATCATTTTTGCATTATGTATGTGTAATGTAAGTGTCATACCCTTTGTTATGTATAATTAATATAGGATTAAAAATTCAAAAGAATGAATTGAGAAATTACAAGAGAAAGAATGTCTCCCATCTTTGCTCAATACTCTTTTGGAATAGAAAGATGTTTAGCATAGCAGGCCCCTTCCTTATGGCATTCACCCATCATCTTTGATAAAGGCTTATCAGTAGACAAAGACAACAATAAAACATATAGCCATAGGCACTAAATATTTATGTTAGTATAGGATTGGCCCTTTGAGAATGTGTTTACGTGTATTTTTAAAAAAAGCATTGATATGAAAAATGATGTATATAGGAAAACACTTAGGCTTTCCAAAGCAAAACCCCTTAGATAAAATGTGCATTTCCCGTAATAAATAACCTTAATGTCTCTGAACCTTACCATGTCAATATGTGATATGGTATCATAATACTTACATGGACAGCAGTTAGTTTTATGGTGGACTTTTTAGCATAATTTCTAGATTGTTATTCTAGATGGTCCAGTTAAGGTAAGTTTGAGATGTCACTAACACCTCTATAGCCCTGAGAAAAGCACTTTGCATTTTGTGAATCTCACCCAATCAGCTGAAAATCTAAATTCAAATAGTTTGAGTTTCCATAGCCAAAAATAATTTGCCATCAGTCTGCCTTTTCTTCCCCAGATTCTCCAGCCTGCCAGACTAACACCCCAACCCTGCTTTGTAGTGGATTTATGATGTTACATTGTAAATAACTGTCCCACTTATGAGTTTAATAAAAAGCACTGATTGGCCAAAGACAGAGAGGAAGTATGAGCAGGGCTACCAGACTAAGAAAATTCTGAGAACAGGAAGAACAAAGCAGGATGCCAAAGAGAAGCCAGAAGAAGTAGAGGACAACTATGCTGCTCTGAGAAAAGGAACTGAGCCCCATGGCTGAACAGGATGAGTCATGGGTTAGGTTAAGGGTAAAGAATTAGCAAGTTATATGCCTGGGCCTTAGGCCGATCAGCCTAAAATTAATGTAAGCGTCTGTGTGTCTCTGCAGTTCTGTGTGTCTGTGGGTTTAAACCTTGAGGCTAGGCCCAAAAATCTGGGCCAGAAACTCCTTACTACACTGCTTAGTCTCTCTCTCCCCCCTCCACCTCCTTATTTTGTATATTTTGAGTATATTTATTTAGCATGCACATATATATGGTGTATAGATAACATTGATGAATACATATAAATTAAAGAAAAATAGGAAATTCAATGTTGACTCATTCATAAGCAAGTTCTATATCACAAAATCAAAAGGGATATGGTTCTTTAAATGCAAGATCACTTTTTTGAGAAACAGGGATTGAAATGGTTGCTAAATTCTAGTAAACTAACAAAACTGTTATAATGCTATATGTTCTCTTCGTTAGGGTTTTATTGATATGAAAAAACAGGAAAGCATTTAACTGAGATACTTTTCAGAGATTTAGTCCATCATATCAAGAAACATGGCACCGTGCAGGCAAACATGGTGCTGGTAAAAAAAAAAAAAAAAAGCTGCTACATGCTGATATGCAGGCAACAGAAAGTAGAGACACTGGGTATGGCTTGAGCATATATGAGACCCCAAAGCCTACCTCTACAATGACATACTTCCTCCAACAAATATCACACCTATTCCAACAGGACCACACCTCTAATAGTACCATTCCCTTTGGAGGCAATTTTCTTTTAAACCTCCACACATATGTTATAATGAAAGTAATATTGAAACAGCCAAGCTCATATTTGTTCCTTTACCTTTCTTTGCTCGATTTCTTCTGTCTGTAAAACATGACCTCTCTGTTTAACTCAGGAGCAGCTTTCTGTTTCATAGACTATTAACTGGACCAATAACAAAAGCCAATGGAAACTTTTACAGTCACTTGGAGTTTTTTGCTTTGACTTGTATATGTAGTTTTTACTTATATATAAACTATCTGTCCTATTTGTTATGTTTCTGGGGACAACTCTAGTTAGTACAACTTGTGACGTGTAAATTTTCAATTGAAAATCTAAACATAATCTTTACCTTACTACCTTTACAACAATCTAATTCAAGTATGAAAAACTAAAGAACATAATATAAACTGGAAAAAATGACAGATATTAACACCTTTGAATGAATACCAGAGACAAAGTGAAAGAGGGAGTTGATATTTGTGCCTGGAGTGCACTTTTCTCAGTTCACTGGATAATATATAGAACAGTATGTATTAGATAAAAGGAAAAACACTGATGTTCCTAGCTACAGCACAGAAAAGGAGGCATGTGTATATATCTTAGTTGTTCATGAATAAATGTCCTTAGTGGAGACTAATTAGGAATAGTTACTAGGTGTATGCTAAAACACCAAACATACAAAGGCAGACATGCAAGAACACATCACATTTGCACATTTTATTCCAATTTCTGTTCTGGTTCTGTTCATTCTGTTTGCTGGCCAGATGGGAGAAATCTAGGAGCTTCCTTCTGACAAAATTCCAAACCTCCCAGAGTGGCTACATGCTACAGCATTCAGTGTATATTAGCATTTTTATTGATTCCATCCTTTTATTGAAGAACCCAACAGCTGAGGGAAGTATGCAAAAATGATTAAAATATTCCATTTATTCTACAAATATTACAATACGTTATTCTAGGAAATGCTTCTATCTTGAGGGAATTTATTAAATATTCCAAGAAAAAGAATCCTGACTATAATTTAGAAGAATGTGACAGGTACCTCAAGAGGAAATGAATACTTTGGCCAATTATACTCCATCAGACAGCTAATGCCAGGGGCTTTCTTGCTTCATGGAGGCCTCACCATGGTTCCTAATTTTCCATTTTGGTTTGGTAAAAGCCAACAAGGTATGACAGAACATCTGAATAGTTTTAATTTTAGGTTAGTAAGTATTAGATAACTTAACATTTTTATCCCACTGATTCTCAGCTTTCCAGATGCTAGGACATTTGAAGATGAAGCATATCAAAAACACAGTTCATTTACTCTTAAAATTTCTTATCTTTTTTTGTTGTCTTAGATATTTTTATTTAAAGGAGAATTTACACTATATTATAAGATGATACTTTTCCTGACCTAATGGAAATTTATAACAAAAGTACATAGAAACTAACATAACAGAATTTTTGGTTTGGGCTGCTAATGGGACAAGGAGTTGGAAGCTATTACCATGTGTCACATGATGACTGCTATTTAAGCTCTGTGACCAGCCCTGTTTTGGTGTAACACTTTTTTTCCTTTTGGGCAAAGAATAATATACTTTATTATGAAGTACTTAAACACAGAAACTAACAAAAAAAACAAATGATTAATGGGAAAATACGTGACATTTTAGCAATCTTTAAATCATCAAGATATTTTATTATGAGAATTTGTGGATATCTTTATTTTATGAGCTTATCTCAGAAACCAGGAAATAAATTAATCTGATTACTCTTTACAAAAAATGGAAGAGTTTTAATAAAATTGGTAGCAGTGGCCTCAAACATTAAATGAAAATTTTAACTTGATGAATAATAGTGGTAATAATAGATGTTGTGAAATAATATATAATATAAAATTATAAACAATATATATGAAGATAGATAGATAGATAGATAGATAGATAGATAGATAGATAGATAGATAGATATCCTAAGCCAGCGTTGTTCAAATATTTTGAATCTTGGATAGGCATCATACAAAAATTAGACAATGTGCTTGCTCCTAATGCATCTCTTTCCCATGCAGCCTTTCTTTATTTTAATTATATTAAAATAATACATTGTTCAGGTCCATATTCCAGTAGAATGTTGTCTTTTTACTTAGCAGACAGTGGCACTATAGAGGCTTCTTCAAGTGAGAGTATTTGATCTTGAAATGATTAAAATTTAACAAAGGGGCTAACAAACATGGTATTAATAATTAACTACAAATTCAACCTTCTCTTTTCTTTTGGTTTTATTGATTGACAAAAAAAAAAAATTGACTTAAGCAGTATTTTATAAAGGGGACACCAGACCTGGTGACACATGCCTATATTGGGATGCTGAGAAAAGTGAGAAAAGCAAACCCAGACTTAACGTCAAGATTTGA
Source organism: Phyllotis vaccarum (assembly GCA_033318265.1). Lineage (NCBI taxonomy): Eukaryota > Metazoa > Chordata > Mammalia > Rodentia > Cricetidae > Phyllotis > Phyllotis vaccarum. Next base: position 166,210,424 of record JARWLC010000001.1, on the reverse strand, counting down.
CTACACAGCAGAACCCTCATCTCAAAAAGATGAAAAACAGAATTCCCCAAAACAAAACAAACAAAATGTCCCAAAGCAACAAGATTACTTTTACACATCTTATGTATTTCCCACTTAAAACTCTATGGGGCGGTTTGAATGAAAATGGCCACCATAGACTCAATAGGGAGTAGAATTATTGGAGCTGTGGCCTTCTTAGAGTGGGGTGTGGCCTCATTGGAAGAAATGTGTCAAAGGGGCAGGGCTTCTTGAGGTTTCAAAAGCTCAAATCAGGCCCAATGTTGCCTTCTCTTCTTGTTCCTTCTCCAGCACCACGTCTGTGTCTCCCTGTGCCCTGTCATGATGACCTTGGAGTAAATCTCTCAATTGTAAGCCAGCTCAGTTAAATGCTTTTCTTTATAAAAGTTGTCATGGTATTTCTTCACAGCAGTAAAAACCTGAACCAAGACACTTTGTATTAGTGTCATCTTTAAAATATTAAATTTAGCAAAATGATGAAAATTAAATTTTTTATAAATTCCTTTGCATAAGCAGTGATAAAAGGTAAAGGTTATATTTTGAGCTACAATTCTTTTTAAAATAATTGAATCTTTTTGCTGTGGAATAATTATCTTGTACACTGTAAAGATTTGTTGCTTGAATTGGTTTAATAAAACACTGAAAAGTTTTTTTTTGACTTCTAATGTGTGATAACTACTAAGTGACAGTTGCTTATGAAAGCTGATGGATTAAACCAACCTACATATTTTAAAGATATCTTGACTTCAAAATTTAAGCAAAAGGTTTTACAATAAGTAAAAAGTATGTTTTTATTTCTATAGGAAATGAAAGGCTGTAGATTAATTCTAGGGTAAGGAAAATAAAGTTTGGTAGAGGAAGACCCCCTGAAATCCTGACTACAGCCAAAAAACAAAAAAAACCAACAAAATCATCTTTGGCTGACTTACATGCAATGCACAGTCTATACTTGCATTAATGCAGATAGGTATGTCACCTCTAAAAGTTTATATATTTTTAGAACAAGGAAACCAGACATCAATGAAAACAGATTTTCCAAATGATCCAATGTAGTAGGAGGTTTCTGTCCCAGATTTTCGGGCCTATCCTCAAGGTTTCGACCCGCAGAGACACACAGACACTTACAATAGTTTTAGGCTGATCGGCCTAAGGCCCAGGCATATCACTTGCTAACTCTTTACCCTTAAACTAACCCATGTCTCTTATCCTGCTCAGCCATGTGGCTCGGTACCTTTTCTCAGAGCAGCAGAGTTGTCCTTTGTTTCTTCTGGCTTCTCTCTAGCATTCTGCTCTGTTCTGCCTGTTCCTAGAGTCTTCCTAGTCTGGTAGCCCCACCCACACTTCCTGTCTGCCTTTGGCCAATCAGCACTTTTTATTAAACTCATAGGCGAGGACAATTATTTACAATGGAGCAACATAATCCCCCTATAATCCAACATATCAAGATGCCTTTGTTGCAGTTTCCTCAGAATTCTACATCTAGAACAGCTTTAAGGCTTCTGACTGAGATATCCAGTAGCACAAAATACTCCAATCAAAACTTCACCATAATCATAAACTTTCACAAGATCCTCCAAAGATTACCAGTTCCCCCAATCAGCAGAAAGTAGTCCAGAAAACTATGCCCTCATTACCCAAAATAAATGATGAATGTTGATTGCTGTTTAGGGGGTTGGTTATAAGTTGTTATTGGTAATGGTCAGGAAAAAGAGCTAAACAAAGTAAACTATATTCAGGAAACTTGTTCTGAAAATAAAAAGGGGAATATATAAATGATAAGATAAAGGGTAGAATATTAAATCTGCTTTAATCCAAAAATTACTATTAATCTTAAATATTTTACATTAGTATGGATTTTGGTTTACAGACACAAAATTAAGATAATTTTGTTGTACTATGTATGTTTTTACTCTTGTTTTAAAGTATTATGCTTATGCAACTCATTTAAAAATGTATAATTTAAAAATACAGAATAATTCTCATCTGTAATAATAAAACATACTTATATTAGGTATGATTTCAAGATAATACACAGATAAATTTACATAGATGGTCTTCAGAATATGGCATTTAATATATTTAATAATATAAGGCTTTTCATGGCAATGAGACATGTCTGTTCCTGGAAGCACCAGTCTACTTCAGAGAAGATGATGGACATTAAAGAAACTCTGTATGAAGTTTTTCTTTTTGGCAAAAGCTAGCCATATATGCAAATATATTGCCCTTTCTGAAGTTACTGTTCAAGATGCCCATCAAGATGCGTAAAAAAGGTGATTGCCAAACTTTGCCAAGACAAGGTAGAACAGTCCTTCAGAATTCCATGCTATACAGGAAAGTCTGTCAGACATGTTAGGTCTGTAAACCAGAGTCAGATGCCCCAATATTGAAAATGAACTTTGGTTGACTGTCCAGGCCACTAGGTAACATTTCACCTTTCTTGGGGTCTTTGATGAAGTTGAAGACTAGATAGTTATAGTTTTCATGATAAAAGATAAATTAGGTACAAAACTTTGGACTCAATATGATAAAATAGATATTAGAATATTTCTAATTTTTCCAAATGCAAACAGATTAGATCTTATAACTATAATTCTTACTTGATAACTGTTTTTGTTGTATAGAATCTTACTATGTTAACATTAAAAACTTGATTTTTAATTAAATGAAAGGGGGGAATGCCATGGGATAATCTTCTTGTATACTTTGAAATTTTGTCACTCAAATTGGTTTAATAAAATGCTGATTAGCCAGCAACCAGGCAGGAAGAATAGGCCTGGTGTCCAAACTAAGAATGCTGGGAAGAGAAAGGATAGAGTCAGGAATTACCAGCCAGATACAGAGGGAGTAAGAGATGAATTTGCCATGCTAACAAAGGTACTGCCACCTGGAAAAGTGTACATAAGGAATATGGGTTAGCTTAAAATGTAAGAGTTAGCTCAGAGAAAAGTACAGTTTTTTTTTGACTATGAATATACATTTTGCTAAGCCAGTATAACATTAGAATATTTATTTCCATGTCACATTTATATGTAATGAGGAGACAGACTTCATACAAGGGTATTTCTACAGTAACACTTTAAAAGTGAATAAGAACCAACTCTTTTTTAAAGGCAGAACCTCACTTTCTGTTTTAGACTGGCCTAGAACTTGTTGTATAGCCAAGGTATCTTAGGTAGCTTCCTATGTGGTGTAGGCTCCCAATTAATGGGATCACAGGCATGTAATACCAGACTTAGTCAATAGAAATAAAATTAATTTTGATACTGTTTTTCATTTACTATATCAAGATATCCTTTCAAATGTAATAAATAAAATTATTTTAATAATGTATTTTTACTTCTTTTCACATTATGTCTTTGAAATCTGATATGTTCCTTTTGTTAATAGCTCAGCTAAATTTAGTTTAGCTCTATCTTGAATGCTTCCTGTTGCCTGTGGCTCTCATTTTGCACAGCATGATTCATGCTTAAGTTTGTTGTTCCCATTCTTGGCAGTATAGAATCATCATCAGCTGAAAAATTAAAAATTTTTCTTATGTCTGTGTCATAATCCCACAATTGTGTATATTTGCTCTAGATGTCACCTGGACATTGAGATTTTTAAAAACTCTTCATGTGATTCTGATATATATATAAAAAATGAGAAAAATCTCATTTATATACATTTTTAAGCAATTTAAAATTTAAAATGATATAAATGCAAAATAACTGTTCTTAAGTTTACTTATATTTACTTGCATATATCAGCTTATAAAATTATACTAAACTATACTAAGAATATAGTATATTTAATATCTTTTATTAGTGAGTATCACTAATATATCTTGAGAATACTTTCTACCAAAAGTCTGAAACTTGGTTAATGCGGACAGGGCCATATGTAACATGGCCTATTTTAGGTTGCAATTTGATCCTAGTATTTGATGTCAATTGATGACAAGTGACACTTCTATAGATGATCTGGCCAGAAAGAAAATTGCTATCACTACCACAATTTATTCTTAATGCTATTTTAACTCGTATTTCACTGTGAAGACAGGGTCCCTCTGTGTTTTCCAGGATGCACTCGCACTCCTACTTAGTACAGCAGCATTGGTCAACAAGCACAGCACAGGACATCCTTCGTCACTTAGGCTACACATTCCAGGTTAGAAATGTAACAACAGGAAAAGACTTTTACATGGAAGTTCTGTATTATCTTTATGGCATCACAGAGTTCACAGGCACACACTCTGTTCGGTCAGGATGACCTGAATGACCATGGCTCCGTTGCTTCAGTTTATCCCAAGGCTAAAGAATTTATGATCTCATTGCTATAGCATTTGAAGTCTTTTCTCAGCTTTTATTAACTTTCTACTCTTGGTCTGCTGGGTGCCACTAACTTCTGAACTTTTTCAAACAACTCCTCTTGGATGATGACTTTCTAGAGACCAGGGATTCTAGCAAAACCTTAAATGAGACCACTCAGCTCTGCTCTGGGTGGTCTCTCTTAAAATCCAGTTACAGAACCAAGAGTGCAGGGAGGCTATAGTGCTGACAATAAAATCACCTAAGACAAAAGCACAAGCCCAGTATAATGACTCTGCATCAAGTTGCCGTTGTATCCATGGATAAAGCTAGTCCCGTGGGTAAGACCAACATTACAGTGAGAGACTATGCAAGGAGTGTGGGTTCAAGTATCAGTGCCTCCAGGCTACACATGCAACATATATGAACACTATACATTTAATTAGTCCTGTCATGTTTTATTTTATTCTGTTCCATTGCCCTTCATCTGTGATGTTACTATGATTATTGCAATGTCAGTTTTTTAAAATTAAATCTCTCCTCCAATTTCTATTTGTATCCCTTCAAAGAAGATTTTTCTTTATATTTCAGTCATTTTACACTTTTAGAAGGACTCTTAAAAATGATTATGTGGATAAATAACAAGATGAATGTAATCTTTGATCAGCAAACTATAAAAAGATACAATAGAATTCAGTCTTCATAAATTTTCTTGATTCCAGAAAAGGCTGTAAATGCTGTACATTTTGTCAGCATTTACAAATTCTGAGTCTGATTCCAAAGTAAGGAAATAAGCAAATATTGATTTGCATGTGATATTGACCAGCACTCTTTCTGCGTGCTTGCTGATCATTTGAACCTTTGTTTTTCTCAGGATTCCTTTGTAATTGACAGCTCAATCCATTATATTAAATCATTCTTGTTTGTATTTTGAGACAAATTTACATAGACCCATGCATTATCACAAAAGACATCACATTTCACGAATAAGCAATTTAACTAAGATTTTGTTTAAGACCCAAAATAAGTATGTTTTCTTCTCTAGGATAATTTATTTGGTGCCTCTTTAGTTTCAGACTCTTATAGGATATTGTAAATTATTTGTTACTACATTAAACCTTTATCACTAAATTATATTCCATAAAGGTTTCAATTGCCATGAAATATTTTATGCCAATATGCCTAAATAAAAAAACAATAGACTAATAAAATACCACCTGGATACGCTATGCTATTTGTCCTTTGAAAAGTTGCATGCTCTGTGCATGCTCATGAAGAAAAGACTACCTTTTCTTGTGTGTAGCTGGAGAAGGCATTCTTCCCCATCAGATAACTTGAACCAGACTAACTGTGGTTCTGCTTCTCCTAAGGTTAGCTACCTAAGATCCCACAAGACAGGAAAACAGCATATACTACTAGACATCTTTGCTTTGGTTTCCTTCAGAAACAAATAGAATTCAAATAAAATGGTTTGTTTGGCAGCAGTCCATGGGAAAGCTGGTGGTAAAGTAGAGAAATGAAACAATGAAGGAGAGACAGCCAAGTCCGGCTGCAGGCAGCTGGAGTTGCAGCATGCTGGGGACTCTGAGAGTTGGCAGAGAGTGCATACACCACACACAGGGATATCCCAATAAAGGGCCGGGAATTCATAGATCATAACTGACTATCTCCTGCTGATCAAGTCACAAGAGAGTAGAATCATTAACCACTGCTTCTCGTCCATCAATGATTTGGGGATGTTCTCAGAGAAACTATTTCCCTAGTGCTTTCCTTCAGTTCCTGTTCATGAGCTGAGCAAGGTTCTGTGTCCAGGAAAAAGTAAATGAAACTCAATAGCTCATAATTGATGTCTAATGTTCTTGCACTTGTATGAGCAGAGTGACATCAGCAGGAACAGGATACATGGAGACATAGAAGCATCACACAGCCCCTCTGAAGTATATCTGAAAACAATATTCATTCCCTTAAGGGGTTATTATCATTCTCATATTTACTTTTGCTACCTTCTCTGCTTCTTTCAAAATTCAAAGTTATTCTTGCAGGTATATTCTAACAATGCACACAGCAGAGAGCAGCTCTCAGGCCTACACTTCAGCCATCCCAAACTACCAGGCTGTTGCTGCACACTCTGGGAAAGAAACTTTTCATTCAGGCTGTTTCCAAAAAAGTCTGGAAGCTGTTTTATGAAGGTGCAGATGTCTTGAAGGAGCCCTGAAGGCAAAATTTCCGGCAGCTTTCTAATGATCTATCCCAGAAGGAAAAATTTGCACCATTTCACTTTCTTCCTGCCTCCAAGTTGATATTTGGCTCTGGCTGAAGACAATTGAGTTTCGGTGCTCACAGATAATCTAGCCACAGTCTAGAGCTTCCAAAACTGTAAACCAAAAGAAACTTTTCCTTCTAGTAAGTTGATTGTTATTGGTGTCTGTTTTAAGGACACAGAACTAACCAACACATGACTAACCATTTTATGATTCAAAGAGTTCTTCACTCATTAATTATACATCCCCAAAGTTCAGCTGATACCCTATAGAAGAACTGTGATGCAGAGAAACTCTATCAATGGAAGAAGATGCTCCAGACCATGCATCCCAATTTCCTCTGCACTTTCAATTTTTAATCTAAAAAGCAAAGTTCCTGTTGCTTTCTAAAGGTGATTCTAAGTGTGTTAGCAGGCACAAATAGGAAGCTCATTATGATTTTTGAAAAAAACTTTACTCCATTGAATAAGGGAGTGGAAGCCTGACCTTTGCAAATGTTTCCAGATGCTGAGCACTGGATTGAAATGCTAAATCGAAAGAACCAACTATTCCGTTAGCAGAACTATGTCAAAAGGACCAGTTTTCTTTTGACATGGTGAGTTATGGTGGATAAAAAAATACTAACACTCAGTGATGAATTTCTAAAAATGTGGTTGAATGAATCAAATTATGTATCATTTGATGCTATTAATTGTGAGTTCTTGCACTGTATGTAGGCCTTAGCCTGTGAAATTAAATGTGCCATTTGCAAGCTATCATACAATTTCCTGTTTTCTGAAATAAAAGAAACAATCTGGGTACATTAAAGACCATTATATAATTGACAAACCTGCTTTTATAAAATTTGATCTAAAACACTTAAATGACTATCATTTGCACAGGCAGACTCATTAACAGTACAAAATCATTTAAAAACTAGGATGAGAACTGAACTTTGTTTTGTTCCCCTGGAATCCTTCCAAGTATATGTACTTATAGTTTACGAAATTTCTTTCTCTTGGGCCAATTACCTCACTTAATTGTTTAACTCGGTCATATAAGGAGATGAAAGAGATGTTTGTGTCCCCATTTTAAAATACAACTAAAGAAAACATTTTTAGTGCAGTAGCTGTAAGGCAGCTACATTTTAATCTCATCACTGTAGACTGACTTGTAGTTCAGTTTCAAAATTTAAAATATCCATTGAGAAGGTACATATGAAGGATGCCCACAAGTAACAAGCATAAAACTCAGTGAATCTTCACAGCCTACACATATCTGTGAAGCTGGTGACCAGGTCAAGTGTAAGGTCACTGTCCTCCAAGCCTTGATGCCATTGCCCATTTCTATAGGAGAACCAAGATCCTTCCTGCTCTTAAAGTGTATTTACTTGGCCTGAATTTGATTTAGATGTAGAGAAAATCGTGTGGGATGTACTATTTTTGGCCCCCTTTTCTCTGTTAGTTTGTGAACATAATTGTATATTTTAGTTTATTATTGTGTACTATTTCACAATATTTAAGAACAACAATCAATTTTATTGTTAACAGAGTTTATTTCTATTTTTAATAATATATATTGATGTTGTGAACATCACTCTACACAGTGAACATAAATATGTACGTCTGTTGAGTTTCTATCTAGGAGTAGAGGTGCTTGATGAAAGATATACTCTTTCTTAGTTGATTTTCTCCTGTAATCTTTTGTGAACTTACAGCCCTATAGCATTGTCAGAGAGTTATTATTCCTTAGTCTTATTTATTCTTGGTAATATCTCTCAATTCATCATGGTTATTATGTGATATATGACTTTATATTATTAGTGACATTCTGTTTCAACTTTAATATTAGCAGTCTCTTGGTATCATTAGCTTAAGTTAAACAGTGATTACAAAAAATAAATAACAAAAAACACTTAAGTTTTTCTGTTTGTAGCTGCCACCTAAGTACAAAGACTTTAGTCTGTTCTATTTAAGCCACCTGCTTATTTCAAATTATCCATAAATACTACAAAAAACATGAGATTATCTGTTTACTTCAATAGAATTTGATGCCAATGAAACAGAAAAGCAATTAATTATATCAGAATAATGAGTAACTCAATATTATATTTATACCAGAAGAGAATTTGACCAATACACTGAAGTCCAAAAAAAAAAAAAAAATGCAAGGGCACTAAAGAATACTTCATGGATTCAGCCTGACATAACCATAGCCATTCTGAATCACTACCATAATTGCTCCCGAGTAACCCTAGGCAGTTCTCCTTACATAGTTTGCCAACACACTCTAAGTAAACAAAACAATTAGAGAGGTGTGTGAAGCTTTATAACTATACCTTGATGCTAGGAATGTGACTGACCCTGGTAGTAGCTTGAGATAAATCAGGTACATTCTAATGTTAATAAAATATGTTTTGTCCCGTCCACTTTATAAGGCTCCCATGATTCTGATCCACCTGGCATTGACATCACTAAGAGCTACACTTTGTAAGACCTCATCAAACTGCATTCAGTGCAACCCTGTATCTTTCTTTCTCTTTCTTTAGCTCCACAGCACCAAGGGGTCATTCTTGTGAACTGGGAACAGCTTGCTCTGGCACAAACACTGCATCTTCATGTCATGAGAGCTATATTTATGTTGTTATAACTTTTATTTGTTACTTAAGCTGTAAAACATTATGTCTTCCTCTATTCCTACCTCCAAACCCTGAATTTGTTGGCCAAATTACATCCAATTGTATCCTTTAGTTCATGCCTTTGGCCTTGGGACTATTTTTGGCATGGCTAATCATTTTCAATTGCTTGTGCTTCTCTCTCCAGCTCTTCTTTCCTTCCATCTAACCCAAGAATTTCCATCTAACCTTCCTTGAGTAGTTGCTTTCATCTGCACATAATGAACATTATGGAGGTTTATGTACTCTCAATAAGTAGCAGTTATTAAGACAGTCAATCCCCAGGAAATGGATAGAAGTAAAAGCAATTTCAGTAGGATATGTTCAACATTTGATGCTTAGTGTATGTGCTTCATGTATAATATGCCTCTTCAGAGTAGCCCATGTCTGCACTACAAAGAGAAATTCAACAATGTTTTGCTCAGGGGAGGTGTTTAGTACTACTGCAACTTGAAATCTCATTTTTTGTTGATATCCATGAGAGACCTGCCCTGTTTTGAACAGATATGGAGAAGGAGAGGATTGGAGGCTGCAGAGAGGTAGGGGAGGGAATGGGAGGAGAAGAGGGGGAAAATTGTGGTTGGTATATAAAAATAAATAAATTTAAAAATTACATTGTTAATTACCCTTTTTACATCTAGTTTGATTTTGTACACTGGGAGATTATTGAAGTAACACTGTATAAAACTTTCAAAATTCATTGTCTTAAGACAATAAGCAAATAACCATCTTATCTGAGGGTTGAGAATTTAGTCAGACCTAAGTTGGGCAAGTTTTCCAGTCTTGGTTAGATTTTTCTACATGATTGCTTCCTAGCTGTTTAAAAAGCCGTGGATTGGATGACAGATGTGGCTAGTATCTGTTTAGATGTTTCTTTATATTGCTTCTGGGTCAACAGTCTAGCCTTGTAGGTCCTTTTCATGGCAATGGTAAAGACAAGGGGACAAGTGTAAGCATGCCCTGTTGTGTGAAGGCTTGTCCTACCTTTCAATATTTTGAACCCTCTCACATCCCATTAACCGAGACAAATCATATGGCTGATGACACAGTCAGACTGAGAGATGCAGCAAAGTGCATGGCTAGAGGCATGGAATGGGTAAGGTTAAGAAACAGGGTGTTTTGAGCTCTATCATGGTAGGTCATCTCAGTTAAGTTACTTAATCATCCTAAACCTCAGTTATGTTGTCAATAATTAAGGGATGATTATAACCCAGGAGACTCTCCTAAGTTTTTATAATGATTTAAAATTTGATATATGTATTAAAAAACCCTAAGTGCTTCAAAAGTGGTTAAGTAATAAATATGTGAGATGACATTATTATTTTTATTATTATGTTTATGTGGTTGGCTTGAAGCAGAATGCTAAAGTGTGTGAGCTTGGATTTCAGTGCCTCTGGCCTTACAGGTGGCTTCAAGTGTTACTGGGATTACCATTGTAGTAGCTCATTATAGTAGAATGCCCATGTTTAGAAAGCATGTAATCAGTGAATGAATGAATAAATTAATTTGTCAGGAAATATTCCACTCTCATCTCATCTTGCATTCAACCAAGATGAACTGACAGCTTACCTGCCGAAAGCTTTCTCCATCTGTTAAGAACAAGTTCCAGAAATGTAGCAAAGAACAGATAGATTAGAAGAGAAATACAATTTCAGAGAAATTTACAGTTTAGAGGTAAAGAAATGCAAGATGAAATGTTGGTCCAGCATCAAAGCCAATGCACACTGGCAGTTGAAGTGAAATGATGCACTAGCCTTCTTCGTAGGAGGCTTCAGAGGGAACACGTTGAGGGTGGGAGATAAGTAAGAGTTCCTTCGACACACTGGCGTTTGTTATAGGAATATTCCAGACTGAGACAATAGAAACAGACAAAGAAACAGACCTGTCATATTCAGTCATTGTAAATTAATGTTGGAATGTATAATAGAATCATAGGTGTGAAAGGATGAAGTTAGAGAGGTGTGAAGATGAGCACAAGGATTTGAATGAGTGGAAAGCTCAGAGTCGAGTGTGTGGCAGACCAGAGTGGGGAGAATAGACTGACATTGGACATTGTTAATAGCAGACAAGAGAGTGGTATTGTAAAAGTTTAAGCAAGAGAGGATGACGTGTCTTTTACCTAAGGACACCTGAGAAGAAAGGGTGAATATGACAGACCCTCACTGATGTTCATAGGATTTTACGATTACCTTGATGGATGAAAGAGGTCTGCCTACCTACACTGAGAGCATAAACAGAATATCCAATTTATCAGCATACAAGTCAATCAATTATTATTCATTGAGAGGGTGCTTTGGACAGACCAAGGCAAAATGATAAAGGCACAGTGGTCTGATAATTAGTAAACACATAGCTGAACTAAATCACCAATTAGAATAAAAGCCTCTATCAAGGAATGCACAATGCATTATGAGATAATTGAGAAGGGGTAGCTGAACATGATTAATAAGCTTTCTTGTCACGAACCTGGGAGATGTTATTCTAAGTTTAGATTGTTCTTGTCTACATTAATTGTCAGAATAGATTCTATTTCCTTAGCAGGAAGGAGGCCTAATACTGTTGTTCATTCTCTTTCTAACCATTATAAAATGAACAACATTAAAAAATTAGAGTTCTAGAATTTTCTTACAGAATGCCTGGGCCAGCATTGAACAAATGTCTGTCTTTGCTTAATGACAGTTGTCTCCTTGTCCTAGCTTGGTTTCTGTTGTTATAAGAAAACATTGAAAAAAGTAAAGTTATAGAAGAAGTGGTTTATTTCTTCTTATACTTCCAGGTAACAGTTCATCACTGGAAAAAAGTTGGAGTAGAAACTGAAGGGAAGACCTTGGAGTCAGGTACTGAAGCAGAGACCATGGAGAATTTCTGCTTACACACTTTTTCTAGGCTCATGCTCAACTACCCTTCTTACACCTCCCAGGACAAACAGCCCTAGAGCGGCAGCATCACAATAGACTGTGTCTTCCCACATTCATCCACAATTAAGAAAATTGAGACATGCTTATAGGCTAATTTGATGATGGCATTTATTCAATTGATGTTTCCTTATTCCTCACACGTGACTGTGGTTTGTGTTCAGCTGACAAAACTAAGCAGCACACGCCCAATGGCTCTTCCATCAAGATTACATGTCTATAGACTTTACTCTGGGCATCTGTCTCTGGGGAAACATGAGAAAGAACTCTGATACCACTTAAGTTTTATACAGGACTATTCCTCAGAAAGTTGGCAAGGGTAGTGGGTCTGGAAACCCTTCTAACTGCCTCACCAATAGCTTGCAGCAGATGTGACTGCTTGTTTTACTTTTCCTAACTTAGGTTAGATTCCATAGAACCAGACACTAAAGGAGTAACCATGTACATGGATAAAAAGGTGAGCTTACTTAGGAGACAGCAAAGCAAATGGAGAGGAGAACAGGTCATCGCTTTAGTGGTTTGCTCTAACATCACTAGAACAGAGTAGCCAACAGAAGCAAGTGATGGGAGGTCAGATTTATTTTGGCTTAGGGTTTTGGAAATTTCACTTTATCATAATGCAGACGGTGTAAGTGGTCATTTCGTGGTAGCTCTGCTTGCATTAGTGGGATGCATGGAACCCAACCCGTTGCTGCCTGGGGGAGGCCAGCCTTCAGCAGTGCATGCTAGACTGTTTTTACATGAAGGGGCTAGGGAAAAAGATACTCACACACTCTCGTGATGGTTTCCTTTGGACAGTTTTCAGTCCTCTTTTGCATTCCCTATCCTTTATTTTCTCATTCGTGTTTTCCTTCTAACTCTCTCGTTGCTGAGGTTGGCCTCTAGCCTATTTTAGCACTATTATTCTTTTTGTTTCCTTCTAACTTGTTTTAACTCTCTCATTGTTGACATTTTCTTTTTAATTCTCGTTCTTGATGTTTTCCTTCGTGTTCACTTTAACTCTCTTTATTTTTTTCCTTCAGTTTATACATCCCAGCAAAACCTTTCAGCCAATAATAAAAATTACATTGTGGTTACATTCTGTTTTTCAAGTGAATGATTACAATGAATACAAAGCAAACAGCAATAAATATTTCACTTATTAAATGTGAGAAACAAAGTATCCCAAGAACTCACATGCATTCTTACCCAAGCAACGTGTTATAGATTAACTGTATAGTCAAGCAAGGTATTTTTCTCTATCAGGTTTTTTTACTGGCAGGGTGCAGTTTTGCAGTTACATAGAAAGGGCTAATGACTTTATTCCTTTTCTTAAATGATAATTTTATAAGGAATCTTAAAGGTATCACAGACCTAAACTTTTATATATGAAAAAATAGATTAGTCATCTCTACTTTAAGTCTTTAGGATACATAACCTAAATAATTTTTTAATTGATTGAGGAAATTGAGGGTAAAAATGGATACAAAGAATTAATCAACACCTTTGGTTATCAACCAATCCTAGCAAATATGTCAGCTAGTAATAACTGGGCTTCTTTGTTCTTGTTCCCTGACCTTAAAGACGTCCACATTCAATTATGTGCCTTTCTAAAACTTTAGAATATCTTTTTGGGGTTTTACCTTGAAAGTATTTGACAAAACATTTTAACCTAACATAGTTATTTTCAAAGCTTTTCTCAGCTGTGATACACTTTGAAATCTATGAACATATATTGGAGCACATATGAACACATATTGAAGGTCTGGAAACCTACATTGGATGCTAGATATTGTAGAAATTATTTATATAAAGGATTAATATTTGTTAAGGGATTTATATAAACATTTATGGATATAAAATTGAACCTTAAGGCAATTTTTGGAGAGTCAAAAAAAGTTTGAACTGTCCCATGCAGTGACAGTGTCAGTCCTCTCTCTGAGAACACAAAAACAAAACAAAGTCAACAGACAACATACAACCAAGTCTTCAGTAGAGTTTGGCCATGCCACATCCAGTGTCCTCAAGATCCCAAAGCTATGCCTTTAAGTCTCCCTCAATCCCCAAATCCTACGACAATCACACCTTCCAACACGAAGGTCAAAGGAATTTAAGCTAGCTGGGTTAACTGGAACTCAATTATTTTTCTTTATCATTAACCTAAGCCACAATCTATATTGCTCCTCAGTAGAAACTCATGTGTGTAGCAATGTGACACTTCATTATTAGATTTTTAATCATCAAAACTCGATTTAGACTAACATTATTTTTTATCATTTAGACAGTACAGTTTAGGAAGAAATCATCCACATAATAATTCACATCCACATAAAATTGCCCTGTAGACTGGGATGTTTCCATGAGATAAGCACTCTATATTACAGTCAGTGGGGCTCTCCTCAGACTCATTGAAACCATGCTACATACTAGAGAAAAATGTCAGCAGTAAATTAATAGACATTCCAAGATCTGTGGTTTCAGGGCCTTGCCTATGTGCAATTAGCCATCATGGAGTTTCATCCTGGTGGATTAACACCTTGAAGTCACCTGCTGCTCCTTTGACATGGCCATCCTCATCACCTATGACACCAGGAAGCACTTTCAAAGGCTTCTAGACATCTGGCTTTTCCAGCCAATCCACTATTATATGGGCTCTACAGTCTTTGAAATAGTACCATAAACTGAAAATAGAGTAGTCTATGTGTATGTATGGGAGGGGGTGAGGGTGGCAGTGAAATTCAGATAAAACCAAAACATTCTGCCTCTGGACTTACAAAATGTAAGAACACAGAACACAGATAGAATTTAGCTAGACCTGGCTTAATTTTCTTTAATTTAAAACTTAACTTTTTAAAGATTTTATAAGCTTAAAACTTAATTTAAAAATTGTTTCAGAATTCTAAACGTAAGTATTGTATTTATATTATTTCAAACTCTTCCCAACTCCTTCCATGTCTCTCCTCTAACAAATTATTCATGACCTCTTCTATAATTACTATTGTTACATATTGGGGTGGAGCATTGTGAAACTTCCTCTATCAGTGTTGGAATGTTGACTGGTGTGGTGATTATGTGGGTCTTGTTTAAGCAACCAATTGTTTATATTTCATGTCTGCAACTTCCCTGTCATATACAGGAGACACTATCTCAAAATAGGCAGCTAGGTCCTATTGCTCTTACAATCTTTCTGTCAACCTTTTCTAAAACATTCCTTGAGTCTTATATTTATGGATTGTCTTGTAGATGTAGAAATTGTTGTTGGAGATCACATAGTCACTTAATCTTTTCATTTTAACAACTTGTGGATCTTTGTAATAATCCCTATCTGCTGAAAAATGAAACTTTTTTTTTTTTTTTTTTTTTGGTGAGGGATGAGAGCTACACTTACCTCCAACTGTAAGAAGAAATATCTAGACTATAGTTGAAAACAATATAGTTCTAAAAAATGGCAGTCGTAGATTCTCCTCTAAGGTCTATGGCATGTCTATCTATGAGTAGTTTGCTAGATTTGTAGTATTAGGAATGGGTTCTCTTGTTTTAAGTGGGGCTTAAGTTTAACTAGAAGACTCTTCATTACCCCAAATATAAAAGTGCCACTGATGTACCTTTGGTGGATATTTTGCCAAGCAGATCACTGCTGTGTCTGTTAATTTTATAGCTAGATATGAGTATTGATAGCTTTTCTCTCTTAGAAAAAATTAGCCAGATAATTTGTCAAAATACAACATGAATGATCTCTAGTTCTGTTTCTTATAGGAGTCTAATCTCACATGAAAACTCAAGAATTCAGTATCTGGATTTTTATTGGCATTTTGTTCTTCTACACTGCCAGCATCATCAACCAATGAGCTCTGACGACAGAATCCTAGGGGCTTGTAGTCTATCTACCTCTTCAAGGTCTTCTACATTCTTCCTGAAAACCAATCCCAAGGCTTAATATCATTGTGATAAAGCTTAATCATATCAGTGATTAGTACCCACTCTTGGTACCAATTTGCCATATTAGTTAATTTTTCTTGTTGCTATGACAACATTTCTGACTAAAGCATTGAATTTATTTTAGCTCCTGGTTTCAGATGTTTTAATTTACCATAGTAGAGAAAGCATAACAGTTTGGCTGTGGTGGTTCTATTCTTGGGAATTTAAGGTGATGAATTCTTGATCTAGATTAAAAGCAGATTAGAAGTAGAAGGGGCCATCTCAAGTAACTAATTTCTGCTTTTAATAATTGCTATTAGTGGATTAATAGTATTTGCACAACAAATGTTATGACTTTAAATTCCTGTAGTGTATTGTGCATGTGTACGTGTGTGTAGATATAGAAATGAACTTTGCTGTTTTTATTTAATTAAGAGAGAGACAAAAAGGAAAATAAAGAAGATAAAGTTTGAGGATTTAATAAAAGCTCCAGAAGTTTTGGAGATATAAGAGGGATCTGCCCACAGTCAGTCTAGGAGGATCAGAGAGTGGTGATTCACACCTTTAATCCTAGCACAGGGAGTATCCTGAGAGTTAAATCCCCACAATAAAGAAGAACAATACTAAAGACTATGAGAAAGGTGAGGGAGAAGAGAAAAAGTACTCGGAAACTGAAGGATTATAAAACATCCTGAGAAATCTGGTATGGCTACAACATTACTTTGATGCTTGGAAATCTGTGTCCCATCTTAGCAAGATTAAGGTGGATACTGCACAAATTCTAGTTGGTATCTAATAAAAACAGGGAGCCAGGTATTGGGGGAAAGCTGGAATATTAGAGAGAGGAAACAGACCACAGTCAATTCTCACTCAGCCAACTTCTCAAGCCAAATAAGTGAATGCTATCTTCACCACGGGTCCTTAGCCTGACTAGTCACTTCTACACAATTCTCAATTTCTACCTTCTCTGCCTTATATATCTTTCCTCACCCAGCTGTTTGACTTACACGTTCAACTCTGTATATAATCCTAGAGTTAGGATTAAAGGTGTGAGCTACATTGCTTGGCTGTTAGGCCTTGAACTCACAGAAATTCAGAAAGATCTCCGTCTCCTGAGTGATGGAATTAAAGGCATGGGTCACCATTCTCTGACCTTCAGGGCTTGACTGTGGATTACTTTGTCCTCTGAAATTCCAGACTGACTTTTAAAAATATACAGTGTATCACAACAGGTAGACAGTTGGAGTGGTGGATAGTGGATAGTTCTGAGGCTAGAACTTTACAATTAGAGTTGAAGTGCAGAACCTGTCCCAGGAGAAGCTCATACTTGTCAATAAATAGTGAGAATGACTTTAGATAAATCGCATACTTTCTTAGAGAATAGTGAATTAATACTTGTGTGGTCGACAAAAGGACTAAGTTAGCCACAAAATAGATTCTTCCAAGATCATGCTTGTTGAAGTGTTTCTTTTAAGGCTATGGAAAACTCTGCGGAAATCTACACCACTCCTAAATCATAATTTTACTCAGAATCATTCAACATTACATCACCTTTTGGGCAGGTAGTTGGAAAGAACTAGGTAGAAAGTGCTAAAGGGAAATTTTTTTTCTGAAATAACATGTCTGAAGATCACAATAAACTTATTTTCTGTCCCTTTGAAGTATAATTGATGCATTAATCGGGTTATATAATGAGCTTTCATTTCTTTCACCTTCTAATATAAAATTTAAGGGAATTCAAGATTGATTTATTTTCTTAAGCACACGTTAGGCAGGCAATTATGAATGAAGGAGATGGAGAGTGTGATGTTTGCCTTTTGTGAGGGAAGCACTCACTGTTCTGTGCCTTTCTGCAGCTGTCTTGTGGGACTGGAAGGTTTAAGTTTATCAGACCTTTTGAAGACCTAGAAAAATTGAAAATGTAGTACTCTCTCATCATTAAAATTTTCTCAAATTAAAAAGGTGCTGCCCAAATCTCATAAATAACAAGATGCCATTCCAAAAATAAACCATGAAGTTCTTACTAAACTTTTAAGGTACTATTGAGTTAACTTTTAACTCTGATTTTGAAGTAAGTTTGATTTACTCTTTATTTTAACTTAGGTTTGGTTATAGACTTTCCTTCTGGTGTCAATCCTTACTTTGTCTTTTGGGGTTTCAATACCGAAGGCACACTTAACACAGAGCTTCTCTGAACACCTATGGCAAAAAAGAGAAACAGAATCTAGAGCCTCTGCCCTACTTCTGCTATAAACTCCCCCCTGCCCCTGCCATTCTCTATTCTGTAAGACTTCAATACGTTTCTATAAATTAATATATCTAAACTAGATAACCTTAATTTTGCCACGGTCTCTTACGGCTCCAGTACAAATTCAGCTCAGTTCAATAATTCAATTAAAGATGCTAAAATTCTACTTACTAGATTAGCAAAAATTAAACATATTAAAAATTCCCTTTCTGATGTGCATTTTGAACACCATGGTCTTTTTAGCCATAGCAAAAAATGTAAATTGGTAGAACTTTGAAAGTCCAACTTTGAAAGTAAACATACATAGCCTCTAATTCTACAATTTGGTTTTCAGGAATCTCACCGGAGCAGAACAACGGAACTATTGAAGGGGACTGTCGTTTCCATGAATGTCAGCATAGTAGAAAGAAACAGTTTTCACTCATAGAATATCAATCAAGATACAATTATGTTTGTGGCATGAAAGTAATACATCAAATATGCATTAGAAGGAGAAATTAAAATGTTTTCATTATGGTTCTATTTTTTTTGTGTCTAGACTGATATGAAAGTTACAAGAAATTAAAATAAGGAGAAGAGATAGCAAAGGATAAGAGAGAAAGAGAAACATTCCACGTGATGGTTGTTTTCATGATGTTGAGAAGGGGACTAACGGTGACCTTGCCAGCTGTTTATTTCAGGGCATTCATGGGTGAGAAACAATAAAGTGCATGTCTTTAAATATCCTTTAGTTCAAAATCACCTGAACCACTAGAAATCAAGTGGTTTCATTTTTGAATAAAAATATCAGTGAGAACACATTGGCTGGTGTGTGCCATCCTTCTCATGATCACACCTTGGTGCAAACAGCTTTTATATGCCTTGGTAAATTGTCAAACTCCCTTCAAAATGTAGATTGGCTTCTGGCAAAATACCCTGTGTATTTTCAATAATAGAAAAAAAATCTCATAAAGTTTCCTTGATAGAAAGATTTTTATAGGGATATTTTCATCTTCTCATCCTAGAATTTCTCATGTATGCAAAGGTTTGTGTTCCCCACACTCCTTTCCCATGATACCCCTTCAACATTCTTCCAGTGGGCTCTTCTTTCTTGACTTAGTTTACATTATCTTCAAATCTCGTTGCAAGAGAACACGCTCTCTACATCTTTCTTCAGAAACATCGCTTTTCTTTGACTAATTCATTTTTTCTCTTTCTGATTTTTTAGAATGCAGCATAGGTTCATCAGTAGGAGTTGGTGAAGAAATGCGGTCATCAAGCTTGTTGTCTGTGTGTGTACTGAGTAACAAATATGCAGTGACTCAGTGCTGGGACTACAGATCTCCACACACCTCTATTACTGGCAAAGTAAATAGTGGGCAAAGGAGCTAGAGGCAACCTTTTTTTGATTATATAATTACAGCTAATATCAGTTAGTAACTAAAAATTGAATCACCTTGTTGGAGAACAAAGGCTAACTAAACTTTGTAACTAGAATTTTTGTTTATCACATTCAGCAACTCAAATAAACCAAGTGTGAAAAGGATGGAAAAGATTTGGTAAAAATCTACAACGAATGACTCTCTCTGGATAGCTATAGTTATGTTTTTAAAATTTTCCTTATGTATGTTCTAAACTTCCCTACAATCAATTAATATTTACTGCTTTGTGAGAAAAATGGGCTATATTGAGAAAAATAGCATTCATTTTTCTACCTTCCTTTACAATTTGTTCTTATTTCATTTTGTTGTGGTGCTGAAGAACTAACCCAGTCTTTCAACATGCAAAGCAAGCATTTTATTGGAATGTTTGGTTTTTTTTTTTTTTTTTTTAACTACTGCTAAATCTAATTAGATTTTGGTGTGAATCAATAAATTTAATTTGATTTGGATAACTTGGGGGATTTGTTAGCTAAAAAATGTTTTCTTTTAAATTGCCCCTCTCTAAAATTAGATTTTTATTTAGACAAGTAACCTTGATTAAACTATTTTCAGGAAAATATTATAATACTTTTCTTTATCCCAAGAACATTAATTTATATGCCTTTTTCTCTTGTACTTGTCTATTTTATGCTGGTCAGTGACATTTTATAGTGGCTTCCAATACAATTTTTCGTATTTTCTATATATTTAGAGTCAAGAATATTTCACATGAATACTATGTGATATGTCCTGAAATAGGGAAGCTATTGGTTTTTTGATATTTAATACTACTGTTTTTAATCATACTGAACTCTTGTTGGTAGAACATATGATGGATTATACTCACTTTCCGACTTTTGTTTCTGTTCTGCATTGAGTTCCACTCTCTCTTCCTCTCAAGTTTCCTACTGTCTTACATGACTATATTTTTTATTCTTACTGTGCTATTCATATAAGATCCATATGCCCTGTAATCTCACTCCTACTAAAAATAACATAGTATATTCCTCCCCACCTGCCATCTGACTTCTCTTATCTGATTTGTAGCTGAGTTAGTGAAAGTCATGATCTTTGCTTGCTAACACTCTCTCCCCATGCAGCCCAGAGATAGCATGGCAAGCCCGTCTGAAGGCCTTCTCTCCGGGAAGGGAAACTTTAGAAAGACTCACCGCTACGTGTGAATGGCATTCTGTGCCTAAACTGTTCACATATAGGATTGGTGTTGAGTATTTCTGCCTCTTTTACTCTTAGAGGCTGGAACCTTCATACACATCAGGCAGAAGCTGCCTTCACAATTGAACTCCAGTAAAATTATTGGATTCTAAGGCTTTTGTGAGCTTGCTTTTGTGGCAGAACAGGTTCTGTGTGAACCCAAATAGAAAAGCTTGGGAACATTCACCTCCTTGTCCTACACCTTTCCTTTTGTACCTTTTCATGTGGTTAATTCAATTGTTTATCTGCTTTGGGAAATAAGTCACAGCTGTGTGTTTAACTCAAGAAAGTCCTTAAAGCCACTCAAACAAGAACTGACCAGGTGATGGACTCAGGTACCATGCTGCAATTCTCACTTTCAAATCTCTGTTGGATAGCCTCTATTAAGGTTCTCAATCCTACTGTTCCCATAGAATTCACCCTTGCCAATGAACCTGGTGAACTCTTTGAAGCTCAATCCCATTGTCATTTCCCAGTTTTCATTTTATTCTGCCTTTAGTGGCTTGTGAGCAAGATTGCCATTTTTTTCTTTCAAATTACTTCCTTATTTAATTTCTAGGACAATACATTTTCTTGGGTTTTGTCCTACTGCATTGACGCATTTTCCATCACCCTTTCTGGATGTTGTCTTATTCCTTGACTCCATAGTAGAAACAAGTTACATAATAACAATTTGCTGGCATGTGTGTGTGTATGATGGGGATGGTAAATATCTAAATCCAATGGCTCCAATGGCTAAAAAGAAAGGGGAGAGGATAAATTGAAGGCAGCACAGGAAACAGGAGAAAACAGTTTTCTCTCACAAAGCTTTAGCATGAAGGGAAACAAAACTAAGATGTATCCTGAAGGCGAAATAGAGTCAATAAAACATTTTCAAGGAAGGGGAAATGACTACTGAACAACTTAAATGCTGGAGAGAATGATCTGTTAGTGGAGAGTAAAGATAAGTGAAGACAGGGGCAGAATAAAAGTTGTGATCCCCTATCAAGCTGGTAGAAGGCTTACTTTAGCAAGAAATAAGAGAAGAGAAACCAGTAAGTATGGCCCCATTTGCTTAGAGACATTGGTATGGTGAGCATGGAGAGAATGCTCTAAGGTGCTTGGTTTTCACATTGAAAGAAGTCAGCTTTGAGCTGTAGTGCAATGAAAGGCATTTGGAAATCTGAAGAAGATGATGCTGGTGGAAACAAGAAAATCTGTGGAATATGATGACAGATAAAAATTAAGGAGTAAGGACTATATAGGTTTCTATTGACCTAGTACATAGTTCTCATGAACCTCCTCATTCTCAATAGAGTTTCTTCCCAAGCTCGATGTTAGAGGGATCTGCTTTATAATGGAGAATTTGGTAATATAATTAATAAATATCACTAGTACTATCTTAATATTCTTTAAGATTTGTGGCTCACAATCTACCCGAAGGCATTTGTGATGATGTTTGGAGCCTTTAACACCCCCAGAAGTGTTGCATCCTTCTATTTTACAATTTGTCACTTGATTTAGAACTCAGTTGATGTGAAATCACAAGAAAATGCTTTTGGTTGTTGCCTAGTACCTGGTAACACATTTATAAAATTCTTACCAGTTTCTTGAGTGATAAGATGCTAGAAATATCTTTTGTTATATCCCTGCTTTTTACCAGAGGGGCCTTGAATTTGTTGGGATGTTTAAAATATCCTCTGTATTTTGATGAGATAACTCATGGCTGGAATTTCTAGGTAGCTTCCAGGTGGGGGTTTGTCACCAGAAAGACCAAGGCACAATTAGAACCATGCCTGAATGATGGGGAAGGGAAATGAATTACACATTGGCTAAAAAACCAAAGGTCAATGATGAGCTTCATCATGTCAGTGTAACTAAACATTCACAAAATCCCAAACAGATGGAGTTCATTCAGATAACATGCAGGTAGGCACAAAATTATCCACCTCAAGAGTGGCACATGCCACTCCACAGGAACAGGACCTCCTCCTCTCAGGACTATTCCAGACCTCACATTATACACCTCTTCTGCTTACCCGTCTTATCCTTGTAACATCTTCTATAGTTAACTGCCAAATATGTGCAAATATTTTCTTGAGGTTTATGAGACATCACTACAAATTATCAAACCCAAGGGGAGACTTGTGGGGATCCAATCTGCAATCTCATCAGAAGAATGGGTGACCTCTACTCAGTGTCTGACAAAAGAAATCTTGTAGCCCCAAACTCTTAACCTATGGGGTCTCTGTGCTAAGGCCAGGTTAGTGGCATTAAAATTGTAAGCCAGTTCTTATCAAAACAATCAGAGGATTGGTTAGTATCTTAGCCTGTTTATGCTTATATAACAAAATTCATCTGGAATGACTTTAAAAACAAAACCAGAAATTAATTTCTCTAGTTCCAGAATGGAATTCTATGATCACTATACTGTTTTGGTATCGTCCAAGATGGCTGTATCTTCAGTGGAGACTAAGCTGTTATTCTTCTATGAAAGAACAAGAGATTACTGCCTGCAACCTACCCTTCATGTAAAGGTGCCAGTACATGACAGCACAAGCCTTACAATTCAATCACCTTTCAAACTTTTCACCTATTTTTCTTAAACTTGCTTTTTATTTTATTTCTTTGTGTATGTGTGTGTTTCACATCATGCCTAATTCTACCCATCTCACTTTCCCCAAAAAACTTAAGGAAAATAAAAGAAAGGGAAGTTGCACTGTGGAAGCTGCAGTGTGATGCAGTGAGTCATGCAATAAACCCTTATCTGTGTAAAAACATGCAGCTGTTCACTGCCCCTGGTTCAAGGCCCCTGGTCTCTGCTACACTATTGATGCTGGACCATCACTGAGACTGAGACTCTACCTGGTAATCAGGTTGCTAGTATCTTCTTTCCCTAGGTCCACAGGACTGCCTCCCCACACTGTGCTCCAACAGATTCCAGATGGAGTGGATGTTGGGGTGTGTCAGTACATAGCCCTAGTTCTGGTTATGGTTCTGGGCTTGGTTAATTGCATGGTTACTTAGCCTTCTAGGTCTCCCATGTCTTCACCACAAGGGTTAGGTCTCCAGATTGTCCTGGTTAATTTACTCTCTATAGAGGTGAGCAATGGGTGGGGCTCTCATGTACTCAGGATTGGATCCCCTACACCTACATCTTCAGAGCCAGCTCTATTGTGTTGCCCAAGTGAGGTGTAGAGGCCGCTGTCTGGAGTACTACAGCTGATGTGGGGCAGGGACAGCTCTCCTGCTCTTAAGACCTCAGGGACAACTCTTCCAACTGCCTCAGGCACTGATGGGTGAGCAGGGGGGGCATCTCTCTCCACATCTGCTCATGCTTCAGGTGGTAGATTAGTAAAGACTTCTTTCTCCCACTATTACAACACCAGGGCTAACTCACCCACACCTCCACCAATAGGGTCAGCTCTACTATGTGACGGTGCTGCCCACTGAGGTGCGAGGTCCACTTTTCAAGTGCTACAGCTGGTAACGGCAAGGTCGGTTCTTTTGCCCGCCAAAAGTAGCAGGTTCAAGGGCTGGGGAGGGCATATTTCCACACCTTCATTACCACATGGTGGAGGAAGGGTCTGTGGCAGCGATTCCACTCTCACACTCTCAGGGGGTTGTTGTACGAATAAAGGAAACTCGGGGCCAGATCTCTGGGAAAAGAAGAGATATTAGAGAGGAAACACCACAGTCAGATCTCACCCAGCTGTCTTCCAGCTTCCTCAGCCTTGCTTCTCCTGGCTTCTTCTTCCTGCCCTGTCTTTCTATGCCTGCCTTAAATATTCTCTTCACTCAGTTAAGGTGTGGCACCACCACTGCCTGCCTGGGAGCCTGGAACTCCTTCTGTAAATTAAAATGACCTCAAACTCAGATTGGATTAAGGGTGTAAATCACCACTCCCGGGATATTCCCTGTACTGGGATTAAAGGTGAGAGTTACCACTGTCTGATCCTTGTAGATTGACTGTGGGTAGATCCCTCTGGTAACTTCGAATGTTTTTAATATGTTTGAAAATATCCCCACAGGAGGTTCTCACCCAGGCTTCTGTCAACAGGGTCCACTCTACTGTGCTGCTCAGGTGAGGAGCAAGTCCTGCTTTCCTGAATGCTGCATCTGATACCCGGGAGCTTCGGCCCACTTGTCTGTCTCAGATGGTGAAGCTCAAGGGTAAGGAAGTTTTCCTTTCTTAATACTGTTTCACTGGGGTCAGGTGTGAGTATACGTTTTGAAAGGAGGTAACATCACCCTGTCCACAATAGGAATGTCTATTCTATGCATTGATTGCAACCAATTATTGT
Organism: Phyllotis vaccarum; assembly: GCA_033318265.1. Taxonomy (NCBI): domain Eukaryota; kingdom Metazoa; phylum Chordata; class Mammalia; order Rodentia; family Cricetidae; genus Phyllotis; species Phyllotis vaccarum. The sequence goes on along the minus strand of JARWLC010000001.1, from coordinate 166,185,248 downwards.
TATGGAAACTCATAATCTTGTATCAAATTTTATTTTATGTGATTTAAAAGTAACTGTGGATTTTATTCACTGTTGATGCTTTACGGGAAGTTAATTAAATTTCTTGTAACTATTTTGTTTCAGAATTATTTGCTAACCTCTATTATCTGATTTTGTAATGTGCCTATAGATTATGGGAATATTTTATAAGAACTGTTGCATCTGCTCTGAATTATAGCAGCTTTCCATACTTCCTCCCAATGCTATGCTATAACATTCTCTCTATTTCTCTACTTCCTTGGATAATATTGGAGGAAAAGTGACAACAAGATTTCTCTGATCCTTAAAAGCTTTAAACTCTGCACATGAAATTAGAAGCATGACATAATCCTTCCTTCCTCTCTAAAGAATGTTAATGAATTAAGTTGATACATACTGTACATCATTTGGAGCGTCATATTCCATACGCTAGTGGAAATGGTGAGCGAGGAACTCTCAGACCATCTATGGGAATGTAAGGTCATGAAAAACTGTATGATCAGTCCTTGAACAACTAGCAATAGATGTACCTTATTCCTCCACCTTATTCTATTTTTTATACTTTTTAAATTTTTAAAAATATATTATCTAAAAAAATTAACATTTTTTTCTGTTTTTAATTTGTTTGTGTGTAGGGAAATTATGTTGTTCCACTGTAAATAGTTGTCCCTGCCTATGAGTTTAATAAAAAGTGCTGATTGGCCACTTTTTATTAAAAAAGTGTGAGCAGGGCTACCAAACTAAGAAGACTCTAGGAACAGGCAGAACAGAGAGAATGCCAGAGAGAAGCCAGAAGTAACAGAAGACAACTATGCTGGTCTGAGAAAAGGTACCGAGCCGCATGGCTGAACAGGATAAGAGTCATGGGTTAGATTAAGGGTAAAGACTTAGCAAGTGATATGCCTGGGCCTTAGGCCGATCAGCCTAAGATTATAGTAAGCATCTGTGCGTCTCTGAGGGTCTGTGGGTCTGTGAGTCTAAACCTTAAGGCTAGGCCTGAAAGTCAGGGACAGAAACCTCCTACTACATTTGTGATTTTAAAATAATACAAGTATTCCAAAACTGAGGCCACATCTTTTTTTATTTGAGGGAATTTTAATATTTCCTCCCTTTGATTGTCCCTATTCTCATGCTCTTCCTTCATTTATCTCTGTGTGTACATGTGTGACAATTGTGTGTGTGTTTGTGTGTGTGTGTGTGTGTGTGTGTGTGTGTGTATATATATATGATATGTTTATAAATGAACATCTCTGTTCCTGCTGCACATCTCGTCACTTGAAAACTGTGATTATATTTTGCTACCAATTTTTGCTTTATGTGGATTCTGGAGACTCAAACTGAAGTCTTCAGGCTTGTGCAAAAATCCCATTTCTCATTGTGCCGTCTCCAACCTAAATTTAATTTTTTTTTTACTGCTTTTATTCTCTAAAGAAATATTTTTATTTATATATTTATTTTGTATGTCAAGAGTGTGGGTGCATTTCCATGTACACACATGTATACGTACACAATTTTTAAAAGTTGATACTTTGCTTTCACTGTGTGGTTCCCAGGGATTAATCTCATCTTTAGAGTCAATGGTAAGCACCTCTACCTGGTGAGCCATCTTGCCAGCCTCAAAGAATTACTTTTAATACTTCTTTCAAGGCAAGTTGAGTTTACCTTCAAGAAATATCTATTCACTTCTAAAGACCAACCAAAGTAATGATCACACCCAAATCCAGCTTAGTGAAAGATTAAGTTCATCAGCATTGTTCACAGAAGGTTCGCAGTAGCTGTATCTACAGAAAAACCCGGCAGATGCGATAGCCTCCCAAGGCTGATCAGATGGGTTCTACCTTCAGTTAACTTCCCACTTCTATGAATTCTAACATCTATCATGACTGGTTGCAGGATATGGAGGGAAGGCAGAGAGCAGCAATGGCAGGAATGTCAGGTGAGAATCCTGAGGCCTTCTGATTTTCTAACTCTTACATCAGGTATCAACAGCAAATGGTACTGGCATTACCTTATACAATCTTTTTGCTTCTTTAATTGCGGGGGGCTATAGGGACAAGGCTATCTGTCTGTGATGCAATGAGACAATCCTGCATTGTGGAGAAAAGGAAGTTTTACTGCAACAATTGGCAACAAACTTCCTCAATTTTATTTGCTAGAGAAAGTCTTACTTCTCGTTAGTTTTGAAAAACAGTTTTATACAATGTAGAAGCCCCTACTGTGGGTTTTCCTTGACACATTAGTATGTTAACTTACTCACTTGCTGATACCGTTTCCAGAAAGTCACATGTAAATTGTATATTTCTTGATCTGTAGATCAGGAGAACTCTGCCTCTCTAATGGCTTCTTCATTTTTTTTTTTTCATTTACTTTTCTGTAGTTTTATTACGTGTGGAAGTTATCTGGGCTTATTTGTCTGGACTGTAGTATGTTTGCTGTTCTTTCTGCTTCTCGTGCCCATGGCTTGCAACCTGACAGTAACTTAGCCGTGCTTCAGTAATAGCTGTTTCACGTACTCTTTTCCTCATTTTTCTTCAGCCATTCTCAGTGCACACCTCTGACGTCTTCGGTAGCCGCCCTAACTTTGTGATGTTCTGTTGTATCATTTTTGTCATTCACAGTTTTTCCGTTTCAGGAGTTTGTGTTGACATTCTCTTTCCATAGTAAAGTCTTAGCTATTAATAAAGACATTCTTTATTTTAGTGGTTTTGATCCTAACCCTTTCTCTTTGACTCTTCCTCGGATTCTGTCCATCTTCTGACCTAACCCATCCTATATGTGGCTGTCTCTATTAAAGCCCTTAGTGTTCCAATCATAGTTGCTTAATATTATCGGCCTGATGATTTCAACTGTCCCATGGCAGCTGTCTGATTCCAGTGCCTTCTATGATGCTGAGAGTATTGCCCAGTAGCCTGGGTAGTAGTTTTCTGTTGAAATAGGGCTTACTGCGTTGAGTGAAGGGATCGGTAGCATGAGTTCTTTAGGAACGGGACAGTAATGTGCCGGAGGGGAAAATGTTGTGATCTGACTTCCATTCTTTCCATTCTTTGTGAAACCGAACCTTGCTCTCAGGAATTCCTAGACTTTGCAGAGACAGAATAGCCAAAGGAAGCTGGTGTTTGGGTTTTTCCATCCTCAGATAAGTGGGCTCTGATAAAACCTTTATAAATTATTGTTGGGCTAAAAGACAGTTTGAAGAAAAATTGAAAAAGGCCCTCAAAAGTTTCTGTTTTTCTTAAAAGACACTGACTTCATACTAGCACTCAATGTAATACAATGTAATTAAGAAACAGAATGAAAGCCTGGTATCTCTGCCATCCTGTTGCATCAGTCTCTTTTGCTTTAGCATGTTAACCACTCAGAGTCATTCAATGACCTATCTCCTCTGTCCCCAAGGCTGAAAGTACAGACATAGGCCTTTTCCTAAACTGTAGTCACTTTGGATTCCAGGAAGAGCAAAATCTTGGATCTCCACACCTTACCCCACCACACCTTACCCCAAATAATTACCTTAATTATCTGCAATGGCAAGGCTGTGTCTTAGTTTCTAGGCTAATACACTCACATGATTACAATGACAATGACTTTTTCAACCATCCTGGAAAACCAAGATAGAGAAATGACTAACCAGGTCTCATCTTGACCAATACAGCTTATGCATACCTCTTGGCTCAATTCTCTATCTGTTCAAACAGAAAGGCCATGTCAATACCCTGAAAACTTATTTGAGCTTACTGGACCCCTTTATTTTTTTTCCCCCACATCATGGCCTTCTCTGCTTCTTTACCATTATCACCTTAATTTGTATATGAGGGCACATAACCACGACTGTTTACTGGATCACAAAGGCAAGGCTTTTGTTCCACAAGTTCTAGTTACATGACTCATGAAGACCAGAAAGCACTGGTGTTTTTATAGATGGCTGGTTATTTTCTCTCTATACTGATTGAAGTGTGGTTTTTCTCTAGTCTTAAATGAAGAAAACTGGAGGAAATCCTAGACATTAAGCTCATAAGACCGTCAGGACTCCCTCCCCTAAAAACTCTAGAGATTTTTAATTTTGAAGTGTATCTATGCCAACTTTGCAACCATCTTAAATTTCTTACTCTAATACAAATACTTTTGTTTTTTTTTTCTTTTGGCATGTATTCATTCTACATAGTGTTAGGTTCATTGAGTCAATTTTTTTAAAAATAAATTAAGTATTTAGACCATATTAATCTTCACATTGTTCTATATATTCCCCTCTTGTCTCTTTTTTCTCTCTAGCTTCTGCTTCTGTGTTACCGATATCAATGCTTTTACGTGTCCAGAAACAGTCATCCTATATGAGTCTGCCTTACTTCATCCTGTACAATAATTTGCTAGTGGAGGTTCTGGTTTATTTTTCTCCAGTCCAGTCATTTAATGATTCTTTGTATCTTCTTGTCTCTTACGTTTGGGCATGGCAGTGTTTCCCATGTTTTCAGATATCTGATGGATCTCATAGCAGCTTTTAATTTGTTTTGCTTTTCTCATTATTAGGACAAATAAATAGTTTTCAAGCATTTTATACATCCAAGAAGAAACAGGACTTTAAAATAATCTGCTAAGATAGTGAATTTAATTTGAGCTATGTGTACATGCACTTGCAACCTGACATTACTGGAACAACCATGAGTTAATACTAATGTGTTTACTCATGACCTACTAAAGTCACTTGGCCAAACTTTTGTAGTTTGTACATATGTTTATTAGTGAGCATTTTCTATCAACTTTCAGCACCCTGCCTTCTTGTTTGGTCTGTGTGTCATGATTACAGAAAGCACACACCTATTAGAACGTTCTTTCTTCTACTATTCTCCAGAAAAGTGTGGCTAATAGTCACATAATCTTTTTCTTAACTTTGTTAGAACTTGCTTGCAAATCTTTTCATGATCTGAGATTTCTCTGGCAAGGAAACTTAAAAGTACTGATTGCTTATCTTTAGTTTTTTTAAATGGTCATTTAGATTTCCTACTAACTTTGAGTCACTATTTGTAAAACAGATTTAGGAGACATATTTCCTTTTAAATTTCTACCAGAATGTTGTCTTATAAATGATAAAAATGTTTCTCAGAACTTCATGCTTGCTCTTTAAAGTGGGAAGGAAAGGTAAAATCTTTCAGATACTGCCTGCCTCTGTCTATTCTAAGGGCTTAGCTTTAAGTAGAAGGGGTTTATCCATCTGTTAACACATTTACTTCCTCACTCTGGATAATTATGAAGGTTACATTCCACAGTTTCCGTAGAGTTTAGTGGGACTTTGCGGCTGAGTTTTTTTTCAATGTAAAGCTGAGTAATACACCTGCTTTCAAACTCAGCCTGTAAAATCATGGCCATGAAACTTCATTTATTGTATCATAAACTATTTCCAAGGACTGGTGACTTTGGACATTCAATTATTTATTTCAGTGGTCAGCTGGACACTGCTGTGCTTTCTAGTCTTCCTGGCTTCAGTCACATGACTGCTTTAAATTGTGCGCGGTCTTGAGCCAAGAGAACCTAAGCTGATCTTTCTTCCATAGGGTAGTCTGGCGTGCCGAAGTTCTGTACCTTGTGGTCCTTCCCTCCATTTGACATCTATGTTTTATGACCTTTTGGTGACTACTGTCTGACAAAATTGACTAAATAACATTACAGCATACTGGGTAAGTGCCAACTGGGAAAGTTTAGATGCCATTGGCCCTCTTTAGCTCTGAAGCCCCGCAGTGTTGTCTCATCACATTCTAGTCTCAAATTCAATCCAGAGTCAAGGTGAGCATTAGACTGCCTCTTCAAAGCGGCATTGTAGAAGAGTTCAACCATAGAACAATTGGATTCTTTCAGGAGAGGGGTGCTTCTTTTTCTAATGTCAGGGATGGAACTCAGGGCCTGTGCATGGTAAGTGCTACTTTACTGATCCATGTGCCCTGTCCCATGGGGCCATTTTCAGTGCATTAATAAATCTTTCCCTATTGTGGACTATTATTTTAAAATGTGTCACATTCGTTTATGCTGTGGAACACGGGCTTAATGATGCAAAGAGGTGTTCCATTCTTTTATGTTGCGTTTGTTTAACTCTGTGAAGCTGTGTTACTGTGCCTGTCTAAAACACCGGATTGGACTAATAAAGAACTGAACGGCCAATAGCGAGGCAGGAGAAAAGAACAGACAAGACCGACAGGCAGGGAGAATAAGTAGAAAGAGAAATCTGGAAGGAGAGATCAAGGAGGGGTAAAGAGGAGGAGAAGACCCCAGGGGCCAGCCCACCAACTACACAGAAAGTCACAGAGAACTAAATTTTTAAAAAAGGTATACACAAACAGAGAAAGACAAAAGCCCAGAAGCAAAAGATAGACAGGATAATTTAAGAAAATCTGGCTAGAAATTAGCCAAGCTAAGACTGGGCATTTATGAGTGAGAATAAGCCTTTGTGCAGCTTATTTGGGAGCTGGATGACTGGGGACCTCAAAGAGTAAAAACAATTAACAACAATTTCCTTTTTCTACATGGGGACCCCACCCCACCCCCAATGATAGAACTCATTTGGCACTACTCTGTGACATCATGTATGTAGAAAAGGAATAAACCTGGTTTGGATTCAACCACTGATATTTCAGGGTTATTTATTAAAGCTAATCTTACCCTAAAAAATGTTGCGTTCTCAGTTTGAACTTTTTAAAGTCATATAGGTATTATGCATTGAACACAAGCTTATGAAATCATAATTTTTCAGAGGATAGTATTTTCTTTTCCACCTAATGCTAACATCACAAATCGTCAACTTTCCTTTGTAATCTAGGTATTTTGAATCATGGGGAGGTTTACAGAAGGTAGGCAGCAACTATTTTCTTTTTCCTTTAAACTTTATTCAGTGTTTCTCTAAGTGTATCGTGCTATGTAGGGTATTTTTATCAGGGTGAGGACTCATTTCATCTCCTTATCTCATAACCAGTCTGTGAAAACTCACAATGTCAGAATCTGGCGATTTGGTAAATACCCTCAGCCTGAAGTTTATCTTGAGAAGCCCATATTCTCTGTCCACATGTGATGTCATTAAAGAATACATTGTTTATATGTTGGCTATCATTTTAAATGGTTTTCAATAGGAAGAAAATTGTGATTTGTGATACTTCCAGAAGAAAAACCAGATATTTTTCTTGAAAAACATTTAACTTAATAGTAATTATATTTCTCATTATTTTCTACAGATTTGCACATCTCATTTAATTTTGTGAACTCTCTAGTCATATTTTATGTTCCCTAAATAGAACAGTAGGATCAAATGGACTCCAAGGAAAGTCCCTAAGATGATTCCACTCACTTTGATCTTTTGCAGCTGGGTAGTATCACAGAATCAGCAGCAAGGTCAAGATTGACATCTTTTCCTTTTGCACATATATTCCATGAACAAGTCCATTCTTGCTTGCAGATCTTGTCTCTGAGCGTTCAGTAAAGTGTTTGATTCTATTGGATTCCTTATGTTTCCTGGGGAAATTTGATATGAATTCTAGGTTTACCCTTCAGTCTAACATTCTCAGCATTAGATGTGTATCTTAGTTTGAAAATGTTGGGTCAGCCACCATAAGACCCTGCATTTACATCCTGAAGAAAATGTGAATGTGAATCTATAAGACACAGAGATTAGAACCAGTAAGAAATGTGCTCTGTGTTATAATAAAATGAATGCTTCATCTATTAAGGCTATTGTAATAAAATACCACAGTGTGGGTGGCTTACAATCAACTTAAACTTACACATCATGGTTCTGGAGGTTGAAAAGTTCCAACAATATCAAGTTCTAACAAGGGATGTTTTCCAGGTTACCAATTGCCAGACTCTTGCTGTGCCATCAGATAGTGTAAGAAACAAACTCCCTTAGACCTATCATTATAAAGGCTCAAATCAATCATGAGGTCCAACTTCACAGTTTCCAGTCCCCAAAGGCCCACGTACTAGCACCACTGTGTCAGGAGTTATGAATCCTGAGTAACACAAAGTTTAGGATATATCAGAATTAAAGGACAAAAGTAAGTGAACAGCATCCTGTATCATCATCATTGAAGTAATCACAAGGATGATCATGCAGAGCTTGTCATTTTTCATTAAATGTAATTCATTTGATTCTTAAAAGCTCCAATGAGGTAGAACACTTATTAAATACCCATTTAAACATAGATGAATTAGTATGTGGGAAGATTTCTCAGATTTCCTAATGTCAGACAACTAATAAGAAGTAGAGGAAGATTGGTACCCAGGTACTCTATTCCTAAGCACCATGTTATATATTATATTAACTCTGTAGGTTGTTCCATAAATATAGATTATTGGACAAAAATTGTTAAACAGAGACAAGAAGAAAAAATAACATCATAGGCAATTACTTCAGTCAGACCTAAAGCTTGTGTTTTCAACAAGATAAGAAATTTCAATTTCTTGTTATAAGGGTGTCTAATAAATTGGAGGAAAAGTCCACTCAGTGATTATAACCAAGAAAGAAAGAGAAGGAGGAAGAAAAATGGAGGAAGGAAGGGTGGAGACAAGAAGGAAAGAAGAGATAGGTTATAAATACTTTCTTCTCCATGCAAAGCACATTTCTCTTAATTCTAATATTCCGCTTGGCACAGGATGTTTATTTTAGGAACATATTTGAGATGTAAAGTCAATTCTGTGAGAACATGTGGGTGTATGTTTAGTTGTAACAGCTCATACATTTTTAAAAAATCTACACATGGAGTGTGTGGGCTTTGTTCCAGGTCCCCTCTGAGATCTCATGGTCTAGAAGCCAGCAATTACTTTCATTTTGTATCTTAGGACCAGACTATAAACTCTCTCATGGCCTTTTAAAAGTCTCTTTCTTGCTGAGGCTTATTCCATATTTAAAATAGGTTCAAAATAATATCCAGGTCATTTTTTCTGCTAATAAAAGAAATATTATCTGTCATCAAGATAAAATGAAGGCATATTAGGCAATTTTAAAAGGAAGTGATTTGCTCTTTTCGCTGTAAGCATTGAAGTAGAAAGATGGGTGGAATAAAAAAAATCATTGAAGGAAATTAAATTAGGGATCAAGGAAGGGCAAGCACATAACAAGCATTTTAATCACAATAATTTATAAAAGCTCATTATGGAATGATTTTCAAATATCACAAATTGGATCACAACAGATTTGACCTGCTATCTTAGTAAGCAGCTTTGCTACCCATCAGTCTGAAATCTTGAGGATTGCCAGGAGAGCATCTGCAATATGTTATTAGCAAGGGGAAAATAGAAATTATTTTGAGCTTTGGAGTGTGTGGTTGTCACTAAGTATTCTGTGATTAGATATTTTAGAAAGAATTGGACAAATGGTATAATTAAGAAGAGCCAAACTTTCTAATTTAAGAAATCCTTAAGATAGATTTTTCATTTTCTACATAGGCTAATAATTAAAGCCTAATATATATTCTTAATTTTGTTTTTGTAGTTTGGTTTCTGACTTTTGCTGGTGCTAATTGTCCTTGGCCTAAATTATCTTTTTTTCGTCCTGTGAATAAACATGAATTATCTATAAGGAACATCCTGCTTATAATAGCTTATGGTTGTTAGTCACTCATTATAGCACAATTCTAAGGTTTTCATAGTATGGGTTCAGTTTACTTTTAATTGATGAATATCCTGTTTATTAGTTCATTTTAACTTCCTTATCTTCACTGTACAGAACAAGAAAAGGAGCCTCAAAGGATGAAAGAAGTCACTTACAGACACACCAAACCATGCCTGTATCATATGAAATCATTTCAGTCACAGAATATATGATGCTAGGTACACTATAAAGCAAATAAATTTGCTTAGTGCAGAGTTTTGAGGGCTAAAATCTGAGGTTTGACATTGCCATCTGTTCAACTTCTAGTGAGGCCCACCTGGCTGGGTCAAGGATGATGGACCAACAGAAAGGGAACTGATGTGTGCAGAAGAAATCAATGGCTGTCATAACAGTAAATGTCTCTTAAAGTAACTAGCTTATTCCTCCAGATTAGCAGTAATCCTTTCTGATCCTGAAGCACCCACTCTTCCAAATTCCACTTCTTAATATCACAATAGCAAGGATCAAGCTTCCAGCATACAGCCTTCTCTAAAAGACACTGGTCAAGCCATATACAAGTCACAGTACATTGGTATTTCATTTTATATTGTTTCTTTATGGGATAGCATCTCAACCTATACCATAGATAGCCTCAAATTCATGACAACCTTCCCTCTCTGCTTTCCAAATGCTGTGCTTTTAACTGTGAAACCCCTAGGCCCAATAACATCGTCATTTTAAAAATAAATATTTACATAATTCTACTACTTAAGATAATTAGAGGAATGGAATTTATGTGGTCTCAGTATTAATATTATTTGGGTTCTTATCAGAAATGTGGCTGCTTCTCAGACCTTCTCCTCATATACTTACTCTCAGACTCTGTGGCAGTTGAGGTCCAAAAGTATAAGATTTCTATAAGCTTATACATAATAGAAGTTTGAGGTTTAGAAAATTAAAGGCCAGTCAGCAGATCATTTCTTTAAGTTTCCCATCCTATATAACTTATCCACTGTAGACATCCATAGGCCCTTATTATACTATTCTAGGAGCAGAGGGACTAGCAATAAGATATGGCTGTGTCTTAGTAAAGCTGTATCTACAAAACCTATCTCTAGGTCACATTTGGCCCCTGACAGGGAGTATGTGCAGCACTGAACTGGAACTGGAGTGCCTGTTAGAACTATGGGAATAGAATAAAATCTAATGATTATTAAGTAATTACAGTATGCAAGGATTTTCATTTCATAAGCAGCATTTCACTTCATTTCATTTCCATAAGCAACAACGTGTGCTCCATCTTGTTCAAATATGCAGATTATACTGAAAATCAACTCTTGATGGTATTTGGATAGATAATACTGAATGCAACCAGACAGCATGTGGAAAGACATAGCTTGCTTCATTATCTCCACTTTACAGAACAAGAAAAAAGTCTCAAATGGTGAAAGAAGTCATCTATAAGCACCCCAATCCATGCACGAATCATATTAAATATGGTTTATTTAATGATCATAAAAAACAGTGATTGTCCCACCCACTTTACTGAGGACAGGGAATACCACGGCTACAGGTTTTATTTCTTCTTCAAAATATAAAATGGCAAAATTTTGCTACTGGGTATTGTAATACAGAGAAAGAGAGGAAAAGGAATTTCTTTGAAGAATTCTGAATATCTCAGAATTCCTCTGAATCAATATACAGAATCATATTATGGCAGGTTTAGAATAAGCTGCCCACCATTTACCAGGGTATGTTTGACAAACCACACCAAACGCAGTAGTCTAAAATGAGCATCTGTTGTGACTCATCTAATCTGCCTTGGCTCACTTGTGGGGTTGGATGTGGGTAATCAACATCTCTCTATGTCTTTGCTACATTCTCCTTTATGTTTGGAGCTGCAGTCCATAGAATAGTCCAGGATATTTTCATCTCAGGAAACTGGGTTCTTACAGGTTAGCTGGAGCTTTCTTTCTTTCTTTCTTTCTTTCTTTCTTTCTTTCTTTCTTTCTTTCTTTCTTTCTTTCTTTCTTTCTTTCTTTCTTTCTTTTTCTTCCTTTCTTTCTTCCTTTCTTTTTTTTTGATAACGTTAAGGCTTTAAAAGAGAAAACAGTGAGCAATGTGCAAGTCTTCTCTGTACATGCACCATTATCAGAAATTAATTTCTTCCCACCAAGTTATGTTGTCTGCTTTCTGATTTTCTAAGCGTTTGTGATCTTGGAATTTTCATTGGCCAGGAAGCCACAGCAGCATCAGGAATTGAGAACTATCTTAAGAGTATTGCTCAAGTTTTGCAGCCTAAGCTAGTCACCATGCCTAAACAAGTTTCTTTGGAAGCCAGGAGCCACATAGAAGAGATATGAGTTATCCTAGATCCATCAGTCTTTTTGAGTATACGTGAACCCAGTGAGTCACTATCTAGCTAAGCCCAATCTAAGTGATAAAACAGTGTTGGGAAAATTTCTTAACACTATGCATTATTTGTGTGGTACAAAACTAATTAATGAAGGTACTACAGACCTAAGATGCTCACCATTTCTTCTGCATCTTCTTTATATGAGTAAGCAGTATTTAATCTTAAACTCTAATTTGAATCTCAAAAGTTATAACAGTGTGTATGCATGTGTTTATTTTGTGACTATTTACATAATTCTTATCTGCAAGAAATTTATAGTCCTGTGTATAAGACCAATCTGTAAATAGATACCTGACAATCCAACATGATACGTTGTTGACATAGTTATGGTAGCACAGAGCTGTCAAAAAGAAGAAGGTTTGATTTACCCTCCATGGAGAAATTGAGAGTGGCTTTCCCTGTTGTTTCCTGGGCACTGGAGACAGAGGTGGGGATGGGTGTAATTTTCAGTAAAGTAAATCATATGAATAAAAAGATATAGGTTCCTAAGCTGATGGGACTAAGGAATAAGGAGAGTTAGGATCCTCTTAAGACTCCCGAGTTCTGGGGTTCCCACTTTCTTCTTTGTTTCAGCCTGCAGCCTGATAGTTGAAGCTCCTAGTTAATTCATCCTCTATATTAACTCCAGTTCAAGTGCTGGCTTAAATGTTGAATATCAGAAGAAAACAATTTCTCTTTTTGGATCTTCTTCCTTTGCTCCCAGAGAGACAGGCATGAGTTCCTTTCTCCTAACTGGATCTTGACAATTCAATTTCACATCCTTAACTTTATAGGATAATCTAGAGAATAATTTTTCACAAAGATTATGTAGGAAAAATAGAAGAATAAATAAGTCAAGAGACTAGTGCAGTTTTGCCTAGCTACAGTTGCAGAAAGACTTGACCACAACAGTTATAAGAAGAGAACATTGGCTCAGACCCCAAATGAAGGCAGCAACCTTAATTCTCTTTAGTACCTCTCCATACTCTGTATGCACCACCTCTCACATAGCATTTTCATTAATGAGGACAATCCACTCTCTGAGCAGGAATGTTTTGGATCTGACAAGTTTCACCACATCTACTGGAGCAATTCTGGCTTAAGCCAATACCATTTGCAGCCTTGATGACGATAATAGCTTCTAAAGAAGTTATTGTCCCCACTCTTATTTGCCATATAAGGCCATGATAGAGCCAGCAGCCAGAGCCAATTTTGTAAACAAATAAAAAAAAAAAAAAAAAGCAACTCAGAGCTTTATAGCTCTTCATTTATAACTACCACATTTCCTGCTAAACTGTAAAGCCGAGGGCTCTCTCTTGGAAGACTCCACCTACTTCTCTGGTGTCTTCCTTTGCCTGTCTCCTTCAGCCATTGTTCTCTGTCCATACTGGCTTTCCTGTTCTCTGAACACTGGCCTTGTTTTTCTTCAAGCTTTGTACTGGCTGCTCCCTCTGTCTGTAACTCCCTCTGCTGAATACCCCAGGGTTGGCTCTTGTCCATCTGGTATCCGTCCAGATGTTTTCTGCTCATAGCGAATTCCCGTTCCGTTTTTGTACCACATTTCATCATGTTCCATCACATCATGAGTGAATTTCCACTAAGCAAATATCTAAATAGATCTCATTTACTGTTTAACCTTTCTCTCTTCATCTTTTTCCTTCCTGTCTTTGTTTATCTCTCACTGGGGCTCAATCTCCTCCTGTCTCTGTGTATTATGATAGTGGATTCTCTCCCCATCATATAATCCATGTATAAACACTAGCAGGGCAAGGGCCTAGAAGACACTGAGCAGTTTTAAAAATGATAGTTTCAGGAGCCGTTTTTAACACTGTGTGACTATCTGAATGTGCAGAATGGGGGAAAGGAGTACTGGTCAACTTCTAATGTTCACTAAGACTTATTATATATTTGGAGTGTATGAATATTTTGCATTTATGTATATGTGCGTGTACTGCTGTGTCTGCTGCCCAAGGGGACCAGAATTGTACATTGGAACTGTAGTTATGAGCAGTTATAAGCTGTCATCAGAGTAATGAAAACCGAATCTAGGTCTTCTGCAAGAACAGAAAGATTCCAGAACAACAAAAGCTCTGAAACCCTGAGCCTTCTCTCCAGTCTCTTCCTAGCACTCTTTCAGTGATCAAGCTATTTAAAGATGCTCCATAGATTACACTACTATCAACCACGGAAGAATTATCATCAGAAGAAGCTTATTTTTCACAGAAAATTATGAAAATTATGAAATTGATTTTTAAAAAAGGGGAGGTCTGGAGGCAATATTAATCATCATCATTATTAGAGATAATCCAGTACTGTAGGAACATTTATAATCTAGAAATCTATTTAACACAGGGATTAGTAAATATAATGTTAAAGGTATAAGGAAATTCATATGAAATATATCACATACTTGTAATTGTAATGGGTCTAACATTTGAGGAAAATAATAAGTGGGTAGGCTAGATAGAAGTAAAAAAGATAGATTTTAATTTTACAAGTGTTCAACACTACTCAGAATTATTTTAGAATTATGTTACTTTGAAGGCCAATTCCAGAATATATTTATGACAGATTTATGATATTTGGTGTTATAATGAGTTATTTATTCTTTATTTTTTTGTCCATTTATTATTATTTCTGAGAATCTGCAGTTTATGAACTTATTAGAAAGAGATTGTTTCACCAATTCACTCTTCTCTTTCCTGCTGCATAAATCTCACTGATTCTTGCATAAATTGATAGAGGGTTCAATTGGAATCTCTCTCCCACTATTTGAATGTCCTTCTGGGCTAAAAAGTGTTCCCTCTCTTTAACATTGAGTTAAAGGAAGATTTTAAAGGTCAGTGTTGTGAGAGAACACTGCACTTGTAAAATAATCATGCTGTCATGTTAATCTTGGTTGTTATCTTGAGAGACACTCCCAAAGAAGGAATGAGGAACTTCAATTATGGAATTTCTGCCCTCAGATTGATCTGTGGACTTATCTGGGGGACATTTTTTGACTGTTAATTTATATACTTAAAAGGATCCATCCCATTGTGGTTGATGCCACTCTTGGACAGTTGGGCCTTGACTGTATATAAGTAGAAGCCAATAAAGCCAAGGAAGCTTTCCAGTGAGCATCATCCCTCCACAATGCTTTCTGTCTTGAGTTCCTGCTTAGGCTTCCCTAAATGACAGACTGTAAAGTGTAAGAGATTTGATATCTTTGGGAAGTATTTCCCAACAGAGTCTGATGGGAGGAAGACCAGAAGAGAAGGAATAGTATTCTAGCTAAAGACAAAGAGTCCAAGTTCAGCATATTGATCAAAATAAGTGGAATTGAAATCAAAGAATTCAATAAAATGTAACATAATAAGTGACATACTGAGTGACAAGCAAGAATCTTTTGTCTCTCTCTTCCAAGATGTGTCCTAAAGGTCTAAGTTCCTTTCTTGGGGTGACTACAAGCAGAGTTATGTACTTTCAACTGGTGTTAGAGAGCTCTGTTTACTGATGGCAAGCAGAGGCTTGGCTCATTTAATAGATGCTTACTGACTCAGTGTTAGTGGCAAAATACTTGTGAGTCCTTTAAAAGGCTTTGCTGCCAAATACGTAAATTGAGTTCATGAACAGTGGATGGCAATGCTCTACTTAATTGCAATAGGGACTCTAAAATTCTGCAGAGTTGGGGTGGGAAACATGGTTCTTGAAGCTAAACTCTCTAGAAGCCTGATTAGGAGTTGGGTGGAGCCAGCCAGCTGCCCTATGCAAGCTTTTAATCCTAGCCACACCTTGCTTGAATAATTAAAGGTGGGCTCAGAAATAGAAAGAAATGGAGAGAGCCTTTAATCCTAGCCATACCTTGACAGAATGAAGGTGTGGACAGAATCAGAACAAGATAAGAAAAGAGATATACAATAAAACAGATTTTTAAAAATATAAATGATTTAGAGTATATTAAAAAAATATGTAGGCTTGAGAGAGAAAAGAAAATGGGGAAAGGATAAAGTTCTAAAAAAGAAATAGAGTAAAAATACAATAAGCCTCATAAAGATGGAAATTACAAAGAGTGAATACTTTATCTTATTGTCTTGTCTAAGTTTTTTGACTGCAAATGAAGTAGTAAAGCTGCTAAAAGACATTTGATTATAAATTCTGCTGAATTAATCCAACCTATATATTTTGTAAATGAATTGACTTTAAAGCTGAAATCAAAAGGTATTCTACTTTGGAGAATAAAGTTTGATCAAGGAAGATCCCCTGAAAGGTTGCCAATGGAAATAAATGGCTCAGATGACCCAGCATTTCAGTGTACCTCTGATGCAGTTTCCTCTGAGCTCTGTATACAAAACAACTTCAAGAAGACCGATTGAGATGACCCAGCCTTACAGAACTACTTCACTAAGAACTTCTCCTTAATCCTAATTTTTTCTTTTGGGTCCGCATAGAAAAATTGGGTTCAGCTCCCCCAATCAGAAGGATGTAGCCTAGAGAACTATGCAAACAGTCCCCTAAATGTATTATGGATATTTGTCTTTGTTTACAGTATTGGTTACAACTTGTTTTAGATAATAGTAAAATAAAATAAAAAACGATACAAAGGAAATTAGAATTGGGGTTCTTGTTTTAAAAAGAAAAAAAAAAGGGGGGGGGATGCTATGTGATTATGTTCTGGTGTGTTAAAAATATTTGTCCCTTCCATTAGTTTAATAAAATGCTAATTGGCCAGAAGGCAGATAGAAAGTATGGGCAGGGTTACCAAACTAAGAAAACTCTGGGAAGAGAAAGAGTCAGACAGAGATGCCAGCAGAGGCAGATGAAAAAGGCCATAATGCTGCTCTGAGAAAGGTACTAAACCACTTGGCTAATCATGGGTTAATTTAGGAGTTAAGAGTTGGCAAGTTATATGACTGAGCCATAGGCTGATCAGCAGGAAATTAATGTATGCTCCCGTGTGTTTCCTGGGGACTTTGGGACTGCTGGTCCAGATCTTGGGGCTAGCCTGGGCCAGAAACTAATTTCTACATTCAACTAGAGAGAAAAGTTAAAAAAAAAAAATCATTTTACCTATTAGGGTTGGTAGTGGTCAGAATTAGTCACATGATTCTGTGAAAGTACAAGGCTCTGAAAAAAGAAGTTGTAGCATTCTATTGGCAAGAAAACTAAACATTTTGTGTACACATGGAATCATCTTAGTTATTGTTAATTTATGTATATTGTCTCAGAAGTTATAAATCTTTTATATGTTTCAGTTTTTACATGTAAGATTGTTCATAATCATTATGACCTTATAGTCTATTACTGTGAATCAATCAATCAATATAGATAAAGTGTCCAGAAAGTACTTGGTCAGACACTTGGGAAGTAAGCTATCCTGACTTTATATATGAGGAAATTTACTAGAAGGATTATATGATAGTCTATAGAATTTTCAGGGTAGAATTTCAATCTAGGTATCCGAAGTGTTCCTCAAAGATATCCATATGATAAACCATGTTACTCAACTCATGAATATTTCATGTTACATGGAAAAAAGGTCTTTGTAGTTGTAATTACAGTTATGGACCCTGAGATGGGGAGATTGACGTGGATGATTGGGTGCAGTCAAGCTAAGTACACATCCTTTCCAATTATAACTTTCCCTGAAGAAAGCTGACAAGATGAAGTAGATGGAGAAGTCAGGAGAAATAAACCTTGAGATTCAGTCCTCATGGTAAAGTAGACAAGGATCTCAAGACTAGAAGAACCAAATTCTGAAAGTAGTCACAGATGATTCATTTTTTGTACCGAACTCAATGAATAATAGCCCAATGGGATCCTTGTCCTAGCCTGTGAAGACACAGACAAACCTACAGAACTGTGAGGTTTTAGAAGCTAAGATTGTGGTGCTTTGTTGCAGAAGCAATAGGAAACTAAAGACAAAAGTCAATAAAGAACTTGAGACAGACTAAGAATGGAAGGACATTATGAAACATAAGGGACCTTGGAAATGTAAGAGGGATGAGAAGGTGTGGTGGATCTATTTATGTACTACATCCATAAGTTACCGGCAGTGATTAAAGACTGTTAGATTGAAGTCAGTATGAAAGACTTTTTACATACATGGCTAAGAAATTGTCCTTAAATGAATAGCAACTGTGGATTTTGCTTGGAGAAAATTAGGTGACTAGTGATTCATTTGAAAAAAAAAATTGTCACCTCTAACAGTATAGTTGTCAGAATGCATCTCAGTGGCTTCCGGAATTTCTTCTGCAGTAGGAAGTGACAGGTAGTAGTTTGGGAAAAGAGAAGTGTGCATTCAGGATACAATATCTTATAATGGCATCCCCAGAACTGGCACTCTGACAAGGGTATCTGGATTGGGGAGTTCATTAAGGTATAACTATTGGAACAAACAAGAAGTGGGGATAACAAAAGAGGTGAGGCTGAGTTGTGGAGACTCATTTGAGGATTCACAGGGGCTTGTGGAAATGAATGCTAGCTCAGAGTTTGCTCTTTTTTGAATACAGGAGACCAGGATTTTCATGCTTTTGTATCATCAGTGATTGGCTCTGAGCCACTCCAGGGTGACAAAAACAGGAAACACAGAAAGAAGAATGCTGGTGATCTCAGGCACCTCTGTGAATAAGAGCTGAGGTGAAAACTATGGGAAGCAAAGCAATCAGAATCAGAAAAAGTGGCCCCAGAGAATTAAAGTAACTAAGAAGCCTTTGGTCACCAACATCATGGGCCACAAAGATGTTGCAGGTGGAGTGCAGGGCGGTTGATAGGTGTAGGAGGTAGACAGAAAACAAAGGCTTGCATCAGTTCCCATGACCTTTGCCTTTGGAGGATGGCATCACCATAAAATGGAAATAGCATTAGGAAGCACATTAAATTGAGCAGAGACAGGAAGAAGAAATGAAGGGGCCAATTTTGGATGCATATGTACATTTTTTTTTCATAAGCTTACTGTTGCACTAAAGAATGAGACTCAGCGATAGATCTCTGAAGAAGTTGGAGATACTAGAGGGAATAAACACCACAGTCAAATCTTACCCAGCTGCCTTATAGCTTCCTCAGCCTCGATTCCCTTGGAATGGATTTCTGTGTTTGAATCCGGACTTAAGTATTCTTTCAGTAATTAAGGCGTGGCCCCACCACACCTGCTTGGGAGCCTGGAATTCCTTCTATAATCTGAAGTGACCTTGACTCAGTTGGGATTAAAGTCACCACTCCCAGGATACACCCTGTGCTGGGATTAAAGCTTTGAATCACTACTCTCTGATTTTCCTAGACTGACTTGTGGTTAGAGCTCTGGGACTTCTGGAACTTTTACTAACCCCCCACATAGACTGTGGTTAGATTCCCTCTGATATCTCCAAAACTTATGAAACTTTATTAAATCCCCACAGTTTACTGTTGAGAATGCCATATCCCAGATCCTTTTCCAAGTGATTCAAAGCCCCAAGTGTGGGTAAATTACATGAACACAAGATTTTTGTAATACTGAGTCTCCATTTTCCACCTCAGGGCATTGAATTCTTCTCGTTTTCCCAATAAAAAATTGCCTAATTTTCACATGAGCATGATTGAAATGAAGCATTATTAAATGGTTACAATTACTCAGATGAAACATAATTGGATGACAATGTTTTATTGCTACTAACAATGAGAGTTGAACTAGATATTGATTACATAAGTATATTATTCCAAGTTAAACAAGAGTGAACAAACATTTTCTTCTGGCCTCTGGGGGTTAGTCTAAATGAAAAAAATTATCTACTGCCTCTTAAAATATACACAGGAGCAATCTGTAGCAATAAGATAGATTGTGATAAATGAGGGAAAGAAATAAGCACTCGTGAAGAAAACAACAAATATTTCCTAATCTAACATAATTGCTTGAGTCTTAACTCTCAAGCCATGTTCTAACTTCAGTTTGTTTTGCCATATTTTCTCTGTGTTGGTTATATTCTGAATTGATTCTAGATCCTCCAGGAGATGGGGAGAATTAATTGACTTGGTTTCCTGGGCTGTTAGCACAAGCTTATTCTCCGGGAAGACATGGCATTTTTTCAAATCTTTCCAAAACCAGAATATTTGATCTTAGACAAGTCGTTGCTGTTGCTTTATTACAAATCCATTGAGCAATAATTACAATATACCTAATCTTGGTCAGATAATGTAATCTCTAGGCCAAAATTTTAAAACATTTAGGTTCTATAATCTCCTTTGTTGGGCTGGACTATTCTTCTACGTGTCTGTTTAGACTTTCACTATCATCAAAACCTGAATTCTAGCTGAAAGTGAAGAAAGATCACTGCATCCATCCCAAGCCTCAAAATCAAAAAACTGAGGACATGGGATCTTGGACTCTCTTTTTACAGTCTTGTTGATTCTGATGCAAGTTGTGGTTTGAAAAATACTAAGTGAAATGATACAGCATCTATGATACAATATGTTGATCCAGTTAGGGTCAGAGGTGTCAGGGCCAGACTGCTTTGTTCATGTGCCAGGTGTCTAACCTTGGGGCATTTTCAAATCCTTGTGTCTGTTTTCTTATCTCTACAAGAGCCAGTAGTAATATAGAATTAAGACAATTGTGTCACAGTGTTTGTTATCTTTTAGGTATGCAAGAAGAACCTGAAACCATTATCTGAATACTTATTTCATTAGATATTGATAATTTTCTGATGGTTAGTGATGCTGAATAGGAGGTATTAAGGTTTTTGAGTTTAAATACCAAGTCCAATCCATTTTGGATCTAATGGTCAAGGCAAAGAAAGCAAAATTCTCTGCATTTATGTGTATGAAATATAAAAGAACTGACAACCATTTCCTGGAGCTCTCGTGGTTACAAACATTGGTTAGAATAGTTCACAGGTCATGAGCACCCAATCATGGAAGCCTGTATGTTTGCAGTACAAGATAATAGTTTTCTTTGATTTTTCTGAATTCTTAGGAGGTGATTACTATTGTAAAAGATGGATTAACAGCACGAAATATTTGTATTTCACATATTTTCATGGTTTCAGAGGTCAGTATGTTCCCAGAGAATGAGTAACTCTCAAAGAGGTGACTACGAACTCTAGCCTATGGAGCAACAATGAATAACAAATCTTTGGAGAATTACAAGCTGGCAAAAGTGTAGTCAGTAAAGTTTTGTAGCTTTACATCTTTGACAAACAAGGATCTAGTTTTCTTTGGCAGGTAAGCTACTCTGTCTTTCCTTGTAGAATAAGAGGAGGAGACTTTTTATACATTTTTATTCTTCTTTTAGGCAAATATGAGGATGAGAGCTTTTCCACAATCTTCTAAATTGTCTTATATTCAAATTAACTTCCACAATGAAATGTGCTTTGGTGTTTTAGGGTCTTCTCTCCTGTGACTGATAGTTTTAACTGTCACTTTAATACAACCTAACCACCAAAGAAGTGAGCCCTGATGGGGGATTATCTAGAACAGGTTGGCCTGTGGACATGCCTATGAGGGATTGTCTAAGTAAGACCTGAAGTGGAAAGACCCAAGCCACTGAGGACAGCACTGTTTCCTAGGTCAGAACTATAGGAGAGTGGAGAAAAAACAAGCAAATAAAACTTGGACACAAGCACACAAACATACCTTTATTTCTTTCTGCATGTGACTAGAATGTATAATGTGACCAGATCTTTGAAGTCCCTGCAGCATTTACTTACCTTTTATGACATACTGGAACCTCTACTGTGAGCTGAAATAAACCCTCTTACTAAGTTGATTGCTGTGGTGAGATTCAGGTGTCAGCTGATAAGGTCCGAAGACTCTTGCTTATCAAGGGTCCCGGGCTCCTGAAGGGAGAGTGGCCAACTCTCTCTCTCTCTCTCTCTCTCTCTCTCTCTCTCTCTCTCTCTCTCTCTCTCTCTCTCTCTCTCTCTCTCTCCCTCCCTCCCTCCCTCCCTCCCCCCCCTCTTATTTTTATGGATGGGATTGGCCACTCTCTCTTCAGGAGCCTGGGACCCTGGATAAGTGTCTTCGGACCTTATCAGCTGACACCTGAATCTCACCACAGATTGTTGCCAAGATATTATATCTCAGCCACAGAAATCAAACTAGGGAAGCTCCACATTAATTCTTAAATGTATTATTTCTAGAGAGAATCTGTGTGACAAAGCTGTATGTATGCCTAAGAGTACAGAAGAGTGGTAAATATATTTGATTTGAGCATCACTGCCCAGAATCTTCAACTTACCCATCGAGTCTTTTGTTTCTCATTTGGGATCTCAGTGTCTATAAAACATCAACAGAACACATAATGTATTAGGTGTGGCTCTCTAGAGGAGCACAACCAATAGACTGTGTGAATGTAAATAATAGAAAAATTATTTATTAGACTGGCTTATAGGATATATTCTAAGCCAATATTGACAGTCTGCATATTGTAGAGTTGGAGAACTGTGTATCTTTGTAAGTAGTAAACCAGCTACCCTCAACCAACTGCTAAAAATTGTGGAAGTTCCTGGAGAATTGTGGTTATTGAGTCCATGTGGAAAAAGCTGAAGAGACTTTTTTTCTGTCTTCTTTCTCTTTCATTCCCACAACTCTATCTCTATCTATCTGTCCGTCCGTCCGTCCGTCCGTCCATCCATCCATCCATCCATCCATCCGCCCGCCCGCCCGCCCGCCCGCCCGTTCATCCGTCTGCCCGACCGTCCATCCGTCCGTCCATCTGCCCGACCGTCCGTCCGTCCGTCTGTCCGTCCGTCCGTCCGTCCGTCCATCCATCCATCCATCCATCCATCCATCCATCCATCCATCCATCCATCCATCCATCCATCTATCTATCTATCTATCTATCTATCTATCTATCTATCTATCTATCATCTGTCTATGTACATCTAAGCATAGGATTGCTTCACTGTGTACCAGGCATTGTACCTAATGTGTGGTTCTTTGACAAACAAAATCAGATATTTCATGATTTTATGTTGTTTACTGAATTGTTAGAAGTAAAGACATTTATCTATTCTCTCATTCATTCACTCAAAAAAATATGTAGACTATCTCCCTATCTTCCCTGTACTGGATACTGTTGTTAACAAGTAAAAAAGAAAAAAGCTGACATGCGAGGAGTATGACATCTGAGCTACAAAGATGCAGGACAGAGGAGTGATGTTAGGAGTCTTTATAATAGGGCTGTTTGGGAAGATTACAGACTATAATCAAGAAGAAGAGTTTACAGAGGAGTGTACCAAAAACTCATCCAAAATGAACATGTTACCAACATTCAGATTAGGTGATGGAGCTTTGCCACTGTCTCAGAAGCTCTCTTTCACACCCCTTCAAATTATCACTCACCCAAAGTAATAGATATCTTACTTCTAATGTTGTGTATCTATTTCAGTTATTAAAACAATAAAAAAAGCCCAGACAGCACCAACTCTTCTGTACTTTCCCTCCTGCAATCTCAAATGAGATGGGTTTATGATATTTTTCATATTGTGGATTAATTACTCTTATATCTAGATAGTATTGTGTGCTGTGAGGCTTTGTTTCCATTTACTTTCTCAGGAATCTAAATAGTTTTAAATTTGTGACTAATAGATATCTTGCTGCTACATATATTTGATAACCTGTCTTTTGATAAGGGGGCATGTATATTTCTATTGCGTAGACACACTTGAGAACCAGCTCACAGTTGCATGGGGTACAAATGTTGAACATCTGTAGATTGCACAGGTATCAGTAGTCCTTATATTATTTTTACACTCATAGCTAGTGCATGGACTTTGGTCACTAGTGACATCCAAGCAGGACCACTCTTGTGTTTGTCCTAGGATTTCTCTTTGATACTAGAGGACACTGGCTAAACTTATGTCTGATTCATTCCTGAGTGTGGGATATTGTGGTAGGAGAACTCAGGAGGACAATTGCTCTTCTTTAGCTGGAAGTAAAGTGAGCCATGGTAAGCAAAGTTAGAGCAGACTTTCCCAAATCTCCTGTTCTTGACATTTCCCATGAAGATACATTGTAGGGTGGAAATTGCTTTTAAACTTTCTATTTCTACATCTCTGTTTCCATTATTTTATATTACCTTCAGACAGGTCTAGCTGTGTATCCAACGCTAGCTTTAACCTGTGGCAGTCCTAACCCGCCTGCAATGACCCGAGATTGATTATAGGAGTATATCTCTGCACTTTGCTTCTCATCCTTTAAAAAAAAAATTAAAATTTAGTTCTTGAGAATATCTTATGAGTCCTATTTAATTATTGTCTCTTATCTTTCCTGCTGTTTCTTCCATGCCCTCTCTCACTTCTTCTCAAACTCACGACATCTTTTTCTTTAACTGTAACTTACATACGTGTATATACATTTATAAATACAATTGCTGAGATTATTTATGGTTGCTCATATATGTTTAGGGCTGACTACTTGGGCTTGGTTAACCTGTCAGGGGGCTTGACCCTGAAGACTGATTCTCTATCTTCCAGCAGCCATCAACGTCCTCTAGTTCTTTGCTTTGTTTAGTTTTGTGGATGAAACCCCATGGGAGTTACCCCATCCATGTTGGCATGATGTTAATATGGAGATAAGCAGAAGATAAGAAAAAAATCGCAAGAACAGGGAAGTAGAATAAGGTAGTTTAATTTAGTATGATTGGCATTTTGAGATTTTTAAATACTTTGCTTAAGGTAATACACATTTCAAAACTGAGCTGTAGGTAGTATTCAGTGAATGCTCAGTGTACTCAAGAGTGAGGTCTGATCATACCATTATTACCAGGAGGAGAAGGAAGAAGAGGAAAAAAAAGATGAGCATAGTGGTTCAGGCCTGTAATTCCATCACTTGGAAGGGTAAGGCAGGAGGATTGCCATGAATTACAAGTAAGCTTTGGTAACAGTAAGTTTCTGGCAAATCAAGACTACATAGTGAGAGTCTGTCTTAAAATAAAAAAGCAGCAAATCTGAACACAACGTTCTCTTGCTTAGAAGGAGAAAAAAGGCGAGGGAAATATGGAGTCTTGCTATATAGAGTTCTAGTTCAAGCGCACCCTAAGGCTTTTTGTTTTGGGAAAAAGTAGGCAGACCTACTTTATCTTCTTTCCTGGGAGCCTCACACAGTAAGGCAAACTCTGTTCTTTTATAAGGTTAGACATGCATCACTGAGACGCTGGCATTCTGTGATATGCTTCTTTATAACACTTTAAAGAACTATGGCTCATACCTGTAATATGGGAGCCTGAGAGGCTGAGGGACATTAACCATGTATAAGGAGCAATCCCTAGTTGATATACGGGATATCAAGATGCTTTAGTAGCCAACTAGTGTAAACACTGGTGAGTGTCTGTGTTTTTCTCCTTCTTATAAAAACTATGTCTACCACCCCGTTTCCCCTCCCCTCAAATTTCCCTGGGTCTCATCTAACACTCTTCCCTTCCTATCTCCATGTCCTCTCCCTGTTTTGTTGTTTGGTTTAATAACACACCAAGTCTAATTATTCTGCCCACATGTGCATAGGTA
The DNA here is from genome assembly GCA_033318265.1 of Phyllotis vaccarum. Classification (NCBI taxonomy): domain Eukaryota; kingdom Metazoa; phylum Chordata; class Mammalia; order Rodentia; family Cricetidae; genus Phyllotis; species Phyllotis vaccarum. Next base: position 166,159,816 of record JARWLC010000001.1, on the reverse strand, counting down.
TAAGGGATGCACTGGGATATGGGCAATCTACCAGGGGCTCCACCAGCATTTATAGCTACCTATAGCTGTTCAGTAAGATGTGGGTCTCAAGAGCTCCCATGCTGCATATGCTGGAATTTTGCCCTCATGATTTCATAGCCATGTCATATCCTAAAGATAATATTTCAAGAACTCCCCTCTCCCTGTCAGCTCTTACAATGCTCCTTCCTCCTTTTCCGTGGTGTTCCCTGATCCTGGGAAGAGGGTTGAAAAAGATGTTATATTTAGTGATGATCACTCAGTTGCTTGTTCTCAGCAGTTTGACTAATTAAAAGTCTCTACACTGTTGTCCATTCCGGAGAGAAGGTTAGCAGACCAAGGCTAAGAGAAGCCTAGGTCATTACAGGACCCATGATTTCCAGAGCTATGGACTTTTGACTAGGCTTATAGTTTCAGGCATGAAATGAAATTTCCTCTTGTGAGTAGGCCTAAAATCCAGCCAGAAATCTGTTGGTCACTGCCATAATCATGTATCACATTATTATTGCACCATTATTGCACCAGTGGGCACATCCTGCCCACCTTGTCTGGTAGATTCTATTTTTTAAATATAAGTCTCACCATGTATCCCTACTCAGCCTACAATTTGCTATGTAGGTCAGCATGTTTCTATACATTTTACCAGATGATTGTTGACCAGAGTCTTGAATTGTAGGACCAGGCGACCTTATTTAAAATACTACAGAAGCTTCATCAATTTTTCAGTAACTTCAAAGGTGGCAAAAAAACAAACTTTGTTGATTGTTTATCCCTGTGCCTGAAATACTTTTTTAAGTAGAAAGTTTAAGGGTAATGGGCAGGTGCCCACAAGAAAATGATCTTAGCCTTTGTCATGCAAACTCGCACCATTAAACAAGTGTACAGGTTTCCAATTTGTTAAAATCTTGTATGGAGGTTTGAAAAAGGACTACTTTTGAGAACTGGCGCAAAAAAAAAAAAAAAAAAAAAAAAAAAAAGAAAAAAAGAAAAATCTCAGGGTGATTAGCAAGAAAGAAGCAGCTGGTGTCTGTGCCATAGATAATTTGTGAATGCCCAATTTCTATAGATTAGTCCATAGCGATGAACTTCTAGGGAAAAAATAAAAGAAACTGAAGAATGAAGCAGCTAGTAGTCGGGTTAAGTAGTTTACCATTCATGGTAGGGTACACTAGTGTCTTCTCTCATAAAGCCTTCCTGCTTTGTTAACGTGCTTGAGGTATACTTGCCATAGATCTGTCCCACATTCGTTGTACTCTGAGATGCAGATAGACAGGAAAGGCTCAAATTATATATGATTTATTTCTTGCTACATTAATAATGTAATTTCAAACTGGCACAATGCTTCAGCTTTGCTTAAGAATAAACACATTTCTCTTTCCCAAGTCTTCATTTCAGCTATGGTTGTACAGGTCTGGCCTGCCCTAGTTATCCTCTGAAGCTTAGCTGACAGCCTGCTAGTCTTTTGTGGGCAAGCAATATTTCTAAAAATAGAACAGTTATGCATAAAAGAAGGGCAAACATAGGTTTCTTTAAGTACAGTTTTGACCTAATAAAATGTATTTCCGGTGTGCTTACTAGATGAAGGATAAGACATGAGAAGGTTGGTAATACATTTGCAAATTTTTGCATGTTTGATTCTTAACATCTTTGGGAATTTTAGAGATATCCCTTTCAAAAGTGTTAGTTCAGTCAATATTCTCTATTATCAGTATATTCCATTTTATAGTGTGAATACTTCTAACCCTCAGAAACAGCAGGCATACTCATTGTGGTTGAAGTGGCAAATAGAATAATGAATCTGAGAAGAACACTTCAAATAATTATGTTTTTAAAATTATGTTTCAGTGTTGAGTGATGATGTTTTAGGTATTAATATAAGTTCACACTCAGGTGTAGACAAAATTTATCTACCTTTATTTTCTGCAATTCTAGTTAACATCTATGATGACATCCTGTGCCACAATAAAGCATACATTTAATTTTAGTTAATCCATATGTTTATTATCAGTACATGTTAATCTCTGAGGCTTTCACTGTTTTTGGGCTTGCATGGTATAGGGTCGGGGATACAGAGTGATTTTGACATGCCACATGGGAGTCAGGACTCACCCTGGTTTTTAGTCATTGGTGCTTATTACTGATACATAAGATTCTATTTATAGAACTCTTTTTTGTACCATCTTTATACAGTGGATACATGTGTTGTGTCACATCCAGAGTGTGACAGCCTGGAGAAACCCTTGCAATATTTACAATCATCATGTCTCCATCAGGGCCAACTCTCTTGGGATACTCAGTTGTATTGCTATCTCACGGACTTCTTGATTACCTGCAATTTCACCAAAGGAGGCCTGAACCTTTGATCACTTCATTCTTCTGAGAACCTGTCTTGAATTCCAGTCACTCTGCCCCAAGCATTTGAACCCCAAGCTTTAATGTTTTGTTTTTGTTTTTCTCTCCTTTTAGGAAAGCACTCTGTTCCTCACAATTCCCTGGCTTTGTTTAAGGTGACATGAGAGCTGATTTTGACTTCTAACTTTCTCCTCAACTTATTTTATTTCTTGTGTCCAAGCCTTACTTCCTCTCCTGTGTCCAACCTTTAAAACTCAAGACTTAGAAACAGCTGCGGTCTTTTTCCTTCTGTGCTGCCTTTTGTTTCTTGAAACAATGAACATAAATAAAACACTGTCAGAATTTGCGTAAGGGATGGAAGCAGAGCACAAGAGAATGTGGCAGAAATGAAAGTGATTGCTGGTGTGTTGGTAAATGTTCAACAGCGCGCTGTCAAAGAAAAGAAAAAGACAGCCTGATGTGTAGCAGAACTGGTTTCTGTAACGTAAATACTCCCATCGGTCACTGTGGCTGGTTTGGAGTTGTCAGAATGGCAACAATGAGCTTTGGGTTCAGCTGGAAAGGCAGCCCCAAGACACCATCAGTACTTCTACCACACAGTTCCCAAAGCCATGTGTAATGCCAACATTGCAGAGAGTGACCAGAGACATGCAATTACAAAATGATCAGTCATAACTACTTTCAGCATCTGTGATGCTGGAGTTGATCTCAGTTGCTGCATGAATAATAAACCCATATATAGTTCAACAGTAGGCCATATCTCTAGCCCGATATACTTATCATGTAATTTTTAAGAAGCATTGAATGGGGCCACAGAATGCATGAAAATATAACATAGGCTCTGGGAAGACCGTTACTAATATCTTGAACTCAGTTTTTATTTACTAATATTTTTTTATTCTTTTCTTGACAAATGGGAAGTGGATTTCTATTGCTTAGTTTACTAATGTCACTTAATATTATGGTTATTTCATGTATTTGAGTCATTCTTCACATTGTATGAGATTCACCTGTGAAGTACTTCATTGTACAACATCATTTGGGCCCACTTATTTTTCTTATATTTCCATAAAATATACTTATGTTATATTCTTTCCTCTTCCCCAACTCCTTCCAAATATTCTTCTATTCTTCTCTAATGAACTTCATGTTTCTCTCACTAAAGAGAACAAAAATAAACTAAAACCATACAACCAAACAAATTATGAGGTCTGTTCTTTTGTCTTTGAACCTTTTTGCAGGACTGTTTGAGAGTGTGAAGTTTTCTATATCCTCTAGTATAACTCTCAGCTTATGGGAATAAAAGGTAATAGACCTTGTTTCTTCTTAGTCTCAGTTCCAGCAAGTTCAAATTTCACACAACTCTGACCAAATCTATCATGACAGTATGACTGAGCCCCTGCCCCGTTTCTGGTACATCCTCTATTGCCTTTTTTCCTGTGCTCTGAGAGCCCTTGTAAACCACCAGTATCCAACGTCCTTCTCAGGCTCTGCTTTTTAAGAACCTGTACATCTCCGTATTTGCTATTTTTTCCTAGTCTATAATAAAAATATTAGTTCGTAGTTGATAAAAATCATCTAAATCCAAGCCAATTATAAAAGAATGTGCTAACTATCTAACAGCAGTAGCATAACACTGGGAAGTGATAAACAGGATTCCATAGGAAACAAAAATGCAAATAGGCATTCTGTAGACACTCTGTAGACATGCCAGAATGGGAAAACACAAAACACTTCAAAAGACATGGCAACATAATATATGAATACTATAAAATATTGATTATCTACTCTCATGATCATATGGGTGATCAGAAGCTGCCCCTTCACAGCATCATGAGAATGTGGTATATGAAAAGTCTGAAGTTCAAGAATATGTTTTTACTGAATGCATATCACATTTGCATCATTCTAAGGCTAGGATATAGTAAATATTAACCATCATAAAAGATTTTCTTACACTGCCTGTACTTAAACATCTTGTAAATACATGTGTATATATGGATTCCTTTATATATAACACACAGTGTGTATATTTACCCCCACTCTCTTTCTCTGAATGAATGTACTTTGTGTATATAAAGTTTACCCTTACTATTTGCAGATTCCATTTTTGAGAATTTTCCTGCTCAGCAAAACTAATCTGTAACATCAAACTAGCCGTCACTGCACTTTTGCAATCGTTTGTGGGTGTTCCCAGGACAGCAAACTATTCAAATAAGACACATACTCAGTGGGCTTGAGAGAAATTCTGTTTTGCCGTAGTTTGACTTTTCTGTTGTAAACATATCCCTTCCATGGTCTGGTGAGTGTTCTATTTTTCACATATTTGTTTGAGATATCACTGTTTAAGATGGATTCATGCATGAGGTCAAAGGGATTTGTAATGTTCCTAGCTGCAAGAAGATTCTAATATGCCCCCTGTAGAACATACGTGTGTGGATTAGGCTTTAAGTATGTGAGTTATAACGTTGTAGCTGTAAGGGCTGAGTCAGTGGATCATCAATATATAGTAAACAAGAAACACATAGGAAAAAGAGCTTTGTTTTTGACTGATACCTGATGAAAATACTTTGGCCTAAGAACTTAGTATTATACAAGTTTTTTTTTCAGATAACTGGGTTTATATTCACTAATTAAGTTTTCACCAAAATTTTATTACTATAGCTTCTTCTGTGAGATAGCACAACTGTTTGAAAATCAAGAAGAATATATGAAAGGAAAAGAAAACAGTAACTCAAACATTAATTACGGCTTCAAGCCCCCAAAGCTGCAGCAGCTTTGTATAACGCCTTGGTTGCTGCTGAAGGCCATGTGAGTACTGCAGCAGCATCACTGCTGTCAGGAAGAAGTTCCCAAGTAGCCAGATGTTCTGCTTGAGACACATCTTATCAGGTGGTGGCATATACCTTTAATTTAAGTACTTGGAAAGGAATCAGAAGCAAACAGATTTCTGTGAGTTCAAGGCCAGATTTGTCTACAAAGCAAGTTCCAGGACACGAGGGCTGTTATACAGAGAAATCCTGTCTTGAATAACAAGTATAGAAATAGATAAATAGATGTTGTTATAGGGATTTGATTTTATTCATGCATATGGCATTATATTACATGTATTGTTGCTAAGAGTTTTTATGTACTGTATTATCATGTCAATTAAAAATAAATAATTCTATTTGCATATTAAGTGTCAAAATATGCTTTTATGATCAATAATTCTTCAATTATTTTCTTAAATGAATTACATAATATCTTTTCATCTTTATTTTATCAATCAATAAATACTAAATTATAACACTATTGTGTACAAGACATTCAATTGATTTTTCTTTAAAAAGAGGCCCTTATGCACGAAGAGTTATTGGCATTATTAAGTAGTTAATGAACTATATCCATTAAATGAGTCACAATCAATACTATGCTTCTCAATTTCTTCATCAAGAAGTAATATCCTTCTTAAGTTAGAACATTGAATTCTATAGGAAAAAATGTAAAAGAATTTTGACATATGGTTTAGTGTTAAATTTAGTAAAGAAGTTCCAAAGATACTTAAAAAATAAGCTTACATTATAAAATGTCTTTAAATATTAAGAGCACTCTTCTCTTATAGTATAATAAAAGACTAAGGCATAAAATGCTGATCTGAGTTCAGTTTCACATAATGAGCACTGTCCTCACATAACCTCCAGAAGACAGACCCTGTATTGATGTCACACAGTTAGGAACAAGAACATTAGCAAAACCCTGTGGAAGATCTGAGGAACCTGTACCTAAGGTTCAACATCAAGGTTCAACTAAGCCCTGTGTCACAAAGCTAGAGACTCCAATTTCCTTTCATGTCACTGAATGGAATTGGCCAGTAGTCATGGATGAAGTGCAGGGAAAGGAGAGCATGAATAGCTCCTTCAAACATTCTCAGCAAGGGCTGGAGAGTTGGCTCAGAGGTTGAAGGCACCAGCTCTTGCAGAGGACCTGGATTCAATTCCAAGCATCCATATAGTGGCACACATCATTTGTAACTTAGTGCCAGGGTATTCAATATCTTCTTCTCATCTAGGCAGACACCAGGCATGGATGTGGTGCCACATATACACATGCACTCACATACATACAAGAATAAAATACTTTAAGAAAAGAGTAGAGGCCTCAGCATGCAATTGTTCTCTGGAAAGAACTGTAGATTTTCAGGCCCCATGGGAGTCTTCAGCTTCCATTGAACACAGAAGAGCCTTCACTACATCCTTGGGTTTTATTGTGGTAGTGAATCTTGTGTCCTCACGAGAGAAGGAAAATATTTTTAAGTGATTAACATAAACTAAAATCTGAAAGTTTGGGATCACGATGCTTCAAGATGGAGTTCTAAAACTTCTCTGTGACATTTCCTAACAACACCCACTTCTGCTTACAATTCATACACATAAATCTCCCCCTCTCTCCCTTTTGTCTATAGTTAGAAGCTTAATAAATTTTCCTTCTGATACTTATAAAAATGTTGCTTGAATCTGTATTTTAAACAGATATGTTACAAGGTGTACTCTGAAATACATTATGTTTAACTGACTAAAAATATAGTCACAAACTATCCTATGTTCCCCAAAGCTATTAGACAGAAACAAAACTGAATCATCAATATTATTTTTATCTGAAGCAGTAATTCACTAGGAATCCACCCCATACAATGCATTATATACATGTTTGAAATTACCTTAAATGTTATGTGATTTCTTCACCAAGTTCATGCTCCACACAGAAGAACAGATGGCCTTCATCTGAGGAAAGCAGAGCTTGAATTTGAAGAAGGTAATTTAAATATATAGTAGTAATGAAATAATTCTTATACTTTCACAGCTGGAATTACAACTGTGAAATTACACTCATCCTATTGACTACTATTTTTATTAAAATTTAAGATATGTCTCATAGTAACACTATAAAAACATCCAAATGGATGTAACCAATAGTCTTACACAGCCAACTTATCTTTTGTCCCTGTTCCTGTTAAAGTACAGCAACGGAAAGCAAAAACAATATTGATCTTTCCTTTCCATTTTTAGAAAATATATTTTCTGTGCTTGGTAAGCAATGGAAAAAAGTGAATTCTGCAGGACTGTTTTTCTTTGTTGTGTGCAAGGTCATTTCTAATGCAGTCCCAGTGATCTATTTGATCTGATCCTGAGGAAAGTTTAGTGCTAGTTTGTTTATGACTGTGGTGTTTCCTTCTTCTTGCTTTCATTCACCTTGTTTTAAAATACCAGTAAGGAAGATTAGGGAAAAATGCAAAGTTGAGAATCTAGCTTTGTCAACTGCAGAGAATATGACGCTCATTAAATACATATCAAGCACAGCAATTTTCAGCATGGCCAGTGTCCCAAATTATATTTTGGACAGTAGATGGAATGTATTGTGGTTTAAAGATTTTAAAACAAGGAACAGAAAATAAAAGAGAAGTGTCAGATTATTTTATATATTACACCATAGTGGCAATCTGAAAATGACAGTAATATTGTAAAAGCTGACATTGTGGTTCTCATTTTTAAGAGTTATATATGAATGTGTTTATTTATAGCATGAATGCTTGGGAAGGAAGCAATTCATCAAAGATGTTTTGATTTCTTGACAAAATTTAACTGGTAGCTTATCTCTCTGATGCACATCTATGCCATGTGAGCATATACCTTGAGCAGTTTCCTGTTATTCTTTATTCCCGTAAAGCAAATGCCAAAACAAGGAAGAGAGTTATAGTCGGTGTAAAATATGTCTTATTTTAGAATATAATAGGAAAGTATTCAAATCCACCTATCCTGTTTCATCAACATTCATTTGTAATATAATATTCTGAAATTCCCAATTCTCTGTAAAGCTATTCAATGTGTTGGAAATTATTCATGGTTCAAGAGTTTTATGCATGGTCCTGATTTACATTTTCTCCAGGGGAAGAAATCTTCTCTTCTGGTTGAGAATAATCCCCAGGACAATAATGATCCTCTGAAAGTATTTCATTTCAGTGAGTTATACATGGAGTACAGAAGCTGACAGAGACTTCACTGCATGTTTACAACCATTGTTCACTGGGTCAGATAAGGAATCATGCTTTAGTCTTGGTTTCTCTTTCACAGATTATCTGTTCATCCCCCCTCTGTTACCCATTAGTCATGTCTCAAAAGGGAAGTTTATCTGAATCTAGAACAAATACATTTCCCAGGTGTCTTGGAATGAAATCTTTTAAAATAATCACCTTTGGTAATTCATTTCCCATCACTGAACTAAAAAAAAAAAAAAAAAAAAAGAAAGTGCCAATAACTATACTTCATCTAGAGATATCTCCTAAGCGACAGTTCACTGACTTAGGACTTATCAGGAATGCAGCTTCACAGGTTTCGTCTGCCCCCCCCCCATCCCTTAATGCTTGGATGTCTACTCCACCTTCCTTGACCTCATATTTGGGATACACATAGATATCATTTTTTATGTGTTAAAGACAGTAAATAGACCTTTATTCCATTGTGTAGAAATGGACCACTTACTACTCAATCTTGGATATTACTTCTTTCTTGAAAGTATGAATTTAAAGGAAAACACCAGATACTGGTCTAAAGTCCATCTTGTCCAGGGTAGAAACTTCTCTTCTTGAATCAACCCCTTGTGAAGTGTCTTGGTATCTCTGTAGCAAACAGGATTGAAACTATTCCCAAGAAACTGGCAGCTTTGCAGGACAGACCATCCTCCCAAAAGGACATTTATTTATGGAGAAGTTTCATCCATGGCAACCAGGCTGATTCTTAATCAGACCATGTTACAGAGCCAGAACTGAGACAATTACCAGCCAGACCACACCATGTCTAGAACAGCTTTATTGTGTATACCCTTTCCTTTATTTAAACATAACACTAATGTCACTACCTAAAAGAGAGATACTTGGTTGCTGGACCCCTTTATCTATTCCTCTTGCTAATATGCCATCTATTCAACATATTTCTTTGTATCTTCACCATTACTCATATTTTTTTTATTGGGTATTGGGTAAGCCAATTGTGTTGGAGATGGCCAAACAAGGGACTTTCTAATAAAATCCCAGTGGCAGGCTTATGGTAAGAAAGTTTACTGTTAGATGGAAGAAGGTACATTGAAAAGAAACATAGCCACCCTTAAACAATAAGCTGTTCATTTAAAGAAGATCCTTACCTACACTGCTGGATCGGAGGATACTGGTAAGTCTTGTGGGGTATTGGTTTAGGGACAGGAAGGGTCAGTAAAGGACTGTGTCTGGCTCTGGGTACTAATCACACAGGTAATCTTTCGGAAGAGTAATGATCTACTTCTCACACCTATTTCTGAGACATGTGTAATCAATTTTCAGACTAGAAAGCTTATGTAAGCACTGCTGTACATTCAGAAATCCAGCTGTGTGAAGATGGTGGCATTTAGCTTTTTTCTTCAGAAAAAAAAGAGCTTTCTATTTTGAAACAATTACATACTGTGAGAATGACAGAGAGGGGGAAGAGGAGGCCATTTGGCCTCTATCTGAGACTACAGGATTGTATTATAATGACAACCTGAGTGGTTATAGGTCACACAACCATATCATAATATTGAAATCAGAAAGCACACTTGGATATTTAATCAATAGAAAGGTTCTTCTGATGACAACCCCCCAAAAGGTATCTGGTAATAGTGACCTCCAACCGTCTTCATTTTATATCTTTTCAAGTTAAAGTCCCTGAATTGTCTCCCACCTCCATATTTCCTGCCTTTTTGAGGATGTGATATAAGTGAAATCATACAGTATGTGATTACATCAGATTGGTTTTAGATTTTTATCTTTTTATATCTTGAGAACCACACAAGGTGTTTGTAACAGAAGTTTTATTCCTCTTGTTTTGCTAAGGAAGTAAAGCAAGATACACTGCAATTCACTTAATCATTTTTACATTGAGTAAGAGATTTAAAAAAAAATTGAGCCAAGAATGGCCTCAACCTTCCCCTGACTTTCAGTTGTTGGGGTTTATAGGTGTATACTGTATCATGTATGGCTGAAGGACTTTTGTTCCTGGGATTTGCATATGATGAATACAATTGCTATGGAGATTCATATAAATTTTTTTTGTGTGTATAAGCATAGGTTCATTTATCTTGGATAAATGTCAAGGGCAGCAATTTCCATATTATGTGGAAAACATATGTTTATCTTTTGTTGTTAATAAGCAATTGTCCAAAATGGTTACTTCCTTTACATTTTCACAGGCGGAATGTGAAGAGCTAATTTCTCCTCAGCCTCAGCGGTATTTAGTATTATTTCCATTTAAAAACTTCATCCTTTTAATAAATAGTGAAATTTTACCATGCTCTTAATTTGCAGTTCCCTGGAGCCTGGTGATGTCAAACAACTTTGGATGTGTTTGTTTGCCATTTGTGCTTCTTAAGGGGAATAAAGAGAGAAATAAAACCAAGAGAATCATTTGGCTGAGAGGTTGAAAAGACAAGGTATGAAGGGGGGGGGCTCGAAGAGAGTTCTTAGAATAGAAATGAGAGAACTGGGATGGTCCCACCCTGGAAAGTTAATGTATTTCTGCGTCTTCAACCAGGAAGGAAGGGTAGATTTGAGAACATGCAACAAAATAGAATTGTTTCTGTCTTGTTTTATAGTCTTTTATTAATGTTATCAATATCTATATGCATATAGATGGTATTCCAATGTTACTGGTAGGTATCATCAAACTAATTAGAAGACAAATATTTGAAGGCATGATTTCACTATGTATCTCAAGATCGTTAAACTCTCTATGTTGACATCAGTCCAATGATCTATCATCCTGAGTGCTGGGATTAGAGGTAGGCCTAGAAAACAGGAACCTCATGCTTGCTAGAAAATTAAAGTGTGGGTAGTATATTTTTATTAAATAAATATGAAGGCAATGTATGCATTAGATGTGGAGTCAAATGACAATCTGTGGATGGGCAGAGATGTGGTATGTTCTCATTCTGGAATGTACCTGTCATTACATTTGGGTTATCTCTCCACCAAGCTGTGTTCTCATGTTATTAATCTCTGAGATGAATCAACTTAAAACTTGACAAAAATCCTTTGAAACCAGGGGATAAAAGAATTAACCCCAACCAGCTGTGTCTGTGACTAGAGGCCATGAACCTATTCTATAGAGTTGAAAAACAGATTTTATTTTTGACCTGAGATGTCACCTTCTATCTATTTCAGGATTAATCAAAATTGTTAAAAATCAGAACCTTTAAGGAGTTGTATGTACCATGGAGGTGAAGTTGAAAGGTCTCTGTGTCCACTTTAATTCTGATTGAATGTAGACTTCTAGTATCTTAGTTGTGTTATAAACAGGGAAAAGACACAATACAGAAAGCCCTTCTTCACATCCTCTTTACAGGTATTTTTTAAGATATTTATGGAAAGATTACTTGTTCATATCATATTAGTTTGCTTCATGTGAAGAACCTTTAGTTTATATCTCTGTTACCATGTCTGCTTAAAGAATTCCTTTTCATAGTGACTTGAGCCAATGAAAGGCAGGTTTATTTATTTGTTTATTTTCAAATTTTATCATTGAGCAGGAACTGATAGGCAGTAATCTGATTGCTTTACCTGCTGAATCAAATGGTGGGGAGCTGGAGCTGTCTTAAGGTGTGGTCTTTCACTTGTCTGGCATTTGATACTGAGAAGACAGTCCTATCTGGGCCCAGGCCGGGGTTCCTCGATAGGTTCCTGCCTCTGTGGGAGGTCTTTGCATGGCAGCCTTCACAGTGCAGCTTCATCATAGCCAGACTTCTTGCCTTTGAGGTCAGGAACAGTGCCAGGCAAAATCTTAATTCTCTTTACTCGGTCAAAGAAATCAGGCTGCACTCAGTAAATCACAGGAACTAAGCAAGGGAGTTTCATGAATCCACTGAAGAGGAATAGACACAGACCTGGAACCATCCATGGAAAAATTCACTGTGTATCTTGACACAGAAGGGGCATTTGGCCAATTTTGAGAAAATATTTTCTTTCATATTTTGGTTTTTATAATGTGTGTTGAACCGCAGACCTATGGCATCTCTTCTGCTATCTAATGGATACGATAATTAACAGCTTTTAAAGTCTGATTCTGGCTCTCAGTGAGGAGTGTAAAAACAATCAGAGGACCAATAAAACACTCAGATCACGTATTGTGACTGACACTCTGGATAAGGGACATTGTATTGGCATCGGAAAGAAACAAGTTTGTATTTCAACTCTGTTATTTTCAACTCAGATCTCTTGATGTATAATATTTTTTTTTAATTCCAACATAGCTATCATGATTATGCAAGATAAGCTATGAAAACTCTAAGCAGAGTACCTCCCTATGAAGCAATTGACTTTGCTAGGAAAGGAACAGTGATGGAGATAGGAGTTAATCGAAGGAATGACAATGAAGTACTTAAACTTATCTATTTTGAATCATCTCAATGGATTTTCTTTTGTGTGTTCCTAAATGCCACAATAAGTAGGTTTCTTTTCATTTTATACCTGCGTTCATAAGCATCAATACTGAGCAATTTTTATATATCTGAGGAATGTACATTGATTTGAATTAAGTAAATCAAATCAAGTTCTCTCTAAAAATAATCCCTCAGTTCTCTATTTGGTTCAGCCTGTGAGTCACGGCAGAACTTAGAACCAGCAAGTGCTTTTCATTTTGTACAATTATAACCTCATTTCAGGGCTGGTTTATTCTATTTCAAAGTATCATTATTTAGTGTGGTTGAAATAGTTGATGTCATAATAGTTAGCGTGGGGCACATGCTCTGCTGTGGGAGACCAGCAATCTTCAGTAGGCCTTCTGAGGCTGCGGATGCCCTCCGGACTCTCTTCCTTTTCAGCAAAGACCCTTTCAGTGCTCAGGGTCTCTACTCATCAATTTAAATGTCTTCTCAAACTCTCCTCTGGCCTTTCTTGTACAGCCACACTCAAGCAGACAGTTGTTACTCTTAAGTTCATTTCATCCCCATCTTGTCAGATCTTTGCGGACAAATGATGAATGTTCTACTTCCCTAATTCTTTCACCAGGAAGTACCACGTACATTTATCACCCACCAGCCAGGCACTGTTTTCAACTTTGGAAATGCATACCATGTTCCAAAAACTTTTGCCTTGAGCTGCATTCTCCCAGAAGCAGATTTTTATCCACAAACAAGTTGCAAGATAACACTAGGAAACACCAATTGGCAGTTAGAAAATAGAAAACCCTGATCTAGTAATATGTGTTTTTGATCAAGTTAACTGCTATGGGCAACTAGAGCTAAATGTTACTGGAGACCTTTGAGAAACTAAAGCAGTTATCCTGCCTGCTATAGTTTGGATGTCAAGGGTTACAAGCTTCGTCTCCAGTGTGACACTACCAAAAGGTGGTGGTACTTTGAAGAAAAAGGGCCTAGGAGAACCTCTCAAGTACATTTAGAAGAACATGCTTCTAATAATAATAATAGGACTCTGGCCCCCTTTTTTCTCTTCTTTTCTCCCTGGCTGGTGATATAAACAATTTTGTCTCATCACATGCTTCGCCATGATGTGCTGCATTGCCATATCATCCAAACAATGGGACCAAGAAGCAATTGACTGCAAATCAACATAAAGCTTTTCTTTGTCACATTATTTATATCAGGTGTTGTCTTATAGTTATAGAAATCTGGCTAATACACCAGGGAATGGGAAGCACCTGGGTGCCTTTATTTCCACAAAATCCCATTCGGATTGCTTATGAATTTCTAAGCTCTTTGCATATGTGGGCTCTCTCCCTAGAGACCAGCTCTTGACAAATACATGGTATCATGCAGCTGGGGACACCATTTCCTAGGGCTTCTGGAGAAGAGTAATAGAAACTTAGACCTATAAAAATGTGTCATTTCATTGCTTTGAATGTTTAAAGTTAAACATCAAAGTTTAGTTGGCCTCATGTTCCCTCTGGAACCTGTAAAGCAATCTTTCCTGGACTCAAGTTGGCTTCAAATGCTTTGCAAGCTTCCCGAGGCTCCTTATCCTGTAGATTTATCTTGTGAAGTCTCCATGTACACAATTGTCTTCCTGTTTTTGCCTCAGCTTCCTTTTGCACATATTTGCATCTAGTTCCAAATGTTTCCCTGATTTTCTGCATGTATGCATATGTGCATATTTGTATATGTACACATGTATGTGCGTATACATGTGTGGAGGTCAAATGACCACCTCAGGTGTCATTTCTCAGGTACAATCTAGGATTACCTAGGAAGACAGTCTCAATGAGGGATTGTCTATTGTCTTGATTATGTTAATTGATGTGTAAAGAAAGACCTGGTACAGTGTGGTGAACATCATTCCTGGGTTTCAGCTTTAGGCTATATTAGAATGAAGAAAATGAGTTAAGTACTAAAGGCATGCATACACTTAAATCTCCTGTTCTTGACTATAGTTGTAATATGCCTGACTGTGTGTTTTACATTTCTTCCATGCTTGCCATGGTAAAATATAGCCTGAATTTAATTGTGAGTTAAAATGAACTTTATCTCTTCTATATCACTTTTTTCCATGGGGTTTTTGTAGGGGTATTGTGTTGTTTCATGGTAAATAATTGTCCCACTCACTGGTTTAATAAAAAGCGCTGATTGGCCAAAGGCAGGCCGGAAGTGAGGGTGGGGCTACCAGACTAAGAAAATCTCTGAGAGCAGACCACCAGGGAGGAATTCCAGAGAGAGGCCCAGAAGAAGCAGAGGACAACTATGCTGCTCTGAGAAAAGGTACCGAGCCCCATGGCTGAACAAGAGACATAGGTTAGATAAGGGTAGAGAGCTAGCAAGTTATATGCTTGGGCCTGATGCTGATCAGCCAAAAACCACTGAAAGCATCTGTGTGTCTCTGTGGGACTGTGGGACTGTGGGACTGTGGGACTGCGGGACTGCGGGTCTGTGGGTCTGCAGGTCTGTGGGTCCTAAACCTTGAGGTTAGGCCCAAAAGTCCAGGCCAGAAACGTCCTACTACAGGTTTTGTCATACAACCAAGAATAAAAGCAGGGCAGTTGCCATATGCCCCTCTTTGACAGGATATTCTAGTGGCCTGAAATATCTGAAATATCTACTTTTCCAGTGCTATAACTACAAGGGTATGGTACTGTACCTCAAACATGGGATTTGCACTTGAATTCTGGCCTTTGTGTTTTATGTAACTGAGCTGACTCTCTGCTTCTCACCGATCCTCTTTTTATAAGGACACCTGTTATAATGGGTGTCTTCACTCACGGTTGCATTTTCAATCTGATTACTCTGATAAAGACCCTACTTTCTATGAGGAAACTTTCTAAAGTTTTGAGGGACTGTGAATTCAAGATAGCTTTCTGGGGATACAGAACTAGACTGATTTAAGAGGATAAAAATGGGGTTGCTAGCTGCATCTGGTCCTGTCTTTGTTTAAAGAACTTAGGCTCTGGTAGAAAATATTAACTTAATATTCAGATTCACTATATAACTGATGTTGGTCTCAAACCCATTCTTCTACTTCTGACTCCTGGATGCTGGGATTGCAGATACATGTCATCATACTCGGCTTAGACACAATGAAACAATTTTTGAGCCATGATTATATATATATATATATATATATATATATATATACATATACATATATATATTTATTTATATAGTGTGTGTGTGTGCCTGCATGTATGTGTGTATTCCCAGAATATTCCTCCTATAAAAAGAGATTTTATGAAATATTAATTAAAAAAATAAAGTAAACACAGAAAATTATTTTCCAGCTTCCACTCTGCAGACCGTGATGCCTCTTTCTACCCTTCCCACATAATTCTCATTTAGTGCATTCCATTTATTTTTTTAATGCATAATATTCCTTAACCAATTCAGAAGTAGGCATTTTAAGCACTGTAGGTATAATTATATAAAATGTTATATCTCTGTTTCAGGTTTGCTGGGGTAGAAATTATAGCAATAAATGCCTTATCATCCTGTGTATTATGGGAAGAAAATGACATTAATCTTAAACAATGGGTAATAATCAAGAGGTGTTGTCAAGCAATTCAGTGACAGAAAAATCCACATGCTGATCCCTTTTGTTTATTTGACAATGTCATTACTTGGGTAATACTATCTTAATCTTATTGTGACAGTTCCTGGCCTAAACTGTTAGCAATGGCTTCACTCTGCATCCTTAGTCTTGGTCATTGGTTGTGGTCACCAATGACTGGACATCTCAGCTCTTTCAGCTCTTGTTCCCTGGGCTCTGTGCCCTGAGATTCATGGGGTTCCACTCACCCAGGGCCTTAAATAGAGTGAGTTTTTCCTCTTGAAAGCTGCTAAGCACGGTTTGAATGGTAGTGATTCCAATTAAACCTTCCAGGTTTTGTGATGGTGTTAAATAGGCCACCAACAGGATTGATGGCTTCTAACGAATGTAGAACTGAGGAAACTGTGGGAGAGAGAGAGAGAGGGAGAGAGACAGTCCTTTCAACCACATAAAGGACATAAAAGATGGGACAGATTGCTCTTTTCCCTTCATAGCTTAGAATGGAAACATGGTAAATGATACTTTTAAACAAGATTCACAGTAAAAATACCCACTGACAAAGGAAAAACAAAAGACTCTTATCTGTGTTGGTTACTGTATTGGCAACACATATACTAAGACAGACAAGACAGTCAGTCTTATTCAGAGTTAATTCCTCACTAAAGATTTCAAACAGGAGTCATTTAGAAGCCTGTCCTATATTTCCTTTCCTTTTAGCAGTTTCTCTCTCCTGTGTTGAGAACTGAGACTTTTCTAATTGTTATGCATGCTGAGAGACAAAGAGGACAATGGCAAAGATGGTGGCCTTCATCATCCCCTGCATGCTCTGGAGTGCCTGTTCAAGAGTCCTGCAACTATGGGATCCAGACTGAATATATGCACAGGCAGGTGACAGGCGTAGGGAGGAGATCATGTGTGCAACAGTCCTTAGCCTTCTCTTGCAGATAAGATACATCTGAATGAGGTATGTTCTCATGCTGCTCTAGGGATTCTCAGAAGGCTGAAGCTTTAGATGCTCGTGTAATAGCAAGTACACAGGATTGCTTCTCTTCTTGCAGTGGCTCCGTACTGATGGTTTCTGAGACACCACTGCACATCTGTGCTCACTTATTACACTTATTAGTATTATATTCACTACGAAGATGTTTCTATTAACAATTATATAGTATACTTGATCATATTCTTTCTCCTTTTAATTCCTCTTTTGTCTCACTGTGAAGATTTCAATGTTTTAGATCAATCAAGAGCTTTTTATTTAATTCTTATGCTTTTCATTTTTGCCTTAAAGAAATATTCATACACAATACTGGAAATATTTTAATATTGCTTGAAAGACCTGGAACAATATGCAAGCTGATCTTTTTTTTTAATTTAAGAAAGGAGTACCCTGGTGGTTTCTTAAACATTAGAGGTAAAACAACCAGATATTGTTGACACATGCATATATAATCAAATTTAAAAGAAAATTTGTAAGAGATATAGAATATGTTATATGCCAGAAAATGTCTAAATCTAGAGAAAGACATGTTACTCTATATACAAAAGTCATTTACTGCATCCAACAGACAAGATCTGATGAAAAATCCTCACATCACATTCTAGTTAAAATACTGCATTACTCAGCATTATCTAAGGGAACCAGGTAGACTACACACATGAGTGAACAAAATAGTGGAAATTAACATACAACTTTCAATAGTAACTCTGAATAATAGTGGTTTTAATTTCCCCAAGCAAACACTTTCAGATTGCACCAAAGAAAAAACACTATCCATCTCTTTGTTGCCTCCAAAAAGGATACCATCTCATCAAAGACTGTAGCAATGTTAAGTGAAAGGACTGAAAACTGTATTTCATGCCATTGCAGCTGAGAAACAAGGTCTGACAAAAATGAATTTTAGACAAAATTAGTCAGAAGCAAATAAGAATGTCACTTCATATGGGGTAAGGGACAACCTACCAAGAAGACATTACAATTCTAAACACATATGTGTTCAACCCAGAAGCACAGAATTTAATGAAGCAAATGGTACTAGCCGTGAAGACACAGATTAACCTTAAACAATGATAGTGTGTGACATAAATACTCTGAACAATGAACAGGTTAGCTCAACAAAACCACTATATATATATATATATATAAAAGTTAAATAGCATAATACATCAAAAGGACTAACATCAGAAGAATATTCTATTCAATGGTGTAAAATACAATTTTCTCATTGCCCTATGGAACATTCTCTAAAATGATCATATAATAAGGTAAAAAGCAAATATTAGCAAATATGAGTAAATTGAAAAAAATTTCTCCGATTTTATTTAACCATGGTGAAATAAAACTAAAATTAAAAAGCAAGGGAAACATGGAGCTTAAGCCATATATAATTGGATGAATAATATGTCATTGAAGAAATCATAAAACATATATACGTATCTGTTCAATAAAATGAAATCATCCCCAATGGGGACATTTATAACTACAAAAGTCTACATTAAACCATCAGAGGGAACTCAAATAGAGAATTTAACAGTATACTGATGTGGGAGTGTCTTTCTGTATGCTGTGAATATCAATCTTTAAATAAAGGAGCTATTTTGGCCCATGACAGGCACCATAGAAAAAGTAGGAGGGGAAATCACAATATATGTAGGAGAAGCAGGGCGGAGTCAGGGACTGACCTAGCTAGCCGCCCAAGAAGAAACATATGAGGAACACAGGTGAACCACAGGCCACGTGGTAGGACAGGTTAATGAGAATGGGTTGAGTTAACATGTAAGAGCTAGCTAGCAATGTGCCTAAAGCCATAGACCAAACAGCATGAAGTTAATATAAGCATCTGAGTCATTTCTGGGGGCCTGAGCACCTGCGGGTGGCTAAGAGGTCTGGGGTGGCTAAGAGGTCTGGGGCGGCAGGTCTGTGGGTCTGGACCTCTGGCCACTGTGGCCAAGAAACCTCATTGTAACCGTATACCTTAGGACCTTAGAACAAAACAAATCCAAGATGTGTAGATAAAAAGAAATAATTACAAATCTAGGCAGAAATTATTAGAATGGAAAGTAAGTAAAATAAATAATGAATGAAAGAAAAGTTCATTTAAAGAATAAACAAAACTGAAAAGGTCTCGGGCAAGCTAATCGAAAGAAGAAGATAGAAGACACAAATGAATAAAATCAGTGACACAGAGAAACATGGCAAAAAAAAACTATTGAATTATATAAATATATTAGGATAAATCTTCCAATTTTTGAATTTTACTAAATTAAAAACTATAGCAAATGGATAAATTTATAGATGTATATGATAGAGCAAAGTTAAAGTATGGAGTGAGAAACATTTCAAACTGATCTAGTAAAAACATTGAGCTTGAAGCAGCAATAAAAATTTCTCTATAAACATCCCAGCACCACACGGATTCAGTGCTGAGCCTACTAGCTTTTTATAAAGCTAACTAAAATGTTTCTCACATGAGTTTTCTTCACCTTATTCCATAAAACAGAAAAGGAAAGGAATGCTACAAAGCTCTTTCAATGAAGCTGGTATTATTTTGATATTCAAATAAGGTAAGTACATACTACCACTACCAAACACTACCATCAACAAAAGGAAAAGAAGAAGAAAAAGGAGAGAAGGAAGGAAAGAAGGATGAAAGGAAGGAAGGGAGGGAGGAAGGAAGGAAGGAAGGAAGGGAGGGAGAGAGGGAGGGAGGGAGGAAGGAAATAAATCAGTAAAACTTATGCATGGAGGCATCTGTCTTTAATCCCAATGCTCTGGAGGCAAAAGCAGATAAACATCTGTGAGCTCAAGAACAATCTTGTTTACATAGGGAGGAGAAAACATTATAGAACAATAAATGATTCTCAATAAAGTATTTGTAATACTAATTAAAGAACATATCAAAAAGATCTTTCATTGTGATCAAGTTGACTTCACTACAGAGATGCTGATCCCACACAATTACGGCCGTGTACATTTTATCAAATATGCCAAAACTATACAGAGAAGAGCGCATCTTAAAAAAATAGTACTTAGAAAACTGAACATCCACAAGTAAAAGGCTGGAAATATGTTCCTCTTATACTACTCAAAGATCAATTTTAAATGGATGGAAATTGTCTTAATGGATAAATCTGAAACTGCTAGAGGAAAAATTGAAAAAAAAAAATTCAAGATTTAAGAAGAGGCAAGAAATCTCTAGCCAGAACTTCATTTGCTCAGGAAACAACGCCAATGATTGACAAATGGGGTCTCATAAAATTAAAAAATCTTCTTATAGCAGAGGAAACAGTTAAAATCATGCAAGGAGGTAGGGTACAGAATGGAAGAAAAATCTCTGTAAATGTGATAGAGGATTAATATGTAGAACATACAAAGTACTAAGAACACAAGCATCGAGAAGTCATACAATCCAGTTAGCAGATGGGCTATAAAATAAACAGACAGTTCTTAGAAGGTGAAACAGAAACGTCCAATAATCACAGAGAAAAATGTTTAACCTCCTAAATCATAAGGCAAGTAAAAATCAAATGAACTCCAAGCTTCCATCTCACCCTTGTCATAATGACAACCACTGTGAGAACAAATTAAAAAATCTAGAACTATGTAGATAAAGTGAACACTCACACACTGCTTGGGGGAAGTGCAAGCTGGTCCAGCCACTCTCAAAGTGGGTACAGAGATTTTTCAAAAACTTAAATTAGATCTACCATAATTGAATTTTAAATTAACATTAAATTAGATCTGCCATATTACCCTGCAACACCATTCCTCAGAATTTATTTAAACGTCTCCACCTTGATCAACCACAAAAGATGCTTGAATATCAATGTTTGTTGCAGTATTATTCACAACAGCTAATTTATAGAACCAACATCCAGTAAGGAACAGAAATAAAATATGGTGTATAGACACAATGGAATTGTTTTTAGCTATAAGGAAAAATAGTTTTGTCATTTACAGAAAAAAATGAATGCAACTTGAGAAAATCACTTTAATAGAATTAAGTCAGCCTCAGAAAGACAAATGTATATTTCTCCTTTATGTATGTTACTAGACTTTTTAATAGATAAATAAATCATGCACGTATACATGATATAAAAGTGTATGTGAAACTGTCTATAGGAACTAAGGGCACTAATGCTGAGGAAGAGTACAAAAGGGAAAAAGAAGGGCTTGTGTGAGGGAATGCTCAAGGTAAAATATATGCTTCCATGAAAGTGTTTGTGAATAATACAGTACCACATAAAAATGAATATATATCATGAGTTTTAGACAAAAGAAGATTTGCTTACTTGTGAACATCTATAGCATTTATACAAATATTATTGAGCTCCCACTGTTGTATGTGCCTTGAAGACTCACTGCTTATATATGGTGTTGCCACACTATAGATTAGGTATGAGACACTTATCTCATTTTGGCAAGTGATTGCATCTCCTTTTGACACGTTTTCTTGCATTGTGGAATTTGCTATGTGGTTGTCATACCTGGATAAGAAGAAAATTTGAAAGAAGGGAAGTGTAGATTTTATTTCAATGTAGCTTACTTTGGATCTTACTTTTTGATCTACCACCCATGGACATTTACCTAAGAAGCACCCTGAAATGATTCCAGGTGATTATCACATAGAAAATTGAGTGAGTTTTCTGTCTGCTATAAAATGCTTCTACAGTAGAATTAAAACACATCATAGGTCTCAAAAATTAGATTGGGTTATCTCTCCTATTGCCTTCTGTCTCAATGGCTACCAAGGGTACAGGCACAATTGTCAAAATTAAGAAGAGGTACTCAGAGAAATAACTTCTGCAGTTAGTCCCTTTTAAAGTGACTATATATTACAAAAATACAAACTCAAACGTATGCAAAAGTATCATATTCTGTGCAATAGTGAAGCCCTTGGCGTAGATAGAATTCTGAGACTTATGGAGCAGAACACTGACTCTCAACCTTCCTAATATATGGTTTATATATATAAACCTTCCCTTTAATATAATTCTTCAATATAGTGGTGACCCCCAACCATAAAATTGTTTTAGTGCTACTTCATAACTGTAATTTTGCTATTGTTATGAATAAGAATGTAAATTCCTGATATAAAGGATATTGATACCTGACCCCCTAGGGAGTTGCAATCTCAATCATGGTAGCTAACATACAAATAAAGATAAGAATTGCACTAGGCTATACTGTAGTACAGATCTATGTGCAGCAAGTATTAGCCATGTATGGCTATGAAGCATTTGAAATGTGGTTAATCACTTTGAAGTATATAAATTTCAAAGATGGTATGAGAAAAATAATGTAAAATGCTTGAATTATTTTTCATATTGATTGAAATGATAATATAAATATACTGGATCAATTGAAATACATTTCATACAATTCTTATCGGTAATTATTTAATGTGGTTAACACAAAGTACGAACTTTCATTTGATAGCTGGCTAAGGTAAATGGCTGGCAGCATTTTTAACATCCTATAAAATTCTCTGAACAGTGTATGAAAAATAGTGAAGTGAGATCTTTGGAAAATAACAATAGCAAGCAGTTTAGAATCAGATTCAAGACATAGTAACCTGTGTGCTTATAGACAAGACATGTATTCCAAACATGGAAATTTTCCCTTCTTAGCTCCCATCTTCAACCCAAGATGAGCCAAATCTCAGAAGTGCAGAGAAGGTGCTGAAAGCACAACCACCCATGGTAAATCTCCTCATTTTGGCTAATGGACTGGTGAAATGGGCCTCTGATGTGTATGACTTTGGAGAGATGTCCTATTTTTCTTTATCTTTTCTATCTATTTTCCTCTTCTTTCTCCCTCAGCCTTGATCAGAGTCAGTCACTCACAGGCATATGGCAATGAAGCAGGAAATTAAACCTTGGCAAAAACTGGTCTATCAGATTCCCACTACTCCTACAAATTACTAAGTCAACTTACAAGGATAAAAAAGTATGCTTTAGGCTCATAATTTCTGATTCTTAGTAGTGGTCATTTCATATTGTTGTTCTGTGGCATACGAAAAGGAATATATGGAGAAGAAGATTACTCATAGCAATAGCAGCCAGAAAGCAGACATAGAAAGAGGAGCTCTGGGGTCCTCATAGCTCTGTCAAGGACACATTCTGTGACCTAATTTCATTCCTTAGACACAATCTTTTAAAGTTTCTACTACCTTCTCTCCCAAGAACATCCAGTTTGACAGCCAACTTTTCAGTGCATAAGCCTGAGAGGGTCATGTGAGACCCACACCATGAATGAAATATTTCTTTTCCAAAAAGACAAAGGAAAAAAATGAAGCACTTTTCTGAACAGTTATCTGTAATTAACTTTCTTTTTTTTATCTCTTTTTTTTTTGTAACTTAACTCCAACTTAGCTTTAGTTATCTTGTTTTTGAGTGTTATGGGAAGATAAAATATCTTAAAGACTGCTTTCTCCTTGTGGAAACTTAAATAAAGCTATATTGAATCAGAGCTCAAGAAAGAAGACACATAATAGAGGTAGCTGGGTCTCTAAATTTGAAGTATGCAATGATGTAACTCTTGGACTAACTTTGAGCTGGAAATGTACAGACAAGCACAGCAGGGTACAGAAGTGCCTTTGAAGACTGCATGACTAATACTAAAACTCCAAGTCAAATCTAACTCTGTCTTGGAGTAGAACATAATCCACAAGGAAAGGAGAAGACATGAAATGTGGAACTGGCATTGATCATATAAGTACAGCTAAAACGTCTGGACAACCTGAATGTTGTCCTATTGATTGTCACTTTGAAACAATCAATATTTTTAGTAGATTATAAAAAGATTAAAAACTTACAAGTTCTAATTTAAGTGCACTGGATACAATCTAATATTGTGTAATAGGATAAGAATCCAGACAATTTGATAAGTGCTGGAAAGGTACACAATTGCTTATATCTTGAAGTTGTCAGTCAACTATTATAATTATTTCTGAAGAGACAAAAGTCTAAATTCATATTTTAGAAAATTGATCATAACATATAGAAAATGCCAAACAAAATATAAAATATAATGAATCAAAATTTAGAAACTGAAAAATACCAAATTTGACATAAAAATACACTAAAAACAATCATTAACAGAGTAGAGGAAAGAGTTTAATGTAAAGTGTACAATCAGTGAGTTGAGGTGACAGCTATCCATAAAGTATGTGTCTTGCATATAGTATACAGACTTGAGTTCTATCTTGAGAACTCATATAATAACTTGGGCATACTAGGATAGGTTTATAATCCCAGCTCTGGGGAGGCAGACAGTAGGATCCCTGTAGCTCTCTGACTTGCCAATCTAGCCTAGTTAGTGAGTTCCAGACCAATGGGAGATCTTGTTGCAAAAGAGAGGTGTGGGTATATGTTTCAAATTTAATAAAAATCAGTCTGAGATATCAGAGGACGCAGTCCTCTTTTCCAGTCTTTGTTTGTGTGTTGTTGTTATTTTATTTTTTGTTTGTTTGTTTGAGACAGAGTTTTCTGTATAACAGTCCTGGCTGTCCTGGGATTTGCTTTGAAGACCAGGCTGACTTTGAACTCAAAAAGGTCCTCTTCTCTTTGCTTTCCAAGTGCTGGGACTAAGAGTGTGTGCCACGGCTTCTACTATCTGCTCTGACTTTCTATGCTTGCCTTAAATACCCTCTTCACCCAGTTATTTTATATCCAGGTTAAGATTAAAGGTGTGGCACCACTACTGCCTGCCTTGGAGCCTGGAACTCCCTCTGTAAACTAAACTGGCCTCAAACTCAGATTTGCTGGGATTAACAGTTTAGGTAACCACTCCTGGATATTCTCTGTGCTAGGATTAAAGGTGTGAGTTACCACTCTCTGATCCTCCTAGACTGACTGTGGGTAGATCCCTCTGATATCTCAGACTGGTTTTTATTAAATATGAAACATATCCCCACAGAGAGGGACAGCTTATCTGAGGATAACACCTGAGGTTGACCCCTGGCTTCCAAATGCATGTGCATGCATATGTGTACATGCATATACACAAATATGCACACACATATAAAATTTATATACTTTGAACAATTATGTATCAGTCATTATATTAGTCAGGATTTTCTAAAGGTACAGACTGATATAAAAGTATTTATTTTAAGGGAATGTATTAAAATAGTTTATAGGCTGTGTTCCAGGTAAGGTAACAATGGCTGATCCCATGGAAAGGCCAAGAATACTGGAGTAGTTCAGTCCACAAGACTGGATGTCTCAGCAGTCTCAATCTGATGCTGGAATTCTGGGGAATTCCTAGAGTTCTACTGGTCTATTTTTAAATAATGGAATCCCAAAGAAGTGGGTTTAAAGATAAGCAATACAATTCCTCAGCAACAGGGCAAATGAATTTACTGGAAAAAGTGGGTAGAAGCAGGCAAGAATCAAAACCTTCCATCTTCCATGTGCTTTCATGTGAGGTGCCACCAGAAGGTGTGGCCCACATATAGTATGTGTCTTCTCACCTCAAATGAGCCAATCAAGAAATTTCCTCACAGGGTTACCCAGATGCTTGGACTTTGTTAGATTCCAAATGCAGTCAAGCTGACAACCAAGATTACCCATTATAACAATGTGTGACAGTTCCTTCAACAGTTTGATAGTATAGTCTTTGGAATTCTAGAGAAGAAAGAGACACTAGAAAGGAAATGACTTGAGGAAGAAAAAGATATTTCAATTAATAACCAGTGAAAACTCCTTAAATTTTACGTAAGTCATATTAATAAATTCAAGAGGCTCAGTAGATAAAAAATGTTAAAAAAATATGAAGAATGTTATTTATCAATACAGTTTTGGGCTAGAGGCAGAAAAGCCAATTGATTAATCAATCTATAATTAGTAGATCAGATATGTCAGTGTTCTTACCTTGGTAATTGAGAGACAAGTCATTCAGTGAATCTATAGCATATAGAAGAAAATAATTTGTGTCTATATGAGAAATGTTCATCAAGGTAGATCATATTCTGAATGATATTTCAAGTTTTATATATTTCAAAGGATAAGAATAATACTAAGTTTAACCAGAAGAATAAAGTAAAATTAACAGAAACACCTGTGAATTTTTTTTTGGTAAATTATTAAGAAACCATACACCCATTTCCCCCAAATACTCACCCAAATTAAAAGAGTAATTAAAAAAGGAAAATTAGAAAGTATTATGTACTGAGTAAGGAGGAAAATCTAACAGATTTAAGTTTCTGGGATGCCACTGTGGTGTTTAAGGACAGGCTTATATCACTAAACATTTGCATCAGAGAAAAAGTCTCAAATTGGTGACGCTGGTTTGCTTCAAAAGAAGCTATAAGGAAAAAGAATAAATCAAAAGTAAAATTGTGGGTAAACAAGGTGCTCAGTGGCCAAATAGACTTGCTGAAAACCCCGAGGACCCGAGTTTGATTCTCAGAACACACACTTAGAAGGAGAAATGGTTCCTTTAAGTTGGTCTTTGACGTCTACGTGTATGTGACTTGTCCCCCAGACACACTAAAAAAAACCCCAAACATTTTAAAAGTACAATACTTCCATCAATTCCTTTTCTGGTGTGACTTACCACTGTCTGATCCTCCTAGACTGACTGTGGGTAGATCCCTCTGGTATCTCTGGCTGTTTTTATTATATTTAAAAATATCCCCACACCTGTGAGGAGGGTTATTTAATGTTTTAGACATATGCTTTGATTCTCTATTGACATGGGCACACATGCTTGTCAGCAGATTTACTCATAATCTCTCAAATTGCAAACAACAAAAGGATGAAAGAACAAACAGTAAATTCTTTAAAAAAAAAAAAAGAAAGAAAGAAAGACAGCATTCACAGATGAGTAAGTGCTGCATTATGCTAATTTCCAGAAGCTGGACTCCCAAGAAAGCTATTGTTTGCTTCCATGCATATTCTGGAAGAGGTAAATTGAAGGGTTAGTAGCAGAGCAGAGGAAGGGTGAAGAATGTCAAGCACAGAGCAAGAGTAAAATGTTGTCTGGTGTTGGTAATGATACTGGTTACACGTCTCTATCTCTGATAGGTGGAATGATAAGTCTACATGATATATTGGGTTGCATTGTGAAATGGAACGAAGTGTAAACACAATATGTGTTTTAACTAGATGACTTTAATAATAGGATTTATCATGATTTCTCAATATCTAGGCCATTTAGAAGATATATTTTCTTGGCTGTTTAGTTTTCTTATCCATTAGAGTAACTTCTTCCCTTGCATGTTGACTTAGTCTATTTTCTTCTTAAAAAAAAAAAAGTTATTTTCATTTTAAAAAAAATGTCATCTCCATCAATGTAGCCTCCCACTCCCACTCCCTTTTCTCCTCCCAATCCTTCCCAGCCAGCATTCAACCTTGCCCCTCCCCACCCACCCATCTCTTCCCTGAAAATGGCAAGAAGTCCCAAGGTGAGCCAGCCCAGCACCATACACCCACTCTAGGCACATCCTATTCACTCATCCAAAAGTCAGTGCTGGGCTGGGTGTTCCTCTATAGGGAATAGGCTCCAAGGTGCCAGCCCACGAACAGGAACACAGTCTGATCCCACTCCTCCTGGCTCCACACACTCATGGCAAAGCCACACCCCCCTCCAGAGGGCCCAGCTCCCCTCTGATGGATCTCCAGTTACCATTCCAGATTCAGATTCAGTGAGCTCCCTAGAGCTCCAGCCAGCCATCACCATGGGAACCTTCCTCATAATCCCTATCCCCCTGCTCAAACTGACTCTCCTCCCTTGCTCTCAGCTGGACCAAGAACTGCCCAGTGCTTAGCATGGACCTCTGACTCCACCTCCATTCCCTGTTGGATGTAGGTTCTTTGATGGCACTTAGGGCAGTTACTCATTTGATTATAGGGGAAGTCCCATTTAGGTGCCCCCCCCAATTGTTTGGAGATTTGGCAAGGAAAATCCTTCGAGTTCCTGGACATTTCCCTAGCACCCAATCTCTTTCCAACTCCACACTGGCTTCCTCTATCAAGATATCCATTTCCCTCTATCTCCCTCCTTCTTCACTCAACCATCTCCTTCTTTCAAGATTTGTTCCCAACTCTTCTTGGTTGCAACCCGTTATGACCCCAATTTGCTAAGGTGATGTTCTCTGTTTTCTCTTCTTAGGGGAATCTCTGGATGTCTCTCTTAAGTTCCATCTGATCCCAAACTGTTGCAGGGTTGTGGTTTGCAGCTTGGATAGTCTTTGCTTTTTGTCTGAAATCCACTTATTAGTGAGTACATCCCATGCCTATCTTTCTATGATTATAATGAAATACCAAAGCTGAGCACTTTACAAAGAAAAGAGAATTATCTATGTTGTTGTATTGGAGGCTAAAAATCTAAAGTTTGGTGGCCCTACCAGTTTGGCACCTGGTGAATATTTCTTGGTTAGACCACAACATATGCTATGGGAAAGTGTAAAATAGACAAAGAAGCAAGAATCCAAAGGGAGCTTGGTCTTGTTCTTCATAATTCTGTGGGAAATAATCTGTTCTTACCAGATAAATCCCAGTCCTGCAGATGGCATGAATATGGGAATGAGAAAGGTACTTTAGGGATCAATCCCCAATTGGCTAGATTTTCCTAACTGCTCTGAGCCTGTCTACCTTACTCCAGGGAACCTTTAAACTTCAGGCAATCTCAGCCTTCCCACAAGGGTTCAACTTTCTCCTGGCACAGGAGTAGTTCCCAGAGTGAGAACCCAGAGTAGTCAGAGTGATTTCATAGCTTTTTCCTGGGCACATCCTGCTCCTGCTCATAACCCCATACATATAAGTGATCATTGAGATGCTGAAGAATATGCTGGTGTCTGTCCAAATTCCCTGTCATCTTGTTCTCAAACTCTTCCTTTTAAATTTTTGTCAAGGCTTCTGTTTGTGCCAAATGTGATTCTCAGAAGGCAGCTTTGAAGTGACAGTGTCACCAGTAGATGGCCACTGTTTTCACTTATATCCTGGAGACAGGACTTCTTTTTTCTTTTCTCCCCCCATCTGATCTGAGCTCCAAGTGAAATCAAAGAGGAGCAACAAACTGCCCGGGAACTCTCCAGGAGCCTTTAATTGGTTCACAGGATTGAGTACCTTCTAGCGGTGTAGCTTTAGATGGAACTCCAAAGCCATCAGCTTTGTCTATTGCCTGCTAAGCTGTTGGCCATTTTCTAGACACCTGGCCAATGAGCAGAGACATGGAGGCTGGAAGAATCCCAAGTGAAAATGGCACAGACATACTGTGTTTAGGAACTGGCTTTATTGGATTGTGAAGCTTGCATTTCTGTGGTTTGATGTAGCTGAGGTTCACCGAGGTGCCCAGTTTCTCATTTCAGCTAGAAAATCTTAATGACACTCAGTTATCTTGGAATGAAACGTACCAATTGCTAATCTCTATGTTTACTTAGCAAATGCCTTGATGAATATAAATAGCTCACAAGGGCTTCAAGCATATTACTAAGTGTAATAAGCATGTAAGCATTTGAATATTAGCTATTACTACCATCATTCAACTCTTTTCTCATAAGGAGAGAGCTATAAAGTTATGCAATGAAAGCATCTATAATATATTTGCACAGATTTATGATGGTAACCTCAGCTACTTCTGAGCTAAAAATCCAAACTAGTGACAGGATTGTGACAGGAGATTATTGAATAAAGAAAACTTAACATATAAAAGAATCGCGTGGGAAGATTTCTCTCCAGCCTTCTACTGGAAGTCTTTCTTGACCCAGACTTATGCAACAAATTGTGCATGCACTTTCCAGTTGCAGAGCAAGACTGGAGCCTTTTCTCACCTGAGCTTCATGTAGTGAACACATACAAGAGAAGCCTAGGATAAATAAACATGGGAGAAGCAGGTGCTACATAACACTTTATTAGCAAATGCTCCACAACAGGTCAGATACCTCATGACCAAGGCTTTCTCTATCTGGGTCTTTCCCTAAGATCATTAATCTATCTCTATTCTTGAGTGCCTTTCTCTTTCCAAATAAACAGTCTCTGCTTTTATTTCCAACCAGGTGCCTTGTGTATATTTACCTCCCCCCCATTTTTTTGGACAGGACACTAGTACCTGCATGCTTTAGTGGGGACCAAGATCCAGCTCCTAAAATAATGATAGCCACTGAAGCCTGGGAACAAAAGCAGGACCAGGCTAAGCAGCAGCTGAGGGAAACTTCATGACAAGACATAATAAAACCGTAAGTTAACTTACCACATCTTTCTGTTGTAGAATCTTTTTTTTAGGGTGTTCTACTTTTGTTTATGCTGTGGAACATTTGTTTAAAGATGCAAAGATGTGTTGTATTCTTTTATGCTGCATTTGTTTATCTCCATGAAGCTGTGTTACTCTCCTGCCTAAGATACCTGACGGTCTAATAAAGAGCTGAATGTCCAGTGGCAAAGCAGGAGAGAGAAGTGGAGTGGGGGGGGGGGGGCAAGGCAAGCAGAGAGTACAAATAGGAGACCTCTGGAACGAAGAAGAAATAGCCAGAGAAAGAGGAGGGACTTCAGGGCCAGTCACACAGCTACATGTCAAACCACAGAGTAAAAGTAACATTTACAGAAGCGAACAGGAAAAGCCCAGAGACAAAAGGTAGATGGAATAAATGAAGAAAAGCTGGCTAAAATCTAGGTCAAGGTAAGACTGGGCATAAAAATAAGCCTCCATGTGTGATTTATTTGGGATCTGGGCAGTGGGTTCCTCCAAAAGAGTAAAAATGAACCAATAACATTTTTCAACTTTACCACTCAATGTTAAAATGATTATTTGGCTTTTGCACATTAAGTGGTAAAAATACTTGTTATGGTTACTCTTGGTGTCACTCAACTACATCTGGAATTAGCTAAATCTCCAGATCTCTCTCTCTCTCTCTCTCTCTCTCTCTCTCTCTCTCTCTCTCTCTCTCTCTCTCTCTCTCTCTCTCTCTCTCCTTCTTTCCTTCTTTCTTTCCTTCCTTCTTTCCTTCCTTCATTCCTTCTTTCTTTCTTTCTTTCTTTCTTTCTTTCTTTCTTTCTTTCTTTCTTTCTTTCCTTCCTTCCTTCCTTCCTTCCTTCCTTCCTTCTTTCTTTCTCTCTCTCTCTCTCTTTCTTTCTTTCTTTCTTTCTTTCTCTCTCTTTCTTTCTTTCTTTCTCTCTTTCTCTTTCTTTCTCTCTTTCTCTCTCTCTCTTTTTCCTTTCTTCCTTCTTTCCTTTTCTTTTTAAATTCTTTATTTACTTATTTTACAACCAACTTCAGTTTCCCTCCCTCATTTTTTTTTCCATTCCACCCCCCCCCCACCTCCACTTTACCACTAGCACCAACTCCTCCTCTGTTTCTGTTTAGAAAGGGGCAGGACTCTGGTTACTCTTAGCAAAACATGGCTTAACAAGTTGCAGTAAGACTAAGTACCTCCCTTTGTATTAAGATTGAGCAAGGTGACCCACTAAGAGGAACAATTTCCCAAGAGCCGGCCAAAGCATTAGGGACAGCCCCTGCTCCTTTTGTTAGGAGCAATCAAGTAGACCTTGCTACACAACTGTCATATATATGTAAAGGGTTTAGATCTTCCATGCAGGCTTCCTGGTTGTTGGTTCAGACTCTATGAATTCCTATGAGCCCAGGTTAGCTGTTTCTGTGAGTTTACTTGAGATGTCCTTAACCCCTCTGGCTCATATAATACTTCCTTTCTCTCTCTCTCTCTCCAGTAGGATTTCCTGATTTTAGCCTAATATTTGCCTATGTTTCTCTGCATTTGTTTCTATCCATTACTGGATGAAGGTTCTCTGATGACAATTGGGGTAGTCACAAATCTGATCACAGGGGGTGGCCAGTTGAGGCTACATATCCACTATTGTTAGAAGTCATGGCTGAGATCATCCTTGTAAATTCATGGGAGATTCCTTACACCAGGTTTCTAAGTAAGTACCAAATGTACCCCCTTTCTAACCATCTCTTTCAGTGCTCTCCTCTCTTTTAACTCCAAACCTGATCTTTTAACCTCCTATTCCCCCCCCCCCCCGCCTCTGGCCACTCCTGTGATTTCTTCCATTTCTTTTTCCTAGGGAGGTTTGTGGGTCCCCTTTGCACCCTCCTTCTTACCTAACCTCTGTGGGTCTGTGCCTTGTAGCATAATTAAAAGAATTTTTTTTTTAATCAGATCATTTGAAGTGAGAAAACCTATCTTCCACTCCAGTTCAGAAAATTTTAGGTAGGAAGACTCACCTTTTATTTGGGTCACATCTTCTGGTGGCAACCTATACAAAGGGCATGACTATACGTTCAATCTATAAATTTCCTTCCTTTAGAGAACCCTGGATAATGCAATATTCTCCTGATTATGTTTAGAACTATATTTCTGGAGAATTGTCTATCTATGATCTAGATGTTGATGGGAAAAGATCTTGATTATGAAAACCAACGAGGGAAAATTAAAGTCTCCTAAATTATACTATTTGGTGCCCATATTCTAAAGAGAAAACACCTTATCTGAAATGGAAAGGTTTGAATAGAGCTAGCAATATCCCAATAAAATAAACGTCTGTAGGGGGTTGATAGGGGCTATAGAAACACAATTTTCAAAAATTTTAGAAACCGAAAGTCACAAAATAAGTAGCTCTTGACAATTTATAACATATTTTACTTGTTTATTTGTTTTGAAGTTATATATATATATACATATATATATATTCATACATCTATGACAAATTGAGAAAAATTGACATGGGATACCTATATTATTATTAAAGATTGAATGATTGAATGATACAAGGATGGATACTTGTGCTTATCATTGAATTTAGTGATTTCTAGAAAGCTTTAGTGGGTATGACATAGAATTCCAACTGAAGAAAGATAGAAATACAAACAAAATTAAGGTGGGGAGCATTGGAAGAGTAAGAAAGTGCTAATGCTGAGCCTGACTATATAGACCCTTACAAGCTGAGAATTGGCAATTTTAGTAAAATCAACAACATTTTCTGTGAAGGCAATAGCATAAGCACAATATTTTTTTTATATAGAGACATTTTAAATAATATTAGAATAGCAACAAACCATGCTTAAAGCTTAAGCATTTATGACTTTATTCCTTTGTCAGATGTGAACTTGCAGTTTTCTGGGCACTCAAAAATAAGACTATGTGTTGCCTGAATAAATGAAACTCAGGGATAGATCTCTGAGAAAGTCAGAGATATTAGAGAGAGGAAACACCACAGTCAGCTCTTACCCATCTGTCTTCCAGCTTCCTCAGCCTGACTTCTCTTGGCTTCTCTCCCTTCTGTCTTTCTATGCCTGCCTTAAATACTCTCTTGGTAAGTTAAGGTGTGGGCCCACCACTGCCTGCTGGGGAGCCTGGACTCCTGTAAACTAAGATGACCTCTAACTCAGTTTGGATTAAGGGTGTAGGTCACCACTCTCTGATCCTCCTAGACTGACTCTGGTTAGATCCCTCTGATATCTCCAAAAACCTTCGGAGCTTTTTATTAAATCCCCACAACTATGAACTTTTTTTCTTCCAGCAAAATCATGCCTAACTTTCTTGTATAGTCTCTATGGCCTATGGTCTTAACTTATAAACCACAATCTTAATCAATTCACCTTGAGAACTACCCTACTTTACTTTGGGGGAGATGCTCCCTCAGCAGCTTTTTTAGGTATGCAACTTGAGAAGCTTTAATACATTAAGGGAGTCTGTAAAGAACTGACCTTCCCACCCTTAGGCTGCTACAGGTGGCAGTGGAGAACTGTGTCCCCAACTCTTCTTCTCTGATGCTGCCGATAATATTTACCAATAAAATGGAAGTCTCACTATTAGCTCATATTTGCAGCTAATTGTGCAGTATAGTCATCCTTAGTGGGAAAGGGATAAGTTAAGGAATTCACTTGATCCAAGTGGGCTACATATCTGAATCCCCAGGCCTGGAGGAGGAATTTGGCCATCCCTACAAATATTGTGAAGGCTCCAAGCAATCTCTAGCATCTACATGGTTTAAACCTTTGGAAGCTTGAGAATATGGCCACCAATAGAGTCTTTCTTTGTCCAAAACTCACCCAAGTTATCTTTGGTTTCTAAGTCTTTAATGATGACATAGTTTCTACCAACTTGAGAGCACACCTTCAATATAACTCCAATGCCATCTATAATATCTGCTTTGGAAAACTCAGTCCTGGGGACACACACACACACACACACACACACACACACACACACACACACACACACACACACACACATACAGAGTTGTTTCTTCCTCCCAGTCCCTAAAAGTGGGACCTCAATCTCTTGGTCCCAGTGTGAAGACAGAGAGTCCTGTCTACAGTAACTGGCAGCTAACAGGCATGGCTGGTTTAATTGTTATCTTGCTAACTCAATTGGACCTCCTATGGCTATGCCTCTTCCAACCCTTAATTGCTTCTCTACCATCAATTTTTCCTTTAAAACACTATTACTTCGTGTGTGTGCAGATGAACTGGACTCTTCCCTATTGCAGTACTTACCACTAATTGAAACTGTCCCTACCACTTTAACTAGTGTTCTGATGCTTTTATCTTTGACGCTACTTTGCAGTGGATGATGGTACCATTGACCTTTCAAGTAGAGCAACCAGGGAGATCACGGGGGATGATTCTAAGAGGAAGTGAGTTCAAATGAGACTCACTCCTACAGATTCTGAAGGATATTATTATACTACTCTGCCACTGTGGTCCATTAAAATTGCCTGATTTTATTACACTGAATATGATGTTTTAAAATTTATAAACTGATCATGATTGTAGACACTTTAATTGCCTGTGTTGAGCCTTATATATATTACCAACAATGCTATGTATTTTCTGCTGCTTAAAGCCATTCTTCAGAGTTGCTTTATTCTCTGTATGATATAGGTGAAGGAAATGAAGTACAGGGATGCTCTCCTCAAAACACACATCAATTATTTGTCAAAAACATAAATAATACTCAGATCTTTTTCAACCCAAATACTATTCTTCTGCCAGGACACCATTTTCCATACCACCTACAGAAGCATAGTTCTTACTTTTTTTCCTTTTAAATTTCTGGATTCTGATTCAGAATAGATAGCCAGCATAACAAAAATTCAAAGAAACAAGTCAAAGGAATGATAAAAGAGGTTCTGACTGTTCAACCATTACCAGTCCTACAAAGTCACAATGAGAAATGGGAGGAAATGGAGAATTGCCTGCCCAAAAGGGGCAGAGAGAGCATAAAAGATATTTGACTCTCGAGGCTATTAGAGAGGCAATTTACAATGCAGCAGCTGAAGTAACAATTGCTTCCTTTTCACTTATTCAAGTTGGGGAAAGAAAGTTAATTTCAAAAGCTGAAATGCCGATAATTGCAAACATGGAGTTCCATTGTAAAGAGAATACCATTGCTCAAGGTGGAATTGTTCCTGCGAAAAGATGGTCAACTTTGGAATAATCTATGTAAAATTTCTGAAATGAATGGAAGAAGACCATGAGAATGAGAAGGAGGGGCTGGTGGACAAGTATGTCTAAATATAAATTAAGTCAACTCTTGGCTGTTAGATAAGTGCAGGATGACACCCAAACAACCAGCAGAATGTTTCTGTTCCAATCAAGATCATGCTGGAATATGAGGGGCCTGGTTTTAGCTCCATAATGCTCAAAGAAAGATTTCTTTTTCCTTAAAGACTTGTGCCTCAGTTTCACAAAGATTCATAAAGTTTGCTTCCCTAGAATGCTTAGTTCTGAACACTACAAGAACTTTCAGTGCTGAGAATGAAGGTCAGTGAGGCCCACTGGGATATATGTCATTGTGTTCCCAACTCTAATCACATGCTGATGTACCCATTCCCAGTTTGACAACACTTGGACCTAGAGCCTCTAGGGTGGCAATTAAGTTTTGAATCAGATCTCAAGGATCTGAAACTCTAGCTGGAGGGGAGTTATAGGCCAATACCTTACCAAAGAAGTGAGAAAAATATAGATGCTAGCAGTTTACAAGTTGTGTTATTTTATCACAACAGAGAAAATTAGAGAAATCACAGTATGATCAGATCTGAATGTGGCTATCTCATGTGTTCTAGTGTATTTATCAGTATCATCCAGCCTTCTGCCTATAACTTGACAACGTCTCAAAGTAAATGACCGTGGCCAGGATTCTTATGTTGTTACAACCACGTTTGTGTGATGGAGTAGCTCTTGTCTGACAAGTACCTTTCTCTTACGCATTTGATTGAATTTCATGCTATTTACATTGGTTCATATAGTTTCTATCAGCCACATTTTGTTTCAACCAAGAATAATTTTGTGGCACTTAAAACTGCCACTTAATACCATTTATGGATATAATTACAGGAACTGCGTATTATCACAGGAAAAGTTTCAGTCTTTTTATGTTTACCCAGAGTGGAAAGGTGATCTGAGAAAAGTTCAGGTGCAAGAGGAATAGTTTCTTCCTTTCTAGAGCTCACTGAAGATGTGACTAAACACAGTTCTCAGGGAACTTATCACTAGGCCTATAGAGTCAGTCTCTCAATACACTTTATGAGTACAGAAACTGATACATTAACAGAAAAACAGCAGAACACATTGGCCACTGCAACACACTTGTTTACCTATCTCTAATTTCTATAGCCTGGCTCATCTGAACTCTTTAAGGGAAGGTAGTCCAGTGTATTTAGTGCATAATGCTTCGATTTTGCTTAAAACTATGTTAAGTTATATTGCTGTTCACTTGAGCTTATTAATATACTGGTGCCATTAAAACTATATTCAATTGAATATAATTAATTATTTTTTACCCTAACTGCCTTTGAGAATAAAATTTTATTCATTATTTTGAGACCCAAATAAGAAAATACATTTTCTTGTTGCCACTCAACAAATTCATGATGAGTCTTTTTTTTTTAAATGAAGAAAATGGATCAATCTATGCAGACAATAAAAATTAAATTCTTTCTGTTTTGACTAAAGAAAACATGTCCTTTGGATGGAGAATTTCAAAACTGCAAATTACAACTTAACATGATGATAGCTGGAGGGCATAATCTACAGGAGGCAATTTTTGTAAGTTATATTAAACCTCAAGTTTTATATTTGATGGGATGTAAAATCATAGCATTTTAAAACTAGAAATAAAAAAGGGGCCTTGGAGCACTCTCAGGGCAAAACTACCACTCTTCCCCACACAGAGTTTTCTGTGGACAAAAATGGAAATGTGCATCTGGAAGATGGAACTTCATTTCCCTAGAGGTCTGTGCAAAGTGGTTTTCAAATAAAGACAAAGGTAATAAAAAATGTTCTCTTAAATATCTGATTAGCACGCTTACATACATACATGCTGCCAGCAAGAGAAGCAGACATCCATCATCCAAGGACTCTCTAATAAGAGTCTGCACATTGGCATGATGCCTCAGGGAGACTGCTGACTGGTGGGTCTACATGGAAGAAGCTTTCCTGGTACATCACTTATACATGGATCTACCAATTTTATTAGGCTTTGATTATTTTAATAATTTCTCCATCTTGATATCATATATATTCTGGAATATAGAAACAAAGTAGAAATGGCTGATTTGGCACCAAACAGAACTACTTTGCATTCCATTTTGCCATTTGTTAACTACACAGCATTGGACAGGCACTTATTTCCTTTCATTTATAGCTGGATGATGATTCATGATGTCTGCATGTGGCATTGCTGTAAGCATAAAATATAGTACATCTGTTCTAGCTTGAATGTTAAAAGTTTTCCTAAAACTGTTGGTACTCAGGGCAATAGTAAAGGAAGGTGGTTAAACCTGGACACCAAACCTAATGGGAAGGTTTACATCCCTGGAGTTGTATCCTCAAAGGAGGGTGTGGATCATGGTGACTTCTTTATTTTTCTTGCTGGCCATAAGGTGAAGAGGTTGATTATGTACTAAAAAATACAGAACAATGAGCCAAAATATGCATCTCTCCCCACTACTGAAATGTTTATTTATATTTGGTGTTCACGAGTATTTTGTCTGCATGTACATATATATATATATATATATATATCATGTAGATATATATATATATTTTATATGCATCATGTGTACCTGGTACCAGCAGAAGCCAGAGGACTGTGCAAGATCCTCTGGAACTGGAGTTGCAGATGATTGTGAGCCACCATTTGGATGCTGAGAACAGCATCCAGGCCTTCACAAGAGCAGCAAGTGCTCTTAATTCTGTACCATCTCTCTCCAGCCCCTCTTTCTTTTCTTTTTCTTTTTAAAAATGTTATTGACTTTGATTATTTTACACACACACACATTTTATATATATATATATATATATATATATATATATATATATATATATATATATATATATATATAAAATTTTGATCATATCCATTCCACTCCTCCCTCTCACTACCTCTAGATTCCTGTCAACATTTCATGTCTCCTAAGGTCATACCTCGTGCTTTTACACTCTGAGTCCACTTAATGTTTCCCATAAGAACATAGAGTAGGTCATTCACTGAGCATGCGAAATCTATCATCAGTCCCTCCATTAAAGAAAACAACTCTCCATTACTCAGGAGCGGTTACCTACCAGTGGCTCTTTATTGAGGTAGAACCTTGGAAGGCCCTCTCTAACCCATGCTGGAAGTTTGGCTTGATCTTTTGAAGGTCCTAACCACAGTTCATGTGATTCATGAATGAAGTATCCATTACTTATTTGTTTTTGAGATGGATCATATGTAGTTCAGGCTGGTTTCAAACTCACTGTGTAGCTAAGGCTGGCCTCAAACTATAGAAACCCCCCTTTTCCAACCTTTCTAGTGCTGAGATTCTAAGTGTATACCACTACCCATAGCTGTCTTTTTATTAATTACTTGAGAATTTCAAATTATGTATTTTGATCATATTCTTTCAGTAGATATCAAATGTCAGTAGCTCCCTAACAGGTGTGGGATTTCCTGCTCACTCCCATTCTCTTCATGGTGAGATTTTATCTGGTGTGAGTTTGCTAGAGTCTTGCACATGCTGTGACTTCTCAATCTCTGTGACTTCATGTACTTAGAAACACCATTTTCTTAAAGGCATCTACCACCTCTGACCCTTGCTGTCCCTCCACTCTCATCGTGATGAAGATATCAGATCTTTTGGGAGGGGATGTGATGTTGATTTTCCATTTAGGACTGAGCACTTTGAAGTCTCTTGTTCTGTGCGTGTTAGTCAGTTGTCAGTGAATATTTGTGTTAATTACCATCTATCATAAGAAGGAAATTCCCTGAAGTGTAATCGGGTTTTTCCTTCCTGCCCACCTGTTTCTAAATACCTGGCAGCTAGTTCCCAAATAATTGACTCGGATGTTAAATATTACTTATAAATGCTTGGCCAGTCAATCAGGCTTATTAATAACTAACTCATACTTTAAGTTAACCCATATTCCTTATTTATATCCTGCCATGTGGCAGCACCTTCATTAGCATGGCATATTCTTTTACTGCTCCCTCTGTGCCTTTTCGGTGACTACTGACTCCATCCTTCTTCCCATCATCTTTAGTTTGTTTGACCTGCCTATAACTCCCTGCCTGACTATTGGCCAGTCAGAATTTTATCAAACCAATTTGAGTGACAAATCTTTATGGTATATAAGGGGATTATTCACAGCACTGAAGTGAGTTGAGAGATGCACTGATTATTAGGTGTACAATTAAGTCACTAGGAATAGTTTTAGTAATATGTCTATTTAACAAAATTATGGTAGATTCTCCAATTGATTATTCCTGAGGCTTATGAAATATCTAGCCACAATTTCTTGACTCTGTAAAAGGTGAAAAATATAGGTTCCATCTTATTTAGTAAGTCTTAAATCCAATTAGCAAGTGGGTAATTGTGGAAGATTATGTCCCACCCACTGGTTTAATAAAAAGCACTGATTGGCCAAAGGCAGGCAGGAAGTGTGGGCGGGACTACCAAACTAAGAGAACTCTGAGAACAGGAAGCACAGAGCAAAAAGCCAGAGAGAAGCTGGAAGAAGCAGAGGACAACCATGCTGCTGTGAGAAAAGGTACTGAGCCCCATGGCTGAACAGGTTAAGAGTCATGGGTTAGATGAAGGGTAGAGAGCTAGCAAGCTATAATCTTGAGCCTTAGGCCCTTCAGCCTAAAACTATTGTATATATTTGCGTGTCTAAACCTTGTGTGGGTCTGCGGGCTTAAACCTTGAGGCAAGGCCCAAAAGTCAAGGCTAGAAACCACCTACTACAGGTAGTTACTTTATAAAATTTGTACCACTATTGCACAAGTGGCCAGTTCATGTCAGATAAGTCATTATTGTACCTAACTATCTCACAAGTAAGACTGATTATTATTTTTCTCCTCCAGTAGCATACACAGTACTTTCTATCTATAATGAGATGAGGCTTTCAGTTCAGTATCAGCTTTATTTATCTGTATTTATTGTGGCAGGATTAATGTGTCAGCCGATAAGGTCAGAAGACACTTCCGGGACCCTGGAGGGGGTGTGGCCAACCCCATTGATAAGTGGCTGCTGGGACACGAGGAGTCTCTTCCTGGTTCCTGGCTGCTGGCTGCTGGACAGACAGAATCAGAATCTATCGTCCTTCCATCGTGCGTCCATCGCTCATCCATCGCTTGGATACACCAGTCCTTGTTCAGGTGCCACCATAAGCTGTTACTAATATCGTGAGTGTTAATTTATATTCTAATAAATATTAATTTTGGACTGGCACCTTGAAAGTAAAACTCCGTCTACATCTGGCGCCCAATGTGGGGCTCGAACCCACGATCCTGAGATTAAGAGTCTCATGCTCTACCGACTAAGCTAACAGGAATCTTAATGCCCAGATGTAGACGGAGTTTTACTTTCAAGGCGCCAGTCCAAAATTAATATTTATTAGAATATAAATTAACACTCACAATATTAGTAACAGCTTATGGTGGCACCTGAACAAGGACTGGCATATCCAAGTGATGGACGAGCGATGGACGCACGATGGAAGGATGATGGATTCCGATTCTGTCTGTCCAGCAGCCAGCAGCCAGGAACCAGGAAGAGACTCCTCGTGTCCCAGCAGCCACTTATCAATGGGGTTGGCCACACCCCCTCCAGGGTCCCGGAAGTGTCTTCTGACCTTATCGGCTGACACATTAATCCCGCCACAATTTATATCCCAAGTATTTGGTGCATTCAGGTATAAAGTCTTATCATCATATTCTGGGGGTAAGCAAGAATATGGTATTAGCCTATAATGTCTAATTGGAGTCTCTGGGACCCCACTGGCCTAAAAGAAGTAACTAAAAGAGTGGTAACTCTTTCCTAGTTCTGGAGTTTCATTTGTGAGCGTATGGTGTCTCATCGGGGTATTGTTCCTATGTTATAGAGTAACTATGTTTAAGATTTTTATATTTCTATATCTTTTAGGAAGGTTCTACTATTATCTTCTCTATTCTGCTCATCCTCCCCAGCCCATTTAATTCTTCCTGTTCTATTATTCCCTTTCCCCCACTTTTATCACTGAACTATATTTCTAATTTCTTGAGAAATCCCATACTTCCCAGTCGCCCCTATCTAGTTTCAAACAATTATGGGTGTTCCAAAAGAAACACACATTTAAAAATATTCAAAGCCAAATGAAGGAAAACATGCAGTGTTTATCCTTCTGGGTCTAGGTTACCTCATTCAGGATGATGATAAAATATTTGGTCTGCGCATTGACTTTTTCTAGGCTTAGAAAATTCTCCTGGCTGATCTTCAGAAGTTTCTGTAGGGCTCGTTGCATCATTCAAGTGATCCTTGGGTAAGAGAAGTTGGAGTCACAGTGGGTATGGATGGATGTCTGTGGGAATAGTGCACAGAATGCCACACTAGCCTCAGATGGAAGTGAGTATAGGGAAGGGAGTCCTTATTTGGGGTCAGGAATGGAATATGTCACATGGTTCCTGGGGTGCATTGTGGGGTAGATGACTAGTGGGCAGGCAAACTGGTTCTAGTGACTCTACCTGGGGTCCTTGTCACAGTACACAGCATGGGGCAAGTTCTGAAGTGGATGATGAGAGGGTGAGTGGACAAACCAGCCTTTTCTCTTTGTGAGTTATTTATATATTTTGTTATAATAATGGAATGCTGCTAGATTTTCAAAGATAGATACCGTAGCAAACAGGCACTCATTTATCATTACTCGGTTTGTACATGGAAAGTGTATAATTTTTCAATCTGCTGGATTTTTATA
This sequence comes from Phyllotis vaccarum, assembly GCA_033318265.1. Taxonomy (NCBI): domain Eukaryota; kingdom Metazoa; phylum Chordata; class Mammalia; order Rodentia; family Cricetidae; genus Phyllotis; species Phyllotis vaccarum. The sequence goes on along the minus strand of JARWLC010000001.1, from coordinate 166,117,241 downwards.
TTCAGGTGAGTCTAAATTGTAACCTCATTTCTTTTATTTATGCTGCAAGTAGATTCAAATAAGCTGGAGTGAGAGTATGTGAAAGACTACACATGTTAATCTTGGTGCTAATTCAGAATTAGAGAAGCTGTGAAATCACATTAGGGCAAGACTGTCCAACAATCAACATACACACACACACACACACACACACACACACACACACACACACACACACACACACACACACACACATGCACGCATGTGCACGCACACACATGTACGAATGAACATACATATGTTTCAAGGAAGATATTCACCCATCTCTAAGAACTGTTCCCCACATGCTCAGGAATCACACTGATGAGTATCCTGAAGAACAAAATCCAGTCATGTGCTGAGAGCTGTTTAGTGCAAGCACTTTCAAAGGTATTTGGGCAGCAGCAAAAACAGATGCTAATATCAGATGGTCCTATAAAAGTTTATGATGTCATAGAATAAATAGAAATTTAAAAACACACTCTTTTCATTACTTAAAAAAACTTCTTTCTTTCCATGAAAGTCTAACAGACTTTCAGTCTAACAGTGCTCAGTGATGGGACCCTAGCTACTTTTACTAATCTTATAGCCCCTCCCCCAGATTATATATTTATTTATTATGCAGTGTTATTTTACTGAGAAAAAAATACTTCAATAACTAATGGCTTATGAGGAAAGACAGAAAAGGGGAAGGAATAGAAATTTGATGAGTTAAAAATATAGCAAGTAATGTTTCCCAAGATATGTTATCCTTTGTATTTATCAGCTTACCTTTAGTACAGGAGAAAAAATGCACCCAAGTAGAACAGTTAGTACCTCATGCTTGGTCATCCATGATAAATATGCATCAGGAATTCACTAGTCCCTTTTTATACTGAAGTTATAGATTGTATAAAAATTAGATTAGGGTTGATATTGTTGCTGTAGAGAACTTTTTTTGAACAATGTTTCCAAAATCTATAAATATACAGAGTCTGTGTGCTGGCAAGTCTACTCTTAGATATGAATTCAACAAAAATGTAGACCAAGTTCACCTGCTGCCATGTGTGAGCTTTTTCTCATTATTTTTCCTCTTGCTCCGAATGGAAAGAAACTCAAATGCCCATTAAGAAAAAAAAAAAAGATAGTCATTTCTGGCTTACTCATCCATTAGGACATGACAAAGCAATGACAGGAAGTGTGCAAAACATCACCACAGATGAGTCTCATGAGAATAAGTGAGTCAGTGATAAACACAAAGTTTCTACTCTCCATCAAGAGTGCCAGCAAGATGCAAGGAATGTGGTTTGATAGTTTGTCCACAGAAGAGTAATTATAGTCAAGAATAATGTTTATATTAAAAATTGGGCAACACAAACTTTAAACACATTACCACAAAAAATCCACACAGGTGAGATAATAATTATGTTAATTGACTTGCTGTAATAACTTTGTTTGCATATATCTTATTTCATTTTATGAGGTTTGACAGGATATTACAATATGGACTATTCAAAGGGGAAATAACTATATTTTTCATAGTTCTATAGGCTGGGAATTTGAATCTGGAAAGACATATTAGATGGCAAAATATATTCCGTACCAAATCTGACTGTTTTACATTGACTTCTGATAAAGTACTATGACAAATATAACTAAGGAAGCAAATGATTTATCTCATTTGACAGTGTATAGTCTATCATGATGGAGGTCAGGGCACGAATTCAAGACAGGAACTTATAGGCATAAAATGAAACAGAGGGAATACTGACTACTGGTTTGCTCCATATTGTTCTTTATTGTGTTTTCTTACACAACTCAGGGTCATCTGCTGGGTTGGTGCCACCCACTATGAGATCAGATATCCTACATCAGCCATTAATTAAGAAAATGTCTTACAGACTAACATACAGGCTATCTGATAAGGGCATTTTCTCAATTGAGGTTCTCTGTTCCCAGATGACTCTAGTTTATATCGAGTTGATAAAAACTAATCGGCATACTAGTGGTCAAGCAAAGATACATGAGATGGAAAAGTCAAGCCAAGCATTTCCTTTCATCATGAGCCCACTCATAACAATACCTAACCCATGAAACTAATAATGAGCCTAATCTCTTCCTCAGGGAACTGCTCTCATTATGTGACCATATCCTCAAGACTGTGCCTCTTAGTATTGTCACAACAGCAGTGAAATCCCAACGTGTGTTTTACGGGAGACATTCCAGTTGTGGCACTATTCATCAAAACATCACATCATTATAACACATAATATATATAAATATAGCTTTCCAATAAAAAACAAAATAATTCAGAAGAAAAATTACATATTATGTGAATTTCTTTATTCTTAAAATAGCTCAATTGCTCTATAGTGATAGATGCCAAAAAACTGGTAAGGTCGGATCATCAGAGGGTACATAGTAAATGGAATGTTTCATGTCCTGTTTCTTGATCTAGATGTTGGTATGGCCTTTTATAAAAACTCAATTTATGATTAGTTATAAACAATGTACTTGTTGGTTTATAGGGTTTACTTCAGCCAAATTGCCAGAACATTTACATCTCCGTCATAAAATTTGGAAGAAACATGAGATAAAAAATGATTCAAAGTCTTTGAGAAATCATTAAGGTCAGGAATATTTATTTCTCTAAAGAACTGAGACAAAGGTGAGCTGGAACTGTGGGGTTCAACTAAGTGCCTTTTCCTGATCCCAAGATTTAAAATGTTTACTCTTAGTGGTAACTGAATCCAATGTCCAGTACCCAGGGATATAGGATATTTGAATGATACTGGGCGTTGGAGTCATATTTATCAGCAGATACTTAACTGATTTGTTATTGTGCTTAAATGGTGTACCTTGTGTCACAAAGAGGAACAATGTATCTCTCACTTAAAACTTCCTTTGTTATGAGCTAAGAGTCTAAATATACTTGCTAGCTCAGAAACTTTGTTCACAGAGATTGTCAGTGTACACAGAAAACAGAACTGGGTGAATAACTTGATCTTTCCTAAAGAACATTATTCTCATGGAAGCATGTATTTGTCCACCTGTCAGTCACTGATCATCTACTATATGCCAGACCCTGTTTAAGTCAGGAGCAGGGCCACATACAATCCCTGCCCTTAAGAACTAATAATCTATCTGATCAGTCAACTAGCTTAACAGATGGTGCAGAATACCATACAGCCAATTAAAGAAAGGTCCTTGCAATGATAAAAATGAGTGACTTATTGCCATGACTTGGACATATAATATTTAGACTTGTGGTTTAAATGCCTGTTATACAGAGCATGACACTCTTTTGGAGAGATCTGGAAAGCCTAGGATGTAAGGGAAGTCTCGAGGTTATATTATGCCTGGGTTCTTCCTTGTCCCACTGTATTTCATGGTTGCCCATGAGTGATAGCTTTTCTCATCATATAATACTGCCACTGCATTGTCTCAGTTAGGCATATGGGCCCAAGGAACAATGGGCTGTCTCCTCTGAAACTGTAAGTCAAAGTAACTATTTCCTCATACAGGCAGTATAACCACAGTAAAATAAAGTAACTAATAAACTGATATGTGTAGAGAGCAAAGAAGGCATGTAACTGATTGTAAATAATAGTGTAGCACCTTCAAAGAAGAAAAAGATATGTGTGGGGTCCAGTCATCTAGAAGAGACTCTGTCAAGTTATCACAGTGGAAGTTGTTTGTAGACCAAGTTATATTGACCAAGATTGGTGAGTGTGAGGGAAGAGGAGACAGTAAGGTGGCTTGTTAATATGTAGGAACCACTAATGAAAGATACCTAGATTTCCTTCTGTCTGGGCATGCTGGGCATTGTCTCCTTCAGTGCATTTCCTTTAGCCTACAGAGACTTCTCATGCAGAACTAGTAAGGAGATGCCCACTTGGGGCATCCTGAAGTCAACAGATGACTGATCCAGGAATATGTAAGCTCCTTTGGCTTCAGGATTATGTACCTGTGTGTGCTGTTTGTGCTCTGGACAGCATCAGGCTGCACCATGTTTTCAGTGGTGCCTATGTGTTACTCAGCTCCTGTTATTGCCCTGTACTGCTTGTCTCTCTTTGCTTGTGTCCTTAGTATCCTCATGGGATCACATGCATGGCCTTTCCAACCTCCACTTTTTGTCAGGATAATTTCATGTTTGTTTCTGTAAATAGCAGGAGGCCATTAATGATTTTAAGTCAGTGTAGTGACTCCATCATAATTTTTCTGTGTAAAACGAACAGCATGACTTCAGTATGAGTCTGGGAATGCAAGTTTGAGAGTAAGTCCTCTGGTTTATTTTTTAACGTAAAAACATTTTTATACACTGCTTTGATAATATTCTTGATGTTCAACTTGAGTAGAGGTGCTGATGTGTGTGCAGGTGTATGTTTGTGTATTCTAATATTAGGAAAATGCCATTTTATCGGAGAAAATTCCTTAGATGTTTTCCTTTTATTGCAGTTATGCTCCAGAATATTCTCCCCTCATTTTGCCACATGTAGCTTTATAATTTTTCTTATGGCAGTAACTACTTCTAATTTCTGTGTGTATTGTTTAAAAAACATTCACATCCTATAGTTTGTTATTTTTAATGATATTAGAATTAGGTCTTCATAAATGATTGTGGTCTCATAAAGGTGATCACATTGGAGATTCTGCAAACTGAGCAGTTTAACAAACATCGCTCCCCCATCACTCTACATATGCATTCCTTAATTTCTATATTTAATGTTTTTTTTCCTCCCTCGCCTTTGTGTGCCCCTCCCTCACCTCTTCTAAACTTGGATGGGTAATTTGGAATGTTAAATATATAACCATTAGCCTTCTACCATTTAGAATAATTGGCTTTTAAATTTTGTTTTGTAAAAATTCAGCCTTACTAATTACTTGACCTTTATGAATAAAATATGCACATTTTTATTCAACAAGTCCTGGGTTGCTATAGGTGTTTTCTGTAAAGCACTATTTTATCCATTGGAAATATAATTATCTTCCTGAAACTGATGCTGGTCTTGATCTTTGCCATGTGCAGGGGAAATGTTCATGTATCTATATAATTTATTCGCAGTCATATAAAGGGCATATATCTTTATTTGAGTTATTAAGTGCACAAAGAAAGCCATTGCAAACTTTAAGCGAAGAATTACTATTAAAAAATAAAGATGCTATGTCCTCCTTTTATCGTTACTGGAGAAAACGCCACTCAACCTTCAAGCCTAAGTCAGAAGATCATGTCTTCTATGAAACAGAGGCTGAGGAAGACAAAAGCCATCCACGCTTTCCTAATCCAGACGTTAATTCTCTCTCCAATTCCTGTAGAATCCAGTTCAGATCTCTTTGGATTTGATTTGGATATGGTTTCAATGTGTCTCCAAAAGGCTCATGTGTGGAGTTAGTAAAAGGAAGCGTGAAACCCTTAAAGGGAAGAGCTAATGGGAAGTATTTAGATTGTTGGAGCAGTTCCCTTAGAAGACAACTGTTGTTGTCTTTCTGAGATTGTGGATAGTTCTAGGGAGCAGGATGTAATGAAGAGTAGGCTATCAACCAGGAGGTATTTTTTTCTCCTCATTGTTAGACTTTCTCTCATGTTTGGTCTAAAAAAAAAAAAAAGAAAGAAAAAGTATTAGGTAGTTTAGAGTAGCTTGTGAGAAAAATAAATACATGCCCTGCCCTAGTCCCTGTGATACAGCTAAGCTTGTCTTGTTTAGATGGTAACTTGGCAGTATTCTGAAAGAGATCAAATGTGCAAATATTTTTGAACCCTAGGCTTCGAATTTATCAGTTGCATTTCCTTCTCTATGTTAAAATAAAACACAAAACAGCCAAGTTCAAAGAGTATGGAATAAGCCCCACCTCTCAAAGGAAGGAATTCAAAGGCTACTTGAAAGAACATAGTTTACAGTAAGGTGGAGAACTGGAAAAATTTCTGATGAATATATTATGTTTATATAAATTTGTGTGGGTTGTTGTAGGCGGAGTGTACTCAGAAGGCACCAATACAGGATAGATATTTATTAAAATATAAACCAACACTCACGGTACAGGGTACAGGTAACAGTTTATAGTAGCACCTGAACAGGGACTGGAGTCTGGAACGGTGGAAGAGTGATGGATGGACGATGGATTCCGATCCTGTCTCCCCAACAGCCAGGAACCAGGAAGAGAGCATCTCGTGTTTCAGAAGCCCCTTTTCAATGGGGTTTTCACGCCCCCTTCAGGGGCCTGGGATCCTGGATAAGTGTCTTTGACCTTATTAGCTGACACCTGAATCCCACAACAGGTTGTTAGTCTGCTGTCAGTTTGAATTATTTTGAAGAAAAGGTGGTATATTATCTTATTTTCCAGCATCAGCAGAGGGATTTAGGAGGAATACCTGTTGCTTTTAAGCCTCTAGCCTCTCTCTTCTGCTTTGTATCTGCTACTGGCTCTTCCATTTTGTGTTCTCTCCCACACCACATAATCAGTGGCTGTTTGTTCTGAATATTGGTTCTTAGGGAGGCATCCTAACTCAAAGTCTGATTAGGTGATCAGAATGATCAGGCTGTGGCAATAAGTTTCTTTTAAAGGTCTATCTTAGAGACTCAAATAAGAACAAAGTGTGATTGAAGCTAATATTACTTGCTTTCTAGAATCTGGATTTTTAAATTGCCTATTAACTTTGGAAGTGAGCAGTATACTTTATATAAATATCTCTTATCTTTTTATTTAGGAGAAGCACGTAGCTATTATAGTGTCTTATACCATCTCAACTTCCCGAAGTTTGTAGAGTAATTATTGACTGAAGGGAAAAGACCTATAATCACTCACTGCTCACTATTAAAGAGTAATTAGCATATGCCCTCTTCTTCATAGACATCATTAATTTGTCTGCTCTGCAGTCCTTTTCCAGGGCACATTTTTCTCTCATCCGCAAGGTTATAAGAAGACACCAAGTTTCCCAAAAAGGATTCTGTATCTTAATTCACAGCCAGTTTATATCTGATGAAGATACTCAATAAATACTCAAAAGTCCATAAGAGATACTAATAATAAAGCAGTCGAGAAACATTCGATATATATTTATGCTGTGGAATATTTACAGCCAAGCACAGAGATATGTTTTTATGAGTGTATGAATTTGGGCAAACCATAATTTTCTAAGTGTCAACCTCTGTACCTATGAGTGGAGTTTTCCGCACATTTGTCCCAGGGCTGCATATGGAACCGTGATAACAAGTATAAAGTTTATTCTATGCAGCATTGTTTCCTAATAGTTAGTACAGGTCTCTTTACCTATAACATCTCATTTTGGAGTTTACTAACCATTCTTCAGCAGATTCCCAATACAGCTCCTATTACTAAGTACTTTAGGATTCTTATTCATTAAGAATAATGCTTATTGTTATTTTGAATCTGCAGAAACAACAAAGTCAGTTACTTCTTATTTTTGACAACACAAGCGGCGAATAGTATTCTAAGATAAACTGTCTAGGAATTATCCACACATACCAAGCAAGTAACGATTCTTTCCTGCAATGAACAATAGCTAAATGTTCTATAATTCAAGTCTTCTACCTTTACTTGAAGATAATAAGAGAGCCCACAGATTGAGGGATAATTCTGTCAGGGGTGTACTGTCAGAAATATAGATGGATACCCCTTTTTTGTCTTTTCATAATGTCAAAACTTACTGAATAACAATAAAATACAAGCAACATCAAGTTACAGATGAAAAAATCATCAAATACTAATGATTTTTACTGATAAGTGTATTTATTGACACATTCTGGTCTTTTCTTCCCATTTTAGCATTAATATCAATTTTCAGATTATATAACTATAACACATGCAAAAATACACAAACACACACTTTAGAGATGAGGATAATGGATTAAAAAAAACTGCACGTTTCAAGAAGGCCCAGAGGGCAAGAGCAGAAACCTGATACAGACAGACACAAGGAGAACCTTGGCAGATAGTTAGACTGATGCTATTGAAACTGGCCACAGAGGGCTTGAGATATAAAGAGAAGGTTCAGCACAACACATAGAACTTTGAAATGCTAGAGAACTGGGTCTAGATTAGTGGAACTGAGTGAATTGCATCAAACAATTAGACTGAATCTCTAGGAGGAGAGTCAGAAGTTTATCAGTTGTCATCCTGGTGACACTTGCCATAGTCTGATGATATCAGTGGGTGCTCCTATACTAGTTGGATATTCCTTATCTTATAGATACCTGTGAGGTGATTGGATGATCATTGTTCTGGTTGTATGGTAAGTTCATAGATATTCTTCATCTTCTCTCCCTCATACACACAATAATGGATGCACTACTATTTCTACATGATACTGATTAAATCTACTAAGTTCTCAGGCGGCATGTTATATCTGCATGAATATGTTAACTGCCTATTCCATGGTTTGTGCTGGACAGATTGTAGTTGTTTACTTGCATAAACAAGATGTGGAGCCTTCTGTCTCGGCATTTGCACTCAAAATGAGCAAAATGTAATTTGTAAAATGGAGTCACTTGGGACAAGAAACATCCTGAAGCTCTTACTTTATGCAGTGTTGAGTAATGTAGAGCAGAGCACAGTCTGACCCCACACAATCATTTGAGATTGTACTTGACTCAGATTCTGATCACAAGTCCAAGCCTCTAAAACATCACTCTGCTGCTAGCTATATACTGGGGTTCCCATGATGACGTACTACAGCTTGACTACTGGGCTCCTATGGTTCAGAGAAATCAGGAATTTAGCAGTTAATTATACAAACTATAAAGGATACCATCTTAGTTAATTTTCTATTCTTGTGATAAAACACCATGACCAAAGAAACCTTAAAAAGAAATCCCTCAATTCTGGGTTTATAATTTTCAGAATGATTGAGTTTGTACCATCACAGCAGAAAGCATGGTGGCAGACAGGCAAACGTGGCACTGGAGCAATAGCTGAGAGCTTACATCGTTATCAAAAAGCACAAGGTAGAGAAAGCTAAAGAGGAATGGCTGGGCTCTCAGAATCTCAAAGCCTGTTCTCAGCGACACTTTTCTCCAGCAAGGTCATACTTCCTAATCATTTTGAGCAGTTTTACTAACTGGAAAACCACACATTTAAATATACGAGCCTATTGGAGGCATTTACAGTCTAACCACCACAGACGCAGAGGATGAAAGGCATAGTGCAAGCGTGTAGAAAGGAGCCCATTCTAACAAGTTACCCTTTAGGATCTTCCATTTGTTTGGTCTGATGACTAACCCTCTATGCCCAGATTTGAGGCACCCAAGGATCCTTAGCATCTTTCAGCTAGCCAGACAGTTACTTCTTGAATCTTTGAAACTCTATACTATGAAACAAGAAAAAACAGGTATTACATATGTTCTAAATTAACACAATTAGGTGTCATTTTAAATTACTGAATTTATTGATTGATTTAGTTCTCACAGGCATATGCTGAATAGTTATTTTTGTGTTTTAGCACATGGATAAACCACTCTGAAGTTCCAAGTCATAAGGTGTTCAACTCAGTGTTTTATATCTCCTTCCTCTTTGGTTCTTACCTAGTAGATATCACCACATATTTTCTCATAACAAAAATATTTCAGTGGCCCCCAGATCAGACAAATGAAGATTTTCACCATTCAGGATGACTGGATTTTAGGTCTCATCAGAACCCCCATATGCAAATGTAAGTCATAATTTAGGATGACTTTTAATCAAATTTTGCCAATAAAGATCGTTAATTAGAACAATGAACCTTGTCTTTTTGCTATACACAATAAACAGAGGCAAAGTACTGAGTCATTTTCTGTACTATGGAACTTTCTGGAGCAAAGAATTATTCTTGCCCACTTGCCCATTGTACCATTTTCTAATATAACAGTTAAATGCCTGGATTTCTTGACAAACAATATAGAAAAAATATAATGCCTTTCTTCTCCATTTGCACATGTACATTTAATTTATTTTTCCTAGTATCAGAGTTCTTAGAGGAAAATGAAGCATTTTCATTGTCCAACAAATGCTTGTGGAAGGAAAATGCTCTTTTAAGCAGTGATGAAACAAACACATTGTCTTTCTTAATTTTTGTGAAGAGAAACATGCTTGTAGTATCATTGTTGAAGATGTGGGTTGTGTCTTAAAATGTGTAGATACAAATCTTTATATGGAAATTCTATTAGAGGATTAGGCATATATATTCCGTATATGATTAGTATAATTAGTAATACTATGTATTATATAACACATGCATATATAATCAGTAGTGAATCCAGGAAACCATTTATTGATCAAGAGAAGAAGAGTCTTGGAGAGATAACTCAGAGGTCAAGAGCACATACCATCCAAACAAGAGGACCTGGATGTGAGTCCACAGCACCTTCTTAAAAGCTGAGCATGGCCGCTAATGACTGTAACCCGAGGGATGGACAAAGGCAGACCTTAGAAATTCACAGGCTATCCAACCAAGCTGAAAAGATGAGAGGAAAGTTTAAGAAGAGCTCCTATGATAAAAATGAAGGTAGAGATGATGATCAGTGAGATGGCTCACCTGATGAATTGAGTTGAATCCCTGGGAATTTACACAGTAGAAGTAGAGAACCACATTCTGCAAGTTGTACCACATGCATACAATAAACAATTGTGATTTAAAAGTCATACGGACAGTGAGGGCATACTATGTCCTCTTCTGGCCTCTTGTGTTTGCACATCAGCTTATACACATAGGCCTAACACACACCACACACACACACACACACACACACACACACACACACACACACACACACACACACACACGAGTGGGAAGACATACCTATTAAATGCTAGAATTGTATTGAGGAAAAGCCAGAAACTTTCACAGATGAGCTGTAATATGAATCACTATACCTTCCTAATTTTCACAATGGATCTGAGTGCCATGTGATGTGTTATGGGGTCCTTTGTCACCAGATGTGACAAACTCTGTGTTGTCTAGCTGCAGCGATGCACATTATATCTGGCTGCAACCACCTCCTTTTCCTAGCATCTTCCTGGCTCCGTCCTACTTTCTCAGTAAATTGTTCTCCTATATTCCCCATATCATGCTGTTTTGCAGAAACTCAAATCCAGGTGTCTCGTTTTATTAATTGGTTTATGAAAGATTATAGACAACAGATTAACAAAGGATAGCACAGCACAGACATGGAAGAGATGCTATTAAAATCCCAGCTTCTCTACATTCCCTGATCCATTTATAATAATTGGTACCTGGGATACTTAAAATACTTTTGTCTCTGTACTTCAGTACCCACACAGTGTTCATAAGCAATAGGTTAAATTTTATACTTGAGCATCTGTATCCAGATTGCCTCTATCTTTACTTGAATGTCTAGGACATCCCAGACTCTGTGTGATTTAGCAGCTGTTTTCTCTTCAGAGCTGCCCTTTGCACAGATAGTAATTTCTCAGTTAATATCAGTAGGCCTTCAGACTGCCTAGAAGGGACGTCGTCTAGGTGTTCTTGACTTGGATGTTTTCATCCCTACTTTCAATCAACTGGGGAACGAATTCTGTTTTTCAGCACTGAAAACATTGTCAGAACCTGAGCCTTCTCTTGATCTCTGCTATCATCACCCAAGTGACAGCCCCTTCCACTTGTCTGGATTGTTGGGCATGCCTAGTAACCGTCCACCTTAACAAGGCTTAATCACTTAAAAATAGTCTTAATATGATTAATTTTCAGCTAATGAAACCTTCCAAAGTTTAAGTTGGACAAAGAGAGTTAGAAAATGGCTGGCAAATGTTTAAAATGTTCCTATTTTTTTTTTCTTTTTAAAGCTAGTCCCTCACTCAATGGAGTCCCAGCACACAGGGCCTTCCTGCTCCTCCTTGAATACCCCGACTAGACTCGTTCAGTTTCCTTCACCCTCCACCGCTATCCTTTATGTTGGCTTCTTGGATGTCTCTCTTATCTTAGTTTTTTTCTTCATATAACATGACTTATTTATTTATTCAATTATTGCCCCCCCCCTTTATCTGAAGATGACCCAGTGAGTGTAGAGGCCTCTGAACCTCTGTGAGCATTGGTATATCCTGTATTCCTAAGGAAGACAGGTACAGAGTAGGCTCTTGGTAAGCATTTGTTGAAGTAAAGTTTCCATTTCAGTACCAACATTTGTTGTTGGATCAAAATGATCAGGATGTATTAACGGTATGGGTTTCAATGACTGGTAAAATAACTTCCTAAGTTGCTATAACAGTGTGCCAAAGACTGGGGAAATAACTGGATTTCCCATAGTTCAAGAAGGTGAAAAGTCAGAAACTGATGTACTACATCTTTCTTCTTTTTCGTCTTATTGTGGAAGACAGAGGCTTGAGACAGAATGTGAATAAGAAAGTAAGAGACTGAGCTGCAGCCTCAAGCTCTTTTATAATCAGCCTTAATCTGCTCATGAGAATGGACTCACACAGTCCTATCACCTCTCAAAGGTCTTGCTTGCTTCTTAGCACTGTTGAACTGGGAATAAGACTCTAACTCATGTTTTAGGGGAACCACTCAATGGAGTCCCAGCACACAGGGCCTTCCTGCTCCTCCTTAAACACCCCGACTAGACTCGTTCAGTTTTCGCCCTCCACCACTATCCTTTTATATTGTTGCACTGCCTCTCAAGGTAGGGTGCAGGAAAAATTCACAATGTACATGAGAATAAATTGCCAAGTGCTTTATTTACATTTCCCATGCTCATTAGTTCATTCCAAACGTGCTAAAGAAGGAACTGTACCAGGAGTTCTAAGCCTGTGGGTCTCAACAGCTTTCTGGGGCACTAATGACCCTTTTACAGGGGTCATAAATCAGATATCCTGCATTTATTTACATTATGATTTATAAAAATAACAAAATTAGAGTTATAAAGTAGCAAAGAAAATAATTTTATGGTTGGTGCTCACCACAACATAATAAACTGTATTAAAGGGTCACTGTTGAGGAACTGTGCTTTTGAATACTGTAAATAGTGGTTTAATAAAATGCTGATTGGTCAAGTAGCTAGACAGGAACTAGAGGTGGGGCAATGAGACTAGAAGAATTCTGGGAAGTGAAAGAGCAGAAGAACAGACCCCAGTGAGATGCAGGGCAAGTGGGATGAGAAGGCTGTACTGAGAAATAGGTACAAAGCCACGTGGCTAAAGATAAATAGAAATGAATTAACTTAAAGTATAAGAGTTAACAATTAATAAGCCTGAGCCGTAGACCAATCATTTATACTTAATATAAGCCTTTATGTGATTATTTGAGACTAAGTAGCTTTGGGACTGGTCTGGACCCCTGGGTTAGGCCAGGGTTCATATGCCAGAAACCTCTGACTACAGGTCATAGCATTGGGAAGGGTGAGAGCTACTGAACTATATTATAATCAGCATCTTCATTTTTATAAAATTTACAACTACATATATACATTAAAAAAAAAACCTTCTGGACAGAATAAACTCAAAATATTTATGGAGTCCTCAGAATAAGGCCTCTGGGGATTTATACTGATTTTTATCTTATATCTTGTAGATTGCTGTTAGCCTTGACTTTTTGTGCTTGGTTTAACAAAAACATCTTCATTTCATTTACAGATCTTCATTTTTTAAAATATGGGCACTATCTTCAAACATGAACATTCTCTGTTTTAAAACAAAAAAAATTGCATTGCTGAGGACTCGAAAACTACTATTTATGAACTCTTTCTCCCTTCAGTTTTATTTTCGTCAACTATTTATATAATAATAATGCTTGGGTTTTCACATTCCCCAAATGTCACTTTTATAAGTGATGGGGCTGTTCTTTTGAATGAAAAAGTTCAGATAGTTGGAAGGTTATAATGCCCTGGTATCATCACCAGTTCCTGACAAAGCCCAAGTGGTCCATTGCTGGTCACAGTGATGGCTGTTTCCATGCAGGTAAAACTGCTCTTATGCTGCAAGCACAGTATTGAATCCAAAGCCTAATGTGTTCTTGGCTCCTCTGGCAACTGACATTTGCCCCAGAATAGCTTTGTGGAAAATAAGCCATCATTGACAGTTGGAGGTCATGCCCTATAAATATTAAAAGTTCTGGGCTGCAGGCAAGTTTCAGAGGAGAGCCTGGGACTTTTCATTTATTGGAAACATCTTTCAAACTGCCACTGGCAGAGATTTCAAACTAATCAAGATTTTAGACAAATAAGGTATTTTCCTTTTTGACAAAGTTTCTTTTTGTGGATGCAGCATTTCGCAAATGTAAAAAGCCTCCAATCTGTAGCCTAAGGAGCAGTGTGACCTTGAAAACATTGCTAAACTTGCTGCTACTAAACGGAGGTAAGGCTTCCTTTTCCCTCCCCCACGCACCTTAAGAAAGTGACTGTGTGGTGAAGCAGAATCATGACATACAGAACTAATGACGGGAGAGGACAGACATAGCCATTACAGGCAAGGATACACATTTTGAATAGAAAGATGTGTGTAGTAGTATATATAAAGTAGCTGTAAATGGATAGACCAAATACGCCTATTAAGATCTTCTTGATGCCTTGAAAGGGAAACACAACTTGAAGGATCTTTTGTGCAGAGCTCCATTTCTAAACTATCAGCTTGAAGGAGCAGTTTTTTCATCATATTGTGACCTTGGCCCCTTCCCTTCTGAAATTAGGAGTGAGATGGCCTCCTCCTGAGATGATAAATGTAATGTGCTTCTTGAGGGCATTTTAATTCACACTCAGTTCTTGTTTTTATTTAAGCTGTTTGAATATCAGTTAAATGCAAACTTCAGACTCATTCTCTGCTGCAAGGACAGCTTTACCCATCCATAGGAGCAAAGGGAAGAATGCCCAGCTGCCCAAGTGCGTTCTTCTTTTCAGCATCCTCTTCCAAAAAATTGTGCAATGTTATATGAAGAGAAAGATAAATCCATTTGGAGGCTCTGGAAAGAATCAATTTGATTTAGCATTAGATTATTCCTGTCTGAAAAACAAAACAAATTTAAGAGATGTGTGTGTTATATATATTGTGAATCACCACCACACAAATTAAATTATAAAGAGTTTACATGAATTCTTTATTAGTCAGAATTTAGTTTTTCCTGAAAGATACATATTTCAGAAAATTCTTCAATTAATATGTCAGGACCATTGCTAGGATTCTTTTTTTTTTTTTATGTTTCAACTGCTTCTCTAAAGAGGCGTTTTTACTTGAGTAAGAATATAGTACTTGCATGGGAAAGTTGTGCCTTTACATTCTTCTTGACTAATAGATTCCTTCTGGCTTCAGTTTTGGAAACTTTACTAAGAATATATGGAAAAAAATTTTGTAATGCTCTTAACCTACAACTATTTTCCAAGTCTGTGTTAAAGCTATGTTCTCTTCATATTGATTAAAGTAACTAGGGCTGATTTGTTGAATGGAATGGAGAGTTCTAAAGAACACACAAACACATTACAATAAAGCTAAATGTCTGGAGAAGCATCAGAGATGTAGAAAGTCTTTTTTACATTCTGCATCACAGCAAAAGACAAGAAAGTGTTCTGACATAGAATGAGCCACAGAGATCAGGGAACTACCACAGAACACAGGACAATCCATACAAGTCATCCATTTTGTCATCAGTCAGCAGGTTGTTCAGTATTATTTTTTACACCTTTTCCCCATGTATCCTGTTCCCAATCTCTTCCATCCTCCCAATACCGCCCAGTCAGCCTTCAGCTCTCTTCTCCTCATCCTCTGATCCCTTCCCCCAAAAGGGCAAGAAGTCCCAATGTGGGTCAGCTCAGCTTGGCACATCCACTCCAGGAAAGTCCGATTTCCTTATCCCAACATCAAGACTAGGATGGGTATTCCTCTCCAGGGAATGGGCTACAAGGTGCCAGCCCACGCATAGGAACACAGTCTGATGCCAACCCTCCAGGCTCCACATAAACAGACAGTTGCCTACCCTTGGAGGGCCCATCTCCTTTTCCCGATGGATTTCCTGTAGCTGTTCTTTATTCAACGAGCACCCCCCCCCCCCGCAGAGCTCCAGCCAGCCATCACTGTGGACATTTTTCTCACAATAACATCTTCTGTTGTTAAAAACAAAATTACTGGGTCAGTGAGATGGCCTGGTAGATAAGCAGATATTAGTGCTCGCACTACTTTCTGATAACCTTTGTTTACTGCTCAGAACCCACAATGGAAGGACAGAGGTGACTTCTGAAAGTTATCTGCCAATCTCCAAACATGGACACACACACAGACACACACACACATACACACAAAATTTATGAAATAAAAATAAACTGGCAATCTCTTGATATCAATTAGGGCTTCCAGTACAGGAATTGGATTTCATCTACATGAGTTGTTGGTCAAAGGGATCTCATGGGAATCTCCAAACAACCCAGGACTTTTCCAAGACAATAAATAGGTTCTCCACAAACTGATTGCAATGCCCTATTGCTGAAGACACTACCTACATAACTCATTGACCACAAAGATATTGAACTGGTGCCTACATAGAGCTTCCACCCTATGTCCTAGGATTTTTGGAACAGGAAGGTACATTCCTTGATACCCAAAAGAGACAAGCCATAAACAAACCCTTTGTTCAACAATGGTGTTCTGCCTAGAAAATATGCTAGGGCAATGGTGGCAAAAAGCTTGTGGGAGTAACCAACTACAATCTGATTTGACTTAAGGCCCACTTCACAAGATGGAACCCATACATGTCACTGCTTGGGTGACCAAAATCCTGAGACTAGATAGCTTAGATACCTATGTTTGAACTAAATATGACTGTTCTATTAAAAGAACGTAGCAAAAAAAATGACTCATAATTACATTCTACTGTGCTCATAGATCACTGTCCTGTTCATCTGTCAGCAGAGAAGTTCCCCTCCTGTATCAAATGGGAATAAATGTAGAGACCCACAGCTAGACATTATTTAGAGGGTAAGATACCTTGGAATACTCAGCCTTAAGTGAAATGTCCCCAACAAATCACACCCCTCAGAGCTCATGGAACCAACTGCTCAGAAATGGAGGAGGAAAGAATATAAGGGTACCATGAAAACAAGTCCCTCTAAATCAGCACAAGCAAAGCTCATACAAACAAGTGCAGACCGAATCAACATGCACAGCTCTCCACCAGGCCCTCTGCATAAATCTTACAGCTTTCAGCACAGTGTTTTTATGGGATTCCTGTGTATGCCAACTAGTGGGTTCCTGATTCTTGTGCCTTCTCTTGGGCTCTTTTCTTTCTGTTTGTTTGTCTTGTGCAATGTCAGTGTGATAGTTTTTATTTTATCTTATTAAACTTTATTTTGCTATATTTTATTAGTATCCTTAGAGGTCTGTAGTTTTCTAATGATAGACTGAGAGGGCATAGACCCATATGGGAAGGGAGGTGGAGAGAAACTAGGAGAAGTAGAAAACCATAATCAAGATAAATTATGTGAAAGGAAAACCATTTTCAGTAATATGTGTATATATTAAAATAAAATTAGTAAAGCTGTCTCATTCCTCCACCGTTTCAATGGTCAAGCGATAATCTTATGATTTAATGTCCTTTGTATCTTCTTTGGTTCTTTTTGACTATTGTATTCATGAAATAATGTAAATGGAATTATTTCTAACAATGAAATGGATTAATATTTTCTTGTCCTTTTTCTATTATGTGTTAAAAATCAGTTCTTCCCTTTTTTATAGAAGTCCCCATATGAATGGTGCTGTTTATTATTTTCAAAGTCTACCAATCTCTACATTTTATCCTAAAAACTTTCTTACATGAGATTCTTTTGACTACTTCCTCAGCTTGTCCTTTCTTTTACTACATGGCATTTCCTTTCTTTCTTTGTTTCTTTCTTTCTTTTCTTTCCTTCCTTCCATCCTTCCTCTCATGACCTTTAAAAGTCTTCTTGTATACCTCTGACTTCCTTCCATTAGAGAGAGCTTGTCTCTATGATCCTGGTGATCCTCATGTAGCCCACTTCTGGAAGGTGGGGCACATGTCTCGTACACTTTATATTTTCATTCCATTCAATAAAATCCACTGTATAAAGGAAGCTTCTGGAACACTGATGAAGAATAAATAAATATATTTCTAATCCTCATGATGTATTTTTATTTTCTGTAAAACCAATACTAATGATATAGGCAAAGAACAAATTGATACTTCTTAAAATTATAGTATTTAGTATAACTCAAACAATCTTTATTTCTCAGTTGAGAAAGAAAACACAGACGTTCTAGTGACAGAAAAAATGAGTTAAAATGCACAAATAGAAAAGGAAAATCCTCCACTCATAACTATAACCCATATTTTGTTTGCAATTTACTATAAAAATTAGGAAAGAATTTAGTTGAATGTTCTTAATAGAGATAATTGCTGTCAGGTAAAATTGAAAGTAGATTCACACACACACACACACACACACACACACACACACACAATTTAAAAGTTTTTTTTTTTTTTTAGTATACTCACCACTGTCCGTCCCCCACCCCCCCGCTCTTACCAGTCATCCTCTAGCTTCCCCACACCTCATCCCTTCATCCATTCCTCAGAGAGAGTGAGAACTCTCAGGGTGAGTCAATGCAGTCTGGCATGTACAGTTGAGGTAGCAGCAAGCATTATGACCACCCTAATTGTCATTGTAGCACCTTCATCCAGAAACTGATGGAAGCAGTTGCAGAGATCCACAGCTAAGCACTGGGTCTAGATTGCAGTCCAGTCAGAGCAAGGGAGGAGATATTATATGAGGAAAGTAAATTCTTGACATCTACATAATGTTTCACAATGAATAATGAATGCCACTGAGAGAATGCACTACATGTTATTTCAAAATAAACTAAAGTATAAATAAAGAAACAAAGTGAAGTATGCTGTACTTTTGCTTTCAATTATTTATTCTTCTATAAGGGAGAGTGGAATATTAGAAATTGTTTATTAGATCAACCAGCACACATTTCTTTCTTGAACATGAAGGAACACTGACCCGCCATTGTCCCTGTTTGTCAAATATTGTTGGATATGCCATGGAAAACATGTGCACTCATCCACAGCATCCTGCTGGTAGGGGAAAGAACTCTACATAAGCATAGTTGGATGTTTTTCAAAACTGTCATTCCAAGTAGATTTACAAACACTAAGAGACTTGTCATTAAATTGAGACAGTGACCTTATATTTGGAGTAACCCCAATCATGGATCCCAGCATGATAGAGCAATGTCAAAGAACAATTAAGAGTAAGTAACAAGAGTGGATTCTGATATGTGGGGTGAAAGTTGAGGAAAAAAGTTCAAATGCTGATGAACTGGTGTTAGATAATTTAGACCTCCCTAAAGAATGATCTTCTATTCAGAGCAGTTATAGAACTACTCAGTTGGGTCAGCAGGCAGCAACATTAACACAGTTTGAGAGTACATAAATACCACCTGAGGATCTTGTTAAAATGTAGATTGTGTTGTACCAGGTCTGTGAGTTTACCTACCTCCCAATGTGATAATGCCAATCCTCAGAATACAAGCTGCTTTGAACAGCCAGGGTTTAAAAATGGGTTATATGATAGAGGACTTAAGACTGATCTTGAGTACTGAATTGAGATCACAAGGTAGGAGGAAACAGGAAATGTAATATGTCAGAAGCAATTTTTAAAAAATGTGGTGAGAACAAGAGAAACAGACATAAGTAAAGTAGGGAAAGGATCCTAAAGCAGCAGTTTCAAGAGTGTCCTTGCTGGAAGCCAAAAATGCCAGAACAGAGTTCCAGGTTGTGGTTTCTAGGTTCTTTTCCTAAATATGTGACCCCTATATGTGAAAGCTATAGGTGACAGAATTATCTTAACTGAGGGAAGGCACCTGTATATCTCATGGTTGTGCAAACTAGCCTGACTACCTCCAATATTTTATTCCAGTGTTTGCCATTAGTTCTGTGTAAACTTCCCAGACTTAACAACTCAGTTGTACACTATTTTCTGGACCCTGCTTCTGCCTACAGTATACCAATATTATTTATTCCTAAAATAAAATTCCTTCTTTTCCCTAAACTTCAACCTACTGCGGTCCATGAATTTTATTCTTGAAATTTGTGAGACAAGAATCTGAAAGCCAATGAGTTAAAGTTTTATGTGACCATATCTGATATCTTTATTCTCAAATTAGAACCCAGCTGAGGAATGAAGGCGTCTGTTCACTTCAATGGCATTCATCTTTACAGGCCTCAAAGTGACTCAGTAGAAGTCCTTCAGTTCAAATAGACTCAATGATTGTAAGAATACGAAGTCACCGTTCGTTGTGTTTGTCAATTTATAGGCTATGAAAAATAAATCTTATTGAGTGTGATTTTATTGGTCTGACAAAGTATGATGAATGCCTGAATAAGAAAGTAGACAAAAAAAATGAAGTTTTTAAAGATTTACTATAGAAAGGTTAGATATGGCAGGGTATAGGGAAATAGGATTGAAGGAAGAGGTTTTTGTGTGTGTGTGTGGTAAAATATATTTAATAACAGAATGTTTATACAGTGTCAAGAGTGATTATGAAAAGTGAGAATCTGAGGTACAGGATGAAGGCAACTATGTGAAAGAGTTCATCCCTCGAGGGGCTAGGTGATGATGAATCTAGTGCAAACCCGAGTACAGAGAATGGAAACGGGAGAAGCAGAATGCATGAGCACCATTCTGAATCACAGATGAATTGGATATTATGAAAGACAGAGCTCCCCCTGTCTATTTCGTCAATGAAGAAATTGCTCATAGAGACATGTAATATGAAGTTTCTGGCCCAGGCTTTCCAGTCTAGCCTTGATGTTCGGACCTGCTCACAGCCCCTCTACTGCCTAGTCCTGAATAATCACACAAAGCTTGCATTAATTTCATGCTGATTGGTCTATGGCTCACTCATGTACTTTGCTAACTCTACTCTTAAACTAACCCATTATCTTATCTTGTTCAGCCATGCAGCTTGGTACCTTTTCTCAGAGCAGCATTTCAGCTTCTTTCTTCTGAGTCTGCTGGCTTTCCCTCTTTATGTCTGTGCCTTGTTCTTCCTGTTCCCAGAGTTTCCTTAGTTTAATAGCAATGCCCATACTTCCTGTCTGTCTTCTATCCAATCGACATTTTATTAAACCAGTAGGAGGAACAGATATATATCAGAACATAGTCCCACTACAGAGAAAGATGAAATGGTCATCTATTACTCTGCTGGTTAAAATGAGGAAGTGTGAAATAGTTGTTTCATGACATGAAAGAGATGGAAGAGGAGAAGGAAGCAGAAAGAAATTAGTTAGGCAATTATAGAACTCTCAGGAATCACCAAGGTTGCACTTGAGGTGAGGTGTCATGAATATTAGAATGGAATCATTCATCAGGTTTTCTTTCTCAGTATACAACTATCTAAGAATGGGTACAGAGAAGTTTAATAGGACTTAGATTTTTGTTTGTTAATTATGATGGCATAAGAGATACAATGATCTGTCAATGGCACAAATAGCATTCTTTTATTCCTAATTTAAAATATTCTCATAAATAGGGCAACAAGTCTAGACCCTTTGATACATAATTGTAACACCTGCCATGAAAAGTTGCATTATTGACCTTGGGCCCAGATATGTGGTTTGCTTTGACCCACAGAATTAGGACATTTGTCATATGAACAGGTTTTAATGTCTGCATGCTTTGACTGATTCTGTGCCGCTTCCTCTAACAGAGGTGGAAAAGCTGTCTACTCTAGACAGCTTTCTGTTCCATGCTAAAGGAAACTGCTAGAGACGTGAAGCAAGCCTGTTATGGAGAGGTCCCCAACATCCTACAGATGCACAGTTCATAAAGTGTCTCATCATCCTCAGAGACTTCGGATCATGTTACACATTGTTTCATCAGAAATTCCAGGAATACATTGCAAAACTATCTTACTAGAGAAACTATGAAGGTGCCATCACAGTGAAGAATGGAATATTAACCAGATAAAGCAAGATGTGTTGTGGTGACAGAAGACAAGTTATCTGTAGTGAAAGTCACATCAAAGAGGGAGCTAGGTTATGCTATTAGAAGACATGATCTAGACAGATATGAGACAGTGGTTCGAGAAAGGATAATTAAACAGATTTTAAAGGGCTTAGGAAACTGTGATCTGAAGTAACCTAGTTTGGGATTCATCATTTTTTATGCTAGATATTTCTTTATGGTGGCTTATCTTGGCAGTGGTTTCAATTCCAGGGCCAAATTTCTTCTTTTCTGGTATCAAAATCCATTTCTGCTTGATTACTGGACCTGGCCAAATGTACCACAAAAATCAAATGCTTAAAATAATACATCAATTGCATGAGCTAAAAATTTTCTAGGCATATAATTAAGGCCTCATCCTAAAGCATTGGCTCTCAACCTGTAATATAGATTTACATTAAAATTCATAACAGCAGCAAAATTACAGTTATGAAACAGCAACAAAAATAATTTTTATGGTCCTACAACATGAGGAACTATATTACGAGGTCACAGCATTAGAAGAACCACTGTCCTAGGGTATATATTAAAGTCAGTTGAGGCCTTCAAAAAGGAGACCCAAGTCTCAAGCCCCATTGTAGTCTGACTCTACTTAGACTTATTGACGTTGGAGCTCAGTATGAGCATTCTCAAGGCTTCCAGATGACTCTTTTTGGCCACTTTGCAAACCCCTTTGAAGGAAAAAGGTTCTACAGTGCATTGCTTATGTTATAATTACATTCTATAATATGTGGTTTGGAAGACAGGAAGTATCAAATGTTGCCATAGAAACCCTCATGTAACTATGCCTGGAGTGTTAACTATGGCCCTTTACCTTTCTACACTAAAGACAAAGTTACCATGTAACTGTTTTTTTGTTCTGGTGGATTTTGCCACTTCCTTGTTTATGTCACATCACCCAAGGCCTGCTCTAGTTTTGGCTTACATCCAGTTCTGCCTTAAAAAGCTTCATTGTAGACAAAGCAATAACTCTCAGGAATCGCATCTGAAAGAAGAATCGAAATCTTCATAATTTGCATTACTCCAAGGTGTATCTATCCCAGTGGAGGCAGCAGCCATTTAAGCTGAACTTGAGAAGCATTTATGAGCTTTGCTTTCTTATCCTTCTAAGGTACCTAGCAGCTAGTGACAATTATC
Source organism: Phyllotis vaccarum (assembly GCA_033318265.1). Lineage (NCBI taxonomy): Eukaryota > Metazoa > Chordata > Mammalia > Rodentia > Cricetidae > Phyllotis > Phyllotis vaccarum. Next base: position 166,094,154 of record JARWLC010000001.1, on the reverse strand, counting down.
AGGCGCTGCTAGCTGATGTGCGCTGACCATAGAGGCCTGGAACAAAAGGTTAATGGAAACTAACTTTTGCTTTTAGCAAGCACTCTTGGATTCTCTTTGAAGAGAGCTGGAGATGATACCCTGTATTTGCAATATGTCAAATGGATCTAAACGTGGGTAGTACAATAAATACTCGAATAACATCAGGGAGTTGTTTCTTTGCTCTTTTTAACTTTTCTAACTGGTCCCCTAGTATTGTTTAGTATTGTTATCTATATGCACATGTGCCTGCTCCTATTTTTCCTAAGTTGAGCAGCCTCAGGGTCCAAAGATGTCCATGATCATAAAGGACTAAGCTCCTGAAACTGTAAACAAGCCTGATAATTAAATGATTTACATGAAAAGATACCTTGGTCATGGTGTCTCTTTACAGCAATAGAACAATAACAAAGACAGTATACAAAATGACAATTTTATATATTATTCATTGAAATTATCATAGTCAAATGGTCATCTCACTTTCATTTTGGAGGGAACATTTCAAATTTATTCTGCTATCAAATTAAAATATAGATATCAGATTTTAACTGTAGTCATGATGTTACATTATAGATTCTTAGAACTCATATAAAGGATTTTAATGATTTTTTTATAAATAGCTAGATATATAGAATATGAAAAACTGCATCATTGAAAAAATAAGACATTCTGAATATACTGATAATAATAATCAACAATCAATAATGAAAGTTTCTTGTCAATGAAAACCCAAAATCTGATGACTTCCATGATAAATTCTTCTAAACATTACAAATGGAATGATACTTCTTAAATAATTTGAAGAAACTGAACAATATTTTGTAAATTTTGTATTGTATAGAGACCAAAAATAGACACTTAAAAGAAAATTACAGACTAACATTACTTAAAAGCATACAGACACAAAAATATTTAATAAAATACCAGCAAATCAAATACAGAAGCACACACACACACACACACACACACACACACACACACACACACACACACACACACACACACACACACAAGAAGGATTATATGCCATTAAAAATAAAGTGGTATCTGCCACTGGGATTTAAGGATGGTTCAAATTACTCAAATAAATGAATAATGTTGAACTCCACATTAACAGAAAGAAGAGCTGACAGATTAAAAATGATTTCTTCTCAATAAGTGAAAACAAAACACTTGGTAAAATTCAATGTTTTTTTCATGATAAAAACTTTCTAAAATTATGTATAAAAGAAACGTATTTTGGCATAATATAGGCTATGTATCATGAGTCTTCATAAATCATAAACAGTTCTAAAGCTTCTTTAAGATTAAAAATACATCAGAGATACGAACTCTTATCCTTTCTATTAAGCACAGTTCTATAAATCTTGCACAGAAGAGATTGAAAACAAAATGAGGGAAAAGCATTTATACTGGAAAATATAAGTAAAATCATTACTCTTTGCAGATCACATGGATCTGTCATCTATATATCTATCATCTAGCTATCAATGAACTTAGTAAATATCTAGAATAAGAGAGCAAACAAAACTTATTTTACATATTTGTACACTAAAAGCACATTATCTGAAAATGAAATGAGCCATATCATCTACCACATTAAAATGAATAAAATAGACTTTAAAAGCCAAAGTTAATATATCTATATCTATATCTATCTATCTATCTATCTATCTATCTATCTATCTATCTATCTATCTATCTGACATTGATGAAATAACCCCCAAAATACATATATAAATGGAAAGATATACTCATGAACAGAAAACTGAATTTATTAAATTGTACATAGTACCTAAATGAATCTATAGATTTAGTGTAGGTGTAATCACTATAAAAATCCCACAAAATTAGCCACAAAAATACAACAAAATCATTCTTAAACATATAGAGAACCATGAAAGACTACAGAGAGCAAAGCAAAAGCCTTGAGAAAGAATAGCAAATCTTTATTTAATTTCTAATATCAAGCTATAATACAGTAATGCTTAAATTACATTAATTAGAACAATATATTAATATGAACTAGACAAAAATACTCATGGATGAAAGTTACAATCATTTGTATATTATCAGTTTATATATGATAAGAGATTCAAGGACACAGACAAAATGGTTGTTTGAATAAGTCCACAGAGAAAACTGGTTTATACATAAGAGGATGAATTTGAGCCTCTGTAACCTCAGCACCCTACCTATCTGTCATACAGACCAACACAAAATGCCTGAAGACTCATATAAATACTAGACCCTGTGAAACTCCAAAAAAGAGACAGTGAGAAAATTTATCCTTGATATTGGTCTTAACGATAACAAATAGCGAACAATAAAAACAAAAATAAACGAATATGGGCGCATATAGCTTCAGAACAACAAATGAGCCAATCAACAATAAGAAAGAAAAGCCTTGAGAACAGCAGAATATGTTTGTGAGCCTATATTGAAAGATAAGACTTTTAAAGCCAAAGTAAATAAGAACACCATAAAAATCTGTAGTGAAAAGGAAATAATTACATTAAAAACTAGAGAAGGACTCATGTAGCATTTTTTTTTCCCAGTCAGACATACAGATCAACAATAAGAGTGTCAACTCACAAATTCCCTGAAAAATACAAATCAAAAGCAAAAGGAAGTAACAGTACACATTGCCGGGATTGCTGTTTTCTTTTTTTAATTCTTTAAAAATTTCATTTATTTTTTTTTCCATATCTACCTCTGCTCCTCCTTCCAGTTCCTCCCGGTCCTCCCTCATCTCCCCATCCATTCTCCAAGAAGGGCAAGGAGTCCCAAAGAGGGTCAGTTCAATCTGGCATATCCAGTTGAGGTAGGACCAAGCACCTCATCCCAGTATTAAGGCTGGGTTAGTTGTTCCTCTGGAGGGAATGGGCTCCAAGATGCCTGTTCATGCAACCAGGAACATAGTCTAATCCTACTGCAAGAGGCTCCACAAACTGCCCTTGCCATTTGACAGTCATCTCCCTTTGGAGGGTTTAGTTCCTTTTCCTGAAGGTTCCTTGGTGATTGTTTTTGAGTTAGTGAACTCCCAATAGCTTGGGTCAGCCATCTCTGTGGGTCTTTTCTTCATGATCTTGGTCCCTTTGTTAACATTCTCTCTCATCTCTCTCTCTTCAGCTGGACCAGGAGCTCGACCTGGTGCTTAGCTATGGATCGGTTTCTGCCTCTATTCACTGCTGGATGAAGGTTCTATAATGACAATTATGGTGGTCATTCATTTGATTATAGGGGAAGTCCTGTTTGAGTACCCTCTCTACTATTACTTGGAGTCCTACTCAGGGACATCTTGTGGGATCTCTAAAATATATAAGAACTCAAGAAGCTAGAAACCAAATGTTTCCTTAGCACTCAGTTTCTTTATAAGACCATATTGATTCCCTCTATCAAGATACTCATTTCTTCTATCTTTCTATTGCTCTTCTCAATCAACCCTCTTCTTCCATTATGATTTGTTTCCATCTTTCCCTGCTTGCTCCCTGTTTTGATCCCAATTTACTCAGGAGATCCCTGGATGTTTCTCTTAAGTTCCTTCTGTTACCTAGCTGTTTAGGGGTTGCATCACCATTCCTGAATTCAAGCAATACTATAGAGCTACAGTACTAAAAACAGCCTGGTACTGGCATAAAAATAGACTTGTAGATCAATGGAATCAAATCAAAGACCTCTACCTTAATCCAACCTATGAAAACCTAATTTTTGACAAAGAGGCCAAGAATATATAATGGAAAGACGATGGTATCTTCAACAAATGGGGCTGGCATAACTGGATAGTAGTATGTAGCAGAATTAAAATAGGTCCATATCTATCACCCTGCACAAAACTCCAGTCCAAGTAGATTAAAGACTTCAACATAAAACAAGCTACACTGAACTTGATAGAAAAGAAACTTTGAAATCTAGAACATATTGGTACAGATGATTACTTTCTAAATATAACACCAGTAGCACAGACACTAAGAACAACAATCAATAAGTGGGACCTCCTGAAACCGAGAAGCTTCTGTAAGGCAAAGGACATGGTCAATATGATAAAACAACAGCCTACAGAATGGGAAAAGATCTTCAACAACCTTACATCTGACAGAGGACTGATCTCTAAAATATATAAAGAACTCAAGAAACTAGAAACCAAAAACCCAAATAATCCATTTAAAAAATGGGGTTCATAGATAAAAAGGGAATTCTAAACAGGGGAATTACAAATGGCTGAAAGACATGTAAAGAATTGTTCAACTTCCTTAGCTATCAGAGAAATTTGATCAAAACTCTGAGACACCATCTTACATTTCTCAAAATGGCTAAGATCGAAAACACATGTGACAGTGTATGCTGGAGAGGATATGGAACAAGGGGAACACTCCTCCATTGCTGCTGGGAAAGTAAACTTCTACACCCACTTTGGAAATTAGTATGGTGGTTTCTCAGAACACCAGGAGTCAATATCCTCAATGATCCAGCAATACTACTATTAGGCATATACCCAAAGGACACACATTCTTACCCCAAAGTTGTTAGCTCAACTATGCTCATAGCAGAATTATTCATAATAGAAAGATCCTGGAAACAACCTATATGCCCCTCAACTGAATAATAGATTAACAAATTGTGCTACATTTACACAAAGGTGCACCATTCATCAGAAAAAAAAAAAAAGACATCCTAAAATTTTCAGGCAAATGGATGGCTATGGAGAGTATCATCCTGAGTGAGCTGACACAGGCCCAGAAAGAGAGACATGGTATGTATTTACTCGTAAGTGGATTTTAGACATACAGCAAAGAATTGCTGTCTCCGTAAGGACAAGTACAAAGCACTGGTATTGAAGAGTATGGAAAAAAGAGAAATGGGAAAAATATTAGAAGTAACGTAACAGGATGCAGTATCTTTAAAATATTGGAAATATAACTATTGTTTGATCAGGTAATATAGTTATAGTGCTGTGAGACAATGGTCTTGTATGCTCTAAAGATTTACTACTCGTACTGGTTTAATAAAGCACTCATTACACATAATTGCTTAGTATCTAGGCAGGAAGTAGAGGTGGGGCAACCAAACTAGGAGAATCCTGAGAAGAGGAAAGGCAGAGAAGCAGTTGCCAGTCAGATGCAGAGGCAGAGGAAGCAAGATGAGAATGCTGAATTGAGCAAAAAGGTTAACTAAGCCACGTGGCTAAACATAGACAAGAATTATGGGAGAATTTAAGTCTAAATGCAAGACAATAAGGTGGAACTACTGGCCCAGCAGTTACTATCATATTAAGCCTATGAGTCAATTAATTGGGAAGTGCTGGGTATTTGAAAATTTCTGGCTGGGACAGAAACTTCCGACTACCTTACAGTTTCTGAGTATATAGCTGAAAGAAGGGAAGTCAGCATTTGAAAAGGGAATCTACAGTCCCATGTTCACTGTAGTCCAATTTACATATTAATACATGGTAACCATCTACCTGTCCATTAATAAAGGAGTATCTTAGAGGGGACCAGACATAAAGAAAAAGTACTACATGTTCTCTTTTTCTCTATCTCCCTGTTTTTCTGACTCCATGCCACTCCCCTTCAGCCAAACTAAGAGAAGCAGAGCAGAAAGGTGGTGACAAGGGGCTGGAAAATGGGAAAATGTTGCTCAAAAAGTAGAGATCAAATCACTGTTAAATGTAATTGCTTGCATGTTGTTGAGAACCCATTATAATTTAGGTTTATGTACAGGAGAGCTATAGCATCTGTGTTGAAAATGCGGGTAGTCTTCATTTCACAGATAGAAATCTAACAGCTGCTTTGCACATTTCAGACTGTAATATACACCTACAGTTTACAGAAAATGAAAGGAGCCATCAAAGAAATGACCAAGAAATAAACACAAGCCCTAGAGGAATAATTTTATCATCAATCTGGCTAACCTGTTTCATAGTTTCATACCCTTGAGCAAGGCATATGTGAGAAAAGAAAGGATTCAGCTGGTAATTGTAAGGCAGAGAAATAATTGCTATTTTGCTACATTTATTTAGAATGCGCTTTTAAGGAACTTGGTTCTAAAGCATCATTGACTATAGTCAAAGACTTAAAATATAAGAACCCATGTGTTCAAAATTAACAAGAGCGGAACAATTTTGTATGGCTTGATAAGAGTTTTAGGAAATTACAGTGAGGAGGCATGACTCTGATACGATGGACAAAGTTTTATTTTAGTAGGAAGTGGATATTTGTCAATTAGTGACATTGGTAATTGCTCATTGTAAACTGTGATGGAAAATCATAGGCAATGATGGAAAATTACAAGCAGTTTTGAGATCATAAAAGTATAACCTGTTATAGTGACAAGTAAATGAGAAAATGTCAGAAGTGACACTGAATTGGTGATTTGATGGAACTGCAGAAACTCTAGATGAGGCAGAGGAACCCACATAAGCATTAGTCTCCTGGAGAGAAGTATGATATTAAACAGGGAAAGGAGGCATGCATAGCATGGGTGGGGGCAGAGGATTTCTAGCTAAAGGAGTCTGGGAAAGAAGCAATTTCAACACTAGGTAGGGTCTTGTGCTCAGTATCCAGTACAGCTCCTTTTACTACGAGAAAAGCAGGAAACCATTAAGACAGTTTAAACAAAAAAAAAGCAATACAAATAGGTTTTCTTTGTAAAAGAAAAAAATCTTGGTGCTTTATTGAGACTGGTCTGAGGAACAAGAGGAAAAAAAAAAAAGATGTGGACAGAATATTTAAAAGGGGCTGGAAATATAGTTACATCAAAAAAATGCTTGCTGTACAAACCTGAGAACATAAGTTTGGATCACAGTACACACATAAATAGCTGTGTGCCATAATAAGTGCCCATATTCCTAGTGCTGGTGACGTGGAGACAGGAGGGTTCCTAGTGTTTGCTGGTCAGCCAGTGTAGTAAAACCAGTGAGGCCCTGTTCCAATGAAAGATCATGTCACAAAAGAAACACACACACACACACACACACATGCACACGCCAACACATATACACACATGATGCACACCCCACGCACACACACATACACACACACACGCACGCACACCCCCTACTCACACACACATGCATGCACACATTCGTGCACCAACACATACACACACATGCACACACACTCACACACACGCACACATGCACGCATGCATGTACCAAGACATATACACACACATGCATGCACACACACCCCCCACACACTCACACCCCCCCCACACACACACAGACCTGCAGGTAAGACAATGTATCCTAGTTGTAGCCATATAAGAAAATATGATAGCTATGGAAAGTATTTCTGAGGTAGAGTTGTCAGAGTTTATGATGAATTGGAGGAGAAGAATAATATATTAGCTGTCAATATGGCCCTGATCTTTCCCTCTGCTTAAATGAGCCCTGACTTCTGGTAATAGATACCTCAAGAGTTTTGTTTACAATATAACTGATGTATCCTGTGTATTTCGACTTGCCCAAGTACTTGGTCAATAGAAGCAGAAATTCCAGTGTGAGGCTTTGAAGCCTGCAACTAGGCCTTATTCTTTCCTGTGGTTTTGTTTCACTGTGGAAACATGCCCGAAGTGGCTTGCTGGAACATGATGAATGCATGAAGAGTTGAGATGTTCAGGCATCCCAATAGAGCTTGATCTGGATCAATATACAGACATTTGGCACAAACCAAAGGAATACACCTAGTGAAAAGCCATGCAGTCATGCAGCAGATCCCTAGCTACCTCTGATGTGTGAGCAGTGACTGCTTTTGTTTTATGCCACTGAGGTTTTATGTGTGCAGACTGTTAGCAATACATAGAGTGAGAAATACATTTGTAACACAACCTTCTGTTATATACTGAATACTTTTTGTCCCTAATTCATTTCAGGCTCCAGTGAACATGGTATTAAGAAGTGGGGATTTGGGGAGATATTTGGGTCTGGGGGATGAAGCCCCCAGAAATAGGATTAGTGCCATTAGGAGGAGATGGTGAGAAATGATTTTTTTTTTTTTGGTCATTCCTTCAGGTCAAAAAAGACAACACTGTCTGCACACTTGTAAAAATGACCCTTATCAGAAGCTGTCTCCTCTCCAGCATTCTGACTTTGGGCTTCCAGTCCTTCTTACTGTGAACAAAAAATGTTTATTGTTTAAATTACACAGTCTATGAAAATCTGTTATAAGCAACCCAAACGGGCCAAGACTTCATCTGTGAAGAATTGGTATCATACCAGAAGTCAGTGTTTTATTACAATGCAGTATAAGACTTCCTATGACATTTTCAGAAATTATCCTATATTCCTCAAAAGTTGGATTAATGGATGTGTCTGTCCTTAGTAGAGGATGATCTTATGAAAGAAGATTCTTTTGGGGTAGGTTATGCTTTTTTATATTCATTGCTGTTGTGTTTTGGGTGGGAAGTCTATCTTATCTCTGGTTACAAAAATGTTTTTGTGTTCAAGCAATAGTCATTTTTAAAGGATGCTTATAGGATAATACAACATAGCAATGCATTTTCAAAAGATTATGTTGGGAAAGTCCTGCTCAGTGGAGAGCTTCTGATGGGTTTGCATCTCTGATGGTTATGTCCCAGTTTTGGACTCTTTCAGAGAATTACAAAGAGGATGCCACCATTGATGGCAGGAACAAAACAGTCCCAACAGCGACACTGCCAGTTCAAAGCCACACATCCCCAAAGAGGATGAAAGCAGAAACTGAACAAAAACTTCTTTCCTGGAGTTTAACTGTGGAAGGATGGCTGGGATGGATCAGACTGCTCACATGCAGTCCTGACCCCCCTGTTTATGGGCGTTCTCAAGAGTTCCCACGTTTAATTGTTGCTGCTAGGTAAGGGGTTTAGAATAAACATCTCTGCTACACAAGGGAATGCTATCCAGAGGAATACAATTGGTTCCTTATCTTTTTTTATTTGAACTTGGATTGTTTCTTACTATTTTTAAATGCTTTCATATAGATTCTCTCTGCTAGTATTCAAAAGAATCACCATAGCTCCTTAGTGAACTTAATAATATTGTTCTGGTATGGGGCCTGAAATTCTGAATTACTAGCAAGTTCCCAGGAAGTGCAGCTGCTAGTGGTACATGTACCATGTGTTAAACGGTAATACCTCAAGGTGGGTCCTCATACTTACAAATCCAAACAGAGAATCCTAAAAGTCTTCTTATATACAGCCTCTCCCCCCTCTCCCCTTCTTCCTTCCCCTCCTCCCCTCTCCTCTAATCCTCTTTTCTCTTTTTTCTCCTCCTCCCGACCCTCACTTTCTCTCAATTTCTCTCTCCTCACCACCTAATGATTATTTTGGGTAGCTCATATAAAATCATAATTGCAGATGATCTATGTTAGGTTTAAAAATGATGCATGTTTTTTCTAAAAATATATGTTTAAACAACGTGAATTGGTAAAAATGCACAATTGCTTGTCCTTCCTCCCCTGCATCTCATGCCTTGTGAAACTGCATTGTCGGTCATTCTGAGGAATTGAAGAACTGCAATATCTTAGAGGATACGGAGAGTGTTGCTATATAATTTCCATACCTGAATTTCGCCACTCACAAAAAGGCAGCTTAATCATGCACCACAAAGAAAAGCCACAGGAGGAGAGACAGGGCTTTGTCCTGGCTGAGTTCGCATTTTCCACTTGGATGGAAGCCAGCATGTATAGGGGGCAGAGCAGTGCTGTGCCCACTTGGCGCAGGCTTCCACTGGTAAGCATTAGTGGAGCTATTCCATTTTCTCCAGTTGTCCCTATGACTCTAACAGTCCGAGATGTGGCAAGAAGTGCAGGTGGGTGAATGAAAAGTGTTTCCTGGCTCCTGCTTTCCCCCTTAATTTGTAACATAAATTTTGTGCATCTTATAAACTAAAAGTGAGACTTTTACAGAAATACGGTCAAGAAAAGAAGGGAAAGAAATATGACTTTATTCTTCAGGAAGAAAGCTGTAATTAATTTCTCTCTTGTGTTTTTAGGTCAAACAAAATTTTATGATTTTTGCAAAATTAAGATTCTGCTTTACAGATGTGTCAAATTGCTTTCTTTTTAGTAATATGTTGGACATTTTCATGCATTATTAAATACTGGTTAATAACAAGGTTTTTAATGCCATAAAATTTCATCTTTATCCTTTATGCTAAAGTGTTAAAATCAATGCCATCCCCACCACTGCTCAATTTCTCTCTCTTGCCCACACACTCATTGCCCCTCTTTGCTTCTCTTTTATAATCTTTCACATATTTATGTGCTTAGGGAAAAATAAGAGATAAGAACATAACAAGAGAAAATCCTAAATATGGGGAATTAAAGTAACAGAAACAAAGTTTGCTTGAGAGAACTGCATATTTGCTTAAATTAAGGTTTTAAAGGGGAACAGGAGAAAAAGCCTGGGGCTCCAACTGTGAGAAAGCAGAGTAAGCCCTAAAAAATGAAAGTTCATAGAGAGGAGGCATGGATGGTATCTGCCGTATTCGGTCTCTCATCATGGGGGAAAGTCAGCATAAACAACAGAAACAGACCCATAATAACTCTGAATGCATATTTTATATGTGTCTGGTTAAATAAAAAAGTGTAGGGGGTAAAAAGGAAATATGAAACATAAGTGTTCTTACTAATAAGATAGCCAAATACTAGTCTAGAAATGGAAAATGGAAAATAAAACTTTGTTATAAAACTAATACTTTCAGTCATATATAATTTTAAATGCATCCTCACACCATGGACAAGTAAGAATAAGTGAATTTTATATGAATAGTGTTTGTTCTTACCACAATACATATTAGGTATTTTTCAACACATGATGCAAGTAGAATTATTGAGACAATTTATATTTTTATGCAAATCCTTAAAAATCCAGGGTGTGTAGCATGGAAAGGGAAGGTGGACATAAAGTCCTAGCTCTAGTGAAGGAACTGATGACAACTGATAGTTTCTGGAAGAGGGACAGTCAGTATTCTTTAAGAGAGTGACCCTGGTAGGTCAACCAGACTCCGGTGGAAGACAGTGTTTCCAAGAGTATATGAGTAGGACAAATTTGACTTAATGCATTGAAAAAGAAAGAAAGAGCATAACACAGTGTTGGATAAGTATGAAAGTAAGGGCTGGATCTTGAAGAAACTAGGGGAAGAGGAGAATATAATTAAAATACCTTTACAATGGGGCCTGGGAAATTGTTCAGTGGTAAAGAGCACTTACTGATCTTTAGGAAGACACAAATATGGTCATTAGCTACCTATCACTTCAGTTCCATGGGATTCAACATCCTCTTCTGGCATCCATGGTACCCATACGTATACAAACAAATAAAAATTTAAAACATATCTTGTACTAAATTCTCAAAGAACTGCTAAAAATTTACCAGCAAGAACAAAACAAACAAAATATTCCCCAAGGTGTGTTTTACCCTTCATTCTAGTGTATACCCACATAGATCACTCTCTATGTTCATAAGTGCACATACACAGATAGCTTACTATAGTATACTCATAGGTGAGCTTTAATCTAGTTTGGAATACACAAAGCAATACTATTGTCTCTTTAGTATCACATATAATAATATATAATATGTGTAGTTGTACACTATCATAACTTGTAGTTGACTCAAAATAGAAGGTGTGGTGGAATTTGTCATTTTAGTTTTTATTCCTAAAAAGATACAATGAGAAAAGAAGAATGGCATTTTCACATACATATACATGGTACAGAATAAAATACACAAGAAAAAGCACACACAGTTATAGCTACATTTTATAAAGATGTAAACAAATACACATTAGACAAAATATAAGCTTTAACATATGGTGGTATAAAAACTGGATATACACATATATAAATGAATTTCAAAAGTAGAAAAGTCTGTAAAATAAGACTAGGTACTCCAATAGTAGCTGCTAGTAGAAAAAGCAGAATATATTTAAGGTACAAACATAGGCAAGGACTTTATGAAAGGAACACATGTTACTCAAGAAATTATCGCTGCAACTGATAAACAGGATATCATAAAACTGTACAGCTTTTACTGTTCAGGAAGGAAAGGAAATAGCTAATTGCAACCTTCTACAGAACAGAGGAAAGCCTTTGCTAATTATACATCTGATAGAAGATAAATATCTAGAATATAAAAACAACTAAAAAATCAATATATGAAATACTGATGTGGGTAATGAAGTCTCAAGACATTAAATACAAATAGTTAATATCATATAAAAGTTCAGTCTCACTAGCCATCAGGGAAATGCAAACAGAATTCTATCTTCTCTTAGTCTGAATGTCCAGTCATTAAGAAAACAGGCAAGTACAAATTCTGGTGGAGATGTTTACCAAAGGGAACACTTATCACTGCTGTGGGAGTTTAAACTAGTCTAACCTCTATGGAAATTTCTCAAAGGGATAAAAGTAGATCTACCATTCTTGAGTGAAGGCCTCCAAGTCACCATATAACAGATACTTGCACATTAAATACTTGCACATTGTGATGCTCCTCACAAAAGCAAAACTATGGAACCAACTTTCACGTCCAACAGCATCATATTAGGAAGGAAAAATGTAGCATAAGTATAATGGAATTATTTTCAACCATAAAGGAGTATGAACTTATGACAATTCAGAAAATATATATAAATGGAGTTAAAAGTAAGTCTGGCCAACCTTAGACATATACAGTATGTTTTATTTTGCTTGTTGTTACTAGTTTAATATAATCATATAAAACTGCATATGTATATATTAAATAAAAGTAAAAGCAATATTGTATATGGGGACAAAGGATGGCTATAAATATGGATGAGAGAAATGAAATAAGAGAGGATAGTAGAGAACATAATGGGCTATATGCTCAAAACATTACAATATATTATCTATAAAATTATTTAAGTGGGTAAATAATTTTTTTATAAAGACAAAAGACTCAGAGCCAGTTGTAGAAACGAGGGAATGATAACCTATTAAAAATTATCCATAAGACTGACAGCTGGCTTTGCGCAGCGTGAGCCAGAGCGTTATCCTAATGTTTGGGGAGGGATTCTCTGATGCTCTATGAAGTCATGCCTTGAGGAAGAGGAAGAAATAAAGACCTTTTCAGAGAAATAATGGGAGGTTTACATGCAGCAGCCCTCACAAAGACAACAACAAAGAACATGTTCAAATAGAAAAAAATTATACTAGATAGTATGAATGAACTGTTAATGAAACAAAACATTAGATACTGGATGAGTTGATTAATGTAAATTAAAGCATACTAGGTACAAAAGTCAGAATACCATACTTGTGAGTCTAGAAAACCAAGAAGGGCATGACAGTGGTGGCACAAGGCTTTAATCCCAGTACTTGAGAGGCAGAGGCAGGTGGATCTCTGTGAGTTCAAGGCCAGCCTTGTCTACAGAGCTACTTAGACAGCCAAGGCTACACAGAGAAATCCTGTCTTGAAAAAAAGTCAAGACATATTTGATTTCAATAATTTAACTATTTAATTTGAAAGAAGGATAATTGGAACTAATTGTTTTACAGTTCAATATCTAAAGAGAAGAAGAGTATGCTATTAATTAACTTTAGGAACTGAAGATAGGACTCACTGATTAGCTTTAGATTTCTTTGCTTTTTTAATTTATTCTTCTCTCATATAATACATCTTGACTGCAGTTTCCCCTCCATTCACCACTCCTCCCTCAAATCTTATCCCCCCTAAATCTCCTCTACCCCAGATTCCTTATTTTTTCCCTTAAGAAAAGAGCAGAACTCCGAAGGAAGCAAATAAACCACAACGAGATACAAGAATAGGCATAAGCCCTCATATCAAGGCTAGACAAGGCAACCTAGTAAGAGGAAAAGGGTCCCAAGAGCAGGCAAAATAATCATAAAATCCCTGCTCTCACTGTTAGAAATCCCCCAAGAAGATCAAACTACATAACTATAACATATTTGCAGAAGACCTAGCATAGTCTCAAGCAGGCTCCATGATTATGGTTGTGATTTAAGTCTCTGTGAGCTCATTATGAGCCCTTCTTAGTTGATTGTATATAGGCAGTGACATGACTGGGCCAAAAAATAGTAAATGATTCCTAATGATATCATAGACTCATAGATGGCTGGCTAGTCCATCAGGTGAGAGACTTCATCCAGCAACTGATGAGAGCAGATGCAGAAACCCACGACCAGACATTAAGCAGATCTTGAGAAACTCATGGAAGACAGAAGGGAAGGACTATAGAAGCCAGAAAGGTTTAGGACACCAAAAAAAAGCTTTAGATTGTTTTTACTGGAAACTCAGGTTAAGGTTCTCAGAAATAATAATATAGTAAGGTAAATATTCTAAGCTAATAAGTGTTAAAAATGGAATGGGACTAAAACCTAACTCAAATGGGTCTGAGAAACCATTAACAGGTACATAAACAAATGAACAAATACAAATGAGTACAAATCAAGCTGATAAAAATAAAGTATATATTCTCACAGAGAATGAAAGATGAATTTTTAAAAAAAAATACTCAATTTAATTATAGCTCACATGCACACACACACACACAAAGTAAAACTGTAGAGTACCCATCAAAACAATTCAAAGAACGTTAATAATAATAATAAAAATATTTGATAAAATCATTTTAAAGCCAAAAAGATTGTAGGAGATAAAAAGTTAGTTGATATATTGAATAAAGATTTTAATTATTAGGAAATATTTTATAAGTACATATGCTTTGAAAATTAAGCCTAAATTTTAAACAAAAATCTGGAAAACTAGAGAAGAAAGATAAGAGTTTCACAATATAGAAAGATTTTAATAGTCTCTCCATTGAATGTATGAGTTAGTTTGTAAGAATGTTGAAAAACCCAAATAAAAAGCTTGGTATATATAAGACACATTCAAAATATTGCTCCTGTAATACATAGAACATTTATGAAAATTCATGCTGTGTTAGGTCAGAAAGCAAACCTGTCTTGACTAATTATTGATGTTGGAGGATCCAGTCTATGGTTGGTGGCACCATCTGTGATGATATATTGTATATTTAATAAAAATAGTCTGGAGTATCAGTGGACAGAGCTGCCCACAGAGCCAAGCCATGAACAGGTGGGGCTGGGCTCCACAAAAAAAGTTAGCTAAGAAAGCCAGTGTTCGAGCTAGTCAGTAATATTACTCCACAGCTTATACTTGAGTTTCTGTCCTGACTTCTCCCAGTGATGTGAGTTGGACACTATAAAATAAAATAAATCGTTTCCTCCATAAACTTGTTTTTGATTGAGTCATAGCGTATTTATCACAGCAAGAGAAAAGAAAGTAGAACAGTTGTTTTGAAAAAAATAAATAGAAGAAACTATTGAGTATATTTGAACAAAGCTTATGAGTGGGGTAGCTCAGGACCAATGGAGGGCAGGAGCCCTGCACACAGCCACTGGTGTGGCAGAGCTCTGAAGGCTCACTAGGGAAGCATGATAGAAAAGGTATCTGAGCAGTAGCAGGTCTGCATCTATCTTAATTGAACACAGTGTAATGGGAAATTGGCCTCGTTTTTTAATGGTCTGATCAGATGGTTGCACAAGACTGGCTAAATCAAGCTCTTCACTTAGAACCTCTCTAAGGCTTTGCTTTACTAATATAGTAAAGCAATAGCTTGCTTGGTAGGAAATCAAAAGAAAACAGCCTCAGTTCGACACCCTCTTGTTTGCTTTGTGCATAAATTAGAAATTGATAGAATTATAGCTAAAAGAAAAGTACCCTGGTATGAGAAGTAAGGGTTAAAGTCCGTAAGATGGTACCATGTACACTGGCTTTCTAGAATAAGTGTGGGCCTCCTACAAAGCTTCATGACCCTTATTATATTTTCTTATGTATTGGGTAAACAGAGCCTTGGGCAGTGGTCCCCAAATGATGTCAGAACAGGACCAGCTGTTACAGCCCTTACTGTGAATGCCAAGCTGGCAGGAGAGGCCTGGAGCCAAGATTCTGACACATCATATTGGTGTTATATAGAAAAAGCCTTTCATCATATGTAAAGGGTGGGAGAATTTTGTTTCCCTAGAGTAGCTCATTGCAGTCTTAAGTCAAGGTGTGGGGAAGTTCCTTTTCCAGAATGAGTTCTGGCTGTGGCAGAGTCCTTTGTAAGTTTTTCCAGAGCACAGACAGGGTAAAAATACTGCCATCTCACCTTTGCAATCACTTTTCTCCTGTGAGCTTTTCTCCATCAGGGTTGGTTGGCATGTACCCCACTTGGTTACTTGCCCTTGTTTTCATTTTAGAACAGGGAGCCTCTCACACATAGAGGAGGGGACTGGAAATTGGCAAAACCACATTGGAAAATAAGTTGGTGTTTCTACCCAGTTGGTCTAATCAATGCTTTGTGACTAGGAAATTCCACCTCAGAGAAGCAGGTATAGTTCACTGTAGGGCTGCCTGCTCTGCCATGATAGAACCCAATGAACTGAATAACTAACACAGGCCAGAGAAGATCAGCTAGGCAACCTCCCTTGGTCCTCAGAAGAGTGACTTTATAAATGTGAGGTTCACAATATTAGTCTCCTAGACTCTGAATGTTCAGACAAGTCTGCTTTCCATTGCCATTATGGTTCTGAGACACTGAGATGCAGCAGACATTATCTTTCTAGAATATGCCCACTGCGGAACATTGGGCACCATAGCAAGAAAAAGGCTAGTAAATAGGGTTTGTAAGCTTCACTCATTTGTGTGAGTGCATAAGTATACTCTATATGGGCAGCATGCTTTTGCCACAGGAAGTTGTGTGGATTTTAGCATTCTTTATTCCGGTATCCTAACAACATTTTATCTACTTTGAGAAACACTAACACTATTACTGCTGATACTGTATTTTAATTGCGATATTTGATCACAAGACTAATATCTTGCTATTAGAGTTAAAATGTTTTTTTTTTTTTTTTCTGGCACTGAAACTTTCCCTCCAGCAATTTAGTGTAAAGATCTGTCTTACCTGTAATTTTTCAACCTCCATGCTGACCTGTAATGGTTTACTAAATTATACTGATGTCAGAAATGGAGATTAAGAAAACAGGGAAATAAGACCATGCTCCTCTATCCTTTTGTTATGTTGCAAACAGATACTTTCGTGTATGAAATTTGATTTTCATGTGTTTGTTTTCCTGTAGACTTGAAATGAAGGAATGATATTTTCAAGATAATTTTGGCTCTAATGTTCTATGAGGTTTTGCAACATTTGTTAAATGACATTCTGCCAAAGCCCATGTTCTGCTGTCTTGCCCCTTATCAATTTGGTGGGTAGCATTCCATCTTAAACTTCATTTTATGTACTCAGTCTTAATTACTTTTCACTATGCAGATGAGCTGCTCAGACGTACATGACCTACAGATATTCATTTTTAAAAATTCCCCTGACTTTTTTAAATTCTTGGAAAAAATCCAGAAAACATATCTTTGATTGTGAGTTATTATGTTTATGCTATGTTTTTCCCACTATGTGCCCATGGTAAATGTCAGTCATCAATGGCAATACACTTTCTCTTAAGCTATATTTCAGAATTATGCTTGTCATTGTCTATTAGAAGCTGACTATCTGTCAATAGATATTCAACTATTATGTTGTCATTTCTACTTTCCCTGATTTAACACGTAAGACCCAACTAGTGTTTCACATCTTCCATAACCAAGCTACATATTTTTATTTCACAAACACTGAAACTACAGAATCTAGTTAAATGGGAAATTTTTTTTTAATGGAAGTAAGTTCTTGAGTATTTCTTATTTTCAATCAGAATGATTTCTGTAGAATAAAAACCAGGGCTCCCTGCTGATAATAGTTCTCTGAAAGTTGAGACTGGGGTTTCATCATCACCAAGTGGCTCCTCCCCTTAGTGGAAGCTGTATCTCTAGATTTTACTGAGATTGAATGAATACTGCAAATAGTTGACATAGACAAAGGTAGCGTATTTGTAAATGTTATTTAATGTGTATGCTTGTGTGCCTGGGTATTCATATGAGTATCAGTAAAGGTCAGAAGATCCCTGCAATTGAAGTCACAGATGGTGAGCCACCTTCAGGAACTTGAAACTGAACTCTTGTCTTCTGCAAATTTTGTAAGAGCTTTTAACATCTGAGGCATCTCCCCAGGCCATAAGCAGAATTTTTAAATGAATAAACACAGCATTATTCACTTATTGGAAAATAGCAGAATATGTGTATGTGAAGCATTTTCAGCCTGTTAATAGTGTTTGGTGCACATTAAGAATTACTCCTTAAAAGAAGCCCATGGCAATAACCTCACTCAGGTCTGTAATGGGAAGACACATTGCTAAAAGGCTCCTGGGGTTTTTCTTTTCTAATAGATAGCATTTCTCTATGGTAGGAACTATAGCTTATGATGTTTTCTGTATCATAGCAACTTCCACATTGCTATGATCCCCCATCCCTGTCACCTCAGGAATGCAGAGGCACATATGGGAAGAAAAGATTTATTTACCGAAGTGCAGCTGTCTGCTCACTGTTTTATAGTTCTGAAATATAGACCCAATAGCTAACAAGGAAAGACACAAGTCAAGAATATATATTTCTTGCATCTCAGTACTTTGGTTCTTAATGTATGGTCCATGGACTAGCCAGTCAGCAGTAAAAATAAATAAATAAACAAACAAACAAACAAACAAACAAATAAACAAACAAACAAACAAACAAACAAACAAACAAATTAATTAATTAATTAACAAACAAACAAACAAATAAACAAATAGGTTGAGAAAAATCATTTGAAATTTTTGTAGAAATTTTTTCTATGATGCTTTCTCACTGGTTCATGTTCATTGTAATGCTTAAATACTAAAAATAAGCCTTATATTTTTTATAGGTCTTAGCTTACTTTTATTTTATATTTTACTATCCACTTACTTTCTAAAAGGTGCCTTCATTGAGAGCCTGGAAATTGTTCAACCCTTGAGAATTCCTGTTGAATGTATGTGAATGTCTGTATCTATATATTTATGTAGATGTGCATCATCTCTAGTCTGGGTTTACCTTCACCATTTTCCTCTGTGACCAGGTTTCTTAGAAATATTGAAGTCCATGTTTTAATTTTAGGAAAACAAAATATACTGGATGAGTTATTTTTAAGAGAGGATATCAATAATTAATTATGAAATATTTCCTCAGCTTGTGAGAGAACTTAAGAACTTTCACATTTTATTCTCACCAAATGACATTGTATCTAGAACCACAGAGAACAATGACTAGATGGTGAGTGAACAATTGGCTTCCCATCTTGCTTTTTGAGCTGCCTACATTTGCTAGCTGTAGCTCTAAATTTAAACTGTATTAAACATGAGTTATTATCCAAGAAGAGTGAATGTAAACTTCTACATCTAAGGAACAGTTAATATGTTGCATTCAGAACCAGGTGTCCATTGACAAATACTGGCATTTGGAGGGTACCAGCTGCATAAAGGGTAGAGGAGGTAGAATGTACATTGCAAAATACAGTTTCATTGCTGCTGAGGTCATATGGGGATTTGGCTTGCCTACATTTTCATTTAAATGGTATTCACAAGTAATGCCATTGTGAATGAAATTATGTCATTAAAATGTCAGATATTTTAGACCACATTTCCATATGCCTATTATATGAAGACCTGCAACTTGAAATCTCTCCAGATTAAACTGAGAGGAAAAATCTAGGCTCTCATTTTGAATACATCCCAGAAGGGATTAAGTGACCTGATTTTAAGGAAAAAAAAAATAGAATGGGCTATGCAATGACTAATTTGCCTCTTGGTAAAATAAAAGTGGCAGACAACAACTTTATTCATAATAGAACTTTCCCCAAAGCAGACTTTTTTGCTAACGCTGGCATATTCTATTTGTAAAATATTTTGAATGTATCTCAGGCCATGGGCCTCTGTTTGTGAATTCAGGCTTTTTTCTTGCAGAAGCATAATGTCTAGCTACCATTTTAATATAAAATTAAACATTTTAGAAGGTATGGGAATTTGTAACATCAACCACACAATTTTATCGGAAAGTAGGCATTCTGGATCTCCCTCACCCTGCAGGAAATAGCTATTATCCACACAGAGCAAGCATTATTTGTAGATTTATATTTGATATATATACTTCATATTCTTAATATGCTCTGATTTGGCAACCAAATAAGTAACTGCAGTGTTTTCCCACTGGAGTAGAATAGTTCATTTAGGAAAGGTACTGGTTAAAAGGTACTTATGGGTCCATGGTTGTCTCTTCATTACATCTTCATACTTGGGGACTCTATAGATCTATTAATGAAGAATGTTGAAATGACTAATGATTTTTTGGTTTATAATTCAAATATATTACTAAATTTAAATTTAATTCTTTTTTCTTAAGATATAGACTTTTTTGTGCAGGGCAGGTTGTTCTTAACTCCATATATTCTTGACTATACTTCTTGAGTACGGTGATCACTACTAGTGGGCACCACTATATCTTGTCTCTGATTCTTTTTTAAAAAGGTAATCCTGATGTGAGAGTGTCTTTCTATATGTTGTGAATAAAAGACTGTTTGGACCACGGCAGATACTGTATAGGTATCAGAGGAAAAAGAGCATAGGTATGAGAAAGAGAGTTGAGTCTGAGACAGATGGAGCCAGATGCCCAAAGGAGAAACATGTAAGGAACATAGGTGAGCCACGGTCCACATGGCAGGACAAATTAATAGAAATGGGTTGAGTTAAGAAGAAGGAGTTAGCTAGCAATGTGTCTAAGCCACGGGCCAAACAGCTTGAAGTAATACGAGCGTCTGAGTCATTTTGGGGAGCCTAAGCAGTGGCAGGTGGCTAAGTGGTCTGGGACTGCAGGACTGTGGACCTGGACCTCTGGCCGGACAGGGTCAGGAAACCTCATTGTAATATATTCCTTTTTATATTTTAATTTAGAAAATGATGTTTTTTCCTCTAGATTTTTCTTCTAGAGTCCCTGTGAATACAAGGACAGCCTTGTTCTTCACAGTGAGTTCTAGGCCATCTACAGCTACATAGTAAGACCCAGTCTAAAACCAAAAGCAAACAGAAGAAGAATACAAAGAAACAACAACAACAAAGAAAAGCAAGGTATTTCATATCTCCATTTAAAGTGAGAACGTGATGACATATATTGTGTGTGCTAAAAAAATAAAGTTTGCCTAAAGATCAGAGGACAAAGCCAGATTCTGAGTTAGTCATAGAGGTCAGGCAGTGGAGGCACACACCTTTAATTCTAGCAATTATGCCTCTGCTCCCAGTACTTGGAAAACACAAAGGCCTTTATCCCAGAACTAAGAAGTTTGAGAAAGGAATGTAAGGCAGGAGGAGACAAGAGTTGGGTACCCTCTCCTTTCGGCTGAGGAGTCGGCTGGGTGAGAAGTGCCTGTGGCTTGTCCCTCTGTCTCTATGATATTTTCAGATTTTTTCCAATATGTGGCTTTGTGTTTTTGTTATAAGATCAACTAGGATTCATGCAATAAGACCAAGAAGAATTCATGCAATATGAGAGTCTGAATAGAATATTATCTTTTGTTTCCTAATTCAGTAACTGGTTTTCTTCAAGGACAAGGGAAAGAGCATGAAAGCATGGGATGTAATAGGAAGAAGTAGGGCATCTGTTTCTATATTAGTCTGCTTCATTAGATTTTAATATGTTGAGAAAGTATTTACTCCTTCAGGTATTAGAACTGGGACCATGAAAACAGTATGTGACAACCTTCCAAATTTGGATTTATCACTATACAGTTTTCAAACACTTTCTGAGGTTTCCTGATTATACTGTGGTGTATGTTAGAAATGGTGGTGATTAAAGACTGGATTTCAGCTGTACCTACTTCTCCGTCAGCATCTTTGATATGCCATATGATCAACAAAGGGTCTCATACTTAGCACCTGATGATGTTTATATGCCAGACCACAAAGAAATCTAAGGAACTCAAGACAGAAAAGTAAATACCTCTTCATTTTACTTCCTCTCACGTCACAGGCAATGAAGACAAATCCTGGCTGTGACAATGAGATCTCAGTGATAGGGAGAAACTGAAGAGGTGGCAGCCACCCAGAGAATGTGAAATTACATTCAGTCGATGCTGCCTAGACTTACTGAAAGAGAAATACACTTCTGGATTCTGGGGCTGTTGTCATACATGTGGGCACACTTAGAGAAATGTCTTTTTTCATACTGCACATCAATAGATAAACAGACAATAAATAGCTTTCCTCCATAGCTTTAAAAAGAACAGAACAGTTCACACATTAGGAACCATGAGAAATGGTTTCTGTCTTTTTCTTGATGACTACGTTCTACGGGTTCTTCACTTAGACTTTGACCAGCTCCTTCACCTCATTCCTGAAATCCTGGTGATGGAATGAGACCATATCTAAATAATAAAAGAAAAGAAAGCCTTGCGTTATTTTGGGTTATTTTGTTATTGTTGTTGTCTGGGATAGTGGTAGGAATGGAAGAGGTTCTTGGTTGTTTTAAAGCACAGCGTTTTCCTCTCTTCTCCTTCCTCTTCCATTTCCTCTGTTTGCTTGCTGTTTTGTAAGGAATAATCCCATGAAATTATTAGGTGAAACTTTGTGTAACTTCAGCTTTCATTTTAGAACTCCCGAATCAAAGATATACTTTTGTCCCATCTTTCCTGACATGAACTGCATGTGGGTATGCCCCGAGATCTTTAACTAGATGAGGATGGGATGGAATAGCTATAGTTATCCATCTGTCAACCGCCAGATTCCAAGGCCGAATTAGAAGCTAAGAGACCTGTGAGAAACTGTGCTTTCCTTTCTGGAATAAGATGAACACTCACAACTCAAATGCATCATCATTACGTATGAGACAAGGGGTCCAGCTACGGGCATATCAACAAGGGTGGTCACATGTGCTTTGTCAATATATCTCTTTCTCCTCTGTGTCATCTACAGAGGAGATTCACCGGCCACATCCTTTCTTCTTCTACCTTCCCCACAGAAACCCCAAAATGTTTGAGCTGCATACCTACTCTTTATGCTGTGATGAAATCCACATCAGAAAACTTTTCATTTAGTTAATATGGCATCAATATGGCTACCTTGTGTAGCCACAACCACCATCTGTCTCTAGAATATGTCAATCTTCCTAAACTGAAACACTGTCCCTATTAAACAGTAACTCCACATTTCTCCCTTTGTACATCCCTTGACATTTTCCTAAAGCATGTATTCACACAAACATTAATCTTTAAATTCTCTACCCATCCTCATAATAAAAGAAAGTATCTTTTATTTGTGGACTCTATTACATATGAATCCTTATTTCTTGAAACAGTAATGCAGATTAAGAGGAATCAAATTCATAAGAAGCAACTTAGGTGTGTCAGGCACCCATCATTGGGAGAAAAGCAGTCTGTGTTGGCCTGCTATTTAGTCAGTGATCTGTGCTACTTTCAAGGGGGTCTTTCTCTTAGACATTATTACTAGCATGGATAAAAGAAATAAAAACCTACTCTATAAAATACATTAACATGAATGTTCTCATCAACCTATTA
This sequence comes from Phyllotis vaccarum, assembly GCA_033318265.1. Lineage (NCBI taxonomy): Eukaryota > Metazoa > Chordata > Mammalia > Rodentia > Cricetidae > Phyllotis > Phyllotis vaccarum. The sequence continues at coordinate 166,070,645 of JARWLC010000001.1, read as the reverse complement.
ACTGCCCACCCCTGCTGAGCAAAGAAGACATAATTTAAATGTTAGAGTTTTACTTTACATAAACTTGCTATATTATAAATAAACCAATTATTTATTGAGCTTCTTCAAGAAGACAGTTAGTTTACCACTATTTGCTCTGAACTCAATTTTCCCTGTGAAATAGATAGCATTACATTTTTTTTTTTCAAAAAGGGAACTTCTGGTTTAAAGCTGTTGAGATGCAGAGTTCTAAATACAGAACAGAGTGGTCCATTTACATTAGTCATTGAGTATAGCCAATAGTTAGGTTTAGATAGTGGTTAAACCCAGAATCCAGTCAAAGATCACCTTCATAATAGCAAGGCAACTTTGGTTATGTTGATGTGGGCAGAAGGAGTAGGTGGCTAAGACGCTTCTCTTTTCAATCATTTCTGACTATCTAGACTCTTGGTAATTTTCTCTCAACCAGGTAATACTTAAAAAAAAATAGACAAGAAAAATTGAGGAGAAAGTATTTCTGCAACCAAATGAGAACATTATGACACTATATGATGAAAAAGGATTAACAACTTAGATCAAAATGATTAATAATTCCTTTCTATAAAAAATAAATTGCTTGTATTGTGGCAAATTTGGTAGATTTTTTTTTTACAATTAAGCCTTTAACAATGCTATGAATTAGATCTTAGACAACTTCTAAACATATGAAACTGGCATGATACAATAATGGGAAGTAATTTACTTCAGATCAGACTTCTACTGAGATTAGCTTGTGCTACTTGCTAAAGTTATTTCAGGTTATTTATCTCAATCTTTCTTTCTAGGCTCAAATGTCAATTCTTATTTTTAATGAAGGAGAGCCATGTGAAAGAGATAATTCTGATGATCTAAAACTGACTGGTTTAAATAATGTAATTTTTCTCTGGGCCTACATTCTGAGAAGTGACCCTAATTTTCCTCCCAACAGAGATCCCATGCTGACAAAGGAAAAAAGGGTAGAGTTCCATAGTCCACTTCTGTCCCCTAGGACTGTGTCAAGCAGAGCTATTCGGATCATGTTAATGATGATATGTGGAGGTAAAGATCTTTAGCATACTCCATATATTCTGTTACAGAAGACAAAGTGGGATATTGACATATACTTAAGTGAGGTATACAGAATTTAGTTTATATAATTATATTTTTATTTATATATGCAGCTGATCCTGCATGGGATCCTTTTCCTATTCCTTATTAAGAACCTGAAGTAGCAACTGCATCTGGTTTCTTGGGACCAAGTTTGGAAAGAGAAAAGATATATAAGGAAACACAACCAAGAGAAATATTAATTGATACCAAATCAATAAATTCTTAGTGGAAAGGAAGATGGAGACAAACTGATGAAATTATTGTAATTATTAATCTCTATAGGGCCTCCATTGACTAATGCAATGTTCTACTTTTATAGATTGTAACTATAAGATGTAAAAGTATTAAAAAGTATAAAAAATACATTTTAAAATTACAAATGATTTTAAAGTAACAGCTTTTTAGACCAATTACATAAAAATTAAATTCTAAACAGATAATTTCAATAACATTATTAATGTTATTGAATCAATAGCTAGATAATAACACTTGTCTTTGTTGTTACTGTGTTGTGAAAGAGCCCCAAAGACCACAAAAGAACCAGGTTCTGATGCTAACACACAAGGGTCAGTTGATTTTCAGGGAAAGGTTTGAACATGGATTGCAACCCTGTGTTCCAACTGTGAGAAGACAGTGAGAACTCAGGAGTAAGGAACGGGGTTTGAAAGAAGGAAATATGCAAGCAGGGATCTACATGCCTTGTCATTATTTCAGGATTAAGTAAAGAGATATGGGGCAAAATGATTCTTTGAAAGTGTTGGTTGGACTTTTGGCACAAAACGAAGTTTTAAATCTGTTGGCTAAACTTTCTGTGGAAAATGGGAATCTAAAATCTGCTAGCAGGTTATCTGCAAAGGCCATAAACCACACAAAAGTCCTCAGTAATATGTGGATCTCATTAAGTTTTACTGCCTTGTTTCTTAATTGGATTCTTTTAGGGTATCTGCTCATATTTTGCTGTCAGGCACATTTCTGAGATTCTTCCTGGAATTGAGCTGAACTGGGCTCAATCTATGAAGGCAACTCTTCCCTGAGATGGAGTCTGTAAAGTTAAGTCTGAGCCATCACATATATTTTCATAAAAAATTACTGGGAAAGAAAATGTTACTACATTTTCAAAAATCAAAATTTAAAGTTTATTATTATCATATAAAATTAAAAAATCAGAAATTTCTTGAAAAATTTAATGTATAAACACTAAATAAAATAAAATCTTCTAAATCCAAAAAAATGAAATAAAAATTAATTAACTCTTTAAAAATTTGTGAAAAAGAGAGAGACATGGTAACATTAGCATTATATAATCAAAGTTTTACTCTAAGGCAAATTTATTAGTTATATACATTAAAACGAAACAGGGAGCCGGCATGGGACCAACCTAGATCCTCTGCAGATGTGTGCCTATTGTGTTTCTTGGTATCTTTCTAAGGCTTCTAGCAGTGAAGTCAAGACCTGTCCCTGGCACTTACCTGGCTTTTGGGAACCTGTTATCCATGCTGGATTCCCTGGTCCAGCCTTGAGGAAAGAGAGGAACTTGGTCCTACCTCAAGCCCATATCCACCCTGTCATGCTTTGTTCAAGCTCATTGGAAGACTGTCCCTTTCTGTATGAAGATGCAGGAAGAGTGGATGGGGAGAGGGGTAGAGAGGAAGAGAGGATTGGTAGGGGAAATTGTTTGGTTGTTGTGTAAAATAAATGAAAAATGTTATTTAAATTAAATCAAAAATAAAATTAAATCAAATAAAGAAAGCCTTCAATGAAGAAATTATTTTTAGACTTATAAACAATGCACAATACAACAGAACAAACAATAAGAATAAAAATAGAAATCTGAAAAGGAATAAAGTAGAATGAAGCAATACATATTTGAAAGACAGTTTTGTAAAGTATTGACATTTTGAATGTGGAAAATTCAATCACAATTTATAATGAGTATTGACTTATTTGAAAAGACATTAAGAAAGTACATTAAAGCATTAATAGAACTATAGTACTTCAATAAATTATACTAATAAATAAAGTTTTGTTAATAAGATTGAGAGTCTCAATGACATTATGGTTAGTTAATTATCAGTGATAAAAAGCATTAAAGAATTGACTAAATCAACACACAAAACAAGTTGCCTCCTTTAATACTGTTCACTTGTTAGAAACAAATAAGACAATGGTCACTTGGCTACTAAAGAGTTCATTGATACTAAAACTTTTGTAAGCAAATGCTAGTGATTCAAATCCAGGAGATCCACTAGGTGTTGAATAACAAATCTGAGAGTCCTATCCTAGGGTCAAGAACTCATGGCTGGGTGTGTCAGAGGTCCTAGAAGAGAAAATACCACTGCTATTCTGCTATGGTATTATCAAACTACCCTCAAAATGCTTATCTTCATAGAGCATGTGTTCCTCAATCTTCAACAGGGAACATTCCTTTTATAGAGAATAAAGATTAATGCAGAGGACTACAATTGGTCAGAGTAAAGAGAATACGAGAGAAGAAGGAGAGGAGGAAAGTGACATAATTCTATTTCAGTTAAAAACGAAAAGAAAGTCGAGAGATGATACAACGCTGGTTGTGAAAGGGCACGTGTATTTGAGAGAAGCTTGGAAAAGGAATGGTGGTGCATATGGTCAAAACACATTGCATAAAGTTATTAAAGAATTGTTTAAAATTGTATTTAAAACACACTGATGGAGATAAATGATAGATAGATAGATAGATAGATAGATAGATAGATAGATAGATAGATAGATACATATAATGGTGGTCTGTATTATATCCCCCACCCAAGGCTCAGATGTTATTGTGGAAGAGGAAATGGAAAAGTGTAAAAGCCAGAGGATATGGATCAATGTGAAACTGTTTCCTTGAAATAACTGGACAGTTACATGTAAGAACCCTCAGAGGCTGAAGCTGAATGTAGTAGTTTGAATGTAATTGCCCCCCATAAGCTCATAGGGAGTAGCACTATAAGAAGGTGTGGCTGTTGGAGTGGGTATGGACTTGTTAGAAGAAGTGTGTCACTGTGATGGTGGGTTTTGATGTTTTCTATGCTCAGGACACTGACCAGTGTCTTAGCCAATTTCCTGTTGTCTGAAGGTGTAGGATGCACAACTACTCCTCCAGCACCATGTCTGCCTGTTTACTGTCATGATCCTTGCCATGATGATAATGGACCGAACCTTGAAAATGTAAGTGAGCCACCTCAATGAAATGTTTTCCTTATAAGAGTCGTTGTGGTCATGATGTTTCTTCACAGTAATAGAAACCCTGACTAAGACACTGAATGAGAAAGATCAAGTTAGTCAAAATTCCAGCCTGAATGGGGGTAAGGGTGGGCTCAGAAGTCCTATCTCTAACTGAGGATTTTGTCAGTTGATGGCTGTTTGGAGAAGGTGAGTTAGCTTTCTTCATGGTTGTGGCCTCTGATAAGTTGTTCATGTTTTATTGGGTGGTGTTACTCCTATGCACATACTGGTAACAGATAGTGGAGCAGTGGGTTGGAAAGAATACATGAATTGGGAGGGGAAAGTGGTAGTGGGGAGATGGGAAGATTTGGAGGGGTGGATTTTACCAAAACAGATTATAGACTTGTTTGCAATTATCAAATAAAAAGAAAAATATTTTAAGAAAAGATAAAAATAAATAAAAATATCTTTAATTAATGAATTCAATTAATTAATTAATTAATTAATTAATGAAATATACCAAAAGTAGTGATTTATTCCTTTGAGGTTAGTTTCATGTATTTGTATTAAACTAATAATAGTGATGTTTATTTCTCTTGTTTTAAAATCATCATCATTATTAATGTGTGTATGTATGTGTGTATGTGTATGTGTGTGTGCATATGTGCATTTGTGCATGTATACTCATGCCAGGCCACACATAGGGAGGTCTGAGGTGAATTTTGAGTAACTGGTTGTGCCCTCCACTATGGGTTCCAGAGATGGGTCTTACATTCTTAGACTTGTGAAACAAGGTATTCAACACCTATAGTGGCTGTCATTTCTCTTAGAAAAGCATATGGTGGTTCCTGAAGAATTGAAAAAAAAAAAAAGGAAAGAAAAACAGTATAGGCTTCTCATGTCATTCTCTCTCTCTGGTTTTTATTATTGTTTTTATAAAAAAAAAAATATCATTTTTACCTATGTATCCTCCTGCTCCTCCTCACTTCCCTCCTCCCAGTCTCTCTCAGTCAGCCTTCATCCTCACCCCCTCTCCATTCACCCATCTCCTCCCCTCAAAGGGCAAGAAGTTCCAAGGTGGATCAGCTCAGCGCTGCACAACCACTCCAGGCAAGTCTGATTTACTCGTCCTTAAGTAAAGACTTGGTTAAGTGTTTCTCTGCAGGGAATGGGCTCCAAGATGCCAGCCCAGGCACAAAAGTACATACTGATCCCACCCCTCGAGGATCCATATACTACCTATGCCAGTCGACAGTTGCCCACCCTTGGAGGGCCTAGCTCCTTTTTCCGATGGATCTCCAGTCGGTATTCAGTGAGCTCCCCAGAGCTCCAGTTAGCCATCACTGTGGGAATTTTATTCGTAATCTCTATTTCCTTGCTCATACAGACTCTCATTCTCTGCTTTCAGCTGGACCAGGAGCTCAGCCCAGTGCTCAGCCATGGATCTCTGCCTCCACCTCTTTTCTTTGTTGGATGTAGGTTCTGTGATGACACTTAGGGTAGTTACTCATATCATTCCCTTAGTCTTTTTGCAAAAATTTCTAAAGGGTGAAATTAAAATAGGAAACAGACTATTATTGAACCACTGATATAGAGGGAATTTGTATGTGATTTGAGAATCTCAGAAATCTGAAAATATTGACAAATTAATCTTAAACTTCTCAAAAATTAGTAATTTAGTAACTTACTAAGTGAAAAATAAAATTTGCAAAAATCTATTGTTGTCTCATATAACAAAAATAAGAAAATGAAATGAAAAAGCAATATGCTCACAATATCATTATAAGACAACAAAGCATAAACAAAATGTACACAGACACACTCAAATAACAAAATACAAGAGCTTTAGAGAGTAAGAATTGAATAAATGGAGACACAGCCCACATTTTCATATTATAATTTTTAATATAAAATTTTTCAAATTTTCTTCAATTATAAAATACTATGATTGCAAAATAATGCCAAATCAACTTAAGAGACAGAGAAAAAAAACCCAATTTGCTTTTAAAAATAAGGAGATTAATTTAAAGATATTTTAGAGCTACTGAATAATAAATATATAAACAGCCAAAATAAAACAAAAAAGTGAATTAAAGTGATCTGATAATGATCTCAGATATCTATATAGCAAAGTTGTGAAGGAGAAGAAGAACTTGAGAACAGGCTGTGGGGCTGAAACCACGGAGAATCACTTTCTATAGGTTTAGATTGGCTCATTAAAGTATGCTTGAATATGAAATCAAAGTGCTTGTTGAGAATTAAATGGTGGTGTGGCATTTTTTGTTCCCTGTGCATTGATTTTCTCTACAGAAATAGACACACACAATAATCATCACAATTAGCATTATTGCTAATGTTCATGTAGTGCTTCTGTTGTATCAGGAACTATTCTAAGAATATTGTGCGTACCTCATAATTCAATTGACCTAACAACCTTATAAATTTCATACCATTATTTGACACAATTTACCAAAAACGTTCTTAGGGCATAGATAGTAACAGTAAATTGCCCACATATTGTGACTCTGGAGCCAGGATATGAAAACAGGCAATCTGCCATCAGAGCCCAGTGCTTAAGATTTAAACTGAGCTTGTACATGCATATATATATATTTCAAACCAAAAGTACTAAGTGAAGACCTAAAATCTCTGAAATATTAATATTGTTTTTCTTTTTGTAGTGTTATCATACCCAAAGGATTAATATAATTATGTTATAAATTGCCTTTATAACTACTAATGGTTATAATATGTACTGTGTGTATTTTTCTGTTCCATCTGAGTCACTGGATCTTTAACACAAGACCTTAATGTTCATTCAGTTTCAGTGGCTACCAGAGATACGTTGTTCCATAATAATTAAAATTGGCACTGTAATTTGAGTATTAGACTCCTAATTCTAGAGTTGGGCACAGTTCTTTATTATATTCCCTAGATTAAGAATGTATTGTAATGTGTGTTCATTCTTTTGGGTTGAGCAAACATCTCAAACTTCATTTTAGTCTATCATTTTATAAATTAACATCATTGAAAAGAACTTAAAAGTAGAGAAACATTCTATTTATTACTGAAACTAAATATATATTTGCATTTATTAATATTTTAATGCAAACTAAAATTTAAAACTCCATTAAAATTGGTCTTTAGTATGTACCCACAATGAAACCACATATCACTCACAAAGGCATTGTTTACGGCTACCATTCCAGTCTAGATAGAATCTGCTGCTCTACTTGAAGCAGATTAGAGACAAATATGCTGCTTTTCTGTATTCAGCACTTCTTTAATCGCTAAAAATAAGAGAGTAGGATGGAGGTCTTCTGAGGTGGCACCTAATTCATCTTGCAATGTGCTTTATGTGAGTATGTGGCTGTGTGACTCAACCTTCCTCCACAGCCATCTCACCAGATCTGCCTCCAAGAAACGCATATGCCCTTGTGAGCTGAATACAAAAGCCAGCAAACACATCACACCTTTAGTTCCAACTGGCAGATCCATCTCCTTGGCAGAAAATGCCTGTGTGCACCTGTACAAATAGATCTTGAGTGAGTTTTAGTGTTTCTGCTCTTGACTGACAAGAAGTGAAGAGTGATTCTTCATTTACTATACAAATCAATAAGCACAAAATTAAGTTTAATAACCATGGCAAACACATATATGCACACACTTCCTCATCTTCAATTTAAGAAATGGAATTTATTACAATCTGGCTAATGATAAACAGTTCATTTCAGCTATTTTTTCTTTTTTAATAGCAAGAAACTGTTCTAGGCCACTTGATCATTGTTTGATCATAGGATTTGGATCAGTTTGAAAAGGAACATTGAACTACTTTACCCATACCCTATAGGTATTCGTGATATTCATGTTTAGAACTGAGAAAATGGTGATGTTCAGAAATGCCTGCTGTAGAGTGGTGTGGGGTGGCAACTATGCCTCTCATCTTATAGGATGAATTGAAGCAGGAGAGCAGTAATTTCGACATGTATTTAGGTTCTTGTTTCTGCCATGGGATTAGAGAGACTATAGTCAAATATATCTTCCCCACCAGCCTGAATCATCTATCACTGATGGTTGATAATCACCTATGAGCCTTATGCTCAAGCTGTGACAAATCTGATGATAATTATGACTTTGGCACACAGCTTTTCATGTGCTCTGTTGGTGGGAGACTCAGACCTTTCAACCATGGCTGGCACATACATTCTCCCAATCTAGCTATCTGTCATGCAGTAATATTCTTAAATTATTTAGTGAGGAAAAATAAATAATTTGAAATCCTGACATCCAAATTCTGGGATGAAGGGGCAGGGGACAGTGCTTTGACATACAAATTGGGAGGGATTAAAAAACACAATTAAAATGTTCTAATATATATTAGGATTCCATTCACTATGAATTAGAGTACTTACTAAAAATATAGATGATTGTGTTAAAATTTCATGCGTATGAGCATTTTGCCTGCATGTATAATAGCTATGTATAATAATGTACAGGGCCCTCAGAGAGGCAAGAGGAGAATTTAGATTCTCTAGAACTGGAGATCAAGGCAGTTGTGAGTTGCCATGTGGGTGCTGGGACTCAACCCATGGTTCTCTGGCAGAGCAGCTAGTCCTTTTAATTGCGGAACCATCTCTCTAGTCCTCTGTGCTGAAGTTTATCATGAGGAAGGCTTTAACATCAGTATAATTTGGTTATTATCTTTGTCTTCAGAGTATCAATGTAACCTAGGCTGGTGTCAGAGTATACAGTAAGGCTAGCCTTGAACTCCTGATCCTTGTCTCTAGTATTCCACTGATGGTTTAATAGCATGTATAACCTTTCCTTGAGAAAATTTTTTAAAATTAGCATTGAAATTTGTATTTTGTCAGAAATCCCACGCACAAGGCAGATGAAAACAAAGTTACATTGGTTGACCTGCTGTTAAAGCGCCTAGAGGTTCATTTTTCACCTCCACTGATTTTCACTTTTCATGAAACATATTTTGTTTGTGTGGGGGAAGGAGGTACTCACAGCTCTTTAGAAATTAGTTGAGAATGACTCGCAGGATCATGACATTTAGCTCAGGTTTGTCTGGTGGCCAGAAAGCAACAGTGAGCATCTAACTATGAGAAGTAGAGGCAGACACCATTATCATTCACTAATTCCATTGTAAAGGATTGGTATAGTTGCTTACCACATAGGCCCATTAATATATTTGTTTCTTGAGGCACAGAATATGTATGGAAAAGTAGGCTACGCTACAGAAATAGAAACAAGAAATAACACCACCAAGATTCAACAATGTGATTTTCTGTCTCTTCACCTGAAAGTTAGAATAATACATGATTTCTTTCTGGCTTAGTTTCTTCTTCTATGCTTTCCAAACTGTGACTTGATTGTGGGGAAGGAGGAATTATACTTGAAGAAGATATTATCCAGACAGAGAAGCATAATATTCATATTAGGTAGTCATATCAGATATTTCAAAGTTAGCGGATTCATGGGTCAGCCACATAGCAATGTTTTAGAAGTCACTTAGAGAAAAATGACTGGGAATAACATAATTTTAAATCCAAAAAAATGTTGTCTATTAAATTAATTTGACAGTTCACTTCTCTTGTTTCCAGAAAGGAAAGGACCATCCAGCTATGAAGTGAGAAAATTTAGGGCAAAGGGTGTTACTAATTAAAGTGAGATATATACTCTTTTAAAATTTATACAGCAATTAAAGTGAGAAAAATACAGAATGGGGCTCTGAGGAGAAGATGACAGCTAAACTTCTGATACCTCCTGAAATCTCCTGTGTGTAGAGAAGTAGGATTGAAGATCACAAGATTTTTGAGTTGATATATACTGGTCATTGTGGAAGCTCAGAGCTATGGACAGGAAACCCTTTCAGATAAACAGGTGCAAATTTGGACTAGTGCAAAAAAAGGAATGCTAAAATCAGTATAGAACCACTTAGATTTAAAGCAGAATACAGTCTTCTAGAAGAAAGTAGAGTATACTGTGGGGATAACAGAGAAACAGAGCATGGCAAGTCTCAGAAAGGGAGAGAGGGAGGGGTTCCCTTAAATGTGCTTCTTGGCATGACAGAAGTGTAGATCAGGCATTAAAGGAGAGACATTCACATGTAATCCCTTTTGTTGTACATTGTAGGGATGAACACTTGCTTTAAAGAACAGATATAGCCAAGGAAGCAGATTCAGGAGAGGGAATGGCCAATAGCAGATAGCACTATAAACAACAGTAAACACAGCATGGTACATTGTCCAAATTCATTATGTATTTACCTACTCAGCTACTGCACACTTAGTCTGTATCTTCATCATCAATTAACATATTAAAGATAATGTCAGAAGACACAAAAATGAATAGATGCTGCACCAAGTAATGAAAACAAAGCAGTTTCTCTTGGATTCATTTGACTAAGATTAAACACAAGTTTGAATTCTCCACTTTTCTCCATGTATCTTCTGTTTGTAATTTGTAGTTGCTGGTTTATCTATAATCTGTCTGACTATTCCTATCAAAGAACTTTGCTTTATATGTATTGGACAGCAGAGAAAATGCTGCATGAAAAAGGAATAAAGGGCACTTTACAGAAATCTTTAACAGAGTTTTATGAAAAAAAGAAGTCTTCTTACTGACCAAGATTAACAAACACAACTGCAAAGAGAGTTTATCAAGCTATATGCACATTGTTTTCAGTCTGCTTGATCATACAACAACAATTGGAGACCCTGAAACTTCCCAGTCCTCAGCTGACTAAGAGTCAACTAGGACCCTACTAAGAATGACCCCTGCAACAACTGGAGATACAGAGCTCCTTGGCCTACAGCCAATTAAGAGCATCCTCTGCAATTACTGGAGACGCACAGCCCTTGGCCCGACAACTGACTAAGAGCTGAGCAAGAACTGACTAAGAATGAATTGAAGAAGCATGAGCCAGTGCAAGAATACATATAACAATATACAAAACAACAAGACATACCAGAAGAAGCTGGTGGTTCTATAACATCAAGACCTGAGCATAAGAATAAAGAGGAAACAGAAAGAAATGACCTTAAAAAACAACTTTATGAAGATAATAGAAGTTTTAAAATAGGATATTAAAAAAAACTATCTTAAAGAAATAGAAGAAAATACAAACCAAATTTTGGAAGAGATGAACAAATCCATGAAAAAAAATTAAGAAAGCCGAGAAAAAGAAAACAAATAGGTGAAAGAAACATGCTTGGAAATAAGAACTGAAATAGAAGCAATAAAGAAGGCACAAACGGGGGCAAAGCTGGAAATGGAAAACCTGAAGAAATAAACCTGAAGTACAGAAGTAAGCATAACCAACAGAATGAGAGAGATGGAAGAGAGAATGGAAGATTCAATAGTGAAATTAGATACATCAGTTAGAGAAATCACTATGTCCAGGAAATCTAGGAAACCACGAAGAGGCCAAACCTGGGAATAATTGGAATTGAAGAAGAAAACCAGTTCAAAGGCACAGAAAAATATTTTTAACAAAATCATAGAAGGAAATTTTCCCAACTTAAAGAAGGAAATGCCTATACAGATACAAAAAAGTTACAGAATACGAAATAGACTAGACCTCCCAAAAAAGTCTGCTTGCCAAATAATAATCAAGCCAGTAAACCTACAGAACAAAGAAAAAATGCTAAAAGATGCAAAAGAAAACGTCCAAATTACGTATAAAGGTGGACCCATCAAAATAACACCCGACTATTCAATGCAAACAATGAATGTAAGAAGGTCTTGGTCAGATGTTATAAAGACACTAAAAGAACATGGCTGCCAACCCAGACTTCTAAACCCAGCAGAACTATCAATCACCACAGATAGAATAAACAAGATATTTCACAATAAAAACCAGATTTAAACAATGCCTATCCAAAATCTGGCCCTACAGAAAGCACAAGTCACCTATAAAAAGACACACTCTAACACAATGGATACAAAAATAAAAGACACACCTCAACTTCAAAGACAGATACAGGCTCAGAGTAAAGGGTTGGGAAAAGACTTTCCAATCAAATGGTCCTAAGAAACAAGCTGCTGTAGCCATCCCTTCAAACTAAAATTAATCAAAAGAAACCATGATGAATATTACTTATTTGTCTCAGGAAAAGTTCACCAAGATGAAGTCTCTGTGGTGAGATTCAAGTGTTAGCTAATAAGGTCAAAAGACATTTATTTAGGGTCTCGGGCTCTTGGAGGAGTGGCCAGCCCCATTCAAGAGGGGTTACTGAGATCTTGGGGGCCTTGTATGTTCCTGCCTTCCTGAAAGACTAGTTCGACATTCATCACCCATCACATAAATAATCCAATCTCTCAAGTGCCTATATAAACTATTAACTATATCATAAGTGTTTTTTATATTCCAATAAATTTTAATCTTAGATTGATATAATTAAAAAATATTTGCACTTTCATCTGATGCCCAACACTAACATAAATATTTATACATTAATACAAATATAAAATCATTTTATATGTTTAATTAGAACAATTTATACATTAATACAAAGGTAAATCTAAAATTGTTTTATATATCCAAAACAGCTTATACATTAATATAAAATTAAATCTATAACAATTATATAAAATTAAATCTAAAACTATTATATTTTACATACACTTCTACCTCTATTTAAAATATTTATACATCATTATTCCATCCACTATATAATTACTACCTCCATTTAACTATACTAAATGTAGTATATAATTACACTAGCTATAATATGTACACAAAATGTTTTATATACCTCTATTTAAATAATATATATTTATACATGTCTAAAATATTGTTACCATATTACATAATATATATGCCTCTAACTAATATTTAATAATCATACTAAAAGTCATTACTCAATATTTATACACCCCTTTATAAATAACCTAATTTTACAATACAAGTTTCAATCCTTAAAATAATTAAAACTACAGTCATCATTACTTAAGTTGCCATGTCACAATCACCTCAAATACAAATTAAAAAACCATAAATAAACAAAAATCTTCAACTATTTCATAAACCCCAAAATATAACATTTAACATTTATTATTCAAAATTCAGCCATAAAAAACACAACTCCTAATGTCACTGTTCCTTTCCAAAAATAATATTAAACATCTAAAACACTCATTTAAAGTTTGTCCTTTTAACAAAAAATACCCAGTTAAATAAATAATTACCTGTGCCTCAATTACTACCAATACACACATAATGTCCAAACTAAATAAACAAAATAACAAATATAAACTAACAAAACCTACCTAAACAAAACAAAACAATCCCTTCAAACATACCCTACTTATAGAAAAATCTATGAAATACAATAAACCTATATCCAAAATAATAAATAATCTAACAACACAAAAAACTCATATATAATTGTCCAAATAACGATGTCACTGTCCTCTCCCAAATTTTAAAATCTACTACTCCCATGTATGTCTAACTTTCAAATAATATATTTTCTTTCTCAAGTCAAAAAGTTAAAAAATAAATATTTGAAGTTACTACCTATTATCCCTTAACAAAAAACATTCAAATGTCAAATTTTCAGTTTCTCAAATAAATAATTTTAAAATAATTTATACATCCTACCATCTATCAATATTTTAAAAATATATAATATACTTTATATATGTTAAGTTTTCATTATAGTTTGCACCTTATCCTCTCCTAAATACTACCTCATTATAATTCCTATTATATATAATCTTAATTTAAAATTTTCTTAGTTAGACAAAAAAAAAAAAAAAATGAGAGAGATGTGGTGAGATTCACGTGTCAGCTAATAAGGTCAGAAGACACTTATCCAGAGTCCTGGGCTCCTGAACGGGGAGTGACCAGCCCCATTCAAGAAGGGGTGCTGAGATCTTGGGGGCCCTGTTTGTTCCTGCCTTCTAGAGAGACTAGTTCGACATCCATCATCCATCACATAAATAATCCAATCTCTCAAGTGCCTATATAAACTATTACCTATATCATAAGTGTTAGTTTATATTCCAATAAATTTTAATCTTAGATTAATAATTTTAAAAAAATATGCCGTCAAGTCTCAGTCCTGAATATTTATGCCCCCAACACAAGGGCACATACATATGTAAAAGAAACGCTACTAAAGATTAAACCTCTCATCAAATGCCACACCCTAATGGTGGGAGACTTCAATAGCCCACTTTCACCCTTAGATAGGTCAACCAGACAGAAACTCAACAGAGAAATCTAACAAATGTTATGGCCCAAGTGGACTTAATAGATATATACAGAAACTTTCACCCAAACACAAAGGAATTTACAAATTTCTCAGCACGCCATGGATCTTTCTATAAAACTGATCACATAGTTGGTTATGAAGTAAATGTCAATAGATATAAAAAAATGGGAATAATTCCTTGTATCTGATCAGACCACCATGGCCTAAAGTTAAAGTTTAACAACAAAAATCAACCATTTGTTCTCTGCTTCTCTCTGGCATTCTGCTCTGTGCTTCCTGTTCTCAGAGTTTTCTTAGTCTGGTAGCCCCTCCCACATTTCCTGCCTGCCTTTGGCCACTCAGTGCTTTTTATTAAACCAGTGGGTGGGACAATTATTTACAATGTAACAACATAATTTCCCACACACATTGAAAACTATGTTAAGAGGAAAATTCATAGCACTAGATGCCTCTATGAAAAACCTAGAGAAATCTTGCAAAAGAGACTTAACATCACAGCTGATGGCTTAAAACAATTAGAAGCAAACTCACCTAGAAGAAGTAGACAGCAGGGAGTAATCAAACTTAGAACTGGAATCAACACACTAGAAACAAAGAGAACAATACAAAGAATCAGTGAATCAAAGAGTGGTTCTTTGAGAAAGTCAACAAGATAGATAAACACTTATCCAAACTAATCAAGAAGCAAAGAGAGAGTATCCAAATTAACAGATTCAGAAAATAAAAGAGTACATAACATCAGACACCCAGGAAATCCAGAGAATTATCAGGTCATTATAAATTTATATATATTGACATACTTCACTAAAATGGAAAACCTAGGAGAAATGGACAGCTTTCTGGACAGGTACCACTTACCAAAATTAAATCAAGACTGGTTAAGAGAATTAAACAGATGTTTTAGGAAAAGAAATTGAAGCTGTTATCAAAAGTCTCCCAAGGTGGGGAAAATCCAGGACAAGATGGTTTCAGTGAAAAATTCTACCAGACATTCAAAGAAGAACTAAAACTAATACTTCTCAAACTGTTCCATACAGTAGAAATGGAAGGAACATTGTTGAACCCTTTTTATCAGGCCACAATCACCCTGATACCCAAGTCACTCAAAGATGCAACAAATAAAGAGAATTACAGACCAATCTCCATTATGAAGTGATACAAAAATACTCCACAAAATTCTAACAAACTGCATCCAACAACATATCAAAAAATCATCCACTATGATCAAGTAGGCTTCACTCCAGAGATGCAGGAATGGTTCAACCTATGAAAAACTGTGAACGTCATCCATCATATAAACAAACCGAAAGAAAAATATTGCATAATCATCTCATCTCCTTAGATGCTGAAAAAGCCTTTGAAAAAATCCAACACTCCTTCATGAATCAAGTCTTGGAGAGATCAGGAATACAGGAAAAATACCTAAGTATAATAAAAGTGATATACAGCATGCTGACTGCCAACATCAAACTAAATGAAGAAACACTCAAAGCAATCCCACTAAAATCAGAAAAAAGACAAGGCTGTCCTCTTTCTCCTTATCTATTCAATATAGTTCTCGAGGTTTTAGCTAAAGCAATAAGAGAACAAAAGTAGATTAAAGGGATACAAATTGGAAAGGAAGAAGTCAAACTATCTCTACTTGCAGATGATATGATTGTATACATAAAGTGATCCCCAATATTCTACCAGAGAACTCCTACAGATTATAAACACCTTCAGTAATATAGCAGGGTGCAAGATAGACTCAAAAAAACCCCCCAAAAACCAAAAACCAAAAAAACAACCAACAGCCCTCCTATACACTAAGGATAAAAGGGTGAAAAAGAAATAAGGGAAACATCACACTTCATAATAGCTGGAAATAGTATTAAATATCTTGGTGTAACTCTAACCAAAAAAGTAGCAGACCTGTTTGACAAAAACTTTAAGTCATTGAAGAAAGAAACTGAAAGAGGATATCAGAAAATGGAAAGATCTCCCATGCTCCTGGATAGGTAGGATCAACATAACAAAAATGGCAATTTTACCAAAAGAAATCTGCAGATTCAATGCAATCCCCATCAAGATCTGAACTTAATTCTTTATAGACTTTGAAAGATCAATACTCAACTTCATATGGAATAACAGGAAACCCAGGATTGCCATAACAATCTTGCCCAATAAAAGAACTTCAGGAAGAATCATCATCCCCAACTTCAAGCTATGTAAAACAAAACAAAACAAAACAAAAA
Organism: Phyllotis vaccarum; assembly: GCA_033318265.1. Classification (NCBI taxonomy): domain Eukaryota; kingdom Metazoa; phylum Chordata; class Mammalia; order Rodentia; family Cricetidae; genus Phyllotis; species Phyllotis vaccarum. Next base: position 166,053,892 of record JARWLC010000001.1, on the reverse strand, counting down.
CCCCAACCAACCAACCAACCAAACAAACAAACAAATAAACAAAAACCCAGCCCGGTTCTGGCATAAAAACACACTTGTAGACTGAATTGAAGACCCCGACATTAACCTACACACCTTTGAACACCTGATTTTTCACAAAGAGGCCAAAAATATTCAATGGAAAAAATAGTATCTTAAACAAATGGCATTAGAATAACTGGATGGTAGTATGTAGAAGAATGCAAATAAATCCAAACCTATCACCCTGCACAAAATTGAAATCCAAGTAGATCAAAGACCTCAACATAAACCAACTACCCTAAACTTGATAGAAAAGAAAGTGGGAAGTACCCTACAATGCAATTGGCAAAGGTGACCACTTCCTAAATACAACACCAGTAGCACAGACACTAAGAACAACAATCAATAAGTGGGACCTCCTGAAACTGAGAAGCTTCTGTAAGGCAAAGACAAAGTCAATAAGACAAAATGACAGCCTACAGAATGGGTAAAGGTCTTCATTACCTTATATCTGACAGAGAACTGATCTCTAAAATATATAAAGAACTCAAGAAACTAGAACCCCCAAACCTAATTAACCCAATTAAAAATGGGGTTCAGAGTTAAAAGGGAATTCTCAACAGAAGAATTGCAAGTGGCTGAAAGGAGCTTAAAAATGTTCAACATCTTTAGCCATCAGAGAAATGCAAATCAAAACAAATTTGAGATTCCAGCTTACATCTATCAGAATGGCTAAGGTCAAAAACACAGATTGCAGCCTATGCTGGAGAGGATCCAGAGCAAGGGGAATACTCCTCCATTGTTGGTGTGAGTGTAAACTTGTACAACCACTCTGGAATGCAGTATGGTGATTCTTTAGAAAACTGGGAATTAATCTCCCCAACTATCCAGCAATACCACTATGGTACATATGCCCAAAGTATGCATACGCATACCCCAAAGACATTTGCTCAACAATGTTCATAGCAGTATTATTTGCAATAGCAAGAATCTGGAAACAACTTGGATGCCCTCAATTGAAGAATGGATTAACAAACTGTGGTACATCTACATAATTTTTTTTTTTAAGAAAAATGACATCCTAAAATTTAAAGGCAAATGAATGGATTCAGAGAATATCCTGAGTGAGGTATGGTATGTACTCACTCATAAGTGGATTTTAGACAAAAAGAAAAGAATACCCAAGCTGCAAACCACAATCCCTGAACAGCATGGGATCAGAAGGAACTTAAGAGAGACATCCAGAGATTCCTATGAGATCTCCTAAGCAAATTGGGAGCATAGTGAGTTGGAACCAAGAAGAGGTGAAAATAAATCATGAGAGAGAAGATGGTTGAGTGAGAGGAGCAACAAAGAGGGAGGAAAAAAAGATGGATATCTTGATAGAGGAGCCAACGTGGGGTTGGAAAAAATACCCAGTGCTAGGGAAACCTCCAAGAATTCACAGGATGTCCCTGGCGAGGTCTCCAACCAATAGTGGAGGGGGTGCCTAAACAAGAATTCCCTATAATCAAATGAAAAACCACCCTAAGTGTTATCATAGAACCTATATCCAACAATAAATAGAGGTGGAGGCAGAGATCCATGGCTAAGCACTGGGTAGAGCTCCTGGTCCAGCTGAGAGCAAGGGAGGAGAGTCTGTATGAACAAAGGGATAGGGATTATGAGGAGAAGTCTCACAGAGATGGCTGACTGGAGCTCTGGGTATCTCCCTGAATCAAGTACAGCCGATGGAAAACCATCGCGAAAAGGAGCAAGGCCCTCCAAGTGTAGGCAACTCAACTGTCAATTGACTTGGGCAGTATGTGGAACCTCAAGGAATGGGATCAGACTGTGTTCCTGTTCATGGGCTGGCATTTTGGAGCCCATTTCCTGCAGAGGAGCAACTAACCCAGTCTTGACTTTGTGATGAGGAAATCAGACTTGCCTGGAGTGAATGCACCATGCTGAGCTGACCCACCTTGGGACTTCTTGCCCTTTGTGGGGAGGAGATTGAGAATGAGGAAGGGGGGAGGCTGAAGGCTGACTGGGAGTTATTGGGAGGAGGGAAGAGGAGAAACAGGAAGATACATGGAAAAAAAGACTTTTTAAATACAAAATAAATAATAAATAGTATTAACAACAACAAGGAAAAAAAATAAACTGTCATAGGTCCTACTGAAAGGGTCTCAATAGGAAAAGGTTGGTAGTGCAGCACTGGGCTCCCTTGACTGTGGAAGAAACTGTGGCCACTCAGGTGTTCACATGTACAAATCCACAGGCCTGTGTCATTCTAAGACATGCATTTTGTTGCAGCGTTTATCTCAAGGTTTACTAGAAACAATCATGTTTAAAGGAAATGTTGACAAAGGAATCAAATTGTCAGCAGGAAGAACATAATAACCGAAACCATCATTCCACTCCTATGATCATAGATGTGCTGAAAGTGAAAGAACATCGGAAGAAGAAGAGGGGGAGGAGAGAGAAGCTGTATTCTAGAGCACAATACACAAACTCATAGTAATCCAGCTTGCTAAATACAAAGTGATAGGCATAGGAATTGCACAAATGGAATGACTGTGACAAATTGAAGGTGTCATTTCGAATTTTTCCCATGATAAACTACTCGTCAAAACTAATACAAACTTTCAGGTAATGACAGCCTGTCTCTCATAGAGAGCTAAGAGAATGTACAATGATACTTTGCATCTGGGATTGGCATGGAAAATATCCCAGACATCTGATTACAAAGAATAATGACACTTACTTATCAATTCAATTATTCAAGAGATACCCAAGTCTCTGATGTGGGAGACAGTTCCAGTAGATGTGAAGACACCAGGAGAAAAGAAAATATAATAGCTAAAGAGGACATGTGCTACTGTATAGCATTGGTGAAGACAGAGAGAATGGTTAACTATGACATCATAATTAAAGCTGTTTAAGCAATATGGAAAGAACAATATTAGCAAAGTTGTAAGAGAGACTAGTTAGAGAAACAAGCTTATTGTGAAAAAAATCAAACTAAAAATATGTTTTGCAGCTCTTGCAATTGGAACGGAATTTTAAACTCAGTGTTTCCTATTGTTTTGGGTTTTATGGCATTTTCCTCACAGTGTGAAAAGTACAATTCAAGCCAAAGAGTGGCCACTTTGTTCATTTATCCCTCATCAATTATAGTAAATAAACTTATCGCATACCAACATCTTTTTCTCTTGCTTGATGATTCCTTTGGCTCCTGGAGTCTATTCTTCTACAAGCTCCCATAGAAGACTGAATGGACCAAACCAGACTATGACAGCTCTCAACCAATGATTGACAAGCCACACTAAACTAATGTCCATACACATAGATGTGAGTAAGTGCCTCAGTCTGGGGATCCCGTGGGGACAATTTAGGGATCTATGATACTAAGACTCCCAGAACCTTCCATGGATATGCCTTGGACCACTGTTATCCTCTATCCTGCCCTCTTCCTAGTCTGTTTCTTGGGGTTGCCTTTGTAAGTAATTTTGTGTACCCATCGCGTTTGATTTTAGAAGAACTCATTCGCCAACAAAGCCATGATAACACCGATTCAGCTCTTAGTATATCACCTACAACAAAAGAAGAAGAAAGGATAAGAGGAATGGAGAAGAAGTGAAGTACTGGACACACTTCAAAAAAATTTCATACTGCATAGGAGCAGTGATGGGCCATTTTGGTATGGAAGCTTTGGTGGCCTGCTTGGAAGAAAGAAGAGGACTTCGAAGGATCTAGGCCAAGAGCCCACCCATAGTAAAATGCCTATACTAGACAGGCACCATTACTCTTCATCTTATACAATTAGGCTGGATTATTTGCTGAACTCAACTAAGGACAAAGTACATGAAGGTAAATGTGGTTGGTCAAAATGGGTATATTAAAAGCATAAAATGGAAATAGCTAGAAACTGAAAAAAATTGGTAAATTTTGCTAAGAGCAAAAATAAAACTATTCACCTCCATGTAACTACAGTGCAGAGTGGTGTTTTCTCTCATGGTTTTATATCCTTTGTATACAAGCCCATTATTTTATCTGCTCCTCGTTCCACTTACTGTGGGTTCTGTTCTTTGGGTTTTTTTTTTTTTTTAACAAAATCATAAATTGTGGGGTTTTGATATATTTCTTTTGTTGGTACTTTGAAAACATACCATTTAGAATCATTTCCTCTTCTACTTTTCCTCATTTGAAATACATAAATTTCCATTTCCTTAACTGTTATTTAATTTTGTTTTTCATATTTATATCTAAATGAAACATTACATCCTCAGGCAACTTTCTTTGTAATGATGAAAGTTATTAAGGCTGTACATTCTGAATAAAGCTTTCATGTGTTCTCAGATTTTGTCTGGTCTGTTGTTTTTTTACTGTCTCCTTGACAGATTTTTAATTTCCTTTTTGATCAAAGATTGTCTTGCTATGTGCTTTTTTATTGTCAATCATTATGCTTGTTTTTATTGTTTTCATTTCCATAATTCTAATTGTATTGGCTTAGGACCAGAGAATGCATTTGTAAAAAACTGTCCACTAGGTCTGTTTCATCTCCAGTGGCCATATAAATAACTGACACTTAAAGAATTAAAACTATAGAAGTAGGCTTATGATGTGTATCTCAATGGTACCACAGCACAACAGTGGCCTTGTGTGGCCAGCCTGTGTTTGATTCTCTGCACTGCAACATCTGGACAGATGCTGTTGTTCGTGTTTCTACCAAGTTTAGGGATTTCTCTCCCAACTGCATCCAAAGGTTAATGTGTTGAATATATCAACTTAGTGCCTGTGTTTTCCATTCGTTTTATTTATGATTTCAGTTCTAAAATACACAAATGCTTCTAACTTGGTTAAGTTCAACAAGTTCCATTTGCTTTTAAAAGAAGTACTTTGAGTTTTACATAGCTCTAGGGTTGGCTCATCACGTCTGTGCCTTCACGTCTGTAGCTGTGCCATGCCACTATGTAGTCCTATTTAGCTCGGTCCAGGACCCTTTATTTTCACTCTATTGATGCTAATATAGTTGCTTTTATTTTATTTTTATTTCCTCATTCTGCTTCTTTGTTATTTTAATGATCTTAGCAAATGGTGTCTGGCTATAATTTATTTGTTAAGAGATTTATCCCTTTTGTGACAGGGGCTTTTGGTTTTATATTTTATTTGTTGACTGATGGATTCTAAAGTGTTACTTTTATTTTATTTCAGATGAATCACAACATGTGTGTGTGTGGTTTTTTTTTTTTTTTATCTTTTTCATTGACCTGATTTTCTTATTTATTCTTGTTCCCTTTTGACAGAAATTGGATTGTCCTTTCCACTTTGGCGTTGGCATTATTTTGTGTACTTAGAATCTAAATAATTAGACACCAGTCACCATTAAAGAAGAGATTGCCTGGCCAGAAGTTTGGCTCCTTGGGTAAAGTATCATAGCACCAAGCTTGACTCCCCGAGTCTTACCCACCAAGTCCACATTACTGAAGTAGAGAAGAAGCTTTAGGAAGTAGTCTTTGACTTCTGTATGCTTGCCATGGAACACATATAACCCTCTGCTTTCCCAAAGCACAAATAATAATCAAAAGAAGTGTTCACCACCCTAAAGAAAGCGTCACTTCTTATCATTTGACTGTGCCTAAAAACCTGAGATTAAAGAAAGCCTAATACCTCCCTCCTAGCCTTTTCCTTTAATTTCAGTAGGGAAAAGTGTAAGTGTTCTGCTGTCTGTGATCCCTTCTCCAAGGCTAGATGATGGAAGCACACACACATCATATCCCTTTCTCTCACACATGGCTTATTACACTGAACCATTACTAGTCTTTTTTTAAAATATATTTTCAGTTTTTCCATTTATTGTTGAGATGCTATCTTCTCAGTATGTTTCTCAATAAATTCTGGGAGTTTTTTCAAATAGGTTCTGAGTGACTTCCTCTTCATTTTACCTTACTAGATGAATGATATCTAGATTAGTTTTAAGCTGATGTTATGTAAACATCCTTTTCCCTCACTCATTGATGATACATTTTACAGTGCTTATTTTTCTGTCTTAGAAAGTGTTTGCCATTTCTTTAGAGGTTAAGATTTCCATAATGCACTTGCAAGTATATGTACTTTTGTATGTTATTCAGCTTGAATCACAACAAACATTTGAAGTTTGTGTTCAGGTGTTCATTAGTTCTAGAAACTGCTCTTTCTGTTTTTTTACTTTCTCCTTTGAGGGCCCCTATGTTCTTCAGCTGTCATTATTCACATTTTTAGCCACTGCCTACCCTATGCCTTTCTTCTTTGGCTTCTTCAAGTGGACACTGAGCTTGCAACGTTCATATACTTGACCTTCCGTTTTAGTAACTTAGTTCCCCACAGCTTCATTTTCTTCTTGAATAGATACATTAAATGCATTTACTCAAATCTCAGAAATGTGTTAACTTGATTCTATAAATTCATCTTTCGCCTTCTACTCCAACAAGTACTTTTTATTGAGTACAAGTTTTGATAGGTGTGGCTGATCGTCTCTGGCTTAATGGATTCACACAAATGGAAAATATCAGTCCTTTTGACCAACTGGAATTTAGGTGTTTGTGCTAGTGTATTACAGCAGGACATATACATAGATTGGAGAGCACAGGACTGTCTGCACCCAGGGGCTTCAAGATGAAGCAGACAGGGTTCTACTCTTTCATTCTCTCATTACACTGTTCTCTTTCACATCAAGGAAGAAAGTTTTAGCTAACTCTTCAGCATCCTTTCCACTTGCCTTCGTAGATTTTGAACATTCTGACTAATGCTATTTTGAACATGCTCTTAGAGGACCACAGATCTTTATGTCAAGCTTTCCACAAATTTTCCTGTTTTTGAGTCTTTGAGTAGGCTCTGACTCTGTCCTTGTATTTACTCAGATCATAAAGTCAAAAGACCCATATCATTCTCTGTGACAGAGCCAAGTAGATCCAATTGCTGCTTGCTTCAGGAGAAAAAGAAAAGTTGGTTGGACTTTGGGAACAATGTGTGAGGCCACCATGCTATGAAAGACTGTTATAGTGATTATGCTATAGTGTTAATAAACAAACAAAAAGAACATTATAGCCTGATGACAAGGGAAGAATCCAACCATTAATCACAAGATAGGCGAAAGATCAGAGGCTAGCTCATCAGCTGAAAATCTAACAAAACTATACAAAGTGCATAATAATTCCTCACTAATATATTTATATATTCTCCATTTCTTTCATTCTTTCTCAATAAAGTCACATTTTTATCAGTGATCGAGAGTAGAGTTTCTCGGCTCAAACAGTGAGAATTTTTTTTTTGTCTGAATCATATGGGACATTTTAAGATCATCTCATTACTCATTTATTTAGTAAATATTTATTCAGCATTCGTTACAACTCAGACCTTTGCCGGCATTAATGTTTGACTTAACTGATTGAGCTATGGGTATTTGTCCGTTTTCAGTTAAATGACCTACTTCTCAGTTTTCTTTCCTTCTTCTTAAAGACAATTCAATTTTCTCTTCAGAAATTGCTGTCCCGATTTGGTCTGGCCATACTTATGATGGTGAGCATTTGTGTCCTGTTCACATACAAAAGAGGCTTGAAGTAGGCTAGTTCCTCTTGATTAACGTTTCAGAACCTGCCTACAAATTCAACTACACGGGAAATTATGGAAAGCCAAGAGCAGAAAATAATAAGTACCTTGGTGCTATCTCTAGAAGTTCTGATTTGAATAATCTATGGTGGAGTCTTCATATCATGTTCTTAAAAAACTCACAGGTGATTTAGTGTGGGGACAGTGACCTGTGCTTAGAAAGGTAGATTTTCACCCAAAGCCTTGAATATTATATAATGCATAGCAGAACAAGTTCTGAGCAGCCCTCAAACAAGACCATGAACATCCTTTACTTTACATTATTTCTTGATTTGCCATTCCAATCTCCTAGGCTCACCTTGCTCTATCAACTAGCCTCTTTCTACTGGGTAAGCTGTCAGTCATTTTCATCACTTAGGGATAGCACATGTCAACAAAAAGAATCCATAAGCTTGTCATTAATCTATAATACTATTTGTGATCAGTCTGCTTGATTGGTCAACCTCTCAGCACTCAGTGTCATGTAAAAAAAAAAAAAAGACAAAGAAAAGAAAGGGAACTGTCCTATTGGTTAAAGTTTCCCATTTGTACCCCCGGATCTATCTCTTGCTTGTCTATCCAGTCCTGTAGTTTTCTTTTTTGGGGTCTTTTTTGTTTTTGTTTTTCTTGAAATAAAACATATACATACAACTAAATGAGTGCTTCAGAGTTGCATGGGAAAACCACAAGCAGAGAAAAACCTGAGATACATCCCATAATGCTCGATCAAGAGAATGCCAGTTTCTGCTTAGAGAAGAAAGGTCTGCAATCTATTTCCATGACATATTTCCATAGAGACAATGTTGACAGTAAAATGAAAATAACAGGATGCAGCAGGTCCCTGTGTGCCTTTCTCATCCGTTTGCTTGGGGCAGTTCCACAGAAGCAGAAGGTTTATTCAAGAAAGATTGCCCAGGGCAAACCAGTGAGAAGGAACAGAATGAATAGGGCTGTTATCTATCTCAACTAGAGTCTACTATGCTCAGCATGATCCCATCAAGAAGCTATGGAGTGTGGGGGAAAAAAAATCACAAAGTGGAGGCAAGTGGGCAGGGACTTAACTACATCCCCATGTCAATTCTTTCTATGAGAAGCCATAGATTCTTAGCAGTTGCATCTGGCTGTAGCTGACAGGTGCATCTATGTGTCACTGAGGGTGTGTGATAGCAACTTCCACACCTGGACAACAATGATGTATCAACAGGGAACAGAACATTAACACTGAAGTATTCTGTGCAGCAAGAAACCCACCTCTCCCCATTTTTGCCTGTGCATTCCTCCAACCTGTTGCCTTTAAGCACTAGCACTTGAGAAATCATGCTTTCCTTAAACTTTGGTTCCAGTAAAAATGCAATCTGGAAAGGCTGCCCAAGCACCAGTGAATGTGCAGGTAGCACGGAGTGGTCTCAGTGGAATTATAAAACAACACATGAAATTGGGAGGAAATTTAGAAGGAAAATTGTGGCGTTGTTTTGACTACGACACATTAAGTGCATATATTATATTCTCAAATAAAAATGCAGTCTTCTAAATACTATCTTTATGCCTTGGGAAATCTCTGTGTAACAAAAAATACTTAATGATTAATATAACGTGGGGGATGGGAGCTTTAATTCTTCCTCTGACTTTGGGTAAGCAGCTTGTCCACTCTGAGGTTCACCATCTTCAGTTAAAAAGGCATGTGGTCAGACTGTGAGTTGCTTTTATACTCTGAGAATTTGTGATTTGGGTTCTCATTTCACATAGGGAGGAAGCAAATCTAATTGTTTACAAGACATAAGTTTTGATCTCGCCACTTTAATACAAAACAAGAGAAAGAAATGTAATCACCGCCTCCCCCCATAAAGGTGGTGCGGCTTCGTTTGGATCCGGGGTCTCTGATAGGGCATATTGGATGTGCCAATGTCATGTGATTTATTGTGCTTCATAACATTTGGGAACAGATATTTGGTATTTCATCCAAGGAAAGCAATTTTCAGAAACCTTTTAGGAGGTGGCTGGAGCATCAGTAATCGGTGCCGTTTCTTTATGCCAACATTTCCTTAAAGCGGCACAATCTTTCATTTTAATCATTCCTCTCAGCAGGCCCCTTCCAGGGCTCAGGAGCAGGGCACCTACCCCTCAGAAATGAGGTTCTATTTTTAACAGCCACCAGCCAACAAACTCCCTATTAATCGTGTGAAATCTGCTCAGATGGATGCTCTTCTGGGTTCTCCTGTGCCCCCCCACCCCTTCTCCATTCCCCATCTGTGCAGCCCTCCCCTGTAGATATTTTTAGTTCTAGCAGCCAGCCACATCCTTGAGAATTACTAGGCGGATGCTTACTTCGCTTCTAAATAAACATTTTAGAGATGGGTTTTCATTCCTGATATTTTAAAAAAAGATTAAGCATGTTGCTTCTTAAAACAAGTCTGTATTGACCAAGGAACAACCTGGACTTGGAGATCTTCATCTTCCTGGGAATCCCTTCCTCACAAGGAGTAAACGTTGCATTGTTCAATGGTGCTGCTTCCTCAAGGCAGCCTTGAGACTCATCTTTGGAGTGGGAAGTCCAACCTTTCTCACTACACACACTTTCTCGAAGTTTTCCAATTTGCCTCACTAAATGCGGGCATCTCTTTAAAGTGCTGAGTGAGCTAGGACACAGAATTTACACACTTACACTTAAGGGCCAACATGGTATGTCACTGAAGCTATAATCATCAAAATATTTTTAAAGCACCTGGAGGATTCCAAGAAATAGCACTGACAATAATAATTTAGCTTAGTTAGCACAAATTGCAGTGCTTAATCACCCACTCTCCATAAAAGAAACCATATTGCCTATTAGTATGTTACCTACTGTGTTTTTTGTGTTGTGGTTTTCCACCGAAAAAAGACATTTCTTAAAAAAAAAAAAAAAAAAAAAAAGTGTAGTCTTCTTCCAGCATCCTTTCTTTGACATTCCTATATATCTATCACATAAAAAACCACATATATCTTTAAGCAAATACATACACAATACCCATATACTCATATATAGCATTTACACACACATGAAAAGTGATCATTTAGTTTTGTCACAGGTATGTTTTTGCATCTGTTGTGGTTTGAATGAAAATGTTCCCCATAGGCTTAAATATTTGAATGCTTGGTCTCCAGTTGGTGAAACTGTTTGGAAAGAATTAGAAGGTAGAGAGAACGTATGTCACTGTGGGCCAGGCTTTGAAGTTTTGGGAAACTCTAGCAACTCCCTGTACCTTTCTTGGTCTTGTAGTTGTGGGTCAAGATGTGAGCTTTCTGTTGCTTCTGCAGACTGCTATTATGGACTCTAACCCCCTGAAACTATAAGCTAGACATTTTTTATAAGTTGTTTTGGTCATGGTGTTTGATCACAGCACTAAGACCAAAAATGGTACTGGGGAGTAGTATCTCTTTTGACAGACCCAACCTTGCTCGTTTTTTTTGGAAGAAAGTGGAAGACTCTGGTAATTTGGACTAGGAAAGCTGATGACTGCTGTGAGCAGGGCTTAATAGCCCAAGCTCATAGGGGATTGAAAGACTATAATGATGAGGGGAAAAAATGGATTGTGGAAGCCCAGCAGAAGAGAATTCAGATTAGAAGCATCCCTTAACTACTTTGCTAGAAGCCTTTCTTGTGATATTTTGGCCAGGAATGTGGCTGCCTTTTGTCCTTGTACTAAGAGATTTTTTGAGTCTAAATTTAAAGATAATGAAGGAGATTTCAAGATATCTTATCACTGACATTTGCATAGTTACTGGTAATTCCTCTAATGCAGGTCTAAGAAATAGAAAATATATTGTTCACAAAGAAAAAGAGCATCAATATATTTAATGCTAGAGTTAAAGTTCATGCTGAAAAAGATGAGATTAAAGAGTGACCTGATCTGAAATGAAATATAGATAGGGTACTTTCAGGATAAGACCCCACCCAACTAAGTTTTTAACTTATGGGGGGGGGGGGGAAGCCTACGAACTTATTTCTGTTTCTAAAAAGGGACAAGTCAAAGCAAATCACAAGAAAATGTGATTCAAGAATGTCAGGATTCATCTTCAGTTGTTAGTCAGATTTATCAGTGTAGTTCATGTTCTAGCTGGAAGTTGTGAAGGATACTCTGGTAAAAGGGCGAGGACTCTTCCTCTATAGTTAATGAATATCCCTAAGACTTAGACCAAGCATGTGGCAGAGGAGACTCTGAGAAGCCATTGTGTGAAGCTTTGAAAATGAAGCCTACATTGCACTGGAGATTCGAAAATGTTAGAGGTACTGGAGCTATGGAATTTTGCCAAGGACAGTTGCACACAGGGAGTGGAACTAGCCCAGAGTAAGAAGAGTGTTGCAGTCAGCAAATCTCTAAGGGATAACAATTTAAGCTTTTTGATATAAGACATAGAGGAGTTTCAGTTTGCTCTGCTGGGTTTCAGGCTTTTTTTGGTATGGCATTTCCTTACTATACCTCCATCCCTCCCTTTAGGGAATGAAAAGATATATTCTGTGCTATTGTGTGTTGGAAATAAGCAATTTAATTTTTGATTTTATAGAGGGCTACAATAAGAGATTGTCTTGAATCTCAGAAGAGACTGTGAATGCTTAAATTGTGCTGAGATTGTGAAAGATTACAGGGACTCTTGGAGTTGGACTAAATTTATTTTTGCATTATGATATGGCCATAAACCTAATGGATGTCAGGGAGTAGAATGTGGTTGCTTAAATGAGCATAACACCCATAGGTTCACATATTTGATTATTTACTCTCCAGATTGTAGAACTGTTTGGGAAGGATTTGCATATGTGGAGGAGGTGTGTCACTGTGGGCAGGCTCTGAGATTTCAAAACATTCTTGCAATTCCCAGTATTTTTGCTATGGGTATGGGCTAAGATAAGAGCTCTTAATTGTTTCTTTGAACAACCACCATGGGCTCTAACCCTCTGAAACTGTAAGCCAAACTAAACCTTTTCTTCATAATGGATCATTGTCATGATGTTTTATCACAGCAAAGTAACTTTAGAAAAGTAACCAAGACCTTAACCTTATTTTTATTTTTTTAATCACTACAGTAGAAAGATTTTGTAGGCAATCTTCAAGTCTATCTCTTTATTCATAAATAGTTACATTGTATTCCTTTATCTGTGTGAATCAGAGTCTAGACCATCAGTTATAAAAACAGATTTCTAATTAATAAGAGAAAATGAAGGGTTCTGGGTTTGTAGACTTTGTGACAAGTTACCCTTCGCTTATTTAATGCCTTCTGTTTATGTGTTCCTTAGAAATAAATCTCTTTGTTTTTAAAAAATAGTCTTTTATCTTTCCCTACCTCATTGTCACTTCTTAAATTTTTACTAAATCTATATAATTTCTGTTAATACTAATCTAAAAATTCCAAATACTTTCTAAAGGTTAGTTTGCCGCAAATAAATAAACTGAAATATCATGAGTGTTTAGCTAAGCAGTGTTTATCTCCCTGGTCTGTGTTTCCTGGAAGAGTCTCCTTGTGACCAGTACAAAGGTCTTGCATTTGTTCTAATTCAGAGCCCACAATTCATTTTGTGGGCACTGTTCTGTGAAGTACAGGGAGAGATGTGTCATCTGTAGCATGAAAGCTTTGAGATTTGTCAAATAATGATCAGCAAGAAGTGATGGAGTGGGCTCCCAGCAGGAGCCTGGTGTGTGTGCAGCCTGGCTGTCAGTAAGCCCAGGACTTTAGAACTTTAGGCATTCATGCTAATTGCATCTTCTTGGATGCATTTTACAGCTTTGGAGATTTTTGCGCATTTCCTGCATTGGCAAATTTGGGGAAGAACATCCTCCACATGCTGGCAGATGGCTGGCACATCTGTTTTCCTGAATCTTAGTTCAAAAAACCAATAAATATAGTTATTCCTTTACTGGAGATCTCTGTGAGAATTTGCACCTTTCCTAGACAACACACAGGGAACTACTGACATTCATTTAATTTCAGAAAAATATATTTACTCTAATTGACTATATTATAGGACCTGTTGAGTATTTTTCTTAGGTTTAAATGATAGTATAGGGTTAGTTGTTAGACTAGAAGTTGCGGTGAGGAATTTTGTACAAAATGAAAACCTGTGAGGGAGTGAAGCAAACAAAAGTGGGCAGGAGAGGAAGCCAGGAAAATTGGGCTTTGGCATGATGCCACTAGAAAGTCTTTGAACATGTAGTTGCTACTGAGGTCACAGGATTCTTTCTTTTATCCTTACCATTGTGGTTCTGACACTGCAGAAACAGCAAACACCAGACAATACCAGGCAGATTCTTTTGGGAGCAATTGTTCTGAGAATCTGACACTGTTAGCAGCAGACACTGAATTGGAAACACCTCACCGGTGTATGAGTACAGTAGCTGGTCGCTGCATCTGGCTATGCACATGTGACTAGCACTTTTTTTTTTTTTTAAGTGCTAGGACAAGAGGGCATGTCCCACCACCACCTGGCTCTATGGGCAGCTAGTTGCTAGCTGTACCCTGTGATCCACAGGCAAGCTCCATTTGTCAGAACATAATCAAAATATCTCACAACAAGGTGGAGTACTCTGGATATGTTTTAGATTTAATCTGATCATAATGCTTGATCCCTTAGTTTATTATTGATCTTTTGTTACTATTTTATCCTTTATTGAAAGTGAAGTATTTAAGTCCATGGGTAGAGCAATATTGTCTTTTTCTCTTGATGCCTTACTAATGGTACATATAACGCATAATGATGTTTTCCTATTGAACCGACACATTTGATATTATATAATGCCCACTTTTGTTTCTTCTGAGTTTCTGAATTATAGCCTATTTTGTCTGATGTAAATATGGTCATTCTTTGTCACTCTTAATTACCACTTGCATGAAAATAATTCCATATTTGACTTTTGATCCTATGTATACCCTAATATCTAAAATGAATCTCATGGATGGTATATAATTTTGATTTCAACTTGTAATTCTTGCATTTACTGTAAGATTGTTTTAAAATCAGAATTTGGTTCATTTACATAAAACAACTATAAACAGAAAATGACTTATTGTTACCAAGTTGCTCATTGCTTTTATATGTATTATTATATTTATTTTCTTTCTTCTCCTGTTTCATTTTTTTTGTGATTCTTCTATTTTTGTACTAACATTCTTGATTTTTTTATTTTCCCCATGTAAATCTTCCATGTGTATTTTGTTTGTGTTTAGACTGGAAATTATATAACATCTCCATCAAGAGATAAATAGAAAATATGATGCACATACACAAGGAAATATTACTCAACTATAAAGACAAATAAAGATTTAAAGTAGATGGATAAGACAGGAGAAGTTATAATGAGTGAGGTAATTCACACCCAGAAAGGTTAATGCCACATGTGCTCTCACATAGGCAGATTCTAGCTTCAAAGTATTTACTTCATGTATCTACCTGAGAGCTCAACTGGAAAGGGACCTACTGGAGGGAATGTTAAGGATAAAATAATACACCAAAGGACTTTTTCCAGGCATAATTACTACACAGATCACCTCACAGCAGCCATGTTTACCCACTAAATGCCAACACAAGCTCAAGCCAGTCAAACTTCCATCATATGGGGGAGGGACACCAAGGCCTCATCATTGGCATATCTGTAATTAGCAGCTGATGATTGCTGAGTTGAGAGAGTCACTCTTCTCTGAGGACTTAGTCATTGGTAGGTGGCTCATGTTTCTATACCTATTGAAAAGCCCCACATCTATTTACATATGGAGATGATTAACTGGGTTCAGAGAGTTATTAATAACAGAAAACAGAAGGGAAGATACGATAATGGGAAGATGAGGAGGGCACCAGCAAAAGTTGGAGGGAGGTAATGATGGATGGCTAGCAACAATAGATATCACATAAACAAATCATTTCTCAAAGAACAACTTTAAAATGTTTGAAAATTAGTATTAATAGATAAGTATAATAAAATCATTTTAAATTTAAAAGATGAGAATATAGGTTGGGAAAATGATGTCCTGGGAGAAATAAAATGAAGAAATTGGGTTTAAAAATAGTCTTCTTTAATTGTATACATGTATAAAATAATTAGAAATTAAACTAAAATGTCTTATAACTTTGACAACATATATTCAGCAGATAATTGAGTGTCAGAACGCACAAAAACTCATTAACTTTTTCTTTTCTTAGATTATTATTGATACAAAATACATTTCTAAGTTTGTATCCATTGGCATAATTTTAATATGTATTTTTATGGTTTTATTTTTAAATTCTATGTTAACATTAACTGTGCTTCCTATAAACAGCAATGACATTTATAATATTTCATATTTATATATTAATAATTCTTCAAAGATTTTATATGTTCACATGCTTTGTTGTGGCTTTCTTGAGCTCTTTGTTACAACCTACAGAATTCTAGTATTTCATTTTTGACAGGATACTACTGATGAACTCTTTAAGGTTTTATTTATCTAAAAATGCTTTTGAAATTTATCTTTATTTTTTAATGTGTATGTGTGTGTTGGGGGGCATGTGTGTACAGATGTGTTCTTACACATACAAAAGGCCCTAGAGAAATTTAAGGTCTTCTCAATTACACTCTACCTTAGCTTTAGGATGGCATCTCTCAATGATTTCACTAGTCTCACTGAATGGAATCCACATGTCTCTGCCTTCACAATGTTGGTATTATAGGTATATATTAAAATTAATCAAAGCTCATCATTGTATTTTGTGTATGCAAGTTTAGCCTGCATTTATGCATGTGCATCATGCATGGTTTGTTGCCCACAGAGGTTAAAAGAGGAATTGGAGTTATGGATGTTCATGAGCCACGATATAGTCATTGAGACCCAAACCAAGGTCCTCTGCAAGAATAGTGCTCTCAACTACTAGGTCATCTCCCCAGCTGAGGCCCAGTCTTTAACGTGAGTTTTAGAGATCCAATATCAGCTTTCATGCTGGTGCAGGAGCATTTACCAACTGAACCTTATCCATAATCCCGTCTTCCATTTCTAGAAGACCTTTTGGCCTGGTATATTATTATTGATGGACATGTTTTATTCTCTCAGTGTTTTGAATGTATCATGGTCTTACCTGTGCTGCTTCTACTTCATAGCTCACTGTTACTCTCATGATCACTCTATGTAATGGTGTCTTTTCATCTCTGCTTTACGATTCTTTCTCTGATTTATTTTCAAATGTTTTATCATAAAATACCTTAATGTCACCCTGGTTAGGATATTTTTCTCAATTTTAATTTCTCAAGTGCTCAATTCCTTTGTTTTGTGGTTTAGTTCTCAAATGTAGACTTGTGGACTAGCATTTCTCTATAAGCTCTCCATCAGTTTTTCTCTCTTCTTTCTGTTACACCTCTGAACCAAGGTCTTCATCCATCAACTTGACATTGCTCCTTAAGCATTTATTCTTCTTTATATTTTAAGTCCAATGTGTAATGTATCCTCTGGATTCCTAAGTGGGAGCTTTGGAACAGAAAGAACCCAAGACAAACATCCTTGCCCTCCTTGGGGAATGGATGGGGGAATGGAGTTGGGGGAGGCTGAGGGAACACTGAGAGGGATTGTGAGGAGGGAAGGGAGGGCCAGCAGGGGGACACATGGAAAAAATAAAAAAAAAAAAAGAAAAGAAAATTAGAAAAAAATAGAGAATTTATACTTGGCTGTTTTGTTTGTTCGTTGGTGGGATGGTTTGAATGAGAATATCCCCATATGCTCATATATTGAAAGAATTGGTTCTTAGTTTTTTAAACTATTTTGACATGATTAGGAAGGTGTGGCCTTGTAGGAGGAAGTGTGTCACTGGGGGTGAGTTTTGGATTTTTAGAAGCCCATTCCAGGCCCAGTTACTATTTTCTCTGTTTACACCTGTGGATCACATAGATGTAAGCTTTCGGCTTTTTTTCCAGTACTATGCTAACCTACCTACCACCACGCTTCTCTGCCTGTGGTTATGGACTTAGCCTCTGAAACAAGCCTCCAATTTCAATGATTTCTTCTTTAAGTTCTTTGATCATGGTGTCTCTTCAGAGCAACCAAACAGTAACTAAGATACTTCAAAATTATAGCTCTTTCTTGGTACTATGACTTGCTCTTACATATTTGTTGATAGGCCATATATATTGCTGTGTTCTTTGTTAGCATACTGGACATCCTTAAGGTGATTTTTATTACTTGTAAAATAAATTAATAGATCTTTGTCTCTTCATGATAAGTTTTGGTATAATCAGTTTACTTTTTTATTTACTTTTGGATTGGGCCATGTTCCTATATTTCTTCATATCTTTACTGGTTTTTTGTGGTGATTATATGACATGGGAATTCTTTCTATATGCTGTTAATTGCCATTGGATAATAAAGGAACTGTGTGGTCTATGGCAAAGTAGTTTATAGACAGGCGGGAATTCCAAGCATAGATAAAAAAAAAGAGGGTGGAGTAAGAGAGAGGCACTGTGAGCTGCCACCTGAGGAAGCAAGATGTTGCAGAAACACAGATAAACCACAAAGCCATGTAGCAAAACATAGAGTAATAGAAAGGGGTTGAGTTAAAGAACTGGCAAGTAATGATTTTTAGTCATAAGTCAAAAAAACTTGTAATTAATATAAGCCTTTGTGTGATTATTTGCGGCTCAGTGGCTATGGGCAGGTCCAGACCTTGGGGTATGCCAGGCTGGATGGGCTAGAAACTTCTGACTAAAATTATATATTTGAGAAAACTTTTCATTTTTTCAGTATCCATGGATTTTTTTACATACGAGAAGAATTTTCATAACATAGAGATTCTTGGGGCCTTTCAAACGTTTGAGTTTGTGTGTCATTCATGGGCCCAGGGTGTAATTTCCGAGTGATACACGAGCTTCTTATTAGACACTTGCCTTCTTTTTCTTTTTCCGGTGTCAGACTGTCACTGTCATATTCAGAATTTCCAGGCCTGCAGCAAGTTACTGAGCCCCATGGTTCTTCTGGTTCTTCTGAGTGAGCATCTAGGTATACAGTGTTCCTGTTACACCAGCACTCTGAGTCACACAGGCAGAAAGCAGTCTGCCTGCCAGCTCCCCAGAAGTCTGAATATCAGCCACATGTTCACTTTCATTTCCTCTTGCGAAAGAAGCCAGAGAGGCAGGATTTTCTCTGACTACAATATTGAATGTCTTCTTGGTACCACAAGTCCTGATCTCTTCTCACTAGTCCCGAGGCATCTTCAGTCATCTCTCTCCTACTTAGGGCTCTAAATAGGCTCAGATAAAGCCAGTCTCTTGGGCAACCTCTACAAACCAGAATGTTAGACTTTGTTCCATTCTTCTCTCCGTGGGGAGAAGCCAACAGCTGACTTTTACTCCACACTGCTCCATGACAAGCTAGCTCAGTAGCAGAACTGTCATGAGTGATACCAGATGACATCCCCCATTTCAGTGAGTCTGATCTTAATTTTGAACATGCGTGGGGTACTGAAATTTTTTAAATGGTTCTTGGGGTTCTTGTAAGGGCTTTAATCATTTGGTTACTGTGTTCATCAGAAATGAGGCTTGCAGTTTCCCACTGTTTTCTATGAAGAAAGCTTTGAACAAAAGACTAGTTCTGTTAAAGTAGAGACAGAGAAAAATATCTGTAGGTTATAAGGACAGGGGGAGATTTTCAGAAAATGTAGCTATGGGTGCATGTTTTGTGCTAGTGAGAATAAATAAATATAGACTAATAGACCTATTATGTATACAAGAGCAGTGACTTTTAAACCTCTGTGTTAATTAGAAACATATGGCAAGCCTATGGAAACACAGATTGCTTCACAGAAGGCCAGAGTTTCTGGTTCAGGAGGTGGTGGAGACTGTATTTCTGACAGGCCCCCAGGTCATCCTAATGCAGCATCATATCATGGTCAGATTCCTGCTCTAGAAACTGAAAGGTTGATTTCCTGATGAAGAAGAAAGATAACTTGTCACACAAAACATGACATTTTCTCTGTTTTTTTTTGCTTTCTTTAGAACATTGAGGGATAAAATAGTCACATAGCTTTTTTGTTTTTCTAGTCTCCCTGTCTATCAAGGAATGCCTTGACCAGGCTTTATAATCCAGGATAGACATGGACTGGCATTACTCTTGCCTTACCTTCCAGAGATATTGGGGTTATCAATGAGTTCAATCACTTGGCAAGAATATTTTATTTCACAGTAAATTTTTAGTGTTGGGTTGGTAGAAAGCACTAATTTCAGACTTTCTCCCGTATCATGTGTGGAACGGTCTGAGTTTTTCTCATTTTCATCCATGTCAGATGCAGGATCTAAACTTACCTGGAGCATTTTATACCAGCTCAAGGTATCAGTGGACCCAAATGTTCCTTATTTGACCATACTTGTTGCTTTTTCTTCACAGCTTTTTCAGGTGCTTTTAAGGTGCTAGTCTCCTCCCCAGGTAGCAGTTCAGAGCAGGTCTAGATATTTCTCTGACAGTTTGAGTGAGACCTGACTGTAGTTCTGATGACATGGACCTCATCAACTTGTCAACAGAATTCTATCATTGGCTATGTTTTAATTTTTGTGGCAATTCACACAATGGAGAAGCCATGCCCCTGGTAAGCCCACTCGAGTGCTAGAAGTTTTGAAACCATGGTAATAGCCCAGGGGTTTTGACAGAATCTGAATACTGTCTACATGATTCACCATAGGAGGATTTTGTTAGCTGGAAGAAAATAAAAATAAAAATAAACACAGCAAAGCTTTGATGTGTAAAGAAAAATGTCAACATTTTTCACACTTTTAAAACTTATCAGGAGAAAGTTTTTTTCTTTACAAAACTAAGTAATTTTTAGATTAAAAAAAATTTCCTCTTTGTATTAGTTGGGTCTGCTGGGATGCCTGTCTTTCTTGTCAGGTTGTCCTGAGTTAAGTTTCCAGTGTGGGAAAGTCAGCTTCAAGCACTTTCGGAGTCTGAGAGTCTAGAATGTACTGAACCCCAACCACAGTAACTAAAGGGGAAATGAAAGAGGATCCACTGTGAAGATGGTCTTTCCTCTGCTCTTTGACGTGAAGAAAGAACCTCAGCATCCAAAGTGGTGACAATGGAGTTTCCTTCCAGTCAGGCTCTTCTTGTATAATACAACCCTGTTCTAGTCCTTCTGACTTCCTTCAGGCTCCCTGACATTGGCCTTGTGCTAATTACAGAGGCCTACGCTGAGAAGACACTGTTAGAGAGAGAAAGAAAATCAAATGTTTCACTTCATAATAAAAACTATCAAAACCATGTGGGGGTCTGTGGAAAATAAAAACTATAAAGATCTATTTTATATCTCCTCTCATTACTTAGTGGTATACTAAAAAAAAAAATCTCTTTATATTTCTTTTGAGGAGACAATGCATACATAATAATAGTGATGATGGTGTTTATTATTTATAATAATCTGTAAAGCCAAAACTAGATGCATTAAAATATAAAATGCTTATATTATAAACTAACTTTAATATTTATATGATATCAATCATGTTATATGTAAATTGCAAAGTATGTTGAGCAGGTGAAATTATATCTAGTGAAATATCTAAAAGTGCACTTAAGATTGGCCTCAAACAATGCATTTTACTAATGAAAATCTGAAGATAAATGAGTTTGTTATTTGTGACACCTAATAAGTTATCCTGTCAATATTTGCAACATAATGAGATAGAGTACAGTTTGCATGGAATAATATGAGATTCAAAGATTGCAAAACTAAATTTAGGCATTTCTAGAAATACTAGCACCAATCAAAGCTTTTAAGTTTAAAACTAACAAACACTTGAGAGGATCAATTATAAGTAAAATCCATTATAAACTCAGCTGTGTTACACGAAGATTTCTGGCCCTGCTAGCCAGAAGTCCAGACCCACAGACCTTCCATCCCAGATCGCTTAGCCACCCACTGCTTCTTGTGCCCCCCCAAATGATTCAGACACTTACATTGACTTCAGGCTGTTTGGCCTATGACTTAGGCACATTTCTAGCTAGCTCCTTCATCTTAACTCAACCCATTCTCATTAATCTGTCTGCCACGTGGCCCGTGGCTCACCTGCGTTCCTTACATGCTTCTTCTTGGGACCTGTGGCTCGATCTCTCTGTGACTCCACCCTCTTTCTAATCCCTACTCCAATTCCTCCACCTACCTCTACGGTGTCAGCCACAGCCAAAACAGCTCCCTTAAAGACTGATATTCACAGCATACATAAAGACATACCCACATCACAGCTGCTTCTACCTGGGCATCTCTTGTGTATAAAATTCTCAAAGAGAAAAAAGAGGTTAAATGCAATGGATCGGAATTCATCAGTCCAGGTGATGGCTGTTGAATCTAAGGATGAGGAAGGTAAGGTTGGCCACTGAGAGGTGACGTAAGGATCACTATCAATAGGTGCAGCCAGAGTTCTGATTTATGGAAGATACAGAGTTTGAGAGAATTAGAGTACCACTTTAGTAGGGACAGAGGACTAGAGACTAGAAGTTAAAAATATGGCCTAGTAAGAGTATTCATGAGACTATTTTCTTTCTTTATACTTACAGAGATGAAAAGTGGCTGTCACTGAAGAGGCCAGATATGACTGATGGGTTTCCTGTATTACAGATAAGAAAAAAATGTTTTTGAGAGGGAGAGAGAGAAATTACTCATTCTTAGTCACATATCTAGAAAATATGAATATGCAGAATAATTTCCTAAGGCGCAGAGCTATTCAATTATGTTTCTCTTTATGTAGCAAACTGTAGGGAACACAGTTACTGGAATCTGATCCCCATCACTCCAGGACTCCACTGGGTCCTGTCCTGGTGTTCAGCAGGTACAAGGGGTCCTGTCATTGGTCTTCCTTTATTCTTGGGATTATTTTATTTGTTTCTTTTGAATGTAAATTTTCCCCATTTTAATTTTGATATTATAAAGATGAAAAATATATTCTAGGGATAATTTACAAGTCATAGAAAAGAACAGCAAAAGTTCTTTAAACACTTTCAATAATATATACATTTATGTACGTATGTATATATGTATGTATGTATTTTTCTATCTATATCCTTAATACTGTGTAAGCTGCTTTATTATCTAAATAGTTGAGCCCATTTCACAAAGTTATAAACTGGAGATTAATATTGGTATAAAAGTGATTTTAAACAGAGTTTATCAGGGATAAATTGAAAGGATGAAGTTGGAAATGTCAAGGTCTCATCTGTACTCTTATAAAAGTCCCTTTTCCCAGATTACAAAAATGAGAAAATTGCCATGATTTTACAGTGAATATTTTCCTGCAATAGAATTTATAAGTAAATTTAGAACCTAGGTCTAAACTTTTTAAGAATCTTGAAACCTTTCCTCTTTAACTTCACTTTTTTTTTTTTTCAAAGATAACTCTTAGAGAGACTGCGATCAGTATAGTCATCCCATCCAAATGTACTAGTCTTCCGGTACTGCATAAAGAAAAAAAATCAGATGAAGTACCAGAAAAGATTGGACTATGATCTACTTATATGTTAGCAAATGGTGGAGAGAGTCAGAGTAAGAAAAGAATAGACATTTAAAAAAATAAGTTAAATGAAGGAGTGGACTCAAAAAAATCTACAAAGAAAGCAAAAAGGCAGGAAGAGGAAAAACACGATGCGCAACACAGAAACAGAAGCTCAGGACAGCCTCAGCGGCTGAGTACTTGGCTGGAGGAAGTGAGCCAGAAGAAAGGCGGACAGTGTTGCCTCAGAACAAGCCCACATCCCTCAGCAGCCCTAAATCCAGCTGTGGCTTGGATTACTCAGTAATGGTTCCAGAAGAAAAGTCAGCAATAGAGGGAAATCCCACCTGTCAGTGTTATGACTGGGAGAATAGCTGCTGGGTGCCTTCTTGAGGGATAATCTGTTGCTACCCTAGGGACATGAGGTCATGGAAGAACTGATCAAGAAGCTTGAATTTGACCTTCTATACCCTCTAGGAAAAGGAAAGCACAGAAAATCCATGATAAACAGGAGAGCCAGAATTACACGGGAAAGGTGTAGGCAATAAGAGGCAATCTTAGGTGGTAATAAAGTACACAGGGAGAAATAGTCTGTCCTTGGAAACAAGAGCTGATCTCAGTAGCTGAGGATTACCCTGTTTTTGCTAGTTTGAGCCTGAGCCAAATGGGTTGATTAAACTCCAGAGCTATCTATCTGTCCTTCACTAATATGCATTGTACCCAAAGCTGCATCCCTCCAGTGGAATAATTTACATTCAGGTCTTGAAGGTAGGAAGACAATCTTAGTAGACCTGTGGTTTCTTCCTACTTGAAGACTCTAACCTACTTGAGAGACACTTGTCAGCAGAAACTTCAGCCAACTCAGTGGGCCTTAGGAATTGTGAGACAGTGGGGAAGTGCTCAGTTCACAAACTGCAGAGCTCCCCACACAAAAGGAAGAACCACAACTTCAGTGGAGAATGACATATTCTAGTGAGTGCCAGAAACTTTATCTGAAGTAGAGTCAACACCCTAAATGAAGGGAAAGTCTACAGTTTGGAACGTCCCTGCCCCTACCATGAGTAAAACTTCAACGCTCCAGTTTTTAAGGACTCAGAAAGCAGCTGCTACCACACTGCGCTTTTGCCCTTTTTTCATACCTTTTCTTTCCCTAGGATGCCTCTTCCCATTTTTGCAACATGGTTAGAAGAATTTTTATTGTATTTTAAAAAATAGTTTTTCTACTGCCCTTAATAGATTTACTAATTTTATTTACATATTGCTCCAGGAATAATTTGCTCAAGAAGATTCATCCGTCATTATCAACAACAAAACCTTGGAAGAAAAGTAAAAACTATTATATTCATAAACTATGACATGGAAATGTGAGAATCATGAAAAAAGCAGTGAGTCCTCCAGGACAGAAATAAATAAAAGTTAGTTGATGATTCAGTTTTCTGCTAAAAATGATGAATTGTGTGAGGACATAAATCTAAGTGGATAACTTCATCCAGAAATAAATGAAACCAATTAAATAAATAAATAAACAAACCAATGGAAAGGACTACAAGTAGTGTCCAGGAGGAGAAAGGACTTCAGGATGAAGACAAACTGGGACATACTCAGTATCAACAGGGTCACCACTGTGAGCATCTCTACAGTTCCTGAGAGCTCTGACATATGATCAAGAGACAAAACTGAAAAGACCACAGTCAGGAGGGCAGAATGCAGATAAACAGCAAAGCAAACGTGTAGAGAACCCAGTCAATGGCATTACAGCTGGAAATTTTCTGAAACTAGAGAAAGAAACAGACTTTCCAGCAGAAAAGGCATTTAGAAACCCAAGTCTTCTCATAATGTAGTCAAGATATTAAAATTTTAAGGTAAAGAAACTGTAATAAAAATTGTAAGAGAAAGACACTGACTAACAGAAGAATCCAGAAACATCAGAATATCATCAGATCTATTGTAGTAATATGGCGGTTTCTCAGTCCCGGGTGGCTAGAGGCCCAGAGACCCACAGACCTGCCGCCTGAGACCGCTTTGCCTCCCACTGCTCAGACCCCCAGAAATGACTCAGATGCTTATATTAACTTCATGCTGTTTGGCCTATGGCTCAGGCACATTGCTAGCTAGCTCTTACATCTTAAATAAACCCATTTCTATTAATCTGTCTGCCACGTGGCCCGTGGCTCACCAGTGTTCCTTACACGTTTCTTCTTGGGCGGCTTCAGGCTTGGTCTGTCTGACTCCGCCCTGCTTCTCCTACCTATTCTCTGATTTCTCCTCCTACTTCTTCTATGGTGCCTGCCATGACCCCAAACAGCTCCTTTATTTAAAGATTGAGATTCACAGCATACTTAAACGCATTCCCACATCAATCTATGGCCATCAACTCTGAAATACAGGAGAGCATGGAATTTGTGTGTTGAAGGTGTAACTGTCAACCAAAATTTCTATATCAAGCAAATATTTCTTTTGAAATGAAAGGAGAAATAGCATTTTTAAAAAGTACAAGCTAAGGCTGCCCTTGACCGTAAGTCAACATGAGATATCTGAAGTGATATTATACACAGAAGAGGAAAGGAAACGTTCGTTCTCGGATTAAAAACAACAACAACAAAGAACATCATGGAAGAAGTACATGAACAAAGTATACAGGATTGAATCCGTCATTTTCCTCATATACAACCAGCAAACCACCAAATCTTACACAAAAGAAAGAAAAGCACTAATTCAGGAATCCAGAAAAACAAACAAAGAATTACCAAAATGAGAAAACATCTCAAACATTATATTTATCAATAACCTTAAATATAAATAAGACACACAGACATTCTTACCATATTAAAATATAAATCATATGCCTGTCAAAATTACGCCAGTTAACATTCCAGAATGGGGAAGAGAGGAAGGAACTCAGGAGCCTGTAGTAGGAGGTTTCTGGCCCAAACTTTCGGGCCTAACCTCAAGGTTTAGGACTCACAGACCCACAGTCCCTCAGAGACACACAGATGCTTTCAATAGTTTTTGGCTGATCGGCCTCAGGCCCAGGCATATCACTTGCTAGCGCTCTACCCTTCATCTAACCCATGATTCTTCCTGTTCAGCCATGTGGCTCTGTACCTTTCTTTAGAGCAGCATAGTTGTCCTCTGATTCCTTCAGCTTCTCTCTGGCTTTCTGCTCTCAGAGTTTTTAGTCTGGTAGCCCTGCCCACACTTCCTGCCTGCCTTTGGCCAATCAGCGCTTTTTATTAAATCAGTGGGTGAGACAATTATTTATCATGAAATAACACAATACCCTTACAGGAGCCCTTGTCCATATTTAAAGAATTAATGACCGAATGACAATTGATAGCTTTTGGGGACAATCTAGTTAGTTTTCTGTTACAATAATGTTTCCTGGTCCAGTCCTGCCAGAGGTCCAGGCCCACAGTCCTGTAGTCCCAGACCACTTAGCTGCCCGTCACTGCTTAGGCCCCCAAACTGACTTCGACACTTATATTCATTTCATGCTGTTTGACCAATGGCTCAGGCACATTGCTAGTTTGCTCTTTCATCTTAACTCAGCCCATTTCCATTAATCTGTTCTGCCACGTGGTCTGTAGCTCACCTGTATTCCTTACATGTTGCTCCAATGGGCTTCTGGCTGGATCTGTGCTTGAATCCACCCTCTTTCTCGTACTTATGTTCCGATTCCTCTGCCTACCTCTGCAGTGTCTGCCATGGCCCAAACAGTCCTTTATTCGTAACATATAGGAAGACATTCCCACATCAGTTTTCTTTCTTTTTCTTTTGACAGAATAAATGTATTTTTCCAAAGTCTCATAAATACATAGAATGTGGTATCTGTGCTGCAGTCAATAGACTTTCACCAATGACATAAAAACTTGCGTGCAGCTTGCAGGCTGCCAAGCATGTTCTGTACAGAATTGTACTGATGGATGAGTTATAATATAGATGAGCACAGGGGCACAGTGATGTCACCAAAAGCAAAGCAAAGGCGAACTGTCACAATGTCAGTCTTTTTCCCTCCAGGGTTGATTTTATATGTCTTTTTCAGGGCTGTTGTTGGAGAAGCATATTCAGACTTCTGAATGAACAAGCCAACTTCAGTCATTAGGGGTTTTGTTGGGCTGGAGAGATGGCTCTGCCATTAAAAAAGGCTAGGCTCATAACCAGTCAGTTTTCTCTAAGATGTGTCCCCTGGAAGGAGATAATATGCCCCAGTATGTGACTTCACATCCACCAGCATAAGGGTAGCAGTAGTTTCTCATGGCTCATAAAATAATAACAACAAAGAGACAAAGTAGGAAGTGTATGAATGAGAATAAACCTGGGGGGAGTTGAGACGTGTCAGTGAACATGATGAAAATACATTGCGTGTGTTTATGAAATTCTCAACGAACTACAAAAAATACATTTTTAAAAACAAACAAGCCAAGAAAAAATAAAACTAGATCCAAGTATTTGTTGCCAACAAAATACATATCTCTATGCTAAAGTCACTCAGAGAGTGAGAGTTAAAAGATGAACACAATCTTTTGAGTACAGATAAACTTAAAATAAGCTTGTTTAATTATCATGTCTCATATAGTAAAATTTAAATCAAAATTAGTCAGATGAGATAAAATAGATCAGAAAATATTAATTAAGTAAATAATTCATCAAGGAGATTTTATCAAATAAATGAATCATACATTATGGTTTGCAATTCATAAAAATTAAAGACATTAGTTTCTAGATAAATTCTAAAACTATAATCATGAATATTTTTAACATATTTTAAAAAATAGAGAATATATATTTATTATAAATTAAAAGTAGAATGATCCATGCACATGACTCCATACTTGAAGAACTTTAAATCAACATATTAGAGATGCATGTGAAAGCATGTTTATTCCTGCATCATTTACAATATCTGTTACATCTAGCAATACACAGTGAAATTTTATTCAGCTATTAAGAAAAACCAAACCAACGTCACAAACTTTCAGGAAAAATGATCAGAACTGAAAACCATTATAGTAAGTGAATTAAGCCAGGTTCAGAGAGACAAATTTTAAACATTTATTTTTATATGTGGAGCTGAGATTTAACATAATGCATGTGTGTATTTATATGCATCTGTATTTACGTTTGTCTGTGTGTGGTGTATGTGACTAGGAAGGGATCATAAAGGGGAGGAAGCATTTCTAAGGAAAGGGTAGCAAAAGACAGTAATGGATTGTATGTGACATAAGTGCACAAAGGGAAAATACCAGGGAAGGACAACAGAATAACAGGGAGAGGGGCTGTGCATGGGCCACAGGAAAGGAAGGCTGGACAGGACAACTTATACAGGAGCTTCAGGGAGAATGGTAAACAGGGCTTTTATGAAGTGGGAGAGTCAGTCACAAACACATCACACGGCAGTAGAAGCTTAAAGTTACCAGTCATATTGCTTGCTCTGTAGAGAATAGGAGAGAGACGTGCTGAACTATCTCTCTTCCTTTTATTCAGTCTCAGATCCTAGAACTTGTGTGGCTCCATTTGCATCTAGGGTGGCTCTTACTTCCTCGTTTAAATCTTTCTGGAAATACTCTCACAGAGATACCCAGAGGTGTGTTTCTATGGTGATTCTAAGTCCAGTCAAGTTGATAATGAGTAGTAATGATGGTAGAATTTCTTCCTCAAAGCCTATCCTTTGGAAGCAAGAAGGAGCTGTAGGAGATGACCAGGGAAAATTTTTCCTGGCATCTAAAACTGTCACAAAGTTTTTATTGTACCACTAGAGAAACTTTCCTCAGAGCCATTGAGACATGTCATGCTCTGATATTTACTTATGGCCACTGACTCATGAGCATAAATGCTTGGTTCCATTGTGTCAAGAAGAAAGGATTCTACTTGACATGTGCACTCAGAGCTCTACATGGGTCAAGTAGAGGTTATGACCACACCCAAAATCATGCAGTTTTCTTCTTCCTTGTCCTCTTCACCTTCTATCAGCTTCTCCAGGACCTTGTCTCTAACAACTTGACCTATGCAGTACTTCTGAAAAACTTGCTCTAGGACCGGTGATTTGGAGGGAAGAGAAACTGGCATATAAATTGTTCCAGCTTGTGTGTTGCCCTGCATACATATATTCCGTTAATTCATTGGCCCATAAATAAGATACTTGTAACAGTCTCTTAAGTTTCTGAATACTCAGATCAAGAGTAAATGAACAAAGTAACTTTTTATGAAAGTAAAAGGTACTTTCTACTAATCTTTGAAGTTCATTTAATGAAGTACTGGTATATTTAAAAAGCATTGAATTTCCTTCTTCATTTTTAATTCATAACACGATTAAGTTGTTCTCTGTATGAAACTTATCTGTTATTACAAGAATAGTTAGACACACAAAATACCAAGTTTATGTGAAGATTAAAAATAATGGCAATAATATTAAAGTAGAAAGTTATCAAGCTCGGATTGCCTTAGGTCACAGCATTCAGAGCTGTAACAGCGAGCATGAAAATTAGACTAAGGAAGAGGAAATTACATTATTTTTCAGGAGCAGAGAAAAGCCACCACCTAGGAAGATGAGATTGAAACTGACTTCTGCTAGAACAGTCCCAATTAACTACCTCCATTTAAATACACCCAGAAAATTCTTAAGAACATTACACTATAAATAAGATGTTTAAATTAGAGCCCAGGAAAAGTGAGAAGATAATGGAAGCAAGAAGCAGACTTAATCACAGCCTCTGTGCCTCCCCCTCATCCCCCTTAGTATTTTGCATGTCAAGATATGAAAGGGATAAAACAGAGTTGAGGTCAAGATTTTATTTTAGTTTAAAATTAATAGCTCCTGTAACTGTTAATTCAAACTGAGATGAGAATTGTTATCTGCTGGGTGCTGCTGTTCCAAATGGCAGGTGTCTGAGCTATTCCTTTTACATGAAACATATTCCTTGAGTCATGGATTTCCTCTATCTTGTTTTCTTTTAAAGCTTATGTAAATCCCAAATCCTTATGCTCCCTATTACTTGAGAGATGAGGACTGGCTCCATTTCATCCCGCTTGTGTTTGTCAGCTTTTCATCACGGTGACAAAACCTAAGGTGAAGAGTCTTAAAGGAAGAGAGATTTATTTGGGCTCCAGTTTTCTATCCGTGGTCATTGGACTCTGTTGTTTCTAGGCATGTGATGAGACAGAGCATCACGGTGGGAACAATGTGGTAAACCAAAGCTGTTCACCTCATAGTGGCCAGGAAGCAGAAGAGGAGCCAGAAAGGAAGGCTTTGGGAATAAAATGTAACATTCAAGGCCATCAATGCCCTCACTAACCTGGTGCCTGCATTTAGACCTGATCTTCTAAAGTTTCCATCAACTTTCTAAAAGTCCATCAAGTTAAAAATTCAATAAGTTTGCTAACCCACTGGTAATAATAATGTCATAGCCCTCATAATGTGGTTAACCCTGAAATGCCCATCTATCTTCAGAAACAAAGCTTTAACAAATTATTTCTAAAGGAAAACGTAAGGCCTAGATGTTAATACTTGTTTCACAAAACCTAATGGTATTATAATAAAAACCAAGAGCCAGATATTGAGGTAGATACTAGAAGATCTGAGAGACAGAGGAATAAGCCACAGCCCCTTCTCACCACTATTAAATTATTAAATTCTCAGGCCCAAAAGAGTGGATCTTATCTCCAGGAATCCTCAGCCTGAAAAGGGGAAGGGAAGCAAAAGACCAAAATGGAAGGACCCAACTCTTGTATCCCCTCCCGCATATTCCTTTCCCTGAACAGCTATGTCACTTCCTGTTTCAACCTTCCTAGTGCTCAGATTAAAGGCTGTGTTCTTCCCAAGTTTTGGGAGCAGAGGCATGGGATCCCAAGTGCTGGGACTAAAGGTATGTGTCACCACTGCCTGGCTACATTTCTATTTTGGACTGAATTAATCTCATTGTGGCCTTGAACTCACAGAGATCCAGACAAATCCTTGCCTCTGCTTTCTGAGTGCTAGGACTAAAGGCCTGTGCCACCACTGCTTGACTTTTATGGCTAACTATGTGACAGGTTCTGTCCTCTGATTTTCAGGCAATTTTTTGCTTGATACACAATATATCACTACAAACCCTCATCAAATATTTCTAGTATTATTCACCAACATGGCAGATAAAATAAAGCCCAGAGGAACTTGGATTGGTACAGAATATAGAAGTGTTAAAGGTAGTATCCCTAAAAACCTGCTACAGCACTTTGTGTTTAGATTGAAGGTAAGTGGGATTCCTTAGAACAGCATCTTTAAACCCATGGGTCTCAACTACCTTGTTTTGTGTGTATGTGTGTGTGTGGGGGGGGGTGGTGGTGGTGGTGAATGAGTCTTTCATAGTGATTGTCTAAGACAATCAGAAAACACATGTACTTACAATACAATTATTAACAGCAGCAAAATTACATCTATGATGTAGCAACAAAAATAATTTTATGGTTTATAGTCACCATAATATGAAGACTCTATTAATAGGTCACAGTTTAGGAAGGTTGAGAATCACTGCTTTAGCCCCTTAGCCTACTCCTAGCCAACTTCTAATTTAGTACATAGAAAGGAATAGTCACCAGATACTTGATTCTGGCATAGTTTGAATAACAATGTTCATGAAGTAATAGAAACTATGACAGACTTGAAGTCTTCACCATGAGTACCCACTTACTCTGTAGTAATAGCCAAAATTTCAGGGTAAGTAGTACTCTTAAGCCATATCTGGCATTTGATACAGGAAGAGTTGGTTAATTAACAATATGTACTTTGAGCAGAGTGTTTGGTCTACAAGCCTGACTGAATGCGGTATTTATATTGGTTTTTAAAGTATAGCTTTGATCAATAAAATTTTCAAGTGAAGAGAGTAGTGTATCTAATATGAAAAACAAATTTTCAATCTAAACAAGGCAGAGTGTTAGTTAATTAAGAGAATGCCTTTAAAAATATAAGACTCTAGAGCTATTAAAAATCATGAATGAGGCAATATATAATTGATATAACAAGAGCTAGTCTTTGAAGCATCTCCTGACTGAACAGAGCAACAAAAAATGGGCCATGGGGAAGGTGTGGCTTGAGGATATTGTGCCTATTGGTACTACAAAGAAAACAGAGAAAACTGGGATGGGTTTGCAGGTAGAAATAATAAATTTATGAATGCAAGTCTTAGAATAACGATCCTAAAGCCATTTAAAGGAATCCATGAAGAAATACAGTAGCCTCCCAATAATAGAAAGCAGATGTGCTGTCTCTTGTACAGTGAGAGAGGAAATGAGAAAGCCAAGTCTAATTGTATAAGTAATCTTGTATTTGTTTATCTTCTTCGGGAAAAATGTTTCTAGCCCATTATTTGAAAATTATAAAACAACAACAACAACAAAAAACCAAAAAGAAAAAGCAAGCATATAACAACAACAAAAACACAACCTTGGGAATTTTTCTCTGTGTGTGCCATAGAGCAGTGGTCCTTGAATTGTGGTCACTGGATCTTTTCCCTCATCAATAAATCTGAGATTCTAACTTTCCTCTTTGATGGAGTATAGCTATCTGTTGGAAGACCCCAGATAATTCTGAGGCTTACTAAAGTTTGATGACCATTGCTTTTACAAACTATTTTTAAAATTTCAATCTGTGTCGGTTACCTTGAGGTCTTACAGAGGCCAGACTCTGCTTCCTCTCCTGGCATAGATACAATAGGTCCAGTCTGGGCCCTGTGATATGCGTGTTTCTCAAACTCTCAGGTAATGCAACTGCTGGTACTGAGTTTCACACTTGGAAAGAGGCTGAAGACACCATTAAAGACTCCTAATTCTGACCACCGATTTGATAACCTACATTTTATAGAAATCAGTAACTTGCTACCTCACTTGCTGAGGAGTCTCCCACATTGCATGGGGCCATTTCTTGGTGTTTAAAGAGGAAATGAGAAGAAAGAAGATAGTCTCTTATTTGTAATTAGCATTGAGTGAATAATGAATGGCTCATGATTCTGTAGAAAGGGTTTTGTATAAGAAACTAAAGATAATGAATAATCCCAATTAGGAAGCCCTAACAGAAATGATGAGGGAATATACTCATCTCTAAGTTTTCACACCCAGCTTTGAGAGAGAACACTGTTGTGTGGAAGTATGGACGATTAGGGTGGACCTTTGAGAGAGAATGGAGTTGTAAGAAGTTAAAAAAAAATACCTTCTCACTTCCATTATGAAAATATGTAATAAGAAACATAGATATTAACATAAATTTATTAAAATATATTTCTTCTTACTAAGCACTCCTTTGTGGTGATATACTGTATATTTAAAAAAAGTAGTCTGAAATATTGGAGGAGAGAGCCATCCACAGAGCCAAGCCATGAAGGTTAGGGAGTGGTAATACAAACCTTTAATCCCATCACTTGGGAGGAAAATATCTACTATAGTGGTAGCACAGGCCTTTAATCTTAACACTAGGAAAGTTTAACTGGGAATTAAGATAGCTAGGCAGAGAAAGAAAAGATAAGTCAAGAGGAAGCAGAGATTCTTCCTTCTGCCCATATTCCCTTTTTAGCCATGGACTGGAAGGTTTGGAGTTAGAGGACTCATGAAGAGAGACCTGAGGTGTTGGCTGGGTTAGAAGTGGCTATGGTTTGTTTTGGTATCTCTGTGATCATCTTTCAGCATTCCCCCAATAGCTGGATCCAGGTTTTTATTACAATAATAAATAGAATTCATGCAACATCTGGTACTCTCTTTTGGAGAATGAATTTGCAAACAAGCTGCTTGCCTGTGGCTTTGCAGTCACTGGCACAGGCCAAAGTCACTATCCAGCTGGCTAAGTTTTCTGTTTGAAGTTAACATCCAGCAAGCTCTGCCTCTTAGGCAGTTCCCAGGACATGTGTTTCTTCTCCACAATCACCTGGGTAAGTTTATTGGATATCAGCGTCCATTACCTGGTGGGTTGTATTTTGGGGGGGGGGGGGGGTGAATCCCTTTTTGGGCTGCTGATACCCTAAGCTGAATTGTCATTGACAACAGATAGTTGTCAACTATCTGTGAGTCAACTAAGATTTCTTAAAATGGGAAATTAGTTTAAGATACAGATTAGTTTAATACAAATTAGTTTAATCCTATATTAAAAAATGAGAAACAGTGTTACAATGGAAAGAGTTTGATCTTTGTTTACTAATACTCTATACAATTTGAAAATTGAATCATTAAATAAGAAGATAATTAATGTAGATGGGAATTTACAAAACATCTATTATAAATATCATTTGTTTGATCATTTTTGTTTTAGCTCTAAAAGAATATTTTATATGAGCACCAAATTGGTCTTTATAAGTGCCAGGATACAAGTATTAGAAAACCTTGTTAAACAGATCATAGAGATATTCAGACTCAGACAGAGGGGTATTTTTGCTTTGCTTTTTTCTTTTCTTTTCTTTTTTAAGGAAACCAATCTCAACATTGCTTTATAAGGTTACAGAAAAACAGCCTAACACAACAGCCAACCTTAATATATCCAATAACCTTAGAGGAATTGCCAAAAAATAGGTCTGTGTAAGAACTAAAAGATCTCTTGTGCAAATGTTAGATTTAAAGAGATTCAATAAAGTCACATATGACATGCACTCACCTTTTGTAAAGCAGATGTTAAACTTGTGGTCAACTTTTAATAGAATAATCTTTAAGGTTGACATATTGTTGCAGCAAGTTTTAAATGTTGTGCTTCAGTTACAATGGAGGCTAAAACCACAGAACAATGCAACAGAGCTATAGGCATAGAAATATCTCAAACCAAGTTTTTGGGAAGAAAGATTGTGCTAACCTAGAAAGACAATCTTTATATGAAGACACATATGAAGAATATAGATTTATTCTGAATTGCAGACTTGAACAATTGGGATAAACTTGAAAAATAGGAAAGAAAATTGAATCCTTTACAAAAGTGATTGAAGG
Organism: Phyllotis vaccarum; assembly: GCA_033318265.1. Taxonomy (NCBI): domain Eukaryota; kingdom Metazoa; phylum Chordata; class Mammalia; order Rodentia; family Cricetidae; genus Phyllotis; species Phyllotis vaccarum. The sequence goes on along the minus strand of JARWLC010000001.1, from coordinate 166,018,901 downwards.
ACCAAAAGAAACCTTTACAGATTTCTTACAAAGTTGACTTAAGTGGTAAATAGAATGGTACCAGATTCAGAAGCTAGGCAAATAATAATTGAATCTCTCTTTTTCAAAAGTGCTAACTCATAATACAAAAGATCAGCACTCTTGGAGGATTGAATCTGGAATACAATTAATAAGGACTCTCATAATTAAGATGATCACTGTGTAGAAATTATTGCCAGAGCTTTGAAGAAAAATTAAAATATCAAATGTTACAACTGTGGAAAACAAGGTCACCTAAAAAGGGATTGTAAACAAGGCATCCTAGAAACAATGTTTTTGCTAAGAATAATACCAAGAGAATACTCCCTCATTCTGAAATATGCAGAAGGTTTGGCAAAGGCAGGCATTGAGTAAACAACAAGGGACAGACAAGGCTACTTTTGCATTTGAGAAACACCCTGAGGGGGCTCTCACAGCCCCCTCCCCTTGCATAAAATCCATTTTAGTCTTATCTTGTCATCGTAGAGGAAACACCTTACCAGAGCAATTGAAGAACCTAATGCCTACAGTAAAAAACCATAATGCTCTGGCTGATAAAGTAGCTGTAGGAGAAAAAAAAATCAGGAAAAAAATCATAAATCAAATTGATAAAGATTAGAAAAAGAACATCCCAAAATTAGAGTTGAGGAAGGGTTTTGCTTTAGTTTCTATGGGTAAAGATAAGATATGAGTACCATCAAAATTAATAAAGACTGGATTTGAACAGAAGAAATCTCTTGATATGAAAAAAATATGGCTCATTCACCAATGTGATGAATTATATAAGTTGTAAGAAAAACTTCACAAACAAAGGTCTGGGCAGAGTTCTGTTTTTTTTTTTCTTTACAGAAAACTAGAAATTTCTATCTTTAAGAAGTTAAAATACCTTAGACAACTAAACATCTAAAACAAAAGGAAAAGCTAGACTCGTCGGTACCAGTATACTCTACAGAGTAAAATATTACTATCTAACATCTATATCTCTTTATTTAGAAGCAAAGTTGAAGTGCCAGTTCAATTGAAAAGTAAAGCAGCTTTGGAGTTGGAGGTTAGCTCTCTTCATCTCTCAACTCAAGCATGCGTGTTAAAGGAAAATACAAAAAAACTCTGTATCGCAGTAAAAAGTCGATTTTGGGGGGGGGGGACAGAATAAAAATCCAAAACTAAGGGAATATTCTATTGCTACTAATCTCAGAGTTTTTAGTATAGATTTCATATTACAAATATAAGATTAATATATATTAAATATTTTGACATGATATTAATGATCATATAAAGTACTAACCAATTATAGAAAATATGCTTTATCTAGCTTCTTTTACATGTTTTGTATTTGAATCTCTTATCAGTTTTCTGAAGTGAACTGTGACAATGACTAACTGTGACTTTCAAAGTCTCCAAAAGGAAGATCAGACCCCACGATGTTGATTCCACATAGACTATGACAACATCACTGGGCTGACTGACACCAGTTAGAGATCTGCCTTGGACTACAAACTCTTCAGGACAACTTTGAGGTGGCTAGCTGAGATGAGCAGCCTCACAGACTTTAAAACTTGAGACCAGCCCAGCACTTTCCCATTATGCAGAGACTGAACAACGAATGAAACAGCTAATCATCCCAAGACTTGACGATTATCAAAATTATTCTTTTAAGGATCATCTAAAGATGTTGTCTTCCCCCAGACAATAAGAAGTAAATTCAAGAACATGATGTCTATATTACCAACAGATGGGATGGGTAATTTTTGGTCTTTTAATGGGTTATGGATTATTGTCACTATTTAAAATGATTGGTTAAAATTTGTTATAGGTAATGGTTAATTAAAAACCTGAACAAGGGTGATTAGACTCAGGGTTCTTGCTTACAAAAAAGAAAAGTATAGGAGGATAAAGATACGATAGAATAAAAGAGTACATTATTGAATCTACTCTGAGAGAAAGGAAATTATAGATATAATTAAATAAAAGTGTACATTATTGAATGCATTTTTAAAAGCAACTACTAGTTTAAAATAACTTACATTGGATTAGATATTTGTAAATTATGTACTAATTGTATATATTGATGCAAAGTTGAGATTGATTTTGCTGCTGTGCATATATTTACACTCTTGTTCCAAGGGTATTGCACCTATACAGTTCATCTAACAATCTAATGCAAATTGCTAGTCCTTGAAAGTTATTATTACCAACTAATTATCATAAAAAGAAATTCAAATTAACAGTCATTAAGACCAAACTTATAGTCATATTAGATATTTTCAAGGTCAAGAGAGATAGTTTTTAGATAAACAAGACATCTTCAAACACTTCAGAGATATACAGAATAGGACATTTAAGATGTTTTAATAACATATAAGTTTTTTATTTTTATGACAATAAGACATGTCTCCTCCTGGCAGCACCAATATACTCCAGAGATGATAGGCATCAAAGAAACTTCATATGGAGTTTTCTTTCTTTGTGTCAAAATTTAGTCACTAGGCAAGAAAGTACCTTTGATTCAACTGCTGACTGTATGATGTGCAAAATGGACAAGCAGAAAACAAAAAAACAAGTTGCCAAACCTTGCCAAGACAAGGTAGGAAGGTCTTTAAGAATATTTGCTTCACAGGGAAGTCTATCAGATATTCTAGGCCTGTAGGTCAAGGATAGATATCCCAATACTGCAGAAGAAACTTGGGTAATTGTCCAAAATTGATTGCAAGTACTTCCTATTTACTTAGTTAATATTATTTTCTTCTTGGGTCTTTTAGGGAGTTGAAGATTATATAGTTATATTTATACTTTTCCTAGTCACAGTTTTAGAATAGAAACTTACTAAGAGGTACAAACTGTGTAAAGATATCAGACAGTTTTCAGTTGATAATACAAGTTAGAAAGTGAATTGGATACAATTCTTTGGATTTATTAAGATAGGATAAATGATAGAATATTTTCTTTGAATTTGTCAATTGTTAATGAACTGGGCATTATTGACCTAATTATTACTTATTTATTGCATATAGTAATTGCACCTATTGTATATAGTTTTTCTTATATTAGTTATAACCTTTTTTGATTTTGACATAAAAGTGAATATATGGTGATTTATTATATATTTAATAAAAATGGTGTAAAATATCTGAGGTTAGAGCCACCCATAGAGACAAGTCACAACTATCAGAGAGTGGTAATCCACTTTAATCCCATCCCTTGGGACACAGAGATCCAATTTGATTTCTGTGTGTTCAAGGCCTAAAAGAGATAGGGCCAGGCAGTGATGGCATACACCTTTAGTCCTAGAACTAGGAAAGCTGAACCAGGAATTAAGATAGGTGGGCAGATAGAAAAAATTAAATCAAGGGGAGCCAGTGGTTCTTCCTTTTGCTTGTCTTTCCTTTTTGGCTAAGGACTTAGAAGTTTGGAATTGGATTGGTAGAGAGAGGTCTGAGGAGTTGGCTGGGATAGAATTATCTGAGGTTTGTTTCTATATCTCCCTAACTTTTCAGCTTTCCCCCAATATCTGTCTCTGTTTTTTATTATAATACCACATAGAATTTGTACTATACTCCTTTAGTAGCCATATGAGCAATATTGAAATGTCATGTTTTTATGGGCTAGGTACCAACCTAAGAAAAGTTTTGTTACTTGCTGAAGCTTAGGATGTGAAGAGGAAGAGGAAGGAAGGAAGGAAGGAAGGAAGGAAGGAAGGAAAGAAGGAGGGAGGGAGGGAGGAAGGGAAGGAAGGAGGGAGGGAAGGAGGGAGGGAGGGAAGGAAGGAAGGAAGGAGGGAGGGAGGGAGGGAGGGAAGGAAGGAAGGGAGGAATGAAGGAAGGAAAGAAGGAGGGAGGGAGGGAGAGAGGGAGGGAGGGAGGGAGGGAGGAAGGAAGGAAGGAGGGAGGGAGGGAGGAAGGAAAGGAGGAGGGAGGGAGGGAGGGAGGGAGGAAGGAGGGAGGGAGGGATGGAGGGAGGGAGGGAGGGAGGGAGGAGGGAGGAAGGAAGGAAGGAAGGAAAGAAGGAGGGAGGGAGGGAGGAAGGGAGGGAGGAAGGAAGGAGGGAGGGAGGGAGGGAAGGAAGGAAGGAGAAAGAAAAGGGGGAGGAGGAGGGACAAGAAGAAGTCAAGAAAGAGGAGGAGTATCAAGGAGAAAAGGAGGAGGAGGAGGAGAAGAAGGAGAAGAAGAAGAAGGAGAAGGAGGAGAAGGAGAAGGAGGAGAAGGAGGAGGAGGAGAAGGAGGAGGAGGAGAAGGAGGAGGAGGAGGAGGAGGAGGAGGAGGAGGAGGAGGAGGAGGAGGAGGAGGAGGAGGAGAATCTTGTGCTCTTGTGTAGTAAAAAATTTCTGCTCCAACCTAGTCATGATGTCTGGTCCCTCAGTCCCACAGCCATTTTGTCCCAAAGAAAAACAAGGAGACATATTGATTATAAGCCAGTTGTCTTACGACTCAGGCCTGTTACCATCTAACTCTTACACTTTAAGTTAATCTATGTTTCTTATTTTGTTTGGCCGTGTGGCTTGGTACCTTTTCTCAGAGCAGCTTTCTTATCATCCTCCCTCTGTGTCTGACCTGCATCTCCCCTGTGCTCTTCCACTTTCCAGAATTCTTCTAGTCTGCCAGCCCCGCCTATACTTTCTACTGGCAAATTAGCATTTTATTAAAGTAATGCAAGCAACAAATCTTTACAGTGTACGCAAGAATAATATCCCACAGCACTTTGCAAAATTAACCCTGCTGCTCTTTCCCTTATATCACTTGATGTTGAACAATATACTCTTCAATAATTAAATTTGCATTGTAATCAGACCAGTCAGGAAGCAAGGTGAATTCCTTTTTGTTGGAGGTACTTCTGCTCCTGAGTTTTATTATTTACTTTTCTGTAGTTTCTTTGTATCTCTTCAGTTCTTTGGGGGCCTGCCACCTAGCTCCCAAATTAATTACGTGGAGTCTTATTCTTTCTTACGAATGACTGACCTTAGCTTGGCTTATTTCTAGCCAGCTTTTTTTTATCTTGAATTATACCATCTATCTTTTCCCTCTGGGCTTTTATCTTTCTCTATTTCTCTATTCTTTCTTTACTTCTTACTTCACAGCTTGCTGTGTAACTGGGTGGCTGGCCCCTGATGCGCTCCTATCGTTTTTTTCTTGCTCTGTAACCTTCCCAGATTTCTCCTCCTGTTTATTCTCCTTGGCAGGCCCCATCTCCTTGGCAGGCCCCATCTCCTTGGCAGGCCCCATCTCCTTGGCAGGCCCCACTTATCCTTTTTTCTGCCTTGCTATTGGATCTTCAGTTCTTTATTAGACCATTCAGGTGTTTTAGACAGGCAAGGTAACACAACTTCATAGAGGTAAGTATTTTATGTTATGCAACATAAAACTGCATAACATAAAAGACTGCAACAATCTTTACATTATTAAACAAAAGTTCTACAGAGTAAACAAATGTAATACTTCTTCAACTAATATTCAACAATACTTTTCTTGTTGCTGTAACAAAATACCTGGTTCAAATTATATATAAATATATAATTTGACTATTTATAGTCAGGAAAAGGTAAAGATCAATGTTAGCATTTGATTTTCCTTTCCATTTTGCTTTTTATTGTTCTTGGACCTTTGAACACAGGATGATGCCATTTATACTCAGGGCATGCCTTGCATCCTCACTTAAACTTTATTGGATACACCCTCACAGATACATTGAGATACATGTCTCCTAGATCTCCTAGGTGATCTCTGAGCCCAATCAAGTTGACAGTGATGATTAACCATCATACTGGTTCTTTATAGAAAGAAAATAATAATGGAAATTTTGAATCTGATAAACTAATGGGGAAGATTTACACATCACACCAACATCAACCCTAGTCTCAGTTTCCTCATTTGTGTAATATGACTCATTAGATTTCATGGGACATGCCTGTGGCTTAAAAAAAAAAAACAGTAGTTAGTGAGCATTTGATTCTTAAGTTAATTTCCTACAGTAATAAATAAGTTGCAGAAAAATTCTGAGGATTTAAAATCAATATGCAATTTGTGTAACATGAATTATATACTAGTACATATAATTAAAAGAAGCAATAATTCAGTGAATATACTGGGCCAAATTCTGATGTTCTTTGCCCTCCAAAATATGTCTATATCTTAATCTTCAAAACCTGTGGGTGGGTCTGTATTTGGATCAACAGTTATCACAGGTTCAGTCAGGGACCCTGATATGAAACCAGCCTGGATTATCTCTGTGAATTATGCCTAGTAATAATTTCTCTCCTCTAAGAAACACAAAGTAGAAGACAGACACAGAGACTCCATAAAGACAGAGGCAGAGGAATAAGTGCCATTGGCATTTGCTAAGGAAATAGGGTTCATCTAACAACCACAGGGACCTTCATCCAGCATTTGGAGGAGCCTTCAACCCAGAAGAGAATTAATATCTGCAGCCTTAAGCCACTCCATTTTTGGAAGTCTGTTACAGCAGGCACAGGGAACCAATACAGTAAGTACAGGGAGCTAGGAACAGTTTGTTTCCTTTCCAGGGAATTAGGATATGGCACACAGACAAATCTTTCAAGTAGGTGAAATTTGTTTTTGGCAGATTTCCATCTCCCTAGGTATAATGGTGAGAAGGCAGACAAGATTTCTTTTCAACTCCTTCCAAACTCTTTTTTTTTCTGTCAGCATCTGTACTCTGTATTTTTACTTAAACTGTGTCAGCTTTTACACAAAACCTGCCCCAAGTTCTACTTAAAGTAGGAGAAAAGTTTGGAATACGTCAGCAGTATTGTATGCCATGCCTGAATCTCTATCTTAGGTTGATGTTGTAGAAGCAGCACCAATTGTAAGATTTTTGTCTAAGTAATTTCCAGAGAGAACAACTTATGAGTAAGACAGGACAGAGAGAGTAGGATAGTAGATGATGTGCCATGTGAAGTCTAATTTGAAGCCTGATCCCACTCAGCGTGAATGGCTTAGTTCTTTATTTAGTTACTTTTTTCTAATAGAAAAACATCTTCTCTTCTCCTCTTCCTCCTTCTTCTTCTATAGAAAAGCTTCAAATTAGAAAACAGTATCGTGAGTTCATATGTGCTGTCTTCTTAACACCAAGGTGGCACTTGGGTACAACTGGTGAACTTAACAGTCCCATAATTATCACCAGAAGTACATAAGAAGTCCATCGTGTATACCACGGTTTTCTATTGCTATTGTATATCCAAGAGGTTTTTGTGAATATGCAATGACACTTGTGTTTACCATTACAAGGTCCTTCAGAGTGTTTTCACTGCATTAATCCCTGTGTTCTACTCACTCATCTTCCCTTCCCCTGTCTTCCAGGAGTCATTGATCTTTTTTACTGTTTCCATGGTTCTGTTTTTTTAAAAATACTACACGATTGAAATTATACAGCATGACTCCTTTAAGAATGGATCTTTATCTACTTAAAATACACATTTAACATATTTACAATTCATTTGATATCCTGATAGTTCATTCACTTTTAATAGCAAATAAAATTCCTTTGCCTGAGCATAGCAAGTTTACCTGTCGGTATATGTAGGACATTTTTGGTTGTTTTCAAGTTTGGGTAATTATGAATAGTTCTGCAGTGAGCATACATGAGTAGTTTTTATGCATAAAGCTTTTAATTTACTTAGACAAATAGTTCAGGTTTGGCAGCTAAATATAGTAACTAAGGCCTGAACAGCCCATTAACTTTGGTCTCCTAAAAAAAAATTGGTTTTTGTAATCTGTCTGGGGAGAAAGTCCTAAAAACTTTTCCCATTTTTCATCATACTGGTATAATCAATTGCCCATATTTGAGTTTATCTGTGTCACATTCTGAATATTTTATCTAGGTCTGATAGTGAAAATTGATCAACCAAATAATATGAAAAACAAAATAAGCAATATCTGGGCTCTGTGTCTGGATGAATATTTGAAATCTAAAATCGACCTATTGTTTATATAGAACATTAACAACATCAATACCAGTTTTTTACAGCTATAGAATATATATATATATATATATATATATATATATATATATATCCCAGAAAGAATGAGTGACATCATAAGAAAATGAATAGCAATCTTGAGGGAATCTGTGACATCCTTCTATTTTGTCATTGAGAATCATTAGTTGAGCATTTAATATTAGGCAGGAAGTTACTAGTTGTTTCAGAAATATTAAGTGTTTATAGAGATTAAACAGCCTAGCACGAGTATCAACCTGAGACAGTAACTCTATTAAATAGCTAACTGAATGGCGAAACAAGAAATCTGAAGGTGAAGGAATCAGTCTGACATTCTTAACTGGAGCTTAGGAAGCAGGCTTTCCTTTGTGAGTCAGTCCAATCTGCCATGAAGGGGATATTGTAGAAGACCACAAATGAGGAGATCACATGATCAAATTCAGAGTTAAGATTATGAGGACAGCATTCTGTGGTAACAGATGGAATAGAATAGGCAAGGTTCAGGCAAGCTAACACAGCTCTGACGCATCCAATAACTCTCACGGGTTTAATGGTAGTTTTTTCTGTAGAACAAGAGATTCAGGTATTCAAGATGTATTTAAGAGACAACATATACAAAGGGCAGCATCCAATTAACTGTCTAGTTGGGGTAGTTGCTAGCATTCAAGTAACTAGTATGTCTCTAGGTTTTGTGGTGGAAAGAATTAGATATGAAAAGAAGGCAGTAGTTAAGGAAGACTTCAGGTGTTGGGGAATTAGAATTGGTTACAAACTTAAGTCAGCTTGACTTTGATGTGTCTTTGAGTAATATAATGAAGCAAGACCTTACAGAGACTTCATAGCCAGACATTGAAATTAATGATGAATTTGTGTACATAAATTATCAGAAACCACAACATGGATGGGAATGCATAAAGACAATAGCAAGTGCTATGCCTTTGGAACTACAGGCTCTTGATGTGTGTTGAATAAGGATAGTCCTACAAGTGGGAGAGAAAGGAAAGGAAGAGGGTGGGGAAGTGGTGTAGGGACATGTGTTACCACAGAATTCTAAAGGACTACACTGTCAGAAAGGAGTGCTTAAGTGTGACGATGATGAAAATTCAAATATAATGAGCCCTGAAATGTGTTCTGCAGATTTAGAGACATGAAAATTGATTGAGTGATGAGATGAAAAGTCCTACTGAATTATACTGGGAAGTGGAACGAGCAGGTTCAGCTGAATACAGATCTGTCTGTTGAAAAGTCTTAGTATGAAAATGTTTAGAACATGTACATTGATAATAAATAATTGTGAGCATCTGCCAAACCCAACATCAGCTCTTAACTCAGCATTGGGAGTGGGTTTGCTAAGCTTGTATCTATACCCTCAGGAAAAAAAATGTAATTTAATTTGAGAAAAAAGATGATTGATCCTGATGAGGGTAAAGAATAAAGGCATGGAGGGATCAGAGAATTTACTGAACCTTGACCACACTGCAAGCCTATCATCATACTTTACAAATGACCTCAGGCACAAATTGTGTGTGTGTATGTGTGTGTGTGTGCATGTGTGTCCGTGTGTACAAAAGTGTTAAAGTACAAATATAAGATAGTTAATATACTTATGCTTTAAAATGCACACTGTGTTATGTGTTTGTAAATAATTTCAGAAAAAATAGACAATAAATAAAATCTAAATACATTCACACAGAAATAAACATTTCTGTGTTCTTCCTTTAATGATATTGTGTGTATATCAGTCATCTGTTGTTATAGCAACTACACACAAAACAAGACTCAGAAAATTACATGGCTTTCATGATGCTCCTGAGCTATAAATTGAAAAATCAGGATGCAAAGCCTATTTTCTTTTATTTTAAAATTTATGTTAATCCTCATTCTACTTAGTAAATTCCTTAGTAAGAATGCCTACTTGAACAAATTTTATAACTGAGATATGGCCAAGAGGTTAGAATATTTTTGAATGGGACCCTGGAATTTGTTCTTGGTCTAGAAATATTAATAGGATTTAGATTGGATACCAGCAAACCCTGGATTTTATCTATGTCACCATCTATCTGTGTATATAATATGTGAGTTAATGTCTTCTGTATTTTCTTAAATATTCATTATGAAAAGGATAAAACTTTTCAAACAAATTCACAATATATACAATTTTGTTTTGTGGTCCATACATCCTATTATCTTTGTTATATACATCTTTATTATAGACAGTTTTTTGAGTCCTGATTTAGAGAAAGATGTGAGAATGGGGTTATATGTCAGGACAAATACATAAGTTCAAATATGGAGCAAAAAAAAAAAAAAAGAAAAGAAATAAAAGAAAAGAGAAACCAGCATGGAATGTTCAGAACAATGCAGCACTGGTCGTTCCCAGGTGTGATCAGTGTTCAGAGCAACTTTTCTACCAGGAAAAGAGGCTTGGACAGTATTTTGCTTAATAAACATTTGCAAAATTACCTTGTCAACAAGGTTTTATGGTTTTCCTGGACAACAGTCATTGTGTTTCCTGTCTTCTGTGTGTGTGTTCCTGAAGATTCTCACACACGTTTGATCACAGACTACAGCTTTAATCAATGCTAGTTAATAAATAGTCTCTTCCTGTGTAGGCAAGCTAGTTAATCAACTTCAACATCCTTCCCAAGTCGATTGTCACACTGACAACCACAGCCTCCCTTATGACGAGACTGAGATGTTATACTTTTGAGGGGTAACAAATATATTATTATCCCATTGATGCAAATGGTGAGCATATCAAAGGAAAAAATATCCCTAGCAACTCCCTGAGTCTGGAGAGTTGCTAATTATAATAAGTGAAAAGGCTGGCCAATATAAATGTCAGAATATGAACTTCTAGACTGATTTGTGCTATTTTAAATAAGACAGCCTTGCCCATCTTGGTATTAAGAATGTTAGGCTTCAATATATAGCTGAAAGCTGAGCATGAGATCCAGAGGAGGCACAATCGATGGATGATTGATGAGATGTTAGAGATGCAGACTCCGTGTGTGACACATCCACTCATCCAAGACAAGAGTGTTTGCCATAATGTCTCAGCACAGGCTGCCATCTGATAGCAGGGATGTAGGAGTGTGTCAGGGAAAGAGATGAACTGGATGGACATGCCTTCCCCTCCTCCCTGCACCTGACTGGTGCTCAAAAGAAGACAGCAGGCACCTGCCATCGGCAAAGACAAAATGGAAACACTCAGGGGCAGGCAGCAGGAGGAGAAACAGGATGGTACCTTCTTGATGCCAGCAAAGGAAGAACAGGTGCTCCTTCTCAGAGGGCGACTGCTGCTGGCTGGGCGATGACTGAGGGCCACACTGCTGAGCCACACTCATGCTGGCCTCTTGGCAGCTGAGCAGCAACAGAGCCTCCACAGCGAAGCATTCTGTCCCCTGGAAGCACAAACTGGTACCCTGCAGGACTCCTAGATAAAAGACCTCTCTGCATTGCTTCCCTTGCTATCCCATACAAGTAAGTGCATGCTTCCCCATGAGAGATTTTTAAGATTCTTGGTCGCTCCCCTGCCCCTAAAGCTGCACTGAATGACCGTCTTGCCAACTAATCTGATCGTTTTCTCTCTTGGCATTTGCAAAACGTGGATTTTCCTTTGTTTGTTCCCTCTGTCTAGTTTGCCTCCTTGGAGGCTCTCTGGGAAGGTGTTTGTCACTCCACACTGCTGAGAAAGACTGGGAGGTAATGTTTTACTGCAATCATGTGTATCTAAAAACAATATGTCAAGCCAATATCCCTGAAATTCAGAGGCTTGGAAAGTTACTCATCTATGCAAGGAAATTGGTTGAGGCATTTCTGTTTTCCAGGCTGTAGGGTATGAAATTTCCTTCTTGCGGATGCTTACAAACCCAAAAGATTGCTCTTTCCAGAGAGTTTATCAGTCTCATAAGAGTCCCACCCAAAATGTTTGGAATACGCCGACTTTTAATGGCCCTATTAAGCCCCAGGACCTTAAGCAGAATTCCCAAACCTAACTCAAGTCATCAGATCAGCAGTAACAGAAACCTGGCCCTCAGAGTAGTGGGCACGTTCAGGTTCTCACAGTTCTGATTCTTACAGTAATTCCCCAGGTTGGAAATTGGAAGGTCTGAAGATTAGATGACCTTTGTCTTTCATCCTAAATTTTGCATTTCTGGGCCACCCACTGGGTGAGGCCTCTCATGAGAAGATTAGACCTACATGATAGAATACCTACAGTGATCCATGAGTATGAGCTTACAAGTCTGTGCTTTTGGAAACAGGAGTCAGGCTATCACCAGAATCCAGATATTTATTGACAGCAAAGCACAACAGAATTCTGCAAAAGCAAAAAGCAGGCAACAAAAAGGGGGAGGGGTGACATGCTATAGATGCTATAATTTCATTTATGTAAACAAAACCAGTTTCTCTACCAGCACTGTTATTTTGAGGTAAAATTTACACATATTGGTGAGTTCCGGCAAGTACATATGTCCATAGAACCCACCACCTGTCAAGTATTAGGGGTTAGCCCAGCACTAAAGGATCAAGACAGGAGAGTCACCAGCTTGAGGTCAACTGGGGACAATCTGCTTACCAGGTTACAAATGAGTACATTCTTCAGAATTTCAGCTATATGAAGCCATAGTATGTTGTCTTTTTCCCACATGCTTGATCAGAATACTGCATATTAGGATGTCTATGTGGGAGTATAAATCAGTAGGATGTGTCAGTAACTCAATCTACTGTGTGGCTAACTTTCCGTTATATGGTCCCAGTATCATCCATTTATGTATTCATCTGTTGATTGAAATGTGAATAGTTTTTAGGCTGTGGCTTATGAATCAAACCTGCAGTGAATATTCCTATATACTTTTTTTCCCCCAATGGGTATGTGTTTTTGTTTCTCTTCGATAAATACTTAAGAATGAGATCCTGGGATTGTTGAATGAGTTTTATATTAAAAAACCACGAAAACAATTTGACCAAGGAGTTGCACTCACTATCTCCTACCCCTCCAAGCTGTGTTTGGGAACCCTCCCCCAGCTGCATTTGAGAAACCATCCCCCTGTTGCATTTAAAGCAACCCAGGTAAGTCACTTTGCAGTCCTTAGAACTCTAAGTTGTTATTGTTTGAATGTTGCAATGGGTGAAAAATGGTATTTCTTTGCAGACCGACTTTTCTTTTAAAGCTGTCATATTCTGAGATCTAATCCTAAATTCTAGCCAAGCCTCATCTGGGTTGTGAGAGACAAATCCTACAAGAGGGAGGGTTATATTTAGAGTCAGTCTGCATATTTCCATCTTAAAAGAAAAGCCCCAAGCAGCAATTTGAGTTCAGAATTCCTACCAAGAAGTCTAGTTTCCCTAACAGCTCTTTATAAATATTTACTTTCACATTTTTTAATGATAACAATGTATACAGCACAAATACCAGGAGCTTTAAAGAATAAATATTCATCTCAGCGTTTCCTGGTTCTTTCTATATAGGACACAGAACTCTACCTTTGTATGCCTTTGTGGAAGGCTTTCTGGGCTTCTCTAGTGTGGGCTTTTCTGTGGGAGGGGCACTTTTTGCCTTGTAATAATGCATAATATCCTCTGTGAAGCACTAAAACAATAGAGAACTACCTCCTGGGCACTAAACTAAACACAAAGCCCAGGTCAGGCTGCTGAGAAGTGTGTAATAAATTCGAAATATTCAAAGAAGTAGATTTTTTTTTTTCAGAGAAGATTTAGCCAATCTTGTCCTTTTTTCTCTATCCAATATAACTGAAAACATGGTCTGATGGCTTAAATGGACCCAGGATTGTGTGCCTCCAGTTTCAGAAGCAGCTGGGAATTCCATCACCAAAAGAAAATCTCAGGAAGAATACATCCTTGAAGTGTGGAACCTGGAGGGATTTATAGAACTCTTGACATTTTATTCAGGAGTATGCAAAGTTCCTGAAATAGTGTACAAAATGTATGCGAAGCTCTTAGAATAGTATACAAAATGCACTAGGATGTTCTTGGATCTGTAGCTTGCAACAGGTTCCCCAAGCTGCTTAGTTTCCCAGGCATTTTGGAGATTAGGACAAATAAGGTGAAGCTTTTGAATGCTATGGAGAAGGTCTGGAGAGAAGGAAGATTGGAACAGAGTTTCAGCCCCACCTCTAATGAACTTACTAATAAATGAGTAACTTGAATATTCGATACCTCAGTTTTGAGAACCTTAAAATGGGTATAAATAGCATCTTCATAGAATTATTGGGATAAATGAGCATATGATATAACTGTCACCAGGGAAATAATAACCAGTAAGTGGCAGGCATTATTGGTCTCTTCTGCTCCAGTGACATGCTTCCTTGTTATAGACCCCTGCCTTTGTTACCTGGATGATTTGGTCAGTGCTGTCGGTCTAGGAGGATCAGAGAGTGATAATTCACACCTTCCTTTAATCACAGAACAGGGAAAATCCCGGAGTGATGACCTACGCCCTTAATCCCAGCAAATCTGAGTTTCAGGTCGACTTAGTTTACTCCTTGTTCCCAGGCAGGCAGTGATGGTGCCTTGCCTTTCATCTTAACCTGGATGTGAAACAACTGAGTGAAGAGGGTATTTAAGGCAGGCATAGAAAGACAGAGAGGCAGAAGAAGCCAGAAGGAGTGAGGCTGAGGAAGCTGAAAGGCAGCTAGGTGAGATTTGACTGTAGTGTTTCCTCTCTTTGATATTTCAATCTTTCCCTGAGATCTGGCTCTGAGTTTCCTTTATTCATGCATCACAGTGCAAAGCAGTCTGGGTCTCTGCTAAACAGCAAATGGTTATAAGAAAGACAATATATATTTCTTTTAAGGATTTCGCATTAGGATGAATGAATCATGTTGCTTCTTTAAGATATAATTCCTGAGGCTAGAAAGGTGACTCAGTGGTTAAGAGCAGCCTTACTCTTTCAGTGGACCCAGGACCTGTTCCCAGAACCCACAGGGTGGTTCACAGGTATCCGTAACTCCAGTTCCAGGGGATTTGACTTCATTTATAACCCTCTCAGGCTCCTGTGTACATGTGGCGTACACAGGTCCACTATTTCAAATGTCAACATTCACACACACAGATGCACACACATATACCCATAAAATAAAACATTTTAAAGTAAATAAAATGCAAAATTTCCAGGAGGCACAAGAGGATGAGAATGAGCACATGCAAGTCAGTAAGTGAGTTCCCTCCTATTAGAGGATTCTTTTCACTATACCGTTAAGTGGATAGGAAAATGCAGATTCTTACTTTTTACTTTCATTTCTACCTGCATCTTTAATATTTCTACCTATAACCATTACAAGCATTGGTCTTTTAAAGGTTTTTAGGACATCTGAATCCTTCCATGTTTGAATTCAGGAGTTGCCTTTTGTTAATAAAGTTTTATAGGAACGCAGACATCATGTGTTTATATATTATATGAACCTATTCTGCACCACTGTGTAGTTGACTAGTGCCAGCAAAGATAATGTCCCTCTGAAAGTCTAAATTGCTCCTGTGTAATCTTTTGCAAATTAGAAGTGACCTCCAGTTTCAGTCCTATCTTCTTCTGAGTTTTGGCCATTGAGAAGGGCATGTAGCCATAAGACTTGGTAGAAAGACTGGATGATGATAGCATCCTAAATCAAAAGAAAAAAATCTGCATTCTAGGATGATTATTTAATTATGACTGACTAACATATTAACCTTTTTATGATCATAACCAACTTCTCCACCCTTTATGAAATCAATAAGCAATACTTTATTTTAAAGAAGAACTCCTAAAACAGAGGGTTTTGAGAGATTGTGTTTTTAACTTTTACTTTTTATATAAATTTCCTAAGAGTCTGGAAATCACAAATAAAAAGCTAAATATAAAAGTAAAAATAGAATGCCAAAATATTATGCTGAAAGATTGCAATAAATTTAAAGTGAAAAATCTTCAGAGATTAAACAGAATCATTTCTGATGATATTAATGACTAATATAATAACCAAATCACCAGAATAAAGTACAGTGCACACACTGTGTTATATATAATATATATGCATGCATGCATACATATACGTATCTATGCATATGTTCATGATATATGAGAATGCAGAACACACACATTCTCTCAATTGAGAGGGTGAATGAGAGAATAGGAAGGTGGATTAACTAAACATAAGCTCTAAGATATATTATCTACAAAATATCCTTAGGTCTTTGACCTTAAATGAATTCTTTTATTTATTTATTTTATTTATTTTCTCCCAACACAGAGTATGTTGATGAACACTTTGTGAGACCTTGTTTTCAGTAGAAATAGCCAGACATAAAACAACTAAGAAATCGCTGATGTAATGGGATGTTGTGTGCATGAATCTGCCAATATTGTGTTACACAGCAACTCTCAGTGCCTATGCATAGAAGCCAGGAGTTTTGCAAAATGAAAGTGCTTTGCTGCAGTTTTCTCATGGGGAGACAAACGCTCAAATAAGTCTCATGGGTGGAAACAAATGAACAGATATAGGTGGCTTGAAGTAAGGATAATTCCGTAGAGTTTCTGAGTTGGGGATTTTCCATCCTTTTGAGTTGGTTTTCACTGGTAAATTTCCATTCTTCATTATTCTAATCACTTCTGCAGCTTTGACCACACCCTTCAGTTCTGATTTAGCTGTTAGTCTGGTGTTTGCTTTTTAGGTTGCTTGTTGGATTAGCTTGTTCCTTCTTCAGATTCTCTTCATCCATGGAGATTCTTATTCCAACACGGTCTCAAACTCATTTTTAGCTCATGTCCTAGGGTTCTGGTCCTGTCTTGAGAAGCAGTTTTGCCATATTATAGAAGAGAGAAGTAACAAATTTCAGAAGGACAAAGGTATAATGAATACAGAATACAAATGTCTCCATCTAAAACATACATGAGGCAAATGCTAGCTGAAATGATGGACAAATGTCATGAAGTTCTGAGTTTCAAAAGTAACTTTTACCTGAGCCTTTTCAGAGCAAGTCTATAGATAGGTTCCTGAATTGTTCTAGAGTAGTGGTTCTCAACCTCCCTAAAATTGTGACTCTTTATTACAGTTCCTCATGTCTTCATAAAACCTCAACCATAAAATTATTTTTATTGTTGCTTCATAACTGTATTTTTCTGCTGGTATATGTCTTAATGCAGATATTTGTTTTCCAGCGGTTTTATGTGACCCTTGCAAAAGGGTTGTTCTATCACAAAAGGTATTCAGGCTCACAAGTATATTAAAGGGTTACAGCATTAGGGAGGTTAAAAACCACTGTTCTAAAGCAAAGGTATAGACACCTGTATTTCTTTACTCTGGACTGTATTGGTGGGGGAAAAAAAACTTAAAGATTTTCTTCATTTTCTCTCCTCTAAACAGGGCCGAGAACAGGAAGAGAGACATTAGGTGAAAGAAATATGGATTCATCTTTCTGCTTTAAGTGCAGCAAGTAGAACTAAATGAAGATGAAAAGAAAAGAAAGTACTCTATGTGAAAAAGTAAGGCCCACGAGGTAGAGCTTCCTTTCCTTTGGTCTTTTGTTGGTTGGGACTGGGACTTGGGGCTCCTATGAGAATGGACTGCTGAGGTGTGGTGCTCTCCAGGGAAGTGTGGTTAAGTTAGCCTTTACATAGGGGGTAATTGGGTCAAGCTAGAAAGTGCAACCCACTTTAAGCCTAATCTCACCTGAAACTTTGGAGCATGTATTGTAGCATAGTATTTCCCTTCTTGGGACTAGCTGGTTTAATTGTACTTGGTCCATAGTGTGTCACAGCTTGGAATCATTGTCTGCACACCATTCCCGGGACAAAGGAATTACCCTTTTACATACTCACTTGAAGTATTGGTTGACTATAGTAAAGTAATCTCAAATGGCAAGTTCATTGAAGAAGATGTCTGTGCTGAGCCATCAGAAAACACACCAAGAGGATGATGGGTAAAGTGCCCAAGTAAAAAGCACCAAGATCTTCTAATATGTATACCAAGATTTTTCTATGTAGAAGGAGGTACAACGTGTGTTGGATGGGTTCTTGGTAGAGAATGAAGTCAAGAAGAATCTCCCTCCATCCCCCACACATGCTTCTTTAGCTCACTTATCAATATAGATGGAATTCTCACATTACAAAACTTATAGGTAATGTTTTTATTTTTTTATTAAAAAGCCAATGGTAAGTATCATAATCACTACTTAGATGTAGAGCCTAGGAATACTTTGTCTGGCATAGAACTGTATTTGTTTCTTATTACAAAAGAAGAAAAAATATGTGCCTACACGTGTTTCCTTTAGTAGAGGGAAAGTCCCATACTACTTTTATTTGTTTGTAATACTTGAGAATGTAAGTGCTAAGCTGATGAGATGGCTTAGTGGGTAAAGAAGATTGCTACTAAGTCTCAATACTTGACTTCAGATCCAGGACTTATATGTTGGTAGGAAAGAAACAATTCCTTCAAGTTGTCCTTCACGGCTACATGTTCAGTATGGCATGTGCAAGCGCATGCAAACATGAATGTATTTGTTTAAAAAGTTTTAGTTTTTACTTGTAATATGTTTGTGAGATATTCAAGAGACAACTAATCACAGCTACATTATTGCATTTTATTAATCCTAAGATATGTGTTTTCTCCCCTTTACTATGGCTGAAATTGAGACAAGTTTTGTTTCTAATAGCATCTTTGGGTCTGATAAAAGTCAAGACCTAACACATTTGCCTGTACCTTTCAATATTCAGTCGCCATTGCTTGTCTTCCATGTCCAGGGATGATAGTATTTCTGTTTTGATTAATTGTCAGCAGTAACTGGAATTTGAAACAAAAACAGAACAGGACTTTGGGGTATAAAGTTATTATTAATCAAGCAAATATTTGATTTTGGAGGAATGGAAAAATTGTTTTTCTGCAGAGGAAGAGCAGGCTTTCTAAGAAGGAAGAGGTCAACATGTCCAGTAGTTGAATTTTATCACAAAGGCACAAGCAAAAACATTGTGTCCCCAGACAACTAGTGTAACAGAAGTCAGAAGACATGATCACATTCTTGGAGTATGGAAACATTTAAAGCCACAAGACTCTAATGTGACTGATTCACGCATTGTTCAAGGTTAACATAAAAAGTGGTTTCATGGTTTAAAGAAGCATTTTTAAAACTTTTTATTTAGTATATGTACATTATACAATAAATAGAGTCTAACATTTCATGAAATATGATACTAGACAATAGCATATTTGTTCTGATGAGAAATTATATTGAAAAACCATCTGATAAATCAAGAAATGTAGACAATGAAGACACCAGAGACACCTCTGATGGCAGCATAATTAAACCCCTTCTAGTGCTGCAGGAAAAGTATGTGAATCTCAGTGGGGTCTGGGAGCATCTTGAGACTAAACCAGACTTGAAATAACTCTAAGGGGAAAATAATAAAACAGGGGTCTGGTTTTAGGTTGGATTTTGTCAATAAATTGGGATACATTATCTAGGAGTTAGAATGATTAACCTGAGCTAGGCTATATTTGGAAAAGAACAATGACTCACAGAAGTGAAGGGAGGGTGGCTTAGTCATTGTCATTGTGCTTAGACATTATCATAGCACTTAGTCATTGTCATGGTGCTGTAATGGTGTGGGTTCTGTCTAATTCTAGATGCAATGGTGATGTGACTTCTGAGCATTATTTACTTTCATGTAAGCACATCAAGGCAGTCTGCTGTAAGTATGTGCTCAATTCACTGGACTTAAAGTTTAAAGTTAACAGCTTGAGTTGTGTCTTAGTGTGTGGGAATTTGTTCAGTTTTTATAACCTCTCTGAACTTTAGTTTCCTTGACTATAAAACAGATCTAGTAACACATACTTAAAATGATGGGTGAGAACATAAAGCTGGAATTAAAAACATTATTGACAATAGTGTGTAGTCAGAGACATGCTGATGCCCTTCTTGAAAGGTTCTAATTTGTTGAAGGATCCTGGGCCTTGATCAGAGGTAAAGAACAGAGCTAAATGTGTGGGAATACAAATGATTTGTGCTCCTAGATGTTTCTGTGATAGTCAAACAAATTCCCAAGCAGAATAGTTATGAGGAATCACACAACTGGGTTCAGGAATCTCCAGATATATCTGAGGTCCTGCTCTTCCCAAAGCAGACTCTGAGCCAAACATTCCTGGCAAGTGATTTATTACAGTAGAGTTCCCTAAAGAGATGTGTAGAGGATTGTGGGAATTAGTAAGGGAGGGGAAGAAGCCAGGCATGGGTGTGATTCTGAGTGAAGCCTCAACCTCAGCTTGATCCTACAAGGTCTCTGCGGTATAAATTACGTGTTAGTTTGTGTGTCCCAAAGGCAAAGGAAACAGGCATATGCAGCCTTGCACTAGTAGGCTATAGTGAGCTTATTTATGGATGCCTTCTCTAACCTGCTGGTTTGGTGGGTCACCTATTACTAGGCTATCTTAGAGAAGTGAATCTTCCAGAATCTGTCACTTCTGGTGTATAGCATTAATTGAAAGACTAGCATTTCAGAGAAATATGTCAGAGATAATATTTAAACGATGTCGTTCTGTCTGGCTTGTCACTGGAGTGTGACATGACTATAGGAGCCCTGTTAGAAGTAATGAGGCAAGAAGAGATCAGATCACTTCATTCTGCAGAATGAGGCACAGGGATTGAGCTAATATTATTACTGACCATAAATGTTGTTAGGGGGATGTGGAGAGGATGTTAATGCCACTAAGCATTACAATCAAATCTCAATAATGACCAGTGAAGCAGCCTAATAAATTGTAGATTATGTGTGCCGTGCATATTCATTCTGTCAGAAGCCTCAACTTCTTGGCTACTAGAAATGCAAGGGCTCATGCTACAAGCCCTGGGCTTACAGCCACATTAGGAAAGAAGAAGACAAAAAAAAAAATGTTGGCAATCCTGGTAAAATTATCCTAGTCTTCTGCACTAATTTACTCCCCCCCCATCCCACCTTGCCTTTTCACTAATGAAAAGAAGAAAATAGCGTAAAGATGCAGATCTACTACTGGATAAGAAATTCTGGAGTGTGGACACGAATGTGAATGAAGCACATCTCCCTTGAATCAGTCCTGAGAGGAAAACCAGACTGGATTCCTCTCTAGCCTGTCATGCACCATAGAACAGCAGGTCTCCTAACCTCATTTTCTGGTTACAGGGCTTGCCAGGCACATTTTTGGGAAAAAATGAGAAGTTCTTGTCACTAAGAAAGAGGATGCCATGTGTGTGCACTTGTTAAAAATAAATCTGCTCTCACCAAGTCTCATCTAGGAAAATCTAAGGAAAGCCCTCTAGGAGAAATACTCTCACAACATCAGTGATTTTCATGTTCTGAGGATCTCCTGGAAGCCATCATTTCTTTAGAATTGATGTGTGATTTGTGGGGATTTTAGGTCTCTTTAGAGCTGTCCATTTTAGTGGGTCTCTCTCCTTTCCTCAGGGTTTAAGACACTAGGTGACAGCAGCTACCAGATGCAATTTATTCCTCACTTAGCCTCCCTTTGCCCAAGAAGCTGCTGCCCCCTGGAGCCAGACAGAAGAACATGTATACATTTCAGCCCTATGATTTCCAACCCATCCTACTCCAAGGTTTAAAACAAACAAATAATCCTCTGATGTATTTCTTTTGGTATGACATTCACCTACCTGTTCAGATTCATTTTTTTATTCCCATAAGAATACAAGTTTGTATAGAAAACCTGATTAATAATAGTCACTGTGAGTGGGTAGTATCTCCTTAAGTATTTCTATTTCTGATAAATAAGATCCTAAAGTTCAAGCCCAAGCATGCTGCTTATAGCTTTGGCTCCTTTGTGCACTAAGGTCTAGATTTAAAAGACAGGAGGTTTTCAGACCTCCTTTGTACCCTATCAGAAGTCTCACACAGAAGCTGGAACAAGCCAGGAAGAGCCCACAGTCCCTGAGCAAACTTGAACCTCAAGTGCATGGAAATTTTGCTAGAACTATACTTTTATCTTTTTCATAATAAATCCTCACCATTTTTAGCCTATGTTTGGTTCTCTCAAATCCCAGGATTGCATTAATTGCCTGGATTCCTATTGCAAAGGCTGTCATGCCCTCCTGTCAGAGCTGTTTCCCTCAGTCTCATTGACAGGTGGGGCTCCTGTGGCTTACTAGGCAGCTACTATTGGGGAGAAGGTCTCATTCAATAGCACTTAGTGTTCTGGAGTTATTTATATTAATAATAAATAAGGGAAGGAAATAGCCATAGATAAATCTGACACAGGACTTTATTATTTCTCTTAAAATTATGAACTAGCAGCATAATTTAATATTTTAGACTTGTTATTTCAAAGTTTTCTCTACTCTACAAGTAACTAGTGGAACATTATTGTGACCGTTTATTATTTTTCTGCCTGAGCTCCTTTCCTCCCATTCTCTTCTTCTTTGACCCTTATTCCTAAAGATATTGAAGATTAGAATTCAAAAGTCCCACATTGGCAAAATAAGTGGGTTGACATCTGGAGCTCTGGGATACATAACGTGAATGCTGTGTGCTGACTGTGACTCAGTTCTGCCGACTCGGAGATTAGCCTGTGAGCATAGGGGAAGCAGAATTCATTGGGGGTCTAGAAGAGATTCAGTAATTTTATTTAGGTATGGGATTAAAGTGGCTATTTAAGACCTTTGCCATTATTCGTCACTAAAACTTAACTTGTTAGACAACAAAATTGAACCTTAAACATTTTAAAATCTTAGCTGGGTATGGTGGTTCAGGCCTTTAATTTCCACACCCCAAGACTCATGAAGAAAAGGTAGACAATAGAGAATTCCAGGCCATCCAGGGTTACACAGTAGAACCTTCCTCAAAAACAAAAACAAAAGACCAAAACAAAAGCAAAGAAATTAACAAGTTTCAGTTATTTAACTTTGTCATCATAGAATGGGATTTTTGTTGGAGATAATTCTTTTTTTGACATAGACTATTCTTCTTGACATGGCGGGAATTCTGACTGTTTACTTTCTCTACAGCCATTAAGTAGAAGGGAAACTGTTAAATCTGAATATTTGAAAGAACCACAAAACAAGAAAACAAAGCAAAGAAAAGAGATCTTGAACATTCATGGCCCATAGATCAGTGACTGTGGGCAGCTTCTAGGACACATACTCAAGACAAAACAGGAAGCTACTAAAGAATTTTTATCATCTAAGGATGGACATGAACATAAAAGTTTGAAAGAGTAGATGTGTATAGGCTAGGAAAGCTACTTTCTAAATGCCTTTAAAAGGCCATGAAAATTAATGTACTGATTATTTCACTCAACTGTCATTGACTCACTTCTTACACATAAGGATAACTTTGAATACTGGAGATACAGCATGGGGAAAAATATAACTATTACCTTCATGAAATTTAAATTTCAATACTGATTTAGTGTGTACTCTTTTCCCAAATAAACACATAGTTATTGTATAGCTATTTCACAAAAGGTCAAATGTCACCGAGCAGCTAACATTCTAAGCCATTAGAAAAGGTAAATCCTAAACTCAATTCTTAACTTCTGGTTCTAGTTTCAGTCACAGTTTCTAAAATCAGTCTTACAAATGGTTGCAAAGGCTTTAAATGAGCAGTGGGTTTGGGGGAGGTTTTGTTGTTGTTGTTTGTTTTTTAATAGAACCTAGAAATGATAAGATACCAGGATTGTTATTTCAGTCCTGGTTTTCTTTTATAAAACCTGTAAGAAGTTCCAATACAGAGGTAACAGAAATGTTAAGAATAATTGAAAAAACTACCTAAAGTAACTTTTCAAAACTTATTTATTTTATTTGAAGCGCATGAGTGTTTTGCTTTCATGTACGTTTTTGTACATGTACAAAACACTCATACATTTCAAATAAAACACATGCATGCCTGGAACCCATGGAAGCCAGAGAAGGTTGTCTGGGTCCTAAAACTGAAGTTATTAATGGTTGTGAACTACCATCTCTGTGCTAGGAATATAACTGGGATCTCCTGTAGGAGCCACAGTGCTTTAAAGTGCTAAGCTGTCTCTCTACTGTTCCCAGCACTATTTATATTTTTGACATTATAATATAATTGCATCATTTACTTCTTCTCTTTCTTTCCCTTAAACCTTCTATATACTTCTAGAACCTTATGCTCTTTGAAACTCAGAGACGCTTTTTTCATTAATTGTTTTACATATGTATAGATATATACATATACATAAAATATTTATATAAATACATAAATATAGCCTTGATGTCTGTATAATGTTACTTGCATGTATGTTTTCAAAGAGTCCGCTGTGTGAGACCATCTCCTAGGAATGATTTTTAAGCTGTTCATAAAGTCGTCTCAGCAAGACAACCTCAGAAGATCTGAACAAGGACTACAACACTAGACATGCTAAAGTAGACAGAGAAATGACTAGGAGGCCTCAACCCTATGCAAAGAGCTATAGGTAATGAGTGAAAAAATTACTGACAGCAGGATAGTCTTCCACGGGGAAGAGTATACCCATTTGTTATCCAATATATAATGCTATTTTTTAAAAGATTTGATGCAGTAAGCAATGGGTTTGCTGAGAATAAGAGATTATAGAAGATCTGAGAGGAAACTTAGAGCCATTTGCACAGACTCTGTCCATGGTTACACCTGAAATCTGTCCTGTGAGTGGGGGAGTAGAAAAGTCTCCATGTTCAAGGCTCAGTTTTGAAATCAATTTGAGTTTAAATCCAAAACTCAATTTCTTATATAAAAACTGTTTCTATATTACCTAGAAACAAACCAGAATCTTGAGTGCTGAACATGTAAAAGATCAAAATCCCTAAAGTGTGAAATCTCTAAAATAAAAAAATTATATATTTTTTATGATTTATGACATTGTAGGAAATTTATGAAAGTGTCAAAGTGTCATTCATTAGCCAAAGTGATGCATGAGTTAATTTTTTGCATCAGATTTAATGATAAAATTATGGTATCATTTTCAACAGTCAAATCTCTAATTGAGAATAATTTCCCATTTAAGATATTTTATAACTTCAATGGAAATCCTGTATCATTTAATCTTTGGATTAAAAGGTTGTGATATCTTCAAATTTTTTTTATTCTCAGAGTAGTAATTCCTAGTGCTCTATGTGAAGGGGGTGAAATAACATCCAAGTGAAGACATTGGTAACTGTTATAGGTCACCAAAATTGCACCAACCCTTTCCTCAGAATTTGGCTTTATCCTGCTCACGGGGATTGTCTCTCAAACCCCAATGAGACCAGTAAAGCCCAGGATTTTGACTTTCTGTAGTTTAACATTAAATGTAGTAAGCTTTCTCCAATATAGTCAGACTTTCCTTTGTGGGGCAGCTAGCTCCTCAATAATGGTGCAGAGACTTAATTATCAAAGTTCAGCCTTTGCTTTGTTATCAACTAGCCTTTATAACTTGAATTAACTCCTATTTTTAAATCTACATTTCATCACATGGCTCCATTACTTCTGTGTAGCATATGTCCAGCTAGCTCTGTATCTCTTCCTCTCTTCTTCCTAGAGCCTTCTCTCTCCCTGGAAGTCCCATCTATTTTCTCCTTTCTAAGTATTAGCCATTCAGCTCTTTATTAAGCCCAAAACAACAATATATCTTCATGGTGTACAAATATCAAACATTTCTTTCTTTTTATATAATCACAACCAAAAAATTTTCATTCTAACATACTAAAACTATATATAATAGAATAATTATCAAGTAAGAATTATATTCATAATGCCCAGTCCATATGCATTTAGCAAATTTAGAAATACCGTAATATCTATCATATCTTAGTGAGCCCAAAGTTTTATATCTAAACCACTATCTATCATAACTTGTATTACCATACTAAAATGATCTTTTTAGACCTTTAAATATCTTCTTAGATAAACAGCTTAAGATTTTATGTTTTCAATCTTATAAACTTTACATTTTTATGTAAGTTTCTTTTCTGAATTTAGTAACAAAGAATAAAGTGGAACTATCTAGTCTTCAACCCCCATCAGAGACGCAGAAATGATAAAATTATATCTAAGTAAATAATAAGTGCAGAGAAAGCAACTTCTAAAACTAAAGAAGTGACAAAAATATCTGGCTGCTGGACAGTCATCCAAGTTTCCTCTACACATTGAAACATCTACCTTCAGCCTTTTAGCCTAAAAAAATCTGACAGACTATTCTGTGAATCGGGAATTTTGAAGAACTGTCCCATCTTGTCTTGGCAAAGTCACATTTGTGTACTATTTGTCCAATTTGGGCAATATTCTGTCAGTAGTTTAGGTAAGGGAAGTTTTTATCCAGTGACTAGCTTTGTCACATTGAAAGCAAAATCCATAAGAAGGTTCTCTGATGCCCATTATCCATTTTTTAAAGAGGAGATTGGTATTGCCAGGATCATACCTATCTCACTGTCATGTGTAACAACACATGACCCCACCACATGCGGGTCTGCAGGTCCAAACCTTGAGGCCAGGCCAGAAAGTCCAGGCAGAAACCTAATACTACAGTCATGGAAGGATTTATGTTATTAAACCATCTTAAATACCACATTCTGTAGGTCTCTTAAGTGTTTGAAGACCACCTACATATCTAAAATATATTTATTTAAACTTGAAAACATACTTAGCATGACTATAGTCTGATTATTATAGATGAATAACTACAAATTTGCATTTCTTAATTGTCTTAAACAGTTTGTAATAATAGTTTTCAAAGACTAGAACTTTACATCATGTTTTTAAAATGAGCCACATAGGTACAATACCTTAAACAAGAATGAAAACATATATACAGTGTGTTATAGAAAAATTAACCTTAATTTTGTATCAATTAACAAAAATCTATACCAGTGTAAAATATTTGAAGCTAGTAGTTGCTTTTCAGTCTCAAGGTAGATTCAATAATCTACCCTTTTATTTTATCATCTATATTTCTCCTCTCTCTTTAGAACAAGATCGCCAAATTTAATATCTTTTGTTAGTTTCTCCTTGACTATAACTAATAACAACTTGTAACTAACCCCCTAAACAATGACAAACGTCCATAATTCACTAAACGGCCAAAACCCACTCACTTCACCTCTTGCAAATATAGGCATCATGTTCTTTAGACTGCTTCCTGCTATCTGGGGGTGAAGATATCTTTAGGGGACTCTGTGAATATTGGAGTGATAGTCAAGTCCTGGAAGAGATAGCTGTATTATTTTTTGTTTAGTCTCTGTATAATGGGAATATACACCTGGCAGGTATGGTCTGTGAGGCTAAACCATCTTAGCTAGCAGCTTTGAAGTTGTTCTGGATGCAGAGTTTTAAAGAAACTATAACAGAGGTATTCTGAGAAACTGGATTACATGGGCTACTTGTTTTCCTTAGTTTCTTGTCCCTTATAAGAAAAAACATACATACTTCTAAGGTAACATATATATCTACATTAATACAAACATAAAATATGTAGTGTGCATAAGTCAGCTAAAGTTGAGTCTTTGTTATATGTTGGAGCAAGTAAAAGGCATTTGTTTAACTTTATAAATCTGTTTGGACTGTATAACCAAACCTCTATCAATGTAATACAGAAGGATGACATGGGAACTCTGTAAACAACAAGATTTATCAGGTATAATCCAGTTTCAGAGCTGTTTCCATGTAGAGATATCAACATATACAAATATGTCTTGTAGGTTTTTGTTGTTGTTTTCTTCATGTCTATAGCCAAGATTTTCAGGAAATCTCCCTAATCAAGTCTGGTCTTTATTACTTTTGAAGTAATAAATTATATGTATATATATGTAATAAATTATATGTATACATATGTATATATATACATATACTTACTCTCCTTTTAAAGTCTTCATTATTTTTAAAATATTTACTTTTATGACTGTTTACAAAAAATCTTTATTCATTTTTCTTCAACATCTAAGTACCTTTTTAAGCATATTGTACGTTTTTAGAGATTTTCTGCGTCTATACCTGGCTTTTCTAAGCACCTGTAGCATTCTCTGACTGAGTGAACCAAACCTTAGCCTGATAGGCTCTTGCCTAGCTTATTGCATGATCTGTCATCTGGCTCCACCTCCTTCTGGTCAGTGAGAAATGAGACCTTATGCATGTGGACTCAGGCCTAAAGCAGGTCTATCCACCCTAGGTCTAAGCAGTTTCTGGGGCCATGCTGCTGCAGGCATAGTTAGGCAAAACGGAATAGGTGAGATTTCAGGGGGAGAGAGAGAGAAATCTGGGAAGAAGAGAGGAGGGGAGATGCCAGAAATATATGGAAAAAGACAGACATATGTTAGAGAGAAGACATATGTATAGTATATTAAGCCATGTGATAGAACATTAATTAATAAAAGCAGATTAATTTAAGTTATAAGAGTTAGTGGAATAAGCCTAAGCTAATGGTCAAGTTTTCATAATTAATAATAAGTCCAAGTCATTATTTATGGTCTCATGGTCCAAGAAATTCCAACCACAAA
This sequence comes from Phyllotis vaccarum, assembly GCA_033318265.1. Classification (NCBI taxonomy): domain Eukaryota; kingdom Metazoa; phylum Chordata; class Mammalia; order Rodentia; family Cricetidae; genus Phyllotis; species Phyllotis vaccarum. Next base: position 165,990,496 of record JARWLC010000001.1, on the reverse strand, counting down.
TGAGCAGTTTAATCATTTAAAGTTGTGATCTTTAAGGCCCTTAGGCTGTAGGAATTTTGAACCACTGAGATTTCAACAGTCTGGATGACATCTGAAGCTGTATCTTTAAGGGTTATGATAACAGTGGCACTCAAAGGATTTATAGTTAATTCTATTCTCAGTGTATTCCTGTTATTCATTCATACATAGTACAGTGGAGGTTAAACACAAAGTGCCTTACTAACAGTTAATTCATAATTCTACTTTGGAGGAATTAACGTTTCATTGAGAAGAACTGTGCAAGATTGAAGATCTGATATTGGACCTCTTGTACTGTCACAAGAAGCTGTGTACAGTAGTATACCTACAATCCTAGCAGAAGAGGCTTCGACATGAGGATCCTAAAGGTTAGGGAGCAGAAGTCTAAACAGATGAATGAGCTGCATGTTCAGCAATAGACTCTATCTCAAAAAATGTAAGGTACAGAAGAACTGAGGGAGAAACTTGCTATTGGCCACTGGCCTCCGTAAACAGTGCTCACAAATGTATGTATGTACACCCAAAGTATTCATGCACACACAGGAAAATATTTGCTGCGTATACACTTACATAAAGATACACAGAAAAAATAGCTACTAAGGTCTTACTTCCTAAATTTGAGTACAACTTAATTAATGCTTCTTAACATTTCTAATGCTGTGTCTCTTTTATATAGTTCCTCGTGTTGTATTGACCCTTAACCACAAATTACTTTCATTGCTACGTTATAACTGTTATTTTACTGCTGTCATGAATAGCAATATAAATAAATTTGAAGGTAGATATTTGTCAAAAGGATCACATGACTCCTCAGCTAGTTGAAGGTCTTCTATCCTATCGTGTGGGTATCGTCTCTTTAATCTTGCTGAGCTCAATGTCCCTATGGAGTTGATTGCTTCTATCTTCTCTTTCTTCTACATGTCAGACTTTCTTCTTTGTTGTTACTTTCTCCATGGAATGGAGCATGCATTAAAGTATTTTTAATATGTCTTTTTTATATTTCTCAAATTCCTGGACTCAAGGAGCATGGATAATAGGAGATACTAGAAGAAGTTAATGCTCAATATTAAATTCATCAGTAGTTATTTCTAGGTTTGACTGTGCTGAGACTCATGCACATAGAATGCCTTAACCCAGGCTTTGAGGCATAGTCCTCATTAGGGACATATACAGAAAGCATCTCAAAATAGTAATTTTTGAACATTTACTTTTTATCATTTCCTTTGTGTTGTGACCTCTTACCTTCTCAGTTAGAGGCTTGTACATTGCCTTGGGATAAGCAGATCATTAGAGAGAAAATGAAAAGAAGAAACAGCCAATTCCCATCCTCCTGACTTCCAAGAGTCTTTTGAGAATCAAAAGAAATGGCTTGTGAGAAAGAGGGAGCAGTGAATAAACCATAATCATAGGATTAAAAAGAGAATAGAGCATCTTAAGGTCAGAATGCCATCTCTGCTTTAGCCACGTAGTGAACAAGAGAAAAATTAAACAATGTGTTTGGAATCAAAAGAATCATTTCTATAGACAAAAAACAATATAGAAAAACACAATGGCAAACAAACTAGAAAGTAACACTTTCTTTTGTTCTTGGAGAGTAGAGTAGGCAGTAGCTTCAATGTTTTGATCACTTCAGAATCTTCCACAGCGTATTCTAAAAGTTACGTATAGCATGTAAAGGAAATTCACCTGTCATTCTCTCCATGGAGATAGGATTGTGGGTGGAAACTTAAGAAAGTGGATATGTAGACAAATGGACACACGTGGATATTCTGAAATTGCAGCCACTGGGCTGCTGATCTTAGCACAGAGGCTCCATGTCCTCAACCTGGCAGCTGGTGAGAGAACCTAGCACCAGATTTAGTGTACTCACCCAGGGAGGCCAAAAACAAACAAGAAAGAATAACAGCAATAAAAAAAGCTGTCATTTAAAACCAAAAACAAGGTATCAGAAACAAATCCCATCAGACTCAGAAGTTGTAATTGGTCTCCACTTGTCTATTAAAATACAGAAAGGTACAACCAACCATTATACAGACTGGAACCTAATCCCAACCAATGCATCTCCCAAAACCTTCCACATCTAAGACTCAGGGAACATTGTTAAAGAGCAGGCAGAAAGACTGGAGGAGGCAGGCACTCAGGGCGTTTTATGTGAGGCTGTGTCTCCTAGAAATTTCAGAATCTATATGCACAAAATCTCCCTAACACGATGGGCCAGACATGAGCTGAATAAGAATAGTACCATGAGTCTGCCAAAGTCAATAGGGGAAAGCCCAAGAGGCCCCAACTGTAAACAAATACCTGTAGGCAACTAGGAATGCTGACATCTTCCCCAGGAAAGATTATAACACCAACTGATTATCCATTTAAAAAATAGTCAGCCCTACACACATACATACAATAATGTTTTGCAGAGAGAACAGATTATATTTAGGAATAAAAATGTATGTTTATATACACATGCATGCACATATAGAGTATATAGAAAGAATGAATTTAAAAGAGAGCAAGGGTGGGTATGTGGGAGAGCATAAAAACAGGAAAGGTAAGGGAGAAATGTAATTATACTATAATCTTCAAAAAATTTAAATGGAAAAAATGATTGAAAATTAGCTTCTTCCATATAAGAAAAATAGCATCAGAACCAACCAAACAAACAAACAAGCAAAAAACAACCCAGTGCATAACAGATTAAACCACCACATAAATAGATTAAAACAAAGACTCGAAGAAACAGATAAATATAAAGTTAAAACATATATGGCAAATACATAACAAAATAAAATTTAAGTAAACATTACTAGAATAAAGATAGATACTATGTAATTATGGAAAAATGTGTATGACTAAGGACACTATGTCAGTCATGAAGTTGTGAACATTTAAGAACCTAATATAAATCTAATAAAAGCCTACAGACATAAAGAAATGATTAGGAAGCTTGAAAATAATGGAGATTTTAATAAAACTCATAAACAAGTGAATTTTAGAAAAAGAATGAAAACTAAGTGATTGCATTAGCAACTTAAAGCAATGGTTATTACATTTAACACACTTTCAGTACTGTGATTTCTAACATATTTACTTCATTTGGTCAATTTTTAAAAATATTCTATGTATAATATTCAGGGATAGAGAAAGCACAAGCAGTAAATGAATCATTAAAAGCAAGGAAAAATATAATCGTTGAATATATCACAATAAAATGTATAATATTTTACTCCAGAAAAAGCCCAGTTAAAAGAATATTACCTGCACTGATAGGTGAGATGTAGAGTGAGGAATGTTCAGTTAAGGAAATACTGGCTGTAGACATGATTTATGCTGTGAGACTTTGCCTGGCTTATTCCTGCCAATGAATCACTGCCAATGGTAATACTACAATTTAGTCACACAACACTTGGACCTTAAAATACAGTGAAGTTCTTAATTATTTGAAGTACAGTGCTGGTGTAGAGGTCAAATTCCAGAAGTAAAGGGGTGCAATTGCCTTCATTTAAAAAAGCTGAAGATAATATTCAATGTTCAGGATGCTATTATTTGATGGAAATACTTTGCTTTCTAAAAGTGAATTATGAAAAATGGAGAATATCTGAGCTCTTTTTTTTCTTTTTTGTAAGAAAAACACAGCTTTGTATGCAACTCTGTAGAGGGATTTTCATCCGTCTAAATAGCAAATAAAGTATTTAAAGAGCATGGGAGGACTGTATAGATTCCATGCAAATATTATGCCATCTTACATAAGAGCCATGAGTTCCTTCTTAGTTTTGATCGTGAACTTCCTGTGAGTGACAAACTAAGAAGATACAAGAATTTCACTATCAAATATCAAATTTCAATTGACATCAGAGTATTTTCCTGTTGTATGTGAGTAATGGACATGTGTGTGAGGCATGCACATGAAGGTATGGGTTCAGGTACATGTTTTGAGACATGGTCTCTCACTAGACCAGAAGATCCAGACTCCACCCCTAGCCTAGGCTGCTTAAGATGATGAGGAGTAAATACAAACCCCAAAATGTTTAATAAAAGAAAAAATACTTCATTTCTATAAATGAGACAATAGCATGTCAAACTGATAAGTTCAAGGAAAAATTGCCCTTGATCTGCTTTTAAAGAGCACTGAACAATGTAAATTGTGTGAGATGAGGTTAGGAGCTTTCCACAATGAGGACAGCATTTTCAGGATTGGCAGAATCTTCTCTGCAGTAGTTTATAGTATGAAAGACAGTACAGTTTGTCATTAATGATGGTATATAGTAGGAGGTTTCTGGCCCAGACTTTCAGACCTAACCTTAAGGTTTAGGACACACAGACCTGCAGTCCTGCAGTCCCATAGTCCCACAGAGACACAAAGATGCTTACAATTAGTTTTAGGCTGATCAGCCTAAGGCCCAGGCATATAGCTTGCTAGCTCTCTACCCTTCATCTAACCCATGTCTCTTATCCTGTTCAGCCATGGGGCTTGGTACCTTTTCTTAGAGCAGCAAGGTTGTCCTCTGCTTCTTCAGGCTTCTCTCTGGCGTTCTGCTCTGTGCTTCCTGTTCTCAGAGTTTTCTTAGTTTGGTAGCTCCGCCCACACTTCCTGTCTGCCTTTGGCCAATTAGTGCTTTTTATTAAATCAGTGTGTGGGACAATTATTTACAATGTAATAACATAATCTCCCACAATGGTAGCCTCAAAATTTCTACTCAAAAAATAATTCAATGTTTCTCAGATTGGTTCTGATATGGAAATTTCATCTAATCAATTGCCAGACTAATTTGTTTTTACTTTCACGTAAATTTACATTTTAATGTTTTGTCTCTAGAGTGCTTGACAGTCTCCTGTTTCTTTATATTTCAGATACTTATTTGCATGCTGAGCATGTTACCTTTGTTCTCATATTTGTCTGATTTTATACAAGCTGCTTATGAATTGCTGATTTTCTTTTCTTTCATTTATTTTATAGGAATCCTGATTATTCACATTTCCACGGTTCCATTGCGGCTCTAAAATTACATTATGTCCATTTCAATTAACTTCATATTTGTTTTCTTTTTCTCCAAATTTTGGGTCAAGACTCATGCATTCCTTTATCAGAGAGCTGCTTTCTCCCTTATATGAATGTCTGAGCCCACACAGAGCAACTGGCCTCCAAAGTCATTCTTAATGCTCCTTGTCTTTATGGTACAGTTATCCCATATTACAGGATGAGTGAATCTGGCCTACTATGTTCTCTCTCAAGTGAGTTCACCAACGGGATTTAAAGTCATTTTCAAGTTCTAACAGCTACAGTTTGCAAATATAGTTCTAGATTCTCATCAGAAATAGAAAGAGACAGAGATCTACAACTGTACATCTTAGGAATAATTTTCTTTTTTATAGTCTATAATAATGTTTTATGATTTGCCTAAGCTTATGTATCAAGAGAAATTACCACAGCTTCCTATGTGTAGAGGATCAGGAAATATGTAAAGTATTTAAAACTGATGAAAGACAATTTTCTGCTTGAACAGCAAAAATTTGATTGCAAGTTGCATATAATGAATACCCACACACGGCAGGATTGGGAAGGAAAGATAAAGGATTTAAAAGGCATTTGAGACTGTTGAGCTTTTGAAGTCTTTACAGAGTTTAAGTCCTTGTCAAGCAGACTTAGCAAAGGGAGAGTGAATCTGTCATCATCCACAGCAATGTTTTTTCTCTTTTGCACAGAAGGCATCATGTTTGACCCTTAAGAGTGCAGGAATAAAATAAATACCGTTCTTATGTGCTTAGAGAAAGTCTGAAGATTTTTAGACCAAAGGATTTTCATAGTGGAAAAGTAGCATAGAACAGTCAAAACAAACTAATACTTTCATTGTGAGCTGAGGGGTGTATTTTCAATTTTAGGGTGCTCACTAAACTTAGAAAAACCAGTTAAGCATAAAGCATAAGATGATCTTATGCTAAATATTTGCATATTTGTGTAGATTACAAAAAACCAAAGATTGCTTTTGTATTTAACATTGTGTAAACAGCAAGCAGGTGATAAAACTGCTACTCATTGAAATTTGTAAGACACAGCTTAGAAAGTTATGGCATCAAATGCCATAAGAAGAAGGAAGGCTGGGAATTAAAGGACTAAGATTTCTTTTAAGAAAAAACATTAAAAAAACAAGTCAAAAATAACTGAAATTTAAATAACAGAAAGGAGTAAGCAGCAATGAGGGTGAAATGCTCAAAATGAGATGAATGTACCGTAGGCCCATCAGTCATTCTAGTTTGTCTAACAGATAGCTAAGCTGTGCAAAACTTTCATCTGCAAAAATTTAGGGAATAAAATCACATAGACACATTTATAGAAAGTTAAGCCTACACTGGAAAACCAGTGGCTGTGACAGTGACCACCTTTTCAAGGAAAGTGGCTGCTTCCAGAAAGAAATGTTTAATTACTTTTATTTAAAAGGAAATTATCAAATTTTATTTTATTTTTATTTTTTTGAGGTAACCCAGAGTGGTTTTTACAGTGGCTGTCCTAGTTTAACACATTGGCAAACAGTGTACGCATGTTCTCTTTTCCGGGTGTCCACCACACTGCCCTTCACTGTCATTTATATTCCTGATCTTGGTCTTTCCGACTGGGGTGAGATGGAATCTTAAAGTGCCATTGTCTTCATTTTCATAAATGTTAAGGATATTGAACACTTTCTACAGTGTTTAACAGTAATTTGTGTTTCTTTGTGTTCAATTTTCACAGCCAAGTTTTAATCAGGCTGTTAATACTTTTTCTGTTTAGTTTGTAAGCTCTTTGTATGTTCTAGATGTATAGATGTGTAGCTGTGCATCTTCTCTTTACTGACAGTTCCCTTTACTGAAGGAAGCCTTTTAATTTTATAAGATCCCATTTGTGAACTGTTCATCTTACTTGCGTATTACAGGAATCTTATTTAGAAGCGTTCTACCTGTACTTAAATGTTGGGACACATTCAACTTTATCCTCTAGCAGTTTTAGGGTTCCAGGTCTTATGTTAGGTACTTGATCCACTTGGAGTTGAGTTTTGTGTAGATAAAAAATAAGTATTTAATTTCCCGTTTCTGTGGGTTGAAACCCAGGTTTTCCATGGCCTGACGTTGATTGAGAGATATCAGTCAACAGTACGGAAGGAGATAGGAGGTAGGTAATGGTGGGTACATATTATTAATAATCACTTGTAGATGTATAAAATTTTCAATTAATAAAAGCATTATTATTAATGCAGATCACTGGCAACTGATAAAGAAGGATATTATTTATTTAGGGGGTTTCAAAAGGAAACTCACGGAATAAGAGATTACACAGTTGAGCAGCTCTTGGAAAGCTGTCCTGAACAATGCAGCTAAAGCTCAGCGGGTCAGGTCCTCCATCCAAGAACATCAAAGGGACTCTGCTTGTGCATACCCCATCTTAAGCTGCCCTTCAACCACACCCCAAGGTCATAGGTAAGTCACAGAATTACGGTGGCCAAAATGCCATGCCGCTAGGTCAAGGTGATGCTATCTGCTCTTTACTGCACATGATTAAAAATAAAATTCATAAATTTTCAAGTAATAATTCTAAACTTAGAATTATGTTTTAGAGTCTAGAATAAGGAATGGACACTCACGAATTAGTACTTGATGGTTGTTTACACCTTTAATCCCAGCACCGGGAGGTATTAAAGGAGGCAGATGCAGATGGTGCTCCATGAATTTGAAGTCAGCATGGTCTACATTGCAATTCTAGGTCAACTTGGCTACATAATGAAACTCTGACTAAAAAAAGAAAAAAAAGAAAAGAAAAAAATTGAAGCATGTCCTAAAGCAAATAGCAAACATAGCATAAAATATACCTTGATGATATTGTATATACTGCTTGCATGTAAGATCATTATTTAGTGTAATTTATCAAAACAGTTGGAAAAAGAAAAACAGAGCTTTGTGATCATCATAACAAACAAACATATATAAATTTCAACAACTATTTATGACAAGATTAAATTCTGACAAGAATTTGTCATGTGTAATAAATGCAAAACACTAGGATTTCTTACGGCTAGGAAAAAATAAATATAAATTATTTTGGAAAATAACAGCATTATTCAAGAAAGCGTACATCCTGTAACTTCACAGGTCTGTTCTGTTTGTAGATCTGCAGTTTAAATCTTTCCTAGGTTCATTTGATCACATTGAGAAAAATATGCTCAGAGCATCATGGAATGATTTTGAAATTTTTAAGATTAAGCACTATTGGGTTTCTATTTCCTAACAGATGTTCACTGATCACACTTTACTGGCTTACATGTTTTTGTAGCTATGAAATTTCAGCTCAGCTGAATTCTCTGCTCCTGGCCCTTGAGGCTTAAGCCACAGGGCTTTTCAGGCTGTTTTGTTTCTCCCACTAGTTGCTAGTTGAAAGAAGTCAGTTTCCTGAAGTTGTGGGGCTGAAATCTTCATTCCTCTGGAGACTATTTTTAAAATCAGTTCTTTGAGAATTCTGTGCAGTGTATTTTGATCAGTTCACCCCTCACAGAACCTTTTTTCCATAAAATCCTCACAGATTCCACTTCCCTTCCCTGCCCTAGCCAACCAAATTTGTGTCCCTTTAAAAATAATACCTATCAAGTCAAATTTGTGCCGTTCATATATTTTGGTATATATACCTTTCCACCACATTATAGTCACCTTACCATGGCCTAGTTATTATACTAATTCCCCCATTTCAAAGCAGCTGTCAATTGCCAGTAGCTCCTTGGTTAAGGATAGGACATCAGTCCAACTCTCCTTTTCATATTGAGATTTAGTCATTAGGAGCCAATATAATATTCAATATTATGTTCATCTATTAGAATAATAATAATAAGCGAACTGAGGACCGCTCTTCCCTCTTTAAGGCTGCCAACTATCCCTTCCCCCATGACTGAGACAGAGTTTTTATTCGGTCTGACTTATTTTGCCTGCTCAGCTACACAGACCTTACCATGCACGATAATCTTCAAGTCCCAGGTTTGAATTACACGATGTCTTTATAGTGGCTCTTTTGTCAGTGCTGACTTGAGCATGTAGAGACAAGGTATGTGCACAGGTTTAGAAGTCTCGGGAGGCAGTTTGCCTTCTACCTCCTCCATGCTACATCAGCTGATTAAATTATTAAATTTTATTAATATATAACTGAATAGTTACATCACTGAAAATAAAGTTGAATTTTGTATACATACTTAGATGAAGTTTTTGGTGTTCTGTTTTATTTCTTCACAAATTTATTTTGGGGGGTTCTTTTTGAGATTATATTTTAATTACAACTCTTTCCCCTTCCAAACTCTCCCATGTCCATACACCTTTCCCCACTCCACTTTAATTTCATGGCTTATTTTTTCATCTATTGTGATTGGACACACACACACACACACACACACACACACACACACACACACACACGACATACACCAATATACACGGTTGTGTGTAAAAACCAGCAAAATGTACTTATGTACAATTTAGTTGAAAGACACAAACAGAAAACTGCAACAAATCAGCATGCAAAGTAGTGAATCCCATTCCCAAGGGATAATCTACAAAAGACGCAGAGACTTAAGTAAGGTTCATGGAACACTCCACACACACACACACACACACACACACACACACACACACACACACACACACACACACACAAATACACACACATGCACACACATATAAACACATAAACACACACAATACACACACACAAACATGGACATACACAGATTCACACATACACACACACATATACACACATGCATGCACAGACACACACACCACATATTGCCAAATATTCTGTTCAATCCATATAATGTTACTTGTATGTATATTTACAGGGCTGGATAACCCATTGATTGGCTGTTCCCTAGGGAATTTCACCTCTTCTGCTCCCAGACTCACTCAGTCACGTGTAGTTCTTTGTGTAGGATAGAGACCTCACAGCCTTTCCCCTTATGCAGTTTGGTATATCTGCTGGTGTCCTACTCTTCATGAGAGTGTTAATGGGCTCTAATTAAAGTCATAAAAATATTAACTATGGTTTTACAAGTATAAATGCCAAATATTATCCAAATTGCCTATAATTTATGGCTATGCCACATATAGGTGGCAGAATTCTCACTATAATGAAAATGATTATTTTGCACTTAGAATGCATATCCGGTATGAAAGAATAAGGCTTTTGTGATGTGGGAGGAAACACAAGAAGGTTTCTATTATTCTGCTGTTAAGGTGACTACTTTATAGTTCAAGATATGTATATTTAAACACTATTTGAATATATGCTGTACATTTTGGTATAAACATTTCACATTGAAATATTTTAAGATAGATTTAAATATAGTGAAAAAATTCCATCAACAAAAACCAATAGTTAAATAATGAGAAGTGCATAGCCCCAACATTAAAAAAAGTGTCGAATAACCCAAATAATAACCTGAGTATTCACCGTTTTCAATATAAGACCCAGTATCATGAAAATGTCAAATCTGTTAGAATTCTATGCTAACTTTATAATGTACATGGTGACTTTCAACTTGATACAAACAGAGCAGTTGTAAGCTTTTTTATTATTTCCATGAAACGTCTTTCATTTTTAAATCTTTCTCTGAGAAGTGAAACTAGCTTCAGTTACTGGACAGCATCTCACTGCCCACCTGGAGTGGATGGGGCCTCTATTCCTGTGGTCCTTCACTAGAAGTCTATCTCCAATGGCACAAATATCACACCATTCAATCCTGATTTATACAACCTATGTATTTAAATAATGTGACTGGAAAAGAGTCCTCATCTCTCCCTATAATTTTACAAATAATGCCTGTGAATATAGATAGCATCTTTACATCTTTATTTCCTAATGTATTAAGTGTCATATTTTAAAAAAGGTTTTAAGTGACAGTGTTTGTCAGACTGTTTGTTTAGTGATCGCTCTGAATGCACTATTACATAAGACTATTTTAACTTAAGGCTAATTGGAACATAATTAGAGTCACTGTTGATGGAAAAGATCCCAGGGGTGATATCACAGGAAGGATCCTTAATGTTCATCCTTTGGGCTGGGCTGAGCCAGGGCAAAGCAACAAAATTTCAAAACATGCTTTTGTTTGAGCACAGGCAATGACACTGCTTTTAACTGTTTGAAAGAGTGAATATTATTCACGTACTTGGATCTTTTGCAGGCTCTGGATTAAGCAATTCATTCAGAAAACATTGTGTGTGTGTATACATGTATACACACACAGTTAAGTGCAACCAAGCCAATTAACAAATCCATCATCTTAATATAGTTTTCATTTAATCTTTGTTGTAAAGCACTATTTATAATTTTGTGAATTTTGTGAAGATTCCCAGAAACCAAGTATGATACTGCACAGCCATGATCCCAACCCTTGGGAGGTAGGAAGAGAATAATCCAGAGTCCCAGGCCAATCTCAATCACAAAGCAAGCTCAAGGTTAGTGCAGGAGTTAAAAGACCATATTTCAAAAATCAGAACCAAAGATACATTGATTTATAATTCTACCAACAATATAAGTGGGTTTTGTTTTTCACAGCCTTAAAATACTATCAATACGTGCTCATCTTCCTTATTCCATACTTTGTTCATTTTAGAGATCATTTAGGGTCTTGAAATGTGGAGTGCTCTCTAGCTATGGGTTTGGCTTGATTTTTATAAATTGATTATGGATGCTGAACACTTTTTCATGTACCTAGTCAACATTTTTATATATCCTCCAAAAACAGTCTAAATTTCTTCCTTTGCTAATTTTAAACAAATTTTTCACACACTTATGTTGCTATTGACTTGTGTTGCACATAGTCATTGTTAAACACAGTGTCATAGAACATGTCTCATATTTGCTTCTTTTTATTCATTTTTTATTTAATTTTTGATAAAATAGTTTTGATCGTATTCTTTCCCGTTCCTTACTCCTTCTAGATCCTCTCTATCTACCTGTCTTCCTATTCACTCGATTTTCTGTTCCTTCTCTCTCTTAAAAAACACAAAAACCCCAGGAAAATAAACTAGAGCAAACAGACCAGCACCATCATAACCACCACCACCAAAACCAGTTAAAAAAACAAACAGAAAGCGTCTTTTATGACATTCAGCTCAGATTTAGATCTTTAATACATTTTGTGTTGACTTTGCGCACCGTGAAACAAATTTCAATTTCATTCTTTCGTTTCTCCAGTTTGTTCGACACCATTTGTTGGGGATGCTGTCGGGTATCCTTGTTGTTTTCGTATTCTCTGTTAAAAACTTGATAGCATGCATTTCTGTGTATATGTCTGTTGTTATAAAATAAATAAATGTTTTGACTACTAAAACTATGTAATATAACTACAAGGAGTATGCTACTGGAAGCTTTGTTTTATTTCTTAGACTTTATTTTGCTATTGCTTTGTGGTCTGCTTCAATCACGTACATTTTAGAACGTTTTTTTTTTTTTGTTGTTTTGTTTTGGTTTTTTTTTTTTTTTTCTGAAAAAGGGCCAGTAGAACTTTCATAAATATTATATTTAATCTATGTATTACTTGAACAGGATAGATATTTTAACATTACTGCCTCTAACCATTATAATATAAATGTATCTGTTCATTTACATTTTTATGTGTTAGAGATGTCCATATTTTATGTCTATGAGTGTTTTGCTCACCTGTATTTATGTGCCTATATGCTTGCCTAGTTCTGGAGTATGAGGTTCTTGGAACTGCATTTAGGAAGTTGTGAGCCCACATGCGGTTATGAGAACTAAACCCGAGTCTTCTGCAAGAGCAGCAAATACTCTTGACCATGGACTCATCTTTCCAGGTCCTGTTTTTCTCTTCTTTTACATTTTTATCCATATTTTAGAGTTGTCTTCTTGACCAGATTTATTCATGATTATTATATTGTGTTTGATCCTATATATATATCCAGTTGAACTGTTTTTATGAGTTTAAAAAATATCCTGATACTATGTGAAAACGTGGAACAAATAGTTCTTAAAGCCATGTTGGTTGTAGACTGTATGTTGAGTAAAATGGGTCAGATCATGTGTTAGCTTCCTTGGATATTTGCAAAAGCTGCACATCTGTTCATGCTTTCTTTAGCTGGCTGCTGCTTTATAATTGTTTTAGAAAAATATCTTCTATCTTCACCTCAGAGAGCTGAAATGCTCATAAATTTGTAAGGTAATTTTTTGGCAGGCCAGATTGCCTCCTGATATGTTTAGATATCTTCAAAGAAAATGTTACAGCTTGAAAGAGCGGATTTACTGCTCAATAGAGAAAGAATAATACATGCTATGGGGAATATTGCTGGCTTTGTGTTCAGTTTGAATACATAAGACTCTTAGCCGATGAACCTTTGATAAAATTAGCCCTTTAATTTTTTTTTCTTGCCTTCCATGTAACCCAAAAAGAAAGGCTCAAATTCTTCCAGTAATGTATGTTTAGATAAAGTAGCAGTTTGAGGTACTTTCCAGAAAGGCAAACCTTACTGCCTCCCCTTTTGGAGATTGAGCCATTATGAACACTCAGAAGTGGCCTTTTCCTGCATGGTAACAGTGAAAATTTCCATCCCAAAGTGAAGCTATTTCATTAGTTAGAACTAAGAGGTTCAAAGTCTAAGATGGAGAAGACAGGTGGGTCTCTTAACTAATGGTGTTTTCTAATTTGTAAGTTGTTGGATCACAGGCTCAGCAGGCCAAAAATTTATCATGTGAAAGAGGTGACTTCCTTTTAGAATATTATTATTCAGAACAGTAGTTACCGTATGGACTTGTGGTTAGCATATACCTAAGTTAATTTTGTATGGTATCATCCTATAAGCCTCAGCAATTTACAAGTTTTCTGGAAATTGAGAAGCAATGAAATACATGAATATTTGTCTATTGCTCTGCTGAACATGACTAAATCTCCTTAATGACTTTGAAGGCTGTTGAGGACTTTGCCATTTCTCCATGTAACCGTTCAAAACAATGCTCTCACTGAGCTGAACAGCAGACATTAACTGAAGAACGCATTGGCTGATGTGCTTTTGTACTGTGACATACTCCATTTATTTATTGAACAGGATGCTGCTAAATCTGTTCACTATTCATTCACTACATACATCTCAGGGCATGAAACTGAGGGCATTGATGGTGAGTCCAGTTTCCATTTATAATTTTTCTATATAAAATAGTCACTGGACAGCTATTGTTAAATGTATTCCACAGGAAAATTTTAGAAAAAAAAAAAAACTAAAAACTTCATTTGGTGCTGTTTTTTTTTTTCTTCTTTCTAATTCTAAAGGAGTTCACTTCTTTATGGCTCCTGATAGAAATGTCAAGAATTTATCAGGATAGTACAAGTTAGTCCTACTTTCCATTGCTTTTACATACATATTAAGGACTTCTAACTAACATAACTGAAAGAAGACTAATAATTTGATTAGCAAAATAAAATCTCAACTATTTAAAAATCTTCTGATCAGCAATACAATAAATGGACATTTTTGATGTATGGAGGGAGATACACATTAGAGGGCATAATTTCAAAATTTTCAGTTTTGTAGGTTAGTAGTCCTTAAGTATTGGCAATTTCACGTGGTTTATCCAAAGAGGTTACAGGCAGATGCTTTTAGACTATTTATAAGTTTTAAACCAAAAATGATCTGTAAGAACAACTTGCCTTTCACATGTAGAATGAGATTTCCCAGAGAGTCATAGTATAATGATTTGAATTTAAAGTAATCCGTCTGTAGGAAGCAGAGAGAAAGAGAGATGTAGCTCTTATCCCCTGTTAGACTGGAAAAGGAAGGGCAGGACTCATAAAACTCCAGGATACATTTGAAAAACAAGGCAATTCATTTTATTTTCATATCCAAGATGGATTTTTAGAGAGCTACATTAAAGTGGGGACCATTTGGGGAGTTTTCCCCCCTTCGTTGTTGATTTTAAGCAACCAAAATATCTTTGCATTGGCTTAAAAATGTACAAAGCCTTGTAAAAATTTTTGCATCAATTCTGTGCATTAAAACTAGGATGAGATCTTATTTATTGTTCATTTCAAGATATGCAAAGCCTTGTTCTCTATGTAATTAATGTTGCTCAATTAAACTCCTTATTGAATGAGCTTTTCAATGTAGACATTTATGGGAATGTCTACATTTCCATAGACACTTTAGTAGGATCCAAAAAAAAAATGACTAACTTCAAGGAAATCTATTTTAAAATGTTCATATATTTGAATGTTTAGAACATAATTCCAATCTCAAATATCTCCATAGTCATCAGTAATTTGCCAGTTTAAATATCTGCATTCTGCTTTTGAACTGATGAGGTGTGTGTATTCATAGAATTCACAACCATGTGAATTTTCAGATAATCACTGAAATAAATTCATATCTTAATTCATGCCTCTGGTGTTGTTCAATATGTTTTATGTTGTTAGTTTTTAAGTAGACACACTTACAATTGAGTTAGAGTCAATTCACTCCAAGATAACAACAAAAAGTTTAAAGAAATGTATGTCTACTACTCAGTACATATATGGGAATTTATAATTGACTTACTAATGCCCAGCTATAATATAATATCCATATATAAATATTTTGTGCATTTTCAGCAAACGAAACAGTTTATTCCATGCCAATATGCTAGGTACAAGGACTTTATGCCTTAGCTGATTTAATTGCCAGAACTCTACTAGTAGCTATGGTTACCTGTCCTCGAGTATAAAAAATCAAATAGCTGGTGACTAGAAGTAGACTTGTCAAATCTTATATCTATTATAGCATAAGAACTACCATGAAATGCTTACTGCAACCAGAATAGACGTTTTAAAATATCTAAAAATAATATATTTTATATTTTAATAAAAATGACCTGTATGTTTTTCTAAAGTACCAATTCTTATTTAGTAAATTTGGGTGATGGGGAACCTTCCAGGCCATGGATTTTACCATGAATAGTGAGGCTCTACACTGTAGAATGCAGAGTGGGGTAGAAAGTTATGGTCTGAAGTTAAAAGAGCTATCCCAAGAGAAGCAAATATCCCGAACCTATCATGACATAATAGGGCTGTGCTAGTAGGTCTCATATGTTTTTCAGTACACAAAACTAAATGGTAGTCAGGAGATTTCAGGAAATTTTGACAAAATTATTTTTAATTGAGTAAGCTCCACAAGGAGAAACATGGAAGAAATGGTCAGAAGTATGATAAGCACAGATTAAATATTAGAGAGTCAAGTGGAGGTGTTAGGGCCCAGACTCATCTGAATGACCTCCAGCAAGAGGCTAATTAGGAAAAGAATGAAGCATTTGAGAATATACTCTTACTGGCATATGAATCACATAGAATGATCATAGTTAATCTGATCCCTTTTCTTCTGGAAGGCAGAAGCCATGATTTACATGTTTGTCTATGAACAAATGAAAGCAGAAACATTTTAACTGCAATCAGTTTCTCTTGACTCAGAAAGGCTAACTACTTCCTTTTTTTTTTTTTTTTTTGATCAATTTGCCATGTAAGATTTTAATGTGAAACTTTTTATCCTGGTACTAATAGCATCATCTGAGAGCTTACTAGAAACACAAATAACTTTCCCCAAATTATATCCACAACACTAAAACCTGTATTTTAGCAAGAGCACTGGGAAGTTCTTATGTACACTAAAGACTCATGGATTCAGTAAAAGGCAAATGTCCAGAAAGAAGATCTAACTGCTTGCTTAAGTTTTCCAGCAGTGGCTGTGAACTTGAACTTCTGATTTGACTTAGTCATATGTTTGTGCACTCTGTGCCTAATCTCTCTGGGGTGTCTATAAGTAAGTCTGACTTTCTCAAAAAGTCTGTGAAGTTGTAAAACTTAAGCAAGCAGTTAGTTAGAATTTTCTTTTAAAGATATCACAAAATTACCTTTATCTTAAAGTTACCCCCTCCCAAAAAAGTCAAAAGCTGTCTTACCAATGCTAGAGTCCCTTGCCTCTTCTCTATTATGATAAAAGTTACTATGCTCATTTTTATGATTGGCTTAGAAGTTATATTCTCTCTCTCTCTCTCTCTCTCTCTCTCTCTCTCTCTCTCTCTCTCTCTCATACACACACACACACACACACACACACACACACACACACACACACGAGAGAGAGAGAGACAGACAGACAGACAGACAGACAGACAGACAGACAGACAGAGAGAGAGCATATATAATAGTTGTGTTTGCAAACTACCTCATGACACATTGGTTTGGATCAGATTTATGGATTTATCTGAGCAGTTCTATAGGCCATCAATGTTATGCATTTGTGACTAGGAGCTGAGTATTTAAGTTGAGCATTGTAGAAGACATTTCCTTTCTTATCAGTGTGGCCCCTCAACTTCCAATAGGATAACTCAAAATTATATGTCAAAGCCTAAGTACTAGCTCAGCATCACATCTACAGTTTTCCTTGGAAAAAGCAAGTCTTACATCACCACAGCAGAGTCAAGGGTGGGGCAATACATATGAAATGTCTCTATGTCACATTGTCATCACTGTGAAGTTCAGAAGAGGAAGAATTTAGCCCCTTTCACCACCAATTGACCATAATAAGACAAAACAAACAACAAAACAGGAGTTTTTCAATGAGAAGTTTCATGTTTTGTCCAACTTTGTTTCTCTAATCGCATCTTGCTCAAAGTACATGGCATTTTCATCATTTAATGAATGTCTTGGAAAATTTTATGTTATCTTGTTTTTAATCTTTAAATAAAATTTGAAATCCCTTACCAGAAATAAAATTATGCTGATAATCATAATGCTTACATACTCACAAGGGCATCAGACAATGTCACCTTCAATATTCTACTTTTGCTGTTGAATTATTTTTAGCCAAAAAACATCAACCAGATAAAGAAGAATCAGAAAGCTTTCTGCCTTTTTATATGTGTCCTAAGAAGTCATAATTTTCATTGTAAAGCTAACTTTCTCCCCAGTACCAAAAATCAAGGACACTGTGATTTATTTGCTCATTTCCATTGTAATGGGGTTTCCCTCCCCAGTCTCAATAAAATGAAGGATCCTGAGATTGCTCCTCATTGAAAACACGGAGCCATACCTGCACAAATAACCTTACTAAGCATCTTGTCCTCCTGTCTACCAGTACTTTCCCTCACTTAGCCCCCTAGCCATGGTGTATAACACTCCAGAAACTGAAAACCACTTTTCTTCATCTAAATGCCTCTCTATAACTTGGCACCTTTGTTAAAAGAAGATAGATAAGATATAGGTCTCTGAGTCAACTAGTTCTTGGTTTTTGTCGTTTGTTTTCCCTGAAGCCTTTTTTGCACTTAAATTTTTCCTTCTATAAATTTGTTTCTTATCAGTTTAATTTATATGTAGGAACTAAAAGGAACAAGGACAATTCTTCTTATATACTTACAAGAATTATACTCACTGGGATACAGAATATAGAAAACACAGTATTTTAGTATCTTTACTGCAAAATAGGCCTAGCCCATTTTAGCAAAATTTCTCACAAAATCTCCCTAGCTGATATTGTAACACGATTTACAAAAATAACTTTTGTAGAAACACTAAAAACATAATAATGTTAGCTGCCAGCTTCACGTAGTCCAAGGATACCTGAGAGAAAGTCTCAGTTTGGAGATTGCTTCCATCAGATTGGAGTTCAGGCACATCTTTGGGGGAATTTTTTTTGGGGGGGGGTTGCTAAAGCAAACTGACTATTTTTTTTAATTGTTCAGAACTGTGGATTTGTTTGTTTGTGTGTCCTGAGTCTTTTCTGTTTCTTTCTATGTGAATTTTAAAATTATTTTTAAGATTCTGTGAAGAATTGTGTTTAAGAGTTTCTATTGATGTGGAAGAGATATCATGGAGGCCACAGCAACTCTTATAAAGGAAAACATTTAATTGTATGTTTATTCAGAGGTCTAGTCCATTATCATCAAGGCAGGAAGTGAAGCAAGGCAGTATGCAGGTAGACATAGTGCTGGAATAGGAGCTAAGAGCTCTTACATTTTGACCCAGAGACAACAGGAAGTGGTCTGAGACACTGGTCTTCGCTTGAGTATATATGAGACCTCAAAGCCCACCTCCACGGTGACATACTTCCTTTAACAAGGCTATGCCTACTCAGTCATGCTTCCTAATAGTGCGACTCCCTATGAGCTCATGGGAGCCAATTACATTCGAACTATCACAGACTGCATTAGGATTTTGATGAGGGGAAGCACTGAATCTGTAGATTTGCTCTTGGTATGACAGCCACTTCACATCAATCTTAATCCATGAGCATGGGAGACTTTCCATCTTCTTCAATGTCTTAAAGCTTTCATGGAATAAGCTTTGATTTCCCTGAGAAGATTTATTCCAAGATAATTCATTTTTGTAAGTTGTGTGAATGTTATGAGCATGTAGCTAGCTAAAATATGATTTTAATAAAATTCATGCATTTTAATCTTTTAATATATTTCTATTTGGCAAGTGCCCTGCAATATAAATATATAAATTTACACACACAAATAATGGTGACAAAACAGAGGCAGGATTAAGAGAAGGGAGTCACTTTTTTTTTTTTTTGGAATTCTTCAATAACAACACAAATTTCCATGTAAGTTATTAAAATATTTTTTCTTATGTTCTGGTGGAACCAGAGTAAAATTATCTAGAAAGTTCATGCATGAAAGGAACTGAACAGTTAAAGTACTTTCTTTTAGAAATAATTTTGTCTGGAGAGCATCATTAGGAAGATGATTTTGTTTCCAGCTATCAGATCACCGTCCTATAGGGACAAAGTCTTACCTTGCTGGGCTTACTTCAGAAGGTAAGGAAAATCCTGAAGAAAATATTCTACTGGGAATGTTTTGATAGATCTAGATGTAGGGTAAAAGGTGAATAGGAAGTCAGGCACATCTAGTGAATACAAAAGGCAGGGAACACGCACTGCTTCTTGTTCACACAGGCACCCAGGGCAAACTGGCTCTGGTTGGGACCCTTTCCTGTGATGCTACTGCTTTTCAGGTGACAGGCAGGAGGGGAATGCCAGTATGATTTCATTGTCACTTCCTATTTTATTTAACAGATCTCTGCCTTCTTTTTCCTTCTCTTTTCCCCCTTCTGTTTTTTATTTATGTCTCACCATTTGAATCACTGCTAATTTCCTATTGATTAGCATGTAACCCCTCCAAACATGGCTTGATTTTCCATGAAAGTTACAACGTCCCTTTACAGTTGAGCATCATTCCTATCCCCGTGTACTTCTCTATTCCCTTCTAAACTATTTTAGATCCTTCCACTTCAGATTCTCTCACTCCTGATTTACAGCCAGAAGATGGCAGGAACTTTCTTCAGGCTGGTTCATTTAAATATTAAAACATTTCATTAGTGTGCAACTGCTTTTATATTTCAGCTTTCATGGCCTGTGCTTTTACTAAATTAATAGTCAGCACTTCCATAGCATTTGTGATTTTCAAAGCAATTCTCAAATATTAATTAATGCTAATGTTACCCTAAGAGAATGCTGTAACTAGCTAACTGACCGAACTTTAACTGGAATTATTTTTAAATGGTTTTCAACTTGGGAGGGAAGTTGGGGAGAATGTACAAGCATCTGTAGGGTTTGGTGTCATGTGCTGCCGCCTAAATGTAATGATGCAGCAAATTGAACTGAATCATCCTCAGAGGATATTAAGGTTGGATCCATCTAGAATTAATCAGCTTGAAGAATTACCTGTTGTTTGAACCCCATCAACAAAAACAGGAATACGTATCTGGAGAGAAAAATAGTTCTTACTCTGAACATCTTTTCTTTCTCTACTTTAATTAAAATCCTACGGTTTTATTATTCTTGCTTCACCTTTAACATTAGCTCCAAATGCATGAATAGTCATAAAAGATTAATAGATTAAAAATAAGGTTTGCTATATAGACAATTAGTAAGCACTTATTATTGCCCATTATGTGTCAAACTGATGCTTTTGAGAGGATATTTTTAAAAAGACAATAAAGAAAAATCAAAACAACAACCTGGTGTTTTCAAATGTAGCTGTAAGTCAAGTTGACATGAAAACATTTAAAGTGAAAACTATCCCTCTGAGTATGAAAAGCATAGTGAGAAAAGGGGCCTCCTCTGCAAAGTATAGTGGGTGGGAGGAACTTATTCAAAGTATAGTGGGAGTATTTTTCTACTAAGTATTTTGGAGAGCTCTTATGAATTAAAACTGTGTATTATTTTAAAGAAAATTACAGTCAAACCTGGGATTTTAAAAAATGATGTATTGAGTTGTGGATCCTCATGAAACATAAAGTGCCCCGTGAAAGTTCCTGAATAAGAGGCGGCAAGGTCAAAGGTCTACTCTAAGCTAAGAGCCAAGATCAAGATCCTGAAAGTTGGAGAGAAGGAACCTTAATTTCCAGACCTTATGGAAAAGCCACAGAAATGGCTTGAGAATGGAGTGTAACTAGAAGGTAATCATTAGACTTGGTAATTGTAGCTTAAAATCCTATTGAGACCGGCTAGAGGGACCCAAATATCTCTAGGGGTATATGGCAGGTTTTAAGCACTACCATATGCTATTACAAATGTTGAGTATTATTGCGTTTTGTGCTGATCTCTTATTAAAACTTTAATAACCTTATAATGTGTGTTCTTTCAATGAGCCACCAAGAGTGTGCATTCTTGTCTCTGAATAAGCAAGTATGGCCTGTCCTATGATTGGCATCCCTGAGTAAAAATCTGACAACCAATTGACTCATTTTCTGACCACAGTGCACTCCATCTTTATGTCAACATAGTTTGGACAGTTCATGCCCACTTCAGGGACCACCTCAACTGAAGCCATAACTTCCATTCTAAGTCTCATCCTAATCATGACCATTTCAGATCACCTGATAGTAAGTCATCAAGACACAATGAAAGCAATGTAGAAGTTGTGGTTGTTACTAATACAAGGGCTGTTACTGGCCTCTGTGTGGCAGTCTGATAAAAGGAACTATAAACAGTGATATGATTGGTGTAAACATAACCCTCATTTGCTCTTGGTTATATGTAGTACTTAGCTTACTCTTAGAATGAGCAGGCGGGCACCTTCCTGTGCTGTCTCTGGTACTGAAGCATTAGATACAATGAAAGGATTTTTCTCCAGTGTGCTTTTCTTACTTATCTCTGTCATGAATAGAGAAGGCTGAGACAATATAAAAAAGAGATGGAGAGGACAGATGAAGACAGCTTAGACTGTGTCAACAAAAACAAACAAACAAATAAATAAATAAAAATAAAGCACAGAGGGAGGGAGAGGGACAGAGAACCAAGACTATAAATAAAAGTCAGAAAGTTCTTGAGAGCAGAACATGTGAAATTGCAGGTTCTGGTCACTTGAAAAGTCACCGGAGCTAAGGATTCCAACATGCAAGGCTGGATGATGTTAGGAGCAGGATCCAGGCCCTTGAAGTTTGAGAGACATTCATCACTATGACCTTTGTTGCTGCTGATGCTAATATATGATGATACAGAGATAAAGTAACACATCAGAAGTATGTGTGCTGGGCCCTAGGTAAAACTTTGATAAACATTTAGAGAAAATGATAAGGAAAAGTTCAAACCTGTTCTTTTAAATCTTCATTGGGTCACCCAACTGGACATTCTACCATCATTGTTCTTTGAATGTATTTTGTTTTGGGAAGAGAATACATGTTGTGAGGTTTGTGTTTTCCTTTATTAGTTTATGTCAGCCTTCTTTAAATTATCTCCCTGCGAGAATAAAAATATTCCAATGCATTGAAAAACTAAATATGTTCACATTTATTACTGAGCTGACACTAAACCAAAAAAGTCAAAGCAGCATTTATGAAGGTGGTGGAAGGAGGAAGTAACATGTGTCCAGAAAATAGACATCAAACCATTGTCAGGTTGTTTGACAGATATGAGAGCTGAGTGGTTATACTAAAAATGTTAGCATCCCTGCATTTCTCCGGTGTCCTAAGAAAAGGATTTCACAGTCTTTGGAAGATGTCAAAGAGACATAAATAGATATCTGAGCTCTGAATAGTCAGGCAAATTGAGTTGATGTCTAGATCTACAGTTGTCCCAACACCAGGAAAACACAGCAGGTGTTTGAACCATGCTGTTTGCCTTGGCATTATAAAGTATGGATATTCCATTTCTTCAAAGGATATTATGTAGGTGTATCCAGGCATGAGAATTTTCTGACAGAAGAGAAAATGATGCTCACTTTCTATGATTGACTACATTTGAAAATCTGATCCTACCTTTAAGATGCAGACTTTATTTTATGTTACTGAGGCTATGTCTTTTGGAAGCATCTCAAGAGCAACTATGCTTTTACTATTATCCTACTTCAGGTTATTCGAGGATCTGAGCACAAAGCAGGACTTATACTCTATCCTAAATCTGCCACAGCAACTGTTAGGCAATACAAAGTACCAGATAAACAACTCTGAGTAATAACGTGGATTTAAGACGCTGTTGGGAAAAGTTATGATATAGCCAGAACTTATTCAGCCTGTGTGTTTAATAAACTTCTTTCAGCCCTCACCTTTTACTTTTCTGAAGTCAGTTTTTGTTCTTCTTCAGATCCATCTTATAAACTTCAGTATGAAAAATAAAATAGACAAGAAAAACGTGTTTCAGTTGTCCTGCTTAAAGGTTCTCAAAGGCATGTGAGGTACTACAAGGTGACAACAAAGGGAGAAACTGTGAATTATAAAGAACTCACCCAATGTCTGTCTCAATAGGGCAGACTGTTTTAATAAGAATAAATCCAGCTCCAGAATTTATTTATTATAGATCTGAATTGAATAAATCAAAATAAGAAGGGTAACAAATGTTGCCCTGAGTAAAGCAGCCATTTGATCAGATCTTGAAAATCGAGACAAAGAGAACACAATGCAAATTCCACTTGCTCACAACTTAGAATTCATCTTTTCACACCACCCACAAAACATAAAATAAAATAAGACAGACAAACCTCAGCAGTGGTGGTGTACATCTTTAATCCCAGCACTAAGGAGGCAGAGGAAGGGGAATTTCTGTGAGTTTTGGGTCAGCCTGGTCTACAGAGTGAATTTCAGGACAGACAGAACTCTTACATAGAGAAACACTATCTCCAAAAACAGCAGCAAGAACAGTAAAAACTCAAAACCCAAAACAAAGACAATAAACAAAAATCCCACAAACAAAAATCTACTCACATTGATCCTGCAAATAATCTCACTATGTGGGATTCTGAGGAATTCAGCACATCAAAAAGGCTGAATCACAGGCAACTGTGTTGATTGTAGCATGAGGTTTCTGGCCAGGACTTTCGGGCCTAACCTCTAGGTTTAGGACCCACAGACCCGCAGACCCGCAGTCCCCCAGTCCCACAGAGTCACACAGATACTTTCATTAATTTGAGGCTGATTGGTCTAAGGCCCAGGAATATCACTTGCTAGCTGTCTACCCTTCATCTAACCCATGTCTCTTGTTCAGCCATGCGGCTGGGTACCTTTTCTTAGAGCAGCATAGTTCTCCTCTGCTTCTTTCAGCTTCTCTCTGGCGTTCTGCCCTGTGCTTCCTGTTCTCAGAGTTTTTCTTAGTCTGGTAGCCCCGCCTACACTTCCTGCCTGCCTTTGGCCAATCAGCACTTTTTATTAAACCAGTGGGTGGGACAATTATTTACCATGAAACAACACAATCCCCTACAGTTGATACAGATTTTCTTACTCTGTCTCACCAAAAATATTCCTTTCCTTTTAGAGTTGTTGTTAAGAATTTCTTTCTTGCCTTATCAATTCTAATTTTGGAGAAATCTACATTTAAGACACTACATAAACATATCCCATAGTTAGAATGTATATGAAAACTAAATGAAGGAACTTCTATAAAAATTCATCAAGTACTACTATGAGCCCACCTCAGAGAAGAAGTCAGAAGCCATGAGATTATTAAAGCCCTCTTCACTCCCTACTTGGTTAATCTCCATCAAGATTCTAACATGGACAAAAGAATAAAGTGTATTAGAATAGCTACCTGTCCTGCTTTGGTCAGCCTGAAGCTCCATGTCTGAAAGTTCCTCATTGGCAGGAAGTGAAATTGATTGGTATTTCTACGGAAGAGTCAGTGTAAAGATAAAATGATCTCCCCCTGGATTTCTGAGTTCTGTATCATAGATAAGAGAATGAAGGTGCAGAAGGATTCTGGGGGCTGAGACAGTTGTAGGTCTCTTCTACACGTGTGAGACACCATGAGTTAGATCCCCCTGGCACCTAAAACTAAAAACTTAAAACCTAAAAACCAAAAAGAAAAAAAAGTAAGATTTTCCCAAAAATTGTACAATTAGTGCCTTAACAGGAATGGTATCCATCCCCTTGGTTCCATATCTAGCAGATATCATTCTACAATGTTAGATAAATACAAAGAGTCCTCACACTTGGCCCAGACTGTAGGTATGAGTCTGACAATGCACTTAGTGTCCTTATCTCCACTGCTATTTGTGAAATTGTTTCTGACTCGTGCTATTTTGCATTAGATGAATTGGAAAGAAAATAAGCTATTGATTTTCCAAATCTGCAAGTCATTGATGCACTCTAGAATGTTAACAATCAGCCAACAGTACAATCACAGTTATCACCAAAATATTCCTTTGGATATGAAGAATAAAGGTCATTTCATTACTAGGGTGTGTGTCAATATGGTTTAAAGAATGGCTTGAATAAGAAGATAAAAGGAACTGCTAGTTGGGTCATTGGGAGGGAATGAATGATACAATGATAAACTATGTTCAGTTTACCAAAGAGGAAAATGTCTGGGATAAAACACTAGGCCAAGCCTCACTTTATTACTATTATTTTTGTATAGGGGATCATGGGCCAGTTAAGACAAGAACTAATTTCAGTAAGGAATGTGAAACATGTCAGCACCCCTATTATAATCAAAAGGCATATTTTGACAGCTATATACTCTGGAAAACACTTTGGAACCTCTACAATTCATTCTGAATATCCCACTCTTGAGGATGCCACCAGCCAAGGATATCCTTAGGGATCAGAGGGTGAGATTTCTAAAATGCAAAAAGCCTCTACCTTACTTAAACACAACATAAAAATAAAAACTCATATACTCTATGGGAAATAATTTAACTTTTAGCACATAAAAACTTTCCAAAATCTAAGGGCAAATGTTACCCGCTGAAATAAAATTACACATTTCTTCAGCATGGTTCTGAATAGTAAAGTGTATAAAATGAACTATAAAGTAGTGACCCCAGCTCACAATCTCTCCACAATAAATTCGCTAGATAAATTCTTCAAATGACATCAGCTACCAAAAGCCCTTTGAAAGACAGAAAAGGTAATCTTTTTTTTTAATAAGCAGATGATGCTGTTTATAGGACATTTATTGCAGATTTTCTATGCTTTTGCAATTAAAAAATTATTTTGACCTTGGTTGATCAGATTCATAAAAAAATAAAACAAACAAATAACAAACGATTCTTAGCCATAAACTAGACGTTTAAGGAAGTTTTGGCTATGGATCATATTTTTTTATTGAATTAGTAATTAGCACATGGCTTGTTTATGTTGAATAGAGGCAGTCATAATTTTTGGGTATCCAATTAGTTTTCTGTTAATTATGTATGTCTTTTTCAATGGCAAAGAAAAGCAAAAATACATTTGCGTTCCTTTTAGAGAGAGGAGTTAAAATGCCACCTTTACAGCACTGTAACACCTTGATTAATCCAATTATTGAAAACAGGGGAGGTCTATATTTAGAATTTTGGCTTAAATAAAATTGAATCAGTAACTCTTTTTTTTTCCAAAAAAATAAATTAAAGAGTGTTCTGAAAAATATTAAGTAGATAGTAGCATATTATGGACTCTTTCCTTCAAGTGTGGTACAGGACTGTCAAAAGCATATGGGTTTAGATTTAATGTACAGTCATATGATATATACTCTCAATGTCATGAACATTTTCAGTAACCTTTAGCTCATGCTTGTCAGATGATTTCCTTGTTTTAGGCATCTCTCTAAATTTTATATGTATTACCATATGTATATGATATATACACATGTATACATTAATACATTTAGTCCTTATATGTCCCATTTTACAGATAAGTCATGGAGGATTTGAGACATCAGTCACCTGCTAAGGCTTCCATTAATACATAGAAGAAGCAAATGATAATCTCAGCCTTCTGCCCTTACCCTGCATTTGCATGTTTGTTAGTTTTATTTTGAGAGACAGAATATCTCTCTGTATTCAGACTGATATCAAAGTAGATATCTCACATACCTCTGCCTCCCCAGTTCTGTATTAGAAATGTGCACTACTATACCTGTTCATGCTCCTAAATGGATTCCAGGATTCAGTAGCCTATATTTTAGTTTTTTGTTTTTTCTCCTAGGAAGTAATTTCTAATAAAATAGCCTCTGGGGAATTTGGGAGATGTGATTTGGTAATGCGGGAGCTAGTTGGTATAACTAAATATTTTTCTTCTCTTATCATTTTTTAAAAATCTTGCACCACTAACTTTGGACCTTGAGCTTCTGTTTCTTTCATAAATTAAGGGATCAACATAGATTGGAGATGTCCGATCATTTCTATTGTCATGGAGTTCTGGGGATTGAAGTGTGGCTAGACTGAATGTAAGATTTCTAAACATGCCAGATTTTCACATCCGTGTGAGCAGTGCAAAATTCCTCTATTTTATTCTGATTATGCTGAATTGTAATATTCTAGATGCACTGAGTCAAGCAAAATGTTAAAATTATTTTTCCATTTCTTTTAATATGACTAATTAAAATGTCAAATTTTGACAATGATAGAACTTGTAGCTTCCATGATGTTCCCATTATTTCATAACACATTTCACAACTACATCAGTTCTTCATCCACAGACCCACTGACACTTCATAGCAGATGTGTATGCAGAGGAAATAACATAGAAGATTCCAGAAATATCAACTTCAATATCATTAACCTCTGAAATGATTCAGGACACTTTAAAATATAAGAACAAGACTTTGGTATTACAAAAGTCATCCAAGTCCACTATAGGTCATTTTAAAAAAATGTTGATTACTTGTAGAGGTTTCTGTGTTTCGAGGAACAATTATTTGGTCACATTTCAAACTGAGGTGGCAAGATAGTGCACACCGGTTTCCTAATACCCACTACAATTCTGAAATGATGTGCTTATGTTCTCTGAAGCACACCCACCCTTGGCCTTACTATAGGACCAAAAGGAAAATAAAACTGCACAAGTAAGGCACATTATGTTTTTAAGTTGGAGAATTCCAGCAATATTGTTATGTCTTATTTTCCTCTTTATTATTAAAGGAGCTAATGATTTGGGATATGGCAAAAGTGTTGTACAAAGGGGAAAGTGAATTTAAGGCACTAGGTCTAAATGACGCAACAAAAGTATGGGTGTTGTGTCCCTCAGCAATACAGCTCTAAGGCTATTTTCTGTCTTGCATAAGTAGCATGTTTCCACCTGCACATAGGTCTGGCAAGGGGAGCTGCCTTTCATGTTTCCACTGTCAGTGTTTGTTACAGGTGAGATGCTTCATGTAGGTACCAAGGTAAGCCTTGGGCATAGATGGTGGCTTCGATTTTCTCTTGCATTACACAGACAGGATGATCAACATCGGGCCTGGTTAAAACATAATTCTTTAAAACTTATCTTTTGAACAATGTTGTGGGGGCGATGAACGGAATAGATATGTCAGCAGTCAGAAATCAATAATAAAATTTTAAAAGAGTATTAAGTTCTTAAATTGGGTACTATTGTGAATTGTTTTACCAAGTTCATGCATTAGAACACAAATGTGTCTCGGATAAGCAAGGTAGATTTGTTGACTAAAAGGAAGAATGAAAGCCATTGCCAAAGTGTTTCATTATCATTTTTCTGATTACAACACAATGCTGTTGTGTTAGTTACCTTGTCTGTTGCTGTTATAAAATACTACAATGAAGGCAACAGAAAGTTGAAGGATTTTCTGGGGCTTGTGGGTCCAGAATGATACAACAGAGGTATGGCAGCAGGCAGTTGAAGTAGGAAGCAGAGTTCAAACACAAATCAGAGAGAACAAACTGGGAGGGTAGTGCCACTATAAAGTTTCAAAGCCCACTCCCAGTAACTTACCTCCTCCGGCAAGCCTCTACTCACTAGAGATTCCACCACCTCCCCAAATAGCACTACCTTCCAGGACCAAGAGCACAATACGTGAGCCTATGAGGTATGTTCTTCGTTCAGGTCACTACAGTGCTCTACACTCAGAGTTTGTTATTCTAATGTGTAGTTCTCAGAGTAAGGATCTGGGATCAGCAATACTAACATTTCCTGAGAACTTGGATATGCAATTCTTGGTTTTATACTAGGCTGGTTTAACAGCCGTGGCAGTAAAGCCCTCAGGGTGTTATATATACTATGAAATGTTTCTTACACTTCTGGGACCATGATAGACTTCCTTAACAAACTGGGTGGCTATCTATGGATTCTGGGGCTAAAAGAACACAAATAGAAACTTCTCTAAACTGTTGTGCTCTACTGAGCTACCTTGTTCAGAAAGGAGATGATTCAGAGATTGTGCTACCACTGTGGATTTGAGACACTGCTTATCTGACATGGGAATAAAAATGTTGAAGCTCACGGTCTGACACTCCAAAACTCCCTTAGAAAGCTAAACTACAGCTAGACAGTGTTTACCTGCAGCCACACCTCCTCCTTCCTTTAGAAGCTTCACCTCTTCATGCAGCTTCAACATGGATGTATCCCAGCCCTTTCCTCCAGCTCTGCTGCCAGGGAATCTGATCACTTAAGACAATGGAAAACTTCAGCCAGATGCTTTAGAACTCTAGAGGCAAAACTGAATAGTTATGACAGACTATGTAGCTCACTGAGTCTAAGATATGAAAAGAAGTCTACTATATTAGCCATGAAAAAATGTGTTTACTGTGCAGTACAACAGGATGTCTTACTCACATGTCTCTTTCTATTTGTATGTGTATCAGCATGTTCATAGCAGAAATGAACAATGATGGTAACATTTCCACCAAGGGAGTTGGCAAAAGGCACAAAGTAGATCACACACACACACACACACACACACACACACACACACACACACACACACACACACACACACCAGATATTAAGCTTGTGCTATCTTATCACTGATTGTAAGCCAGATGCCGTAAGATAAGAATCAGGACTCTTTCTTGGAAGGTGAGAAGTGAATGGAAGTCACACTATTACTGAGTTGAGATTTTCAAGTAGATGTGAAAGTACATGAAAACTAAAAATGGAGCTTCTTTTTTAGTTACACAAAACTGAAATAAAACTAAGCAGTACTAATGATTCTGGAGTACTCCTGAAAGCATAGTGCTCAATTATTCTAGCTCCAAGCCTGTGTGCAGGCTCATGAAGCATGCATAGGTCTGTGCTATACTAGATCATATATGGGAAACTTCCTTAGCTCTCTTAGGTTACTATGCAATTATTTTGGTTATCCTTGGTAGGTACTGCTTTGTAGCAGATTCCCTTCCACGTATCTTTGCTCTCAGTATTTCAATACCTCCAACATCCTTGTTCTCAGAAGCCTCTTTTCTGTTTATCTTAATAGGAATTGCTAATGGGCTATGTGGGTTAGGAGTTTAAATTTGAGAGAATTATTGAAATTTTTATTCATTTAAAATAGGAGGAAAACTGTAAAAGAGTAAGAAACATAGAATTCACTTGGAAGGAAAGTAGCTATTAGACTATAAGGTGTTCCTATTGGTTTCTACTTCGCTATTTAGGCCCCCTATGGCCCCTGTGTGAACATTAAATAACAGTATAATTATCAGGATGCTGCAGAAATAGCAGTGTATATAACTTCCAAGGACAAATCATAAGGCATATTATGGCTACTGCTTTGTCCCTATGGATAATTAATCCTCATGGATCCATGAACCATACTGGGAGGACTCTCAAAGCAGGTCTCTACAGTAGACCACAAAGCCAAAAACTCAGATATAAGTCTTCTAGCCATTGTTAAGTCCAAGCCTACCTAACTGAACCACGCTGGCCACAAAACAGTTCTTACTCAGTTGAATTCAAAATGATCGTTATCATCAATCAAACATTCTGAATAAAATTGTTGGGTGTGCACTGTCATCAAAGAGACTGATGGCCCTCTGATGGTGCTTGTCTATACTGCCATTGGAACCTAACCTCCTCACTAAAATTTAATGACTCCCTTGAATAATATTTTTAACCTTTTAAACATATTTATACTACATTATAGTCTTTGGATCTAATTTTGCTTGCATAGATTTCTTTTCACATCATAAAGCTGTCTGGTTCTTATGCCAAAAGAAACAGACATCTTTATCTTTATACTTTCTATGTTTGCTTTAATTATGTTACTTAACATTGAGAAAAGCTGTCAAAGAATTTTGGGTAAAGCTCATAAAGTAAAACTCAGTAAGTACTTCAGTACTATAGATGGCCTTACAATGTGGTACCAAATACCTAGTAATAGGTAATACATTCTATTGTCCCTGGATGCTGAACATGAAAAGTTTCACCTGAAGGCTTCCACCTTATTCTATCACACTTTGTTTGAAAACATGTTGCTATTCTGACTCAGAACTATAGGTTTCTTTTCTCATTTTTGCCATTATTTTTTTCCTTTAGCCTGTGACCTAATTTTTGCTTAAAGAATCATTGTGTTAACATTGTTCTGAAATCTTTTGGTAACAGTTATAATAAATTTACTAATGATAAATATACTATATACATAGTAAATTGAATACGTAATGCTCATGTGATATAAATGCTAAAATTCTGGATAAACCATGTTTTGGGTCCATATGTTTTGGGTCCATATACTATATCATTTCCTATTTCAGGAACAAAGATTGCCTCTACCTGAACCATCATGGAAGACAATTGCCTTGCTAAACAATACCCACTGTTTAGAACTCAGAGTTACAGTTTGATATGTACACAAGTATTTAGTCCTTAAAAAAGAAAAAGAAGGAAAAACCAACTATATGGAAATAGTTCTTTCTCATATGTGACTCTCCTCCAAAGTGAATATATACACAGGGACAACAGGAAATCATCAAAAGTCAAAAGTTAGAAAAAAAAAAAAAAAAAAAAAAAAACCAGATCTGAACATCTAAGATTGTTAGTCTCCAATGAGTTAAAAATGTGAAATGTGGTGTTGGACAGGTGGGTCCAAAGTTTAGAGTATTTATTATTCTTACAGAGAGGACCCAGGCACAGTTCCCACATGGCAGCTCATAACCATCCAATTTTATGTGATCCAACACCCTTTCCTGGACTCCAGACAGGCATATGGTGCACATATATACATGCAGGCAAAATACTCATACATGTAAAATAAAATAAATGACTCTAAACAGTGGAATACCACACATTTGTGCATGTAGACTGCTAAATTACAGCTTTAAGATATTTTAAAAATAGAATTTGAATTAAGCGGATGCTGGGCCCTGAATATTGTGACTGCAACTGGATATCACTGCTTTAGTGCAATTTGATCTCATTAGTTCAGATTCCGTGTTGATATGAGAAAGACTGGAACACGTTGATCTGATAATTAAACTGTGGAGTTTGCAACCCAAATAAAGCTGGAGTTGATGGTACTGTGAAAAGAAGAAATTACTGTAACATCAAGATTATTTTTGCTGACAGGTAACCAAATATAACCATAATGCTGAGCCCTTCCCTATGCCTTCAGATTTCTATAGGTGAATTGGATCCTCAGCTGAGTGTGAAGGAATCACCAGGGGTTCTAATACGAGCTGCCCCTGTAGCACGCTTTAAAAACCGCTGCTCTCGAGTTTCTGCACCTGAAAGAAAGGCAGTGACAGC
This sequence comes from Phyllotis vaccarum, assembly GCA_033318265.1. Lineage (NCBI taxonomy): Eukaryota > Metazoa > Chordata > Mammalia > Rodentia > Cricetidae > Phyllotis > Phyllotis vaccarum. The sequence continues at coordinate 165,957,614 of JARWLC010000001.1, read as the reverse complement.
CACTTCAGTCTGAGAGTATGGGCACTTTCATGTTGCTCTTTCCAGAGCCTTCCATTCACTTCAGTCTGCTGGGAAACAGGTAGTCTAAGTTACTGCTCCAGTGTTCTTTCATGTGTTCTGTCAAGATAGCTGGCAGTGGCCTTTAAATAAGCCAGGTACTGTAAAAATCCAGGGAAACCAGGAAGAGTAAATTAACTTTTATCACTACAGGTTTCCCAAATTTCAATTAAAAGTTTTCACAAGAAAAATTACTTCTGACTAGCAGTAACTATTTTAATCAGAATAATGAAAACGTAAATTTAAGGTGCCACTCTTGTTGATTAAGCAAACTTCACTGCCACCTATGGTGTCATTGGAGGCTAATACAAACAAAAGGCCCCCAGAGGGCAGTAATGTCGGAGATTGCCACCCACTCAGGTTCCAATTATTTCATGAATCTTCAACAATCCTTTACCAACTAACTAAAGACCATTTGAGTGAGGCAAACTGCCCAGATTTTCTCTCTACTCCACTGTGTACAGACATTCTGAACGTCTTGTTGTCTTCATTTGAGTTTCTGAAGGCATGCATGTGCTATAAAAACTCTTATGAAAATTATTTAGCTGGAAGATACAGGAAACACAAGGAAGGCATGGTCAAGGGACTGCACAGGGAAGAAAGTGATAAGCGTACACGTTTATTGGAAAGTAAATCAGTGCAGAGGAACTAAGGCTTCATTATAGATGAGGTGACTGGGAGTGGAAGACTTGCAGTCACCTTCCCAAGGAAGGATAGGCTGGGCATATTGAAGCCATATGTATGCCATATCACTGGTGTCCTGTAGAAATGGAGGCTTATTGGCACAGTTTTAGGTTCCTTTTTATACCCATGGAAAAGCTTATTGGTCAAAAAAGACAAATCACAATCCTTAAGCAGAAGCCCTTTGTGTTTTCAATGTGCACCCTCTGGAACTTGGGAAGTAAACATGAAAGTTTGAGGAAGACCGGAACTGAGGTGAATGTCAGCTCTACTTGTTAACCACAGAGACTTTCAAATTCTTGAACACGGATGGTTCTGAAAACTTTCCTTCCGGCTAATTGGGCTTCTTCTGGATGTGCAATCAGGCCAGGGCACTGTCTTTTAAGAAATGTTCCTTTCTATTCCCTTATAATAACCCTGCATCAGTTCAAGAATTAAATTTCTAGGCTAGGCAAAGCATGAACAAAGGACCAAAACCCAGATCAACATCTATTGAATTGTTTGCTCTGCTGCCGTTAGGAATGTGCCCCGCTTTAGTTTGACCCTCACAATTCCATGCGGCCCTATAGGTTACATTGTTTTCAAAATCCATTTTCTGCAGCAGTGATTCAAAAATGTACACTTAACCCCTTCTTATCCCCCTTTCTCTGGGCTTTTGGTCATAATCATTACTGTTTCTGATCCATGTGTGATCAGGCATTCTTTAATTTCCAAATAAGGGGCTTTCTGTGGAGTCAGACCCGTTTCAGAAGTATGAGAACAGGGGTTAGCTTGATTCCCTTCCCTCCAGGCTCAGAGAGAGGTACACATCCAAATCCTCATTCTGAAGTTCAGGTATGCCCACTCTCTTTCACACTTTTAAAAATTATTTATGTGTTGTGTGTATGGATATTATGTCCTACAGAAGCCATAATAGGAACTCAGATTTACTGGTACTGAAGTGATAGGTGATTATAAGTGATAGTGAAGGTGATTGCAGTCACCTTCCCAAGGAAGGACAGGCTGGGCATATTGAAGTCATATGTATGCCACTTGCATGCTTGAAGTAAATTGGGTCATCTATAAAAATAGACAGTGTCCTTAATTTCTGAGCCATTTTCCCTTTTTACATTTTTAATTTTTCTGATATCGCTTTTTCCAGCAGAATCAAAATGTGTTCATCTTTGTCCTAAATATAATACATGGAGGATAACAGACATGTAACTGTAAATGTCCATTCAGGTGCCAAAGATTTCATGAATCTTCAGCCATCCTTCACCAGTGACTAAAGACCATCTGAGGGAGGCGGCTGCCCAGGTTTTCTTTGCACTCCACTATGAGCAGACATTTTGGCTGTCTTGCTGTCTTAATTTGAGTTTCTAAAGGCATAAACTATAAAAATTGTAACAAAATTACAATGCTTTATGTCATTCTAAAATCAATCTCTCCTCCACCAGTCATAGTTAATACATTTGAAAATCTATATCTTATATAATTTATCTACTTACATATATAGAATTACCCTAAAATTTTGTGTCTTGCAGAAGTATACACATACTTCTGTAGCTGGAAATAGGGGCATGGCTCACCTGGGTCTACCTTAGAATTTGTAGTGGATTTCAGCCAAGGCTTCTGTCAACTAGGTCTTGACTAAGGTCAAAAGAATCATTTCTGAGAATATTCATAGGTAAAGACCTTTGTGTTTTGACCTTTCTTCATAGATGTCCCCAGTTCTCAGTGTGGCCAATCCACACATCTATCGAAGAGTCCTTATAAAAAGACAGCTTGAACACAGAGTGTGGAACCTAAGAAATTATGTAGAAAACAGTGGCTATGTCCCAAGTCATTTCTTTTTCTGTCACATTCTACCTTTTGATAGTGAGTTATAAGTTCCACCCTTAGGGAAAAGTCTTTTGAAGAGAATATATTAAAGCACATTCCCCTTTGCCCAACCATTGCCTTGCCCATTCATGTTTTCAATACAGTATGTCTTCTCCATAATTCCACTGAGATGACTTCTGCTCCAGCCAACAGTTGACTCATAACACTTAGGAAGCCCTATTACAAACAACTGTCAGCTTTGTGCTTTCTAATTTTCTATAAGTATTTTTTATATCTTAATGTTTGTTGACAGTAACATTTTAGGTAATTGGAATTTTTTTTTTATAATGATTAAAGTATATACATAGGAGGAAATAGCTACAGATAGACCTAAGATATATGCACAGATGGAGATAGCTCCAGAAGTACCTAGAGGAAAAATAATCTCCTACCCAAGATTAAACACCCTGATACCCTAAACCCATGAATAAATACCTTCTATCAAAAAAGAGACTCTGAAGACTTTACTCAGAACCAGGTTACCAGAGTGGGGTGATGTGGTCATGAGAGCCCTTAGTAACTTCCTGAGGTCAAGGGGACAAGGGGATGTGATGGAAAAAGTTCAAAGCATGGAAGCTACTGCCCATCATTGTTGGCTTTGAAGAAGAGAAAAAAGATGTGTAAGAAGCTTGAAGACGCTGAGAAATACTCTCAGTTGATAGTCAACAAGGGAAAAGTGAATCCAGAGCTACAAATGCAAGACAATGAATTCTATCAACAATCTTAATGAGCAAAGAAAGAGATCTACAAAGCTCCTGGGAAGTTTTATATTCTGGAACCTTCTAATGACTTCCTTTTATTTAATGAATAGTTTAATTGTTTTGCAATAAAGTACAATATGATTGTTGGAATTATAGAAGTGAAAAATTAACATAACCAATTCACATTTGTATGTTTTCTTATGATGAACATTTTAAATGTATTCTTAGAACAATTTAAGCATATATAACAATATTAACTCTAGTAACCATACAAGTTTCTCCTGGGTTTTTTTTTTTTTATTATTATTATTACCTGTAACATCCTCTTAGTTATCAAGCCCACTCCTGTCAGGAAAAATTGGTAATCACAATTTTACCCTCAGTTTAGTCTGCATATAATTATAGTAGGTGGTAGAATTCAGGTATTAGCTGATAAGATTGGAAGGCATGTCTCTGGAGTCCTGGGAGCCTGAACAAGGTGTGGCCAGCTCCTTTGGAAAGGACCTGTTTTGATCCTGCCTTCTTGGAGATTGGATCAGCATCCAGAATCTCCCTGAGGTTTAATTTATATCCACGAGTGTTAAAATACCCTTTAATAAATATTAGTCCTGTATACAGTATATCGCAAATGAGATTTACTGCAATAATAGTACATTCTGTTCTTATCTTGGCTTATTTCGCTTAGCAAGGGGCAGTCCAGATTCATCTATGTTACTGCAAATGTCTGTTCTTGATAAGTACTAAATTGGATCACCCTCTGTGTGTGTGTGTGCAAATGCCCACATGTGTGTGACATTTTCTATAGCCATTTATTCTCTGTTGAACTTTCTTTAATCCATTATCTTGACTATTATAAATAATGCAACAGTTATCTCTTGACATAGTGCCTTGTGTCTCTTAAGTATATGCATAGAAATGGGATTCCTGTGTAATATGAAAATTGTATTATTAATTTTTAAAGAAAACTTTCTCTGTTTTTCCACAATTGCTATATGTAGTATGAGGTTTCTGGCCCGGACTTTCGGGCCTAACCTCAAGGTCTAGGCCCACAGACACACAGACCCACAGACCCGCAGTCCCACAGTCCTACAGAGACACACAGATGCTTTCATTAGTTTTAGGCTGATCAGCCTCAGGCCCAGGCATATCACTTGCTAGCTCTGTACCCTTCATCTAACCCAGGTCTCTTGTTCTGTTCAGCCATGTGGTTCGGTACCTTTTCTTAGGGCAGCATAGTTGTCCTCTGCTTCTTCTGGGCCTCTCTCTGGAATTCTGTCTGGTGGTCTGTTCTCAGAGTTTTTAGTCTGGTAGCCCCACCTGCACTTCCTGCCTGCCTTTGGCCAATCAACTCTTTTTATTAGACCAGTGGGTGGGACAGTTATTTACCATGAGACAACACAATACCCCTACAGGTATAGAAATTTACATTACCACCAACAGTATGCAAGAAGAGTTCCTTTTACCCCTATATACTGGACAAACGAATTATTTTTCATATCCTTGATAAAAGCCAATCTAACAAGTTTCTATAATTTAACTTCTTAAACGAGTGTCTTACAGCTGAGGAAGCATAAAATGAATAACTTGTGTTGTTTTAGCTTTGCAGATACAGTATCTGTTTTGGCAATAATAGAAAACTAGGGCCCAGTGTGATACTATGACTCAGATCCTAGTACTGGAGAAGTAGATGGAGAGAATTTGGAGATGAAGATCATCTTTAGCTATATAGCAAATCTGAGGACGCTCTGTGCTACTCTGTTGTGCTTCTTTTCACAAATACTTTCTGGGATTCTATTAAAATTATTTAATTTTTTTTTGTAAAAGCATCTTACTATGTAGCCCAGGCTGGCCCGGGATTTAAGGTCTTTTTTCTGCCCCTCCGGTGCTGGCATTACAGGCACAGGTCATCACATCCAGTCTGTTGCTGCACATTTAAAGGAGTCTTTTACTGCACAGAAGTTTTGCTAATGTATTATGAGGTTGAAATCACCATTTCTTTCTTCTATACTTATGTATAAAAGAAAATTCCTCCCAATACACCAAAATCAAAAAAACAGTGTTTTCTTCTCTCAGAACTTATTTAATTTTACTGAATTATTTCATATGGCTTATGGTAGAATGAGAGTGTTTTCAATGTTGACCATCTCCATGTACCTTTTACTAAACAGCATATTATATTCTCATTGACTTTCACTTTTGTCCTAAGCTGCCTTTATTGTTCTGCTTCTGGCCTCTTTATTTTATATTCTCATCTGTCTATTTGTAAATTGACATTCTAGTCCCTTGATCAAAAAACCTTCTATGATGCAGTTGTCACTGTACAGGTGGGGAACCCCTGCTCTGCTATCCAATTATCATTCCTGTGATTCCCACTCATTTTTTTACAAGTTTTTAAATTGGTTTCCATGTTCCTGTTGGTATTTTGATTGGGTTGTATTGAGTTTATAGATTAATCATGAGGAAAATGAGATTTTTGCTGTATTAAAATTTCCCATCCATGAACTTGATATATCTCTAAATTACTTATGTCTCCTTTTATGACTTTAGATACTAAATTATAATCTTATCTATCTGTGGAAGCTCTGTTAATACTTTACAAGGTATCTTAAAAAAATAGTTTATTTTCAGAGTGTAAGCTCCCAGTCCCTAATTGTTTTTCGTAAAAATTTTATCCCCAGCATTTTCCCCAACCTTGCTCTTAACTTTAACAACTTGCGTTGTGTATCTTATGTTGTCAATTATAACATCCACAGCATGTCTAGTGAGTATGCTGTTTATAATATTTATATCTAATTTTTTTCTTTTCTTATATTCAAGAACTCCTTTTAGTACCTGTTTTGCAATATTAACATGAACATATATAGTGAGTGTCTTAACTTTGTTACGTATTTCATATCAATGCTATAATCTATTATCTTCAAGAATATATTCTGTCAGATTTTAACAGGTTTTTCTCTTATTATTAGTTTGAAAATATTTTCAATGAATAAGATGACATTTTATTAAATAATTGTCTGCTTATATTAAAATTATCTTTTAAAAATTATTACATGAAAAATAACATTCATAAACTTATCCAATAAAAACGTTTTCAGTTCTTGAAATACACAAGTTATCATACTGGTATTTTGATATATGTGTATAAATGTCTCTTTATAGATATTTATATTTGTTTTACTGAAAATAGTAAAGTGTACTATTCAGAAGTTTTGTTTATGTGTGCTAACACCATTACATTTGTTTTTCAACTTCACATCTGCCTGCAAGAGAAGATAAAATAGAAGTAAATGTAAGGAAATGGAGGAAGGAAGAAGGAGAAGAAGAAAGGTGTGTGTGGTGGGGGGCACCACATCTGATAATTTATATTTAAATATTTGTTACTGATTTGGGAGGCTATTTGCAGGTCTAAGGTCTTTTACTTCACATCTACCACCTGCTCAGAAGTTCCTAGAGCCTTCATTGCTGGGGTAATACATTTTCTTCCACTGTGGTGGAGGGTCTTGCTCTTGATGCAGTACCTCAATGCTTGTTTCATACATGTTTGAAATTGTTATGTCTTACTGAGCTCATAATTTTGTCATTACAAAATACTCTATTTTCTCTTCTAAAATAGCTTTTAGCTTGGAGTCAGTGTTTTGGTTACTCTTTGAGTGAACTATTGCACTTCTTTGCTTTCTGCCTTTAGCTACCTTTAGAGGTAAAGTGAGTGAGATTATGAACAGCATGTGTTATATGATTTTATTTTTAAGTTTCTTTTTAAAAATTCACCTTGCAGATATCTCCTTGAAAATATTTCAGATGGGAAGTTTTCTTAATTTACTTCGAGAAAAATTACTTCATCACAAAGGTTAACAACTAATATACTTATTTTCTGTGGGTACTATATTTTTCCTTGTGCTTTTATTGGTTTCTTTTATATTTAGTAATTGATTTTTCTGTAGATTTTGCATTTTATTCTTGTTATCCTTTTCATGTATATTGTATATGTAGAGTCTATATTATTGCGGTAGAAATTATATTTAGTAAGATGAGATCTAGATTTAGAACACACAAATCCTGCAAAGGGATTAAAAACTGATTGTTTTCTAGTTTTAATTCTGCCATCTATTTCTCACTGTGTTAGCAGTTGAAACAGCCCATTTTTATTATTTCGCATTTTCTCTAAATTGTGGCATCAAGTTGTCAGTTGTGCAGCATCTTCACCTGGAACCTCAGGTGATTGGGATGTCTTTGTATATGCTCTGAGTACCACCGGATAATAAAGGAATTGTTTTGGCCTATGGCAGAATAGCTTTAAGTTAGGTAGAAAATCCAAGCATACATACAGGGGAAGGAAGGCAGAGTCACCATAGATGCAATCCAGGCCCCCAAGAAGAAATATGTAATGGAGTCTATGTAAATGAGCCACATCGCAAGATAGATGAATAGAAATGGATTAAGATCTAAGAGCTAGCTAGCAATAAGTCTGAGCCATAAGCCAAACAGCATTTAATTAGTATAAGTGTCTGAGTCATTATTTGGGTCTAAGCAGCAGCAGGCTATCTTTCCCAGGCCCAGGGTAGGCCAGGCTGCTGGCAGGAGGGATTCATTTGGACTGCAGAACTAGGCTAGGCCAGAAATTTCGTACAATATTCAGGTCCCAGGTTATTTAGGTTTTCATGAGAATTGAATTAATTGTGATGCAATGATTGAGCAGTAGTGCCCCCTTCTCTGCTGATTCCTATTTAAGAATTGCTTTCATCCATGAGAGGCTACTCTCACATCCAAGTGATGATGGCCATCTCACAACATCAGAGTTTCTTCCCTAAAAGTTAGTGAAGGATCTCTTTTCTTTTAAATAGTGTTATGTTAATGAATTGCATGATTATAAAAGACATAGGCCCCAGATAATATCTTTTATTAACTAAGGAGTCAACTTATTGAAAGCATAGTAATATTGCTAAAATCATTCCTAATTACTGTGCAATATAATCTAATTACAAGGTGACACCAAATCATGTCCCCAATCCTCAACCATGCACAAAGATTAAGATCTATATAAGATGTTGTGCACAGTGTTGGTTCTCAGAATTCTGCCAAATACAGGTTTCAAGACACTTGGCAAAATTTGTTATATGAAGAATATGATAGTGTCAATCAAATAGAACAGAATGGGAAGAAAATCCAAAAAGCTACAGTAAAACGGAAAAGGGGAAAAGGAAGCCACACTTTAAAATAAAGAGCACACATAAAATAAAACAATGTAACCTTTTACTCATGCTTAAGAACTGAGACTGAGCACTGCAGCCCATATACATGTCTTTGTTTGATGGTTGGTTGGTACTGCCAGTTGAGTCAGGTCCTCATGCATGAGGGGTAAGTGCTCCATCACTGAGCTGAAATTATAAAAAAGTATCAACTTAGACTCTAGAATGAATGTTTGTTTATTTTCCACTTTTCATTCCATTTTAGTAGAAGGTGCACATTAAGCCAAAAATAAACATTGCCCAAAAAGTACACTTAGACCCTGAATCTTCCCTAAGGTTTCAACTCTTAGTAGAGATAACAAAGAACACAAATAGCTTTATTATTCTTCCATTTCAAATGTTTTTCTTATCCTGAGAGTTAAATACTGTTAAAACCAGCAATGGAAAGTTTTACATTGTCAGACAGTAATAAAAGTTTTGGTGAGAAGTCAGTTTCTAATAAGAGCAGCCCAGCATGCCTCCATATTCTATGGGATGGCCGTCTTTGATATAACCTAGGAAGTGCAATCGTTGAGAAAGGGTGGGTGCCAATGACATAAAATTATATAAGCATGCAGACACTCCTTACAGTTACACGTAGGCACACAAACACCCAGAATCTGTGCAAGAATTTCTTCTCTCTTCTATATGCATTGTATTGAGAGCTGTCACTCACAGGCAGAGCAGATATACCAAGCTGTTGGAGCAATGTGGGTGACAGCACCTCTCTGGAAGTACTCAGCTCTCAAAGAGAATCATCACATCACAATAGATGGATTGTTTGGGTTTATTTTTGAAGTGTTCACAGTTTCTAGACCCACCTTACAATGACAAATTAAGACATTTGTTCAGTGAACTCTGACAGTGATGTGAATTCAAGCATTTCTGATCTTATGTAATGTTTCAATTATTTTATCTGGCCTGGATCTTGAATAATAATTTCAAATTTTCTCCAGAATCAACTTAGCAGCAACAGTATCAGGAAATAAACTCCTATACATTCTAAGTAGTCTGGTGTGCTTTCCTAGGGAGAGGGGCTTAGGCATGAAGCTACCTTCCAAAAAGAGCAAGTACAGGGAATTGAAACCTTTGATGGCTATTTTAAAACCCCCTTAGTGTAAATGAACCTGGAAACAGATAGCATTCAAGATAAGCCACAGCTTAACAGTGAAAAGTCTGCTACTTTATTTTCTTCTATAACCACAAGTGTGTTTTGCCTATCTAAATATTTTTTTGTTTGGAAGTCCACAGTGAATCTTTTTAAAAACCATTATTTTAAAAAAAAAAAAAAAGCTCAAAAGAAATGTATCTTAAGCTTTTTCCTCCAAATGCAATTTATAATTTTGTATATACTATATACCCCATCTTCTAGCACCCTGCTACTTTGTGTATTTAATGCAAATTGTCCACCAATGTAACACAATTTATAGAAATGTGTTTCTTTCATGTTTGAAATTCTCATTGTAGATTTTCATCTCAAAAACTATGTTTATTTCATTCATCAAAGATGTTTCTAGTTCCTATTTTATTCCTAGAATTTTGTTTGGCTTGGCAACATAAAATTGAATAGTACAAATAAAATCTGGGTTTTCAAAAAAATTAGCTTTTCTTCTCAAATATTCACCATTCACCATATAGATCTCAATTGTGATCATGATTTTTCTAGCACCATTTGGTGAAAAATAATTAGTTGACTCTACTCATCAGGTGTTGAAAGGTGTTCTGTCTGGGGACCGCTTGGGGGAGGGGATGAGAAGGCGCCTAGTCAAAGGGCTCAGACTCCAGGACTTAGGTGATTTCTCATTGGGTGCTGGAGACTCCCCCAGTTGTGTTCTCTCTCTCTCATTGGTCTCCAGCCTCTTGTCAGTAATCACCAGGGGCAGTGGCAGACTCCAAGCTGACTTGACAAGAATTGGCCAGTTCCCAGGGCTAGGCACATTATCCAGAACAGAGCAATTGCGATTTCATCAGGCGAGCTGCCTGCGAAGCCCCACAATTAGGCAATTACCACTACTAAATACATGCCAGAAGCCATGATGAAATTATATAAATACATGAAGAATAAAAAGTTGCGGGACTTTCTAGAAGCTAATACAGTAGGATTGTGAGTTAAAAGCCAGCATTAGCTATGGGAGATAATGAACCCAAACTTTAAGGAGGGGTAAGGGAGCTCAGTAGTACAGTGTTTGCTTGACGTGACCCAAAATTAACAGCTTTATAAGACCATTGAAATAAAGTATTAGAGAAAAGAAGGTTCTTAAACTTCCTATTCATAACCCGATCCTTTCACCAAAGACACTTGGTATACATACATGAATCAGATATGTAAGTTATACACCCAAAATATATGAGTATATAAGATATATATATATATATAAATAAGTGTAATGATAATAAATATAGCAAATATATATTAAACCAATTCTCCGCCAGACTTAAATTCTAGTATTTATTATAAGTGAAACACAAATCTATATACTATTAAGCTCAAAGCACTTGAGTATTTTACATAAAGAATTCAATTCCAGTTGAATATCTGTGGCTCAGAGCACCTTCAATGATTTGCATAATAGATCATTAGTTTATTTTATAATAACAAATTCTGAGAACACATTTTTGTGTATGAACATATACTAAAGTTATGTTTATGGATATTTTAAAAGTTGTTGGAATTTTGATGTAATTTCAAGATGCAATTCCTTTTATGATATTTTAAAAAATGAAACTCAAGCCTACAACTCAGATACACTTTGAAAATCAAATATTGTAACACAATACAATTCTAAGTAGGAGCTGGTATGTACAGTTAAAACATATCATAAAATTCATATCATACAATAGACTTACTTTGGAGGTCAGAGGTTCTAGGCAGCGCTCATTGGCCTGTCTCCCTTGGTAGCATGTACAGTACAGAGTGTGCATGTTATATTTCACAACAAAGGCTCAAGGAAATCTCTCGGGGTAACATGTGTGAGTCCTGCCAGGCACACATTTGATTCATCATATGTTTAATTTTGAATCAGTTTTGGGTCACTGCACATTCAGAAACCTTCTCGCTGTATCTTTCAGTCTTCAAGTACAGTTGTCTGACCCCCTAGAGAGCCATGACCCACACTTCAAGAAACTACACAATTGATTGGGGAAAACAGCAGAATTCAGCAACTATTTATGAAAAAATTAACCAAAACACTCAATAAGATAACTTCTTTTGATAAAGAATTTCAATTTAATAATGAATAGTAAACTATTCTTAATAATCATATTTATTAGAGTTATTCAATGGGCAGAACCAACAGTATGTATACACGCAAACATGCATACACACATGTACATTGTCAAAACATTGCAAATGAGCTCAAAAGAAAATCTGACTGTAATTATAATCCATGTGATAAATTCATGAAGTTCAATATGTAAAATGGAGAGCTATTAAAAAAAAGAACCTATGTATCTGCACCTCGGTTTGTCTATCATTCAATCACTGTCTATTGATTATCTATGCTCTCCTTCATAGCTTTAACTGTGGAGGATGCAAACAAAACTTCCCAGGGAGATCTTCCCAGAGGAATGCCTTTGGGAAGAAACAAACTACATAAAACACAGTGTAGGCCTGTGTGGAGCACCCAGTTCCATGTAACTTCCCAGTCACCTTTTGCATCTATTAGTGACTGAACCAAATTCACCACAACTAACTCCAGCTTCTCAGTTATAAGAGTTAAAAACCTGTAAGTATATATATAGGAATAGTAACACCCCAAGAGTGATTGTTCTCAAGCTTCAGTTAATGTACTGTCACTAGAATTTCCAAGTCACAGCTCTCAGCCACATAGCAACACCACAGCGATAAATATTAGTAGAGAATAAATGCTTGACTTTGACATTCCTACAGGTTAGACATTAGACAATGTTAAAGTAAAAAGCCATCCCAGAGACCTATGGCTTAAAACAATTATGTTCATGTTAGTAAGTTTGTGTGTCTGAAACTGAGGCTCAGTTCTCTAGTCAGGCCTTGCTTATTTATAGATAATCATCTATGAGTATGAAGGCTAGAAGTAGGCTGAGTGGGCCAGTTGGGATGACTATGTCACAGGACATCTCATCTTCCAGCCTGGAAGCTGAACCTTATTCACATGACAAAGGCTATGATCCAAGAAAGAAAGCAGAATTGTTGAAGGACTCCTGAGTCCCAAGTTCAGAACTAGAAATGCATCTATGATGCCTTTTACTGGTAAAAATGGTCTAACTCAACTTCAATAAATAGAGGAATTGCTCTCTTCCACCTTCCATTTGATACAGGGTCTGGCTATGTAGCCTTGGGGGTTGCTAGGTAGACAGAAATAGTCTAAGATTTGTTTTAATTCTTCTGCCTGAGTACTGAGATTATAGATGGGAGCCATCATGCTGGAGTACTGTTCCTCCCTTTATGTGAGTTGTTAAATGTACCACATTGCAAAGGTGTGTAGATACACCTATTATGTATGCACTATATGCAGCTGCATATAGTGGGGAGGAGGCTCTTTACCATTTTTGAGCTAGTGTCAATCTAAATGCGTTCTGTGATAGCCATATACTCCGGCCATCTTTTAAAAAAGATGGGGGCATCTCAAAAAGACACACCATCATTTTATTCCATCATCCTGCAGTGTTTTCTGCTGTTCCTTCATTCCCTATTCACTTCCTATGCTAATTATATACTGTTTCAACACAAACGTTTTATTTTCCGTTCTATTTTCTTTAATGTCCTCAAGCTATAGATCAGTCCTACAAGTTAACTTGGCCATAGGTTAGTTATTAAGAACATTATGGTATATGAAATTTCATTCTCTAGTTTTCAAATGACTATGGAAAAGAAAACGTGTATATTGTGAAAAAAAAAATGGGGGGAAGGCAGGAGAAAGGCTAAATATGAGGACTGCAAGAAATAGCATCCTTGCCACCCAGTGGAAGTTTCTTGAAACTGCATTGTTCAGAAAAATTCTTGAACACTTAGCTGTTGAGCACCCTGTGCAAATGTGCACCATGGAAGGTGTAAGAGAAGTCATACTTAGCTGTATCAGAGCAAGAGGCAGGCTCATGTGGCTGAAGGGAATACATTCAGTCAGTTCATCTTGGTTTTTTGCATTAGTGAAGCCTGCCATCAGCCTCACCTCAAACAAAAATGAGAGCTGAGTCACACCTGGGGATCAGGATTAGATTAGTTAGCAGACTCCTTGAGTTCATCTGACTTAACCCTGGAATGATTTTACTCTCTAGCTTTTTATAAGGATGTTGATATGTAGACCAAGCTGACCTCACAGTAACATTTCCTATCTCAGCCTTCCTAATCCTGGGGTTATAGACATGATTACCACATTTATATAGACTTCATTTGAATATTTACTGCACGCAACAAGAAGTACACAGGGCACATGTGTACTTCTTGAGTACTCAGGAACTCTACCAAAGGAACAAACACATCATGTAACCATAATAAGACCGAAACAATTCCCAGCTCCGTAGAGGCCTCACTTAGGTAGTGTTCTAGTCAGTGCCGGCTTACACTTTGTACTGACTCCCAACAGCATTGATGAATGCTTCCTTCTTTGGATATTTTTATAAATCAAATTTTAGCATTGTCTTTTAAATCTGATTTACCACTCTGAAGAGCTGCTCTGTACAATGTTTTCTTCTTATACAGTACTGTAGATAATAAGGTGTCATCACTACTAGTAAATCAATATATGAGCAGATCACATTAGTTTACATCTTCAGTTCCTCTTCACTTGGGCTGGTTGTAATTTTTACACTACCTGTTATGGACGTTCTAGTACACATCTTTTGGTGCATATATACTTGCCTTACTCATTTGTATCTATGGAGGATGCTGCTACTGAGACAAGTGCATGTACATGTTAAGCTTTAGGGAATTCTAGCAAATAATTTTCCATAGTGGCTATACCCATTTATATTTCCAACCCCTTGTTATATTTAGTAAATTATGTTTAATCTTTTATTTTTAATTGTTTCTTTTATTTTATTTATTACACATTTCTCCCTTCCTTTTCCTCCCTCTAAACCCTCCAATATACCCCTCTCCATTAACCTTCAAATTCATTGTCTCATTTTTCATTAACATTTGTTAGACGCATATATGTATATGTATATCTGTCTGTCTATCTATATATTCCTAAATATGGCAAGTAATTATAGATTTATAGGAAGTTTCTAAGAAATGTACTAAGAAGTCTTGGGCGTGCAACTTTCCTTAATCCAGCCCTAATTATTTTGCAAAAAGGCCAACCAGAAGTGAAGTGGCTGATTAAGTCATGGATAATGACATCAAAGTGTATAACCAAAGCGTGGGTTCCCTGTTGATTCACACACCATTTAAATTCCTCTCTTCAGCAATGCCTTACAGATTTCAAAGACTCGTTTTTAATGAAAGTGTGTAGTAAATGTGATCTTTCCATGTAATTTGAGAACATATGATTAAACACTCTGACAAAAACAATTTAAGGGGACGGGGGTGTTTATTTTAGCTTATGTTTCCAGGTTACAATTTATAAGAGCAAATCAAAGTATTGGTAGTTTGAAGTAACTGGTTACATCATCTCCATAGTTATAATAAAATATCAAATGCAAATATGACAGTACTCAGCTGACTCTCTCAAATCACTCAGTTTAGGGTCCCCTGCTTAGGGTATAGTACCATCCACAACAGGTAGACTTCCAAGTTAAGTTGAAATAATAAATCCCAGAAGCCCATCTCTCTGGAATCTCTAACTTCCATCCAATTAACATGTTAAACACCGTACACCACACTCACATTTTATCAGTAGCCATGGCATCATTCCATCTGTAGGTCTAAGGCATTTCTTCTCTGTCTCTTATAGAACTTGCATGTAATATACAAAGAGACAAGACAGGTTTTCAGGGGAAGAAGAGGCAGAGCTCACACTCCCATGGGGAACTCTCTACATCTCAGTTGATCACAGTGACAACATGTTCGATAAGCTTATTATCTTCAGGGTTTCTTTTATTTTATTTAGCTCATCAATTTCCTTTCTTATGAAAACTACAATAGCAACTTCCAAAGAATTTTTTCACTGTGACATTTCTGGTCTACTCTCTTCCCTCCTTGAAAGGCCAGTGTTTGAGTAGTCAGTTACATCTCCATTGTTAATACTAGTCTACGCAACCACCAGTATTTAGAAAATACTTGGATTCTTCTAGACCACTAGCCTTCATATGTGGAAGATTTGTATATAACAGAGAAGCTATATCTCACTCCTTGGCCTCAGATGCTTCAAGAGAAAAAAGCCTTTGCATATTAGAATAAAGGTCATGCCTTCTTTGATTATAGCAATTTTCAAAAGATGAGAGTTTGCTAATGGTTAAATCTATATTAAGTTTAATTATAGATAGATGAGCATGTAACATTCAATCCACGCCCCAGTGATTTGTGGAATACAAACGTGCTGGAATATTGCAGTTTAAATCCAAAGAAGATAAAGAGGTTGGGTAATCACAAGGACAACCTTAGTGCAAAAGCCATTGCTAAGCATTAGTCAGGCAGTTAAGATTAGCATGGGATAGCACAGCCCTCTATTTGTTACTCATCAGCAAACACAGAAAAGTGAGGGCTAGATTATAGCTCTTCAGTGTATTTTTAAAAGTGAATAAATGAAAAAGCACAGAGGCTGAACAAGGAGCCAGGGTCGTGCAGCCAGCTAAATTGCTGAGTTGTTGGACACAGTCCTTCCAAATTTAATTGATTGTGCCAACAGGCATCAGAAGAAGAAAACAGTTAGGATACTAATTCAGTAATTTTAAACATTGGCATGCATCAAAATTGTAAGCGGCTTGTTAAAAGATTATTGTGTCCTCACCTAGAACATCTGATGAGCAGAATGACTAGAGACCCTGAGGATTTGCATATCTAACAAGGTCCCAATTGAGGAGGCTGATGCTGATAGCCTGTGGACTGTCAGTTTGAAAACTGCTGTACTAACAGAACAGAATTATTTTAAACTGGATTTCAAATGATACCAACATGGATCCTGGCTTATTCCTTTAACAGACACTGAATATTTTTTTTTATTTTATTTTTTTTATTTATTTTTTATTTTTTTTGCTAGAAGCACACAGCTTAATTTTCAAGCCTGGTAAGAAAATGCTAGAATGTCAAGGAATTAGCTCAAAAGCAGGGCTGCGGTGAAGAAATCGGATTTGCAAAGGTCTCAAAGAAATGCAGGCAGTAAATCTCAGTGTCAGAAATTCAAGGTTTGGACAGCATCAGATCTGGGAATCTCAACTCCTACTCTTCTTCCTCACAGTTTGCTTCTTACCTTGCTCCTGAACATTGAATGGGAGAATTTGCAGTAGTAGGTAAAAGTTATACAGTCAAGAATGAAGGCAAATGGCTTCTTGTTATTCTTATCTGAAAACTGTTTATCTGTGAGATTGCTTCTCTTTGTGGCTTTTTGTTTATATAGATCCCTGTTCTAGAAATTCATGACCACATTCCTATCTCTGTGTTTTTTATCCATCTGGTGGCTGAGAGTAAGTAGAGAAGAGATTCTTTCTCCACAAACAACAGAATCAAAAACCTGAATAGTTAATAAGAGACTCAGTTCTTCTCAAGTGCAGTGAAAGACAGCATGTTTTCCCTATACAGCTTTTAAGAATGTTCAAGTGCATCCTCCCTTAGCCCCCTCCCCCACCCCGAGAATGGGAAATAGAGATCTCTTGGTTGGTCTATGGGTGGGTAGGCATGGGAGCTTGAGTGATCTGGCTGGAGGAGTGGGTGGAGGGGGAGAGGGCCAAAAGAGTTGATCAGAAAAGGAGGCCTTTCAGAGTCCGGTAGAAGCCTGCTGCAAGGAAAGTTTCCACAAGCCTACAAGAATGACCTCAGCTAAGACTCCTGGCAGTAGTGGATGTATAGCCTGAACTGGTCATCCCTGGTGATCAGAATGGTGACTATCCTGATTGTCATCAGACAGTCTTTACCCAGTAACTGATAGAGACAGATTCAGAGACCCACTGCCAAAAATTGGACTGAGCTTGGGGAGCCCTGCTGAAGAGAATGAGAAGGGATTATAGGAGCCAGTGAGGTCAACTAGCCTGACTCATAGGGACACACAGAGTTTCAACCAACAACCAAGGAGCCTACATAGGAACTGACCTAAGCTGTTACAGTTGTGTAACTTGATCTGTTTGTGGGACTCCTGGCAATGGGTGCAGAGGCTGTCTCTTGTGCTTTGGCAGGCTCTTGGGAACCTATTTTGGATTGCCTTACCCAGCATGAATACAAGGAGAGGTGCTTGGTCTTATATGCCTTGCTTTGTAGATGCCCATGGAATGTGATGACCAATAATATGCAGAACTTCCAGAACAGAGCAATGGAAACTTCCCACAGTCTCCTCCTATACTCCATCTTATCTAGGTAAGTTGAACATACTCAAACTCTGGAACCCTGAAACAGTCACTGAAACTGGAAACTGTTTGAATGCTAATGTGCTACCACAAGTAGAAAACTTCATATCATCAAACTGTGTTGTATGCAAACAGTTTTTAAAAACACTCCATGAAATTATCTTCAGGCTATGTGTATAGATCTATGAGACAGGTAAATGCTGGGATTTGGATCTCTTCTCCAAGTTACCTAATTATATAGACACCTCTTTTCTTAGATCCAAAGGGGCCCAGAATGTAAAACACTCTTCTTAGGGACACTGGAGGCAACACTGTCAAGCTGTGGGATGCCCTAGAGTAGTCCTTTTCGACCTTCCTAATGCTGCCATCTTTCAATGCAGTCCTTCGTATTGTGGTGACCCTCAACTACAACATTATTTCATTGCCACTGTATAGCTCTAAATTTGGTACTGTTATAAATCATACTGTACATATCTGATATGTGACCCCCCAAAGGGATTTCTTGACCCACAGGTTGAGAAATCCTGCCCCAGAGAAATGAAAAGAATTAACTCAGGAAAGAACAAGACTTAGTGAGCTCAGGAAGCAGCTGTCATCTGTGAGTTGTTTAGCCTTCAAGAGAATAAGGAATTTGGGGTGGATGGAGTTGTTAAAAAAAATAAAATTAAAAGGCTACTTATCCAATGAATAGAGAAGTGTGGCAGCATGCTGTGGAATTTAATTAGGCAATATTGCTCTGACCTAAGCAACATTTATCTCAGAGAGAAATCCCACAGGATGTATGTGTTTCAAGTTTAAAGTTTTGTTGTGGATATTTTGAAATGATGCTCATTAGGACCTGTACATGGTGATATTTGTGTTTTAATGATTTACATTCACGTTATCCAGAAACTGTAAGCACTGGGACAATAGAAACAATGGCTGCAGTATCCAAATTTAACACAGCATCATTTATTTAATACAGCATAACAAAATCAAGAGTATGTGTAAATAACTGTCACAAAATGAGATTTTCATTGTCCTTTTTGAAGTAGACTTTGTGTGCTACTCTTAAAGTTTAAAATATTATTTTCTGTATCAGCTCTTTTTGAGTTAATAAATTACACAGTGCTTTTGCCACTGTCTCTATTGTCCTTTAGAGTTAAAGTGTTTTCCTGATACAGAGTTAGTGTAAAACAGTTACATGAAGAGCTAACAGATACTGTAAAAATCAATGATGTTTTTTGTCCTGGGGTTGTTTAGAAGTAATGACCATATTTTAGATTCTTCAAGGTCACCGTGATGATTAATATTGTCAACTTGACAGATTTAGAATCATCCAGAAGACAAACTCCCACGCACAATTGTGAGACAGATTCTAGATTTGATTAAATGAATCAGAAAACCCACCCTTGATGTGTATACTATCAGTCCATAGGCTGTGGTCGTGAACTAGCCAAAAAGGAAGAAGTGAGCTGAGTACCAGCATTCCTCACTGTGATTCCTGACTGTGGAAGAAGTGAGCTGAGTACCAGCATTCCTCACTGTGATTCCTGACTGTGAACACAGTGTGGCCAGCTGCCTCAAGCTCCTGCCATCATTCCTTTCCAACTGTGGCCCCAGATGAATTCTTATTTCCTTAAGTTGACTTTGTTGGGTATATTGTCTGAGCAAGGAGAAAAGTAACTCGTGTAAGCAATGGTAACATATGAAGCTGTAGAAACAAAGTAAAACCTCAACTTCGCTCAGATCTGTGTCTCTTACAGAAGCTCATCTCCAATCCTTTCCAAACAAAGGAATAATCTTGCTATATACATGTGTCAGTTCTAGAGTACACACTTAACATGCTAATGACCAAGGGTTAGATTTCCAGAAAAAAAAAAAAAAAACTAACGGAAGGAAGAAAAGAATAAATACAGGAATGAATGAAGACAGAAAGGGGAAAAGACAGGAAGGAAGGAGGAAAGAAAAGAAGGAAGGAAGAAGAAAATAAATAAATAGAAACGAAATAGTGATTGATACAGGATGGCATTAGGGAAAAATTTGATTCTTAACCAATGAAGGTAACATCCTTGACCTTCAAACAGTGTGTTAGAACAGATGTAAAAATGAACAGGCAGTTTTAAGAATGACTTAGAGTAAAACCTATATCTACATAAACCCTGTTTGCCAAAAGAACGAAGTGTATGCTCATTTGTAGATGCACAAGAGTTTATTCTACAAGAAATTAAGCAGCTGTGAGGTGTCCTCTTGTGAGATGCTGGCATTTGAGTTCTGCTGTGTACAGGGCTTCCTAGAAGCTTTTAAAATTAATTGCAGAACTCTAGCCTTTAGTCTGAAACCACCAAGAGGAAAAACAAAGAAGCAGATACCAGAAATATGTACCGAAACAAATGAGCTAGCAATGCCTCTATTCTAATTAAGTATCTTGCTGGATTAAATAACATGAAACATAAAGCAATGATGGAATTTCATTGTAAAGCCAACATAAATTAATAGTAAAATAATATCTCTGTGGCAAGATAATGACATGTCAGCTATTGCTGGTTTGTACTCATTGTCATATAGTAAGCACAGGGCCATTTGGGTTTTATGCACTGTATTCCTCCTCTTCCCACCTCCATTCTAAGCAAGTTTCTCTCTTTTTTGCTTTAGAATGAGAAGTAAATCCCTTGAAGAAAAGTCTCTTTTTAATTTGTTTCAAACTAAATGATGATCATATAAATCGCATCCAAGACTTCAGGTCAATATTTCATATGGAAAGAAGAGGGGTGAGACTTTATTGGGGGAAGCTATAGATAAGAGGAAAGACTAGAAAGTTCCCCAAGAGTGGGAGAGGAAGTGAAATGTGTAAGTTTAGCATGCATAGTAACTAAAGATCCAACTTCTAAGTTTGGAGCTTCCAAGGAAGTAGGTGTGTGGTTAAACAGAGTGCCGAATGGGACCCTACATTTTGTTAATACTCTTGCCCCAAGGTGCCTTAAAATTTTCAGCGTTTGGTGGCGTCAGGTTCTAGGTCATCTGGAATAGTAAAGATGATCTAGAAACCAGAACATGTTCTCTCAGAGTTTTGGTTGGCTTGATAATCTTTGTCTAGTTCAAGGCTTTGCCAGTCAGAGGCCAAGGACAGTAGGTCAGGGGAAAGGCAGAATCTGTAACAATGCTTAGTTTCTCTTCAGAATTCAGATTTAGACTAAAGTGACCGAGAGAGGTAAGTAAGTGTCATTTTTAAAAGTCAGTAGGCTCATGTCACTCCCATACTTGTAAGAGCTGTACGATGTCCTTCGTTTACCAATAGTATAAATTAAACAAGACTTTTTATATCAAAGGCAATACTACTTTTGAGTATGAGTCTAGCCTTTAGAAACTGAGCCCTCTCTACAGCCCTCAAAGGCAATTCTTAAAGCAGAAAAATAATACATGAACATATTTTTTTAAAACAATGAACTTGTTTCAAATCTGTTTCCCATCTTTATTTCAAATCCATTTTTTAAATTCAGCTGAAAAGAAGAAAAAAAGAACATAGATGCATTAGTGTATTGTCATCTAGGCTATGCATTGCTAATGACTTGATTATATTTATTTTCACATGATCTATTCCTTATAACATGTTCAGTTTTATGCATTTGATGATGAAACAAAATATTGACTTATGGCTGGAAAAACACCTTATTTTAGTTTTTAACCACATACTTTACAATAGTGTCTCCCCACCATTCTCTTCTTAGAAACATACTTTGGGTTTCCATAGTTTCTTTCAGTAAAGTACAGGGAGTGTATGCCTCACAATGATGATGTCATCTCTCCCATGCCCATGCTGCCACATGACAGTCAAGTAATGGGAACAGGTCTCCCATGCTTATAACTTGGGAGCCAACAAGGATGGCATGGTGTAGGGCTTGCTCTCCCCAGTGTTGCAACTTTACCTACAGTCTCATTACAAACCAAATTAAGTTTGGCAGAGATCCTCTAAACCCAGAAGCCTTAAAATCATGAGAAACAGAAACAGCTACTTTATAACCAGTGAATTTAGAATAGATGTTTCATATGGAAGTGCACTTTATAAGAGCAGCTTGAGACATATTTCCATTATTTTACTATGGTGCAATCCAAAGCTTCTTGTGATACTTTGAATAGGCTACACATTCTTATTTATCCCTCATTAACTGGGGCCAAGAGACCTTTACATACTTAGTCTCCAATGTAGTACAGAACAACTTTCATCTGAGGCTACATCTGAGCGCTTAAATACAGTATTTTTCAAGATAATTTTTACAGTACCCTTGTAGAGAGTAAAATATTATCTCAAAGACTAGACCTTTGCTGAATTCTTTTAGTCAAATTAAATGTTATACCACTTGACTGAGATTCAAGAGTTAGGGAAATCAGTGTAGTGCTTTAGTACTAGATGTTTGCTTAATATGCTAAGGTCCCAGGTTTAACCCACAGCATCAAATTAATGGTAATAATAATAAGTTGTAGAAATTAATCTGGCCTCTTGATATGAGGAATTTCAATTGTATAATTAAGGAAAAAAGAAAATATGACCTATGTAGTGAAGAAATCAGTCTGTGACAGTAATGAGCCAACTCGAGTCCCTTGCTTCATGGCTGGCAGTGAATTTGGGGATTTTCCAAATTCATTTCACTAATAATAAGGTAATTCTACTGGATACAGA
This sequence comes from Phyllotis vaccarum, assembly GCA_033318265.1. Taxonomy (NCBI): domain Eukaryota; kingdom Metazoa; phylum Chordata; class Mammalia; order Rodentia; family Cricetidae; genus Phyllotis; species Phyllotis vaccarum. The sequence continues at coordinate 165,935,019 of JARWLC010000001.1, read as the reverse complement.
AACTGCTTTTATTTGTGATTATTTTAATGATAGTAACCATTAGCTTATGATATGTCCCCAATATATTTATAGTCACCTAATGTATCAGCATGAGTTTATGACAAATTATTTTCTAAAAATAGAAGTACAGACATTGGTCACAATAGCATAAATCCCCTAAATCTTTTCATTCTATGAACCAAACCACATTTTCCAAATATTTTAAAATTTAGGGCTTTTGATTTCTATCTGCAAAATATTTGTTAGCAGAGATTTTTGTTCTGATAAATGCCTCGTGTAACATGAGAGATGAAAGTGAAACAAACATGGGATACACTGCGTGAAAAGGGACCTGGGTGCATTCACTAATGAGGAGTCCATGTTGTTCAGCCCCAGGAAGAAATAGTACAAAGAGAAAAGCAATAGCTTTTGAAAAACTCTGCCTACATCTTTAAAGTGTTTTCTTTCAGCTTCCAGGATCTAAAGGGGAGATTTGTGTGTGCACAGTGAGGAAAGAGGAAAAGGCATCTGAGGATGAGAATAAAGGTCGAGAAGAGCGCCTCGCCATTCTTTCCCTCTCCTCCAATCTACAGTCTCAGTGATGGTTTAAGAAAGAAGGCAGATGCTCCACTAGCAACTGGGAATTAGAATCATTCCAGGCCCCAGGCAATCCTTCCATCAGGAAAGAACAAGGGCAGGCACCAAGAACATCAAAGGAGAGAAAGGTCTTTCGGGTAAAGAAAGAAATTGCATCCCCGTGAAGAATAAAGAGGAGAGAAATTTATATCTATATTCTACCTTTTTTTTCCTCACGAGAAACATACTGTTGATTTCCCATGAAACAAGAGAGATTGTACTAATTTGGATTATCTAAAAACCTTATGTTTTCATCATGGAGGTAACACACACACACACACACACACACACACACACACACACACACACACGGTGATAGCTGGGGGAGTAAACTTTTTAGCTCCTTCACAATCATTTTTACTCATTCACTAGTTTGCATATTTCCCATTCAAATCCAGAGGCGTCTGTCTTTTTGAAATAAAATGATTTTTAATGATGCAGCATAGAGCAGGGTAACTAATGAGTTGTATAAAGAGCTGGCCAGAGTTTTAAATTTATAGACATCTTTATTGACAGGATGGGTATGGAAGGAACCATGCTGATCCCATATTAATGCTTAAAGTTTAATCTGAATTGAGATACTAGATAATAGTTAATAGTGGCATAATATCTCATAAAGTCTCTTACCAATTTTCTTAAGAGTAAGGGCAGTTTTGAGAACAACCCTTGTTATTGTAGGCTCAGAACATTCAGTACTTAGTTCACTATAGTCTTCTCTTGACAAACTACCTTCTTAATTTTTCTCCAGTGGTAAGGTGGAAGAGAAGTTGATTAAATTTTGATTTGTCTGAGCCTTTATTTCAGAAACTTCCTGGATTCCTGGAGAAAAATTGGCTTCATAGATTCCTTTTGGGATCCTGGCAGTATTGTCTTTAGAATCATGATAAATAATAGCTAACATTGATATTGCTCTGGTGTATAACGTTCTAAACTTAGCAGAATAAATACATTTAAGGTAATATAGTATTTAAAGAGTGTGTGTGTGATAGCTTATGATATAGTCAAGTTCTTTCAGAATCAACACGTTCTTATGTGACTATTTATAATGGTATTAAAAGATTCTTCAATATTGCCTGCTAAGATCTATGCTTTCTGGTGTTTGGATGTAGATTTCAAAGCTGTTTGTCCCTGGTGGGCCTACAACACTAATGAGGAGTAAGCCAGGGCTGCCTGGTAACCAGGACTCAGTTACTCAGTTGTTCGTTTTCAGTAGCATTAGAAGCAGCTATTGGTGGATGAGGACAGAGCTGTACTCTTTGTTTTATACCCCATAGCTTTAGATAATTTTTAATGACTCACTTTTTAAAAGGCACTAGTTATTTGTTTGAAAAAAAATTAGCAGATTTATAAAGTTTTAGAGAAAATGTGCTCAGGTCCCTAAACTAAGAATATATATATATATATATATATATATATATATATATATATATATAAACAAGCAAACAAGGAACATTGAAGCAGAGACTAGAAAGGACTGAATAACAGAGAGATTATTCCACAAATCAAGAGGCTCAGATGATGTTAAAGTTGAAAATGGGGGAAGGCAGAGATGCAGTCTCTCCCAGATACCCTAGAAAGAAACTCTGACAACTTCTGGATTTTTAGTACTTCTAGCCCTATGAATTATAAAATAATATGTTTGCATTAAATGACTAAAACTATCATCATTTTTTTAAGGCATTGGAGGATTAGTACGACTCCAGACAGATCTTAATGAAAAGACTACAGCAAACATTGCATTTTAAACAGTTTGTGAGATGCCCACCACAGGGGAACTGTCCACTCTGTCACTACTGGAATTTCTAGTTATAGGCTTACCATAATGGAAAATGCACCTAATATGCCATGGAATGCAGTCTTGGAAAGCATCCTGTGGTTTACTTGCTTGTACTTAAACAGTTAAATATTTTTCATGGAAAGACCACATTGTTGTTAAACAGCTAGGTTATGTTTATCTATCCAGTTTCCAGAAATAAAGTTGATATTCTGAAATCCGTTTGACTCAGATCTTCATATGCACATTTCACACCCTTGCAAGAACCAGAATGTGTTTAAAAAGACATTTGGAATAATAAAGTTCTTATCTTCTGTAGTTTTGTGGGTTCTGGTTAATTTTAATTAGTCAGAAGAAAGGTCATAGACCAGTATTGAAATACTGGAATGGTCAATAAATGACATTGAATAAGTTGACTATAAGTAGTCCTTTTTCACTCATAATTTTCTTATATTTTTGGAAGCCTGTGGTAAACTTTAATTTGAAAATAATATATTAAAATTTTGAGATATAAACAATCTATGGATTTTAAAATGCAATACACACTGAATCATCTGATGAAATTTCTTCCTCTCTATTATGCCCCATAGACCATTAATCATTCCTTTGTCAAGTATATTTATGATATAGATAGATAGATATATAAATAGATAGATAGATAGATTCTATTGATTATTTAGAAGCCAATCTTGATAATTACAGTGATTGCCTTGATAGTTTTAGTTATAGGTCTAGTAACTTTGTGTGATAGACTAATGCTATAATATATCTCATTTCACCTCATCAAATAAATATTGTATTATGTCACATCATTGAAAAATCAGGTAAAGTACAGAATAAGATTATCTTAGAAACCATGTTGATATACCGTTTTAGTGTAGATTATCATAATTGTTCTACTTTATTGGCTTTTGTTGTTAATCTCTTGCTTTTCTTAGTTTGCACTAAACACTGTCAGAAGCATTACTTCCTTTTCTTGTTGTTGAGATAAAATACCTGACAAAAGCAACTTAAAGAAACAACAGTCTATTGTGTATGGCTCGCAAGTTAAAGCTGTCATCCATCACAGTGGGGAGGGAATGACAGCGGGAGCTTGAGGCAGCTAGTCATATTCCATCTGCCACCAGGAAGCAGAGAAAGATGAACAGTGGGGCTCAGTTTGCTTTCTCTTTTGTCCGTAGTCCAGGACACCAGCCGGGAAGGATGTGTCACCCACATTTATAGGGAGACATACCATGTCAACCCAGTCTAAAAGCTCCCTCACAGACATACCCCGAGATTTGCCTACTAGGTGGATTTACATCATGTCAAGTTTCAAATCATTAACTGTCATGGAATATAAAGGACAAACATAGTGTCTACAATACAAGGTTCTGTATACCCAAAGGTGCAGATATCTACTGGCATCTAGTGAAACATCTCCTGTGGATAACAGAAAGCTATTGTACTATGCAAAAGTATAAAATTAACTCATACCAATATCGTATTCAATTTAAACTGAGTTAAGTACTTACATTTTTTAAGTTAAAACTAATAAATGTAGAGGAAATATATAAGCAAATATTCTTACAGAATAAAAGTTGAGGAATTCTTATTCAAAATAAGAGAGATACAAAATTTAAAATAGAATTTTGATGAATACATTCTCTATGGGACTAAGTAAGTCTGCACATTCCAATAGCTTACTTTGCTGAGAGACCTGACTTTTGACTATCATGAATGGAAATCTGGAATTGGACTGGGCTTGGCTTTCTGAACAAAGACAAGACTGAGAGGAATTTTTGAGGTGAGCTCTGCAGAGACAAGAATATGCACTCTTGCCACTGTGGAATCAAGCTGCCAGGTAAGGAATTCTGACCTACCCAGGAGAAAGCCAAGGGGCCTCATTCAAAAGTCCTGATCAACTCCTGGACTTATGAATGAGGGTACCTGACCTCTTCCCTAAGAAACTTGTAAAATGACCACAGACAACTGATACAAACCAAAATCAGAGACCAAAGATGAGCCCTGTGTACTGACAATCCACAGAATGGGGTGGATCAATGTGTTTTCTGCTTTAAACTTTGGGATAATTTACTATGAAGCAGTACATAACTGATACAATTTTAAAAAAAAAAAAACCCATCCTCCACAAGATGTTCTATATAAAGTAAAAGATAAGCAAAGTCTTTTCACAAAAGTATGTAAAGAAATATTTAGTGTTTAATAAGACAATATTAAACAAATGAAACATTAAGAAAAGACATGAGCAAGTGCTTCACAGGGAAGTAAAAGTAATGCTCTATAAACCTGAAAAGGTGCCTAAGCCTAGAGCGAATCCACGAGAGTAAAGCTCAGGCAGATATGAAGAACAATTGCATACTTATGAGTTAGTAAAAAGCAAAACTTGGCATATCATAGGGAGTAGTAAGAGTTTCTTATACAAACTATAGTGTGGCCACTTTGGAAAATTTTGACAATAAGTGGTAAAATCTACTTTACACTTTCCAAAAGCCTATTGTCAATGAGGCAAGGAGATAGCTATACAGTTATTAATGGATTTTATGCATTAGCAAAGAAAAATTGAGGGGCTACTGAGATGGCTCAGTGATTAAGATTCCTTACTGTTCTTCCAGAGAACTTGAATTAAACTGGGAAGCTCACAATTGTCTATAACTGCTGCTGCAGGGAATCCAGCTCTGTTCTCTCATTGATTATCTCCACACAGGTAGAATATATAAACTCATATATGTGCAGACATGTGTGAAAATTATTAAATTAATTTTCAATTAAGTAAAACAACCTCAACATGTGTGTTAATATAACACATCTTACATGAGGTACTGTGAGGAAAGTATGATGCTTGGTCTTTTCAATTTAGTGATTTTTAAAACCAATCAAGGGATGGCACCCCTAGGTACCTCTGTGAGGGTGATTCCAGAGGATTAAGTAAGAAGAGAAACCTGGCCTTCAAAGTAGATGTTACCTTCTAGTAGTTAACCCAGACATAAAGAGGTTAGGAAAACCAGTGTGGCTGCATGGTCTACCTTTGACTTCTGGGGCGACCTCCTTTATTTTGACTGTTGGTTTACTAGTTATCAGATTCACCTTCTGTTGTGTGGTAGTTTCCTTAGATAAGGAAATATTACATCCTAAGGAAATATTACATCCTACAGTGAGGTGCCTTAAAACAGAAGGTAAACAACTCAATGTAGCTTCAGAAAGTCCCTAAAACTGATCAGGTTCACTAGGCTCCTCCCTCCAAGAGTAAATGGTAAAGGAGGCTAAGAAGTCACTCCCAGAAAGATCAAGCAGCAAAGAAGACTCTAAGACAGTTCAGCTGCCCAATAGAAGCAGAGGCTAGCCAAGCAGCCTGGAAGAGGCAGAAAACAGTTGGACTTCCTGGAAGACATTTAATCCAACAAAAAAGATTGTATTCAACCATTTGAGTTGGCTGCAGACTGTGCAATATGCTTCAGGTTCCCTACTTTTGTAGTATGTTACACATGCTGGGATAGGTTTTGCTAATGCAGCTATCTTTGAATAACTTCTCCTCATGAAAGAAACATCAATCATCTCATTGCTTCACTATGTTGGATTTTGGTGGTATCCAGGATTTTGTCTACAATGGGCTTCCTCTATGGGGTAATTATACCTAATATGTGTGTTGTGTCTCTCAAGGAAAATCTTGCCATATAACAACTTTTGTATCTACCAGTGTTGACTGATTACTACTGGCTACTCAAGAGCTTCCAGGCCTTATTAGACCAGAGGGCCCAGTGTTGAGGTCTGAGCTGTATGAAGAGAGCTGTTGTTGGACTACTATTCCAATAAAACACCTTTCCTAAATATATATATATATATACTGTTGGTTATGTTTCTCTGCAGTACTTCTCATACTGTGAGTCTCAACCACTCTGAGAATCACATATCAGACATTTACATTGCAATTCAAAACATTAGCAAAATTACTTATGAAGTATCAACAAAATCATTTTGTGGTTAGGGGTTCATTATAGAGGGGCTGTATTAAAGGATCAAAGCACTAGTAACCACTGGTCTCACAAACCTTGGCTAATACAAGAGAAATAAAGAAATATGTACTAGGCCCAGCTATGCGAGGAAGCAAGCGTAATATTAAAGGCAAACAAGCATATGTAGATTCTAAAATGAATCAGTTCATATTTTAGTTTCAAGTACATGCATTTATATATAAATATCCTAAATGAATAGCAGTGATAATCATTTTAGAATTATAGTTGCTTTAGAAGAATGTAAACAAGAGAAATAGAAAGGATAATAATAAACACTAAGGTTTCCATTTGGTAGGCACACAAAGGCTCATCAATGTATTAGCTTTTTCCTCTTGTGATCGTTTTTTGTTTTTTTTGGTTTTGTTTGTTTCTTTGTTTTTGGTGTGTGTGTGTGTGTGTGTGTGTGTGTGTGTGTGTGTGTGTGTGTGTGTGTGCGCGCGCGCGTGCTCATGCTGGTAGGGTATCTAGAAACTGCTTATTAAAATCAGAGGAATAATGGGTGTAAGTGTTCTCTATCAATGTTTTCTATAAACTCTGCTTGATTTTTCAGACACAAGACATGGGGTCTTTTGCCGACTAGAGCCCTGTGTTGAGACCAGCAAGCATCATCCTGATCTCTTACTACCCCCAGTGCCCTACCCCACAAAAACAGTACTTGTATTGGGTTGTAGGTGTGCAACTGCTGATCAAGAATTTTATGTGGGGGGCTGGGATTTAAGCTCAGGTCTTCATGTGTATACAGTAAGCACTCTTCTTCATTAACCTATCTTTTCAGCCCCCGTCAATATGTTCTTTATTCTAGTACTGCCTAACCAAGTAACTTAATAATTAAAACACAGAAATGTAATCATTCAAATCAATTTAAATTAAGATGGTGTTGTTTTCTGAAAAGGTGCTGGTACCTGAGCAGGTACTGACATGCAGAGTTGAAACTTCTTCCAGTATTCTAATTCCAGATTCTGGAACCTGTCAAGCATTTTCCCATTACTCTTCACGAAGTTCCCTGCTGACACCACAGCAGAGTATCTGTTCAAAAATATTTCTTAGAGTCAAGAATCAAATGAGATTTTACTGTTAAATTCTGTTGCTTTCAGTTAATTCATTTGACCTTGATCTAGAGATTCCAAGCCTTGGCTTTTACTTGCGGCATTGTGGATATAAATATTCATGAAATTAGTCTGAAGACTTATTTCTGTGACTGACTGACATAACCAAGAGCTCTGAAACCTGTCAGCACAGAAAATATATCTCTTTATTTTCTACAGCAATTTGAAAAAAATAATCAAAAATTTTCACCTGAATATGAGCAAGTGATCTCACAGAGAAAAGGAGGATGAGTGTTTGATGCAAATGCATGAGATTATCTTTTATGCATCAGAGAAGCATGTTTTCACATTACAGTTCTTCCCAATTTAAAAAGCAGTCTTATTCAAGTTAGCAGAGCATCAGGTTGAGAGAGAGGAATGTAAGTGATGGACAGTGTTGACAGGACTGTTCCACTATTGTTATGGATTGGACTAGGGAAACCTCAAGGATTTCCAAAGATAAAGGTGCATTCCTGTTGAGGCCAAGATCTCATTAGTACTCTGCCTTATATCCATTTTGAAAGCTTGGACGCATCGAATCATTTGCACCCAAATCATTTGCACCCTAATACTTCCTCTGTGGATGCACAGGTGGCGATGATTCTCTAGGAATTTTTACCCCTTCTCCCATCATCTAAACTCAGAATAGGGACCTGTAGAGAGAGGAGAGAAGCCTAAAGGAATTTAAAACAGAAGTGACTGGTTTTACACGGATTGAGAAAGATTAGATTTTCTAAGGTTATTAGACACAGGGATCCCAAAGAAAATGTAGTCACAGGAACATGCAGTTAATTTTTGAATCTGCAACACTTTGAGCTGTTACTATGAAGAAGTAAAGGAAGAGATTCTGAAAAGAGAGATCTAACAACAAACAAACAAACAAAACTAACCTGGCTCTTATTGATATCTAGAGTCACTGTGTTCCCAGGATTTCTATAGAAAGTGAAAAACACCCTGGACATAATTCACCTTTGGGGGAAGGAGACCAGGTTTTTGTCCTTAGGATCAAATAATCACTACTTGAAAATGGTTCATGAAGGCACCAGCAGACAGAGCAAAGAGGATTTTCCAAGAAAGTCAATTCCTAGATCATAAAAGATTCTCTATGAAGGAGTGATGAGAGCAGCCGGATCTGGCTGGAACCAACAGCATGCCAAGGAATGCTAAACTCTCATCTCCATCCAGGCCACTCCTCCATAGTTTGAAGAAGGTGTGGCTCTTGGGGACAGTTTTTTTACTCCATTTTCCAACTTTCTTTCAGCTCATACTCATTTGTCCCACAGCAATGTCCACTGCACTGAAGATTGCTTTTCCATGTCTGTGTGAACTCCTCTATATTGTAGCACAGCACAAAGGTTGTGCTTCATGACTCTATGCCAATTAATAATTGTTAGAGCCAGGCTTTAGACTCAGATGTCTGCTTTTCCTTTAAAAGTGAGATTCTCTTGCATTCAAACATCTTGTCTCCCAATACTATGATCTCTGCTAGCTATTAAAATCAACTGCTCATTTGAATTTTGAAAACCAAATTCTACCATTTTTTACTCAAAATACCATTATTTCCATTAAACAGGAGGAACCAAAAGCATCTGAGAGTGACTATTTCTGTAGAGTAATATTCATAGTTTTTATTGTATGGAATGGTGTTTTCTGAATGAATTTATTACGATTACAACTGAAAATGGAAAAGCATTGGGCAAGCAATGAGAGAATGAGAAGTTCGAGGAGAGAAGTTTTCAAACGCCCTGTCCATAATGTCTTACTTTAAATCATTTTTGGGAACTCACTGAGGAAGAATCTCACAAATTGAAATTCAAAAAAATCAATAAGACATTCCATAATGATAGATTGTCCTGAGTGGCTCCCTATCCCGAATAAAAACTCCCTGTTACTACACTGCATCGTATTTCAAAGCCAACCAAACTCACTTCTGAACTACCATAGGCATTTGTTTTGTGACCACATCATTATAAAGTCTACTGTGGTAAGAAGCAGACTGGAGCAGTGTTCTGTGGATTCAAGCTTGTTCTCACATGGGAGAGAAAAGAGAGCTGAGCTCTAGATGACAGATGCATCAATCTAGATCAGTTCAAAGGCTAGGGAACAGTGTAGACAAGGTCGAGAGAAATACCACTTAATGGAAGTAAGTGAAGGGAAGACATTCCCTCAGAGTTGTGGTTCCTGAGCTATTCACTGAATGCAAAACATCTGTATCACTTACAACAATTTTATAGACTGACAGGAAAATTTGTCTTGAATGTGGCGAAAAGATCTAAGGCAGTGCATTTCTATAATCAGTGAATTTAGTTTTCTGTGAGTTGCCTCGGGACAAAGAACAAAATGTATACAGATTTTTTTTTATCTCTGGTTCTCCAACTTACAATGGGAAATTTTAAAACTCTAACCTGTTTTGCAAAGGGTACTATTTTATGACTGTGTTCTGAGACTTAATGTTTCTTGACAATGAGAGATATGGACCAGAGATTCCTGCCTTTTCTATGTTATATGGAATTCAGTAGCACTGGAAGGCATGGTAAATCTTTATTCTGGTTATTTTTTCCCCTCTTCTAGGGATATTGGAAGAGTATAGTTTTGTTCTCATTTGGACAGACATCACCACCACTTTTATGTAGCCACTGGAATATGTATCACTTCAAGGATTAAAAGCCAGCATGTAGTTTATAAAATTCTTTTACATGTGCTACAATAATTTGCAATGGTCAAGATAGGAGAAGCTTTATATTTTCAGTAAAGATTATGTGGTCAAGCTTGCTGAGGTGATGCAATGATCAACAAATGAACTCTTAGTGTTTTTAATATACAGTGACACTGGGGGGTGTGATGCAGCTCACGCTGAATAAAAAGATTCCTAAAAAGATTGATTCTTTCAAAAAGTCACCATCCATAGGGCTTGCTTTGCCACCTGGAAGGTGGAGGGAGTACATTGGCTAGGAAACCCCTACATAATTTTCTGAATTGCTCTGTTGAAGTGTGATGATGCATTTAATAAAATTAATCTGGAATATCAGAGTCCACAACAGAGCCAAGCCAAGTAAGGGTGTGGCAACCCATACTTTTAATCCTAGCTTTAGGGGTGAGGAAAGAGAAAGTTAAGAGAGCTGTGTGGAACAAGATAAAAGGGTTGTTCAACTTTCCCAGACACTTTCTTTCTTTCTTTGCTGAGGAGAGAGCAACTTTTAGTTGGTGGATTGCTGGAAACAGGCCTCAGTTATCTGGGTGGCTGTGGTTTGTTTCTGATATTCTAGTTTTCCCCACTATCTGGGCCCATGTTTTCATTAGATACTAACTAGAGTTCATGCAATATTAAAGCATTCTTTGATTGCTACATTCATGATCTGGGCATTGTGGAATACGTCTATAATCAAGGAGCTTGAGGCAGATGGATCAGGTGGTGTCAAATTTGATATATCTCATAACAAAAATAATAGAAAAGTTGTTATTCCTCAGATGTGCCTGATCCCTGAAAGTTTACTCATTACTTCATACAATCTCATAACTGTCTACTGGGGCCCTTCTGCATTCAGAGAGCTGATGTTGTGTACCTGATCACTGGTGAAACACTGCCATGCCATCTCCTTATCTAGGAAGTTGGAGAGCTATTAAAGTCTTGACTCTGACTTTCAATATGTTTTACTGCTTTCTCTACCTTGAACTGGGCAGACATTAGTTTAAAAATCAAACTAATAAGCCAAAGTCAGAGCTTCTGTATTTCTACACATCCTCTCAAACTATATATAGGCTGAGTTGAGGTTGGTTTAGAATAATAGTTTCTACCCATTCCTGAGATCTTATTGTAAGTGGGTAGATAGTAAGGTTTGTTCAATGATGCCATAAATTCTCTTGGTTTGACAACAATGACTTGATGGGATCTAGTGCAGCCTATACTCTAGCAGTAGATATTTCCAAAATCCATCCTGTGAAACACTTAATGGTCTCCTTTAGTCAATTGTGATCCAACATAACATCTAATACTTCCAGAGCCAAATGGATGCCTCACAAATTATATATACATTATTTCATCTGAATATTTGGGGTTTTGTCTCTCTGGAAAATTGACATGGCTGGTGTATTTATTTCCAAAGTGGCTTTCTGTAGCAGAGGTGTTTCTGAAACCTCATACTACAGCTTACTCCTATGTTAGGCAAGGTAAGGCTCATAATTAGCAGGAAGTCTCAGTCCTTCTATATGCCTGCCTTCCTGAAGACCATTTAAATACACTCACAATACTGCAGATATCTGCCAGAATAGTTAAGGACACATTGTACTGAATGAGTAACCAAGAATCATCCTCAATATGGTTGACTACACAAGATCAGCATAATGGCAATGCCAGCTGACTTGCCAAAGGGAACAGGGGAAATTGCACATGGTCCCATCACTGAACAATCTCTGCCTAGAGAGACTCATTCTTCTCCAGTGATGCACTTTCATATATATTGTCGAACCTCAAGTAGTCAGCCCTGAACACATGTACATAGGAGCAAAGCTAAATGAGCTCAGTAGATTATATACATGTATGCATATATATGTGTACTCTGTGTGTGTGTGTGTGTGTGTGTGTGTGTGTGTGTGTGTGTGTGTGTGTGGGTGGGTGTAACAACAATAAAGAAGAGATCATGAATTTGGAAGGGGAAGAGGATAGGAGGAGTTGAGGAGGGGGAGGAGCTATGTAAATGTGCTCATATAATGCAGTACTCAAAAATTAAAATAATTGAGGAGGAGAGAAGCTAGAAAGAGACAAGACAGAAGGTGCATGTCTCCTGTGAACTAATCATTGCATACAACATTACTTCCACCATGTTCTCTCTCCTAGGGGTTTTACCACATCTGGGAAATCAGAGAGTAAACCAGCCTCCACACTCTGAAAGCAGTACTGTTGATAGACATATTTCAAACTGCCCCATCCTTTGCATTTAGGCAAGTCCTTGTAAGAATTACAATTTCTCATTTCCATTTATAAGCATGCTATGATGTTTATACTATAAGACAGCAGAGCAGCAAGGATAAGTCAGACAGGGTATCTGTTTTGGAAACCTACTACATTCCCAGTAGCTTTTCAAATGCATGGCTTGCTCATTTGAGGCAATGCTAGCACGGAGGGTCATATGTTTTTGCTGATGCAGCTTTTATCTACACTTGGTATCGCCTGCCCTTTGGTCCATAACAGCAGGAAACAAACTGTGGTATTTTGTAGTTTCTGCTCCCCACTGGCACAATATCCCTTCTCAAGGACTATCTTTAAGTTTTTCCAGTAGGATTTATAGTCTAGCCATAAGTATAAACTAAGTAGGGCACCCTATTGTTTCGGTTCCCTAGTTGACAGGATATGTAGTTTATTTTTGTTGTTGTTTTGTTTTTTTATGCTTTATTTTTCTCTCCATTACCCCGGCCTTTCTTCCTTTCCTCCATCTGTTAGTTCTTTTTACCCCACTTCATAGCACATGCTGGAAAGGCAGAATAGCAGCTCAGGCACTGCCTCAAACTGATCTTTATTAAACTGCAGATTCCCGGAAGTTCTTCTCGATCTAAAATCAAAATTTCCCTGCAAGGCCACAATGTTTTAAAAACTAAGTTTGATAGAGACCAGCTCTTGTTTAGTAAAATGGACTCCCTCATACTATCCTGGCTCTTGTTTCTTTTGTCACAGGCCTCCGAGTCTCAAAGTTAAGCAAACATCAAATGGATGCATCCTACCCTCAAAGTTTCAGTTTTATTTGTTCAGGGTAGGACCAATATCAATTTCCAATAAATCCTGAGTTAGTACTGTTATCATTGATTTAAGTATCACACATTGGTAACTATCCATGCAAACACTAATTATTGATTTTTTTTTTTCCCAAGGCAGAGATGTATGTTCTGGTGAGTTCTACCTAAAACTGATAGTCATAAAATTTTGCACCTAAACTAAGATGTGGAAATCATAATATCAGGCTAATTATTTTTTTGGTTATGCACTTAAGAAGTTAAATTTCACACACTTGGTCAAAGCTATGAAGAAATCAAGGTGAATATAGGTCATCACTGAGGGTTACCGACTCCTTCAGCGTGTTTTTCATTGATCAGTTTATACAAGAATTTTTACATAGATCCACTTCTGAGACCAAATTTCAGATAAAGGATAAAGAATAATCTCAGCTTACATCAGTAAAGGTCAGAGAAGATGATGAAATATAGATCGCCATTAAACAGACTAAAACCAGCAGGAGGGCATCTGCCATGAAGAGAGCATGTTAAAGGGCTTGCTTTGCCTTTCTGCATACCTACCTCTAACCATCAGATGAGCAATTTCTCTTTATGAAAGATATTGGAAAGCACCAAAAAGTAAAGCTCTGACAAACAAAGCCTGTCATTTGTACTGCAGAGCCTGTGACCAACTGCCAAGAAAAATATTAACATGAAAACTCATAGTGTGAGAGCATATGAACAGGGACACTGCAGATAAATATTTAGCACATGACCCCAGGAGGCAAAAGTACAGGACAACCTTCTAAACTGTATGGCTGTTGCAGCCTTTAGGGCAATGTAATGACTACGTCCAGCTTGTTGTGGACTAAATAAAAGAACTTTGATTCATCACAGATGAGCAATAGTTGTCTTTGTCACTAATTATTTATATCATGAGGCCATCTGCGATGCTTTCATGAATTCCAAAAGAGAATGTACTCAACTTGAAAGGAAGGAACTCTTGCCAGCTTAGAAATGGCATCTGGAAGTTTGGAATTGAAAGGCTTAGCAGTAAAACTCAGAGCTGCTTACAGGTTCCAACGGGAAACAGGACACGGAGTAACTACATCTGTTCCAGAGTTCTGGGTTGGATTGGGCTCCTCAGAGGGAAATACTGAGATCAAAATGAACAGAGAAACCATTCAAATAGGTCTCAGTCCTAGAAAAAGGCAGTAGGGAATCAATTAAGCAGGACAGAAGAAAAATTAAAACTGTAGGATGATTTGAATTACTCCACAGCGATGATCTGTGTCTAAGGAAGCTGGGATTCCATTCTTTTCACTTGTCAGTCACTGTGGATGATAATATTCTCGGGGGACTTCTGTCTCTAGAAGAATATGCAAAATGGCTGAGTGCCCAGGGAAGTACCCCCATGAGAAAGCCATCGGTTGTAGGATTTCAAATCAGAACCACATTACATTTGAGGAAAGACTACACTACAGATGTATGCAAGAGAACCAGTGTCCAGACCAGAATCCTTTGGGGACGTAGGCTTGCATTAAGGCTTAACTGCAGGAGAATGGTAGAAGATATGATTGTTTATTCATACACAAGCCTGCTTTGCAAAGAGAGTGTTATTAGTAATAGATGCGGCTTTTATCCTCACAGCACCTCTTCCTCAGTTGATACTATCACAAAAAAAGCTGAAGGCATCTTTGCTTTGCTTTGTTTCTCATGTTCTTTCCCAAATACATGTCAGGTTCTCCAGTCTATTGAAATTAATATAATGGAAGAAGCCTTTCTAGAAAATATTTTTAGATGACATTGGTGGTTCATAAAAATGAGTCTTAGACAGCTCTTCCTGCTTATCTTACAGACATACTTCAAGTCCAGGCATCTGGAAATCGATAGTAGGGTACCAAAGACTGTACAATCGTGAGACATAATATAACTATGCCCTCCTTCTCTGCTTATTTAATATAGAATACTGGTGTCCAGATACAATGCTATGATGCCCCAGTGACTCAGAACTGGAAAGAACTACATTATAAGACATGGGTGTATCCGTCTGCAAAGAGTTATTTAGGTTATGTATTGATAATACATTGTATTATTCTGTCAATGTATTATATCATAGTAAATTTATAATGACTTTACCCAAACAAAATAGAATGTGAAGCAAAGACATGGTATGAGAGCCATCTTCTGGAGAGATCTATTACAACCATACTGTATTGCATTCCTCTGGTTCTTTATACCTCCTGAGCCTTAGCTAAAACTGAACCTATACCATCTGTTTTAGCAAGCCTGTCCTTCCTTCAGATATGATCACCTCAATGAAAGTGTGCCTACCTATGCATATATACTGTCCAGCACCTTAGATATGGGTGTCTTTCAGACAGACTTAATCCTTTTTATTTCTTAAAATTAAAATTATATTTTAGTCCACATTATGTCTTTCTTATCACCAATACACTTATGTAATCTATCATTATTAATCATTTGAAATGTTAATAAAGACAGTAATAAGGTTTCTTTGTCTCTAGAATTAAATGTTTCTAATCCATTCCTGTAAGATTTTATTTTATTTTCCCCTAAGAATACATTTGATCATGTTAGTCTCTTTATTTAAAATAGTCTATACATTCCAGTTTTAGTACATCAATGATTGCTGCTAAATTTTGTATCCTTATCCTAAGAACTTATGAATGTCACTAATTTGGAAAGGGTATTTTTGCACATGTAACTCAAAACATTAAACTAAGGAGATCATCCTGGATTCGCTGAATAAACCTTGAAGACCATCACCAACCGCACATTGAGAGCAAGGTAGAGGGAATTAAGCTCATACAGAAGCTATGAGAAGTCAGCAGGGAGCACTGTTGTCATAGCCAAGACTCACAGTGTACAACAGAAGCTGGAGAAGGAAGGCAGGGAGTTCCTTGGATGTCTTCTGGAGACAGCCCAGATGTACTTCTATGTCAAATATCTAGATTCGAAAATTTCAAGTGGATGAATCATTTTTGTTTTAAGATATCTTGTTGTTGCTATTATTTTACTGTATCAGCCCAAGGAAACTAATAGATCTGTTGTCCTTAAGACAGTGATCCACTATTTTTCTGTTTGGAGAACTTTTATGATCTGGGCTCTGCCTTTACTTCTCAGTCTAACCTCTCACTACTTACCCCAGTGAATTCTGTGCTGTAGTTATTACCACTGCAACCTTGAGTTATGACATTACCTTCTCTAACTTCCTAAAATTTTATATGCTTTGGCAGCTCTATATAACTCTCAGATCCTCTGAATTTATACTAATTCATTGAAGTGTAAGTGAAGATCTATGGTGGGTTTGGAAAGGATGTAACAAACAAAACTTTTAAAAGTGAAATTGTATGAGGCAATTTTAAGAATGTGTTGGTATTTAGATGACTTTTAGTCATTCAAACATGAATGAAAATGCTTAGTCTAAATTTATATTTTACTGACCAAGTGTAAAATGATTTGCTAAGTCATTTTGAAGGAGATGGATTCCCTGGAATACATAGCTTACTGGCATATTTTGTTAGTGTCCAGCTATGATTCAATTACCAGGCTATACAGTTGTACCTCAAATGCTGAGAATGTTGCCTCTTGATAGCTCATCGTTGACTTCTTTCCTAGCAACCGTCAAGCAGGGTTACAGCAAGAAGGAACATCAGACCAGCACTTCACCTTATAGCATGCGAGAACAACACTGGGGTGTATAAACGATCTGGGAATCCTCCAACTGTCTCCTTAAACTCTCTAAAAATGATTGACCACATTTTTTTTCTTAATTCCTCATGTCTTGCACCTGCTCCCCTTATTCCATTCCTGCTGAGACACTTCCTCAATGAATAATAAATACAGTAGCCCCTCTATCTATAAGAATATATCTCAAGCTAAAGACAGTGCTGTATTTACAGTGAATTCATGTAGGAGGTATATGCAAAGCTATTGTAAATTTTAATTTATAAATTAGCCACAGTGAGATTTGCAATACTATAAATAATAATTCAATATGGAGTTTGGCAGCCTTTGCTTATGACATTAGTTTTTTCTTTTTACCACTTTGGAGCATGTCTGTTTTTATATAAAGTAAAGATTTTGTAGTTTCTCCTAGACTTCTCTAAATTATTACCATTGTTCCATTTATGTCTTGAGACTATTACCAAGTAAAGTGACAGTTACTTCCTCGGTTGATTAGATAATTGAAGTAACTATCAAATGACTAACGGCTAGGTAGCATATACAGAGTGGATACATTGACAAAGGGCTGATTCATAACCCTGGAGGGGCTAAGTAGGAGGTAAAATTTCATTACTGTGTTCAAATGGTAGACAAGTTTTGAACCTATGGATTATTTTTGTTTATAGATTTTGAAAATATTTTTTACTCACTTTCGAGTCTCAGATTGTACTTTCAGGAAATATGACTTTAGACAAATAGAGTATGAAACCATTGCTGTGTTTGTAGTCCATGCATAAAGTCTGTCAAGAAATACAACTAAATCTCAGATATTTTACATGATTCAAATACCACGTAATGTGGTATGCAACAGTGGCATCAAATAGTTGACTCTTTTAAGTTGTAAATTACTCTCCTCACAGTGTTTTATGGATTACATCAATAAGTGAGTTAGTAAATGAATAAATGTTTACTGCAATGATTTATAGTGACAGGTGTTGATATTCTTTGGTGACAACAGACAAGAAGCAGAGTTTGAATCCCCACTCCTCCCTTATCCATGTTTTTCAGAGGGTATCAAGGCTTAACTTTCCTCAAACTTCTGCATAAGCTGGATAATTCCCATAGAAAGAATGTTCTTGAAATATTCTGAGGATTTTTTAGTGCTTTTTTTTTTTAAAAAAAAAATCACTTTACTAACAAAACAAAATTGCTACGGATACATGAGAATGTTTTGAATGCTACAGACTAGTCCAATTGATTGACAGTGTGATAAAAACCGCCCACTCAAGGGAACCTGGCACCTTGAGGAAGGGATGTTGCTTTGGGAATTTAATCATAAAAGAAGAGGATGGGGACATCTGGCCAGGAACAAACCTTCAGGAGCAGAGCTGCTCCTGTATTCCATTCTGCAGCCATAGTTCATGTGTCCCTGAGAGAGGGACAGTCAAAACTAAAAGCAACGAATGTTACTTTGAGATCCTAAAAGTAAGTAGCAGAGAGTTAAATACAGGATGTAACTACTGAGAAAACGTTAAAGATTTAGTACTGGGAGATACATGGGTGTATCTTCACAGAGCAGAGAATGGCATGATGTGGGAATGCCTTTCTGTATGCTGTGAATCTCAATCTTTAAATAAAGGAGCTGTTTTGGGCCATGACAGGCACCATAGAAGAAGTAGGAGAAGGAATCAGAGCATAGGTAGGAGAAGCAGGGCGGAGTCAAGCAGATTGAGCAAGCCGCCCAAGGAGAAACATGTAAGGAACACAGGTGAGCCATGGGCCACGTGGTAGACAGATTAACAGAAATGGGTTGATTTAAGATGTAAGAGCTAGCTAGCAATGTGCCTGAGCCATAGGCCAAACAGCATAAAGTTAATATAAGTGTCTGAGTCATTTTGGGGGCCAGAGCAGTGGCAGGCAGCTAAGGGGTCTGGCATGGCAGGGTATGGGCCTCTGCCTGCCCAGGACCAAAAAACCCCATTGCAACAATGGCAGCCTGGGAAAACATCTCACTCAGCAACCCACACTCATATTTTAAGCCCTTCATCTTCATATGTAACACTTATTGGCCAGTCTCAGTTTGTTAATGCACTTGAGGATATATACTAAGAATCAATAAAGGCATACTTTAACCTTCCTCTTTTAGGAAATATTAAAAGGTATTCCTAAATATTTGCTGTTGCCTTATTAAAGGATTGGTGACATTTTAGAGATTCTTCACATCACAAAAAAAATTGAGAGGTTAAAGTCTAGCTGATAGTTCAAGATCCAGCTATCAAAGCCTAGAGGTTATAGAGCAGAATGAGCCACCAAATGAAAATTGTATGGAAGCAGTCACGCCAGTTTATGAGGCTTAGATATCAACCCCTGAAGAGGAGCCAAAAGTCAAAAGGCAATAGCTTTTATGCATCGTTCTACTCTCTTGGCTACAAACATTGGTTTGACAGAAAATTAAAGTGGAAAATAAATAAATGAATGAATGAATAAATAAAACACTATGCAGAGCTGTTGAAAAAAATTGGAAAAATAAACAATAGCAAACTATTACCTTTTTAGCGAACACGTCAATACCCTACCAGTGCTTTAAGACTCAGCCTAAGTGTTGGAGTAATTTTGTGTAATTGAGGGGATGCTGTGTTCTCCTGGGAGTTATAGGGGTTAGAGAAGCTTAAACATGTTTAGAGGTTCAGAAACTGTTTCTCTTTGTGGGGTGTTGATTTAGCTACAGCAGGTATGAGTTTGAGGGAATGGTGTTGTGTGGCTAGAAACTTTTACTTTTCTTGGTTGTCTGGGTGAGTTTTTAGGTCCACTTGACATAAAATAGGCTCACCTGAGAAGTGGATATGCTAGTTGGAAGAATATGCCTCCGTCACATTGCCTGTATGCAAGTCTATGAGGCAACTTTTCTGTTTAATGACTGATGTAGGGGGTCCAGTGCCCTGAATTCAAGGACACTCTTGAGTAGTCCTAAGGGTCTAAGAAGGTAGGATAAACAAGCAAGCCATGAGGAGTAGGTAAGTGGCACTCTTTCATGACTTCTGCCTCAGTTCCTGCCTTGGCTTCCCTCAGTGGAACAGTGACTTGGCAAATGTAAGTCAGATAAATCCTTTGCTCCCCAGGTGGCTTTTGGTCATGGTGTTCTCTTACCTGAATAGTAAAGCAACACACATGGGATAAGGAATAAAGTGAGCATGAAGGAGAAAGGGACAGCAATGTCACATTTATGTGTCACTTTAAATTCATCATGGTTGTACAAGAAAAAGTTGTGTCTCCACAATACGTCTATGTTGAAATCCTAACTTAATGTGACAAAATAAGAAAGTGGGGTCTTTAAGAAATAAATAAATTATGAGTATATAGTTTCCACAGATGGGATTGGTTGCCTTATCAGACAGCGGAGAGTGTTTATCTATCTGTCTTGCCCCATCTCCACTCTGCTACAAGAAAATAATGAAACAAAAACAAAAACAAAAACAAACAAACAAACAAATAAAAATCCCTACAGATCTGTATCCCAAGAAGCAGGTCCTGACCTGCTTTCCAGAGGCATGAGAAATAAAATATCTGTTTATAACCACCTAGTCCATAGTGTGTGTGTGTGTGTGTGTGTGTGTGTGTGTGTGTGTGTGTGATCATATACTGGAGGATTTAATGCTTCCAGGGAAGCTTATAGTAGCAATAGTTCTCTGAGTGTATTGAACAGATCACCATGGGAACAGAGCCCTCAGTGAGGAGTCTAAGCTGTTAGCATACTGCTGCTGCTTTTAAAACCAAAGAGACCTCTTGCCTTGACTCTGCACAGGGTTTTTGCAGCTAGTGAGAATGATTGAGAAAGCTAGAATCTGGCTGCCAAACCCAAATCACAGTTTGTTTAATAAACCATCTATTGACCTGGCTGACACCTTTTGATAGCTGTGTTGTGTTCAGAAGTTAATACTGCCCACTGCCCAATCATCCTTTCTTCCCTTCTTTTGGCATGGGTATCTGGATCTCTGTTTTGGACCACATTTCTCCTTTTTGTTCCTTCTCTTTATTCCTCAGGTGAATTTTCCACAACAACATTTTCATGCATTGATTTTTCTGTATGTGGCTGCTTCTGGGAGGATATATCTTGGTGTGTATATAAAGCCAAGGAATTAGCTTCTGGCTTCTGGAACTCAGAAATTGTAAGTGCCTGAGGGAAGCTCTCACAAAAGTAGGCTCATTAGCGTTGCATCTTGAAATATGGTGGGACTCAGAAGTCCTCTCTGAAAAGGATAAGGCAATAAGCCATCACTGAGAAGGGCAGACATCATTTCCTTGGTCGTAGAGCCACTCATAAACTGCCGATGATCCTAGACGTAATCTCATTTAAGCTAATTGGTTAACTAAACTACACCTGGATAGAATCATTTCTTTGTTTCTGTCTGCTGTTCTGTTTGGATGATGAGTAGATATTTGCTAAGTTCACAGATAAAGCTCCCACAACTCCTGCACATATCCTTATGCCCAGGGTACCACCTGCTGATGGAAACTTCACTGGTTAGTTCTTATGTAAAATCACGGACAAAAAAGCAATAGCTTTTCTATCTCCAAACTCCATTTTTGGTCTAGAAATGTCAGACAAAATGTTTTTTAAAAAGTGTTATAGAGTTAAAATAATAATCTACCTAATAAAAATATATAAGATATGGCAGCTACTGGGTAGCATGAGAGAAAGCAGATCAGAAAAGGTCTTTGAACAATTAATGTTGAGGAAAAATATTAAAGTGTAGTTTCCTGGCAAGGACTTTGGAACAGGGAGTGTTTCGAGAATACTCCTGGTTCTATGCTGAGAAAGGGTGTGTGATGGTCAGTTTCTATTGATAACTTGATTAGACTCAGATATGTTTAAGAGCTAGTGACACACACCACAGAGTGTGAAGGCATCCCCAGAGACAACTCGATGTTAAATTCTCTCTTCTAATCCTATGATGGGTTCATAGTATGATGGTTTGTTTGGTAAGTGTTGGGTGGAAGGTAGCAGTTAGGGGCATTTTGATGGAAGTAGGTCAGTAAGGAGTGTGATACTGAAGCTGTATCTTACCCTGGGTCTTATATGCTACCTTTTTTTTTTTTCTGCTCCCTTGATAGTTGTGAAGTGAACACTTTTGCTGTTCTGCTAACATATTGCTCTGCCCAGGCACATAGGCCTAAGCCACCATGGACTGAATTCTATGAATACATGATGCAAAATAAACTTTCCCCACCTAGCTTATTACTATTTTAGTCACAATGACAAGAAAACCAGCTGACAGAGGGACTCCTGATGGCTTCATGCTACACCAATGTGATTAGATTACACGGAGAGATGGTTAAAGTGGAGCTCCACAAAAAAGGTCTTGGTCCTTGCTCTGCTCTGTCCCTCAACAACACTATCATTAAATTCTCTGGGTTTGTGACTTCTCAGCTACTAAACACACTTACCAATGTCTGCCTGTGAAGGTTGTGGGATTTAAATACACATTTGAGTCATGCTCTCCAAGTACATTGACAAATGTTATATTTGGTAAAGCCCTGAGACACACACCTATTGGAGGAGTTAAAGTTATAAGTTGATTAAAATTCTATGTTCAGGGAGCCGTAAACACTCACAAATGATGTGATAGTGTTAGGGAGTTACATCTACAGGGCATTATCTCCTTTGGTCCCATCAAAGTGAGACAGATGTATCTCATGAACTTACTCTTGTGCCCTGCTATCTAATGGAAATTCTCTTTAGTGGATGAAGTTATTAGTCCCAACATTGATTCACCTTGTCTGAGAAGATAATTCAATCAGCTGAAATCTCTAGAGGCTCAACTGAGGACAGATGCCTTACAAATATTGAAAAGCTGATTGTACAGCTTTCACAAACATGCTTACTTTAAAACTAGTGTTGGGTAGGCACGGTATTTTTTATTCTGAAACGGAATTCCAAAATTCAGCCAGCAGAGGGCAACAGTTGATAACATTTGAACAATAAGCTGGTTTTATTTATTTCTTTTCTGTAGTTTCAGGAAACAGCACTTGCTGTAAGTACATCTTGTTTGTTTATTCTTTTGTGTGGAATATGGTCAATGTTACTCTTCAAAGAAGAATTAGAAACATCATAAATGTAACTTTACAAACAAAACATCAAACCAACTAAACGCAAACTCTGCCTTGTTATACTTTCAATGTTTTTTTCTCTCTCTCCCTCTTTCTTTCTTCCTTTCTTTACTTCTTTCATGTGTGAGTTTGAGAATTCGAGAAGAGAAAAGGTCAAGTACTTTGGATAATTGCCCAAAGGTAGCTTGATTAAAATGGAAATCTTCTGAAATTCTCAGATACTGCTTCCAAGGTATGCTCTTTGTAATTGACTCTTAGCTATAATTATTAGACAAAATAGTGTACTCGGTACTAGGGATTGTATTTTATGGGTCATAAATGACCTAAATATTGCTTGCTCCAGAGCTGCATGAAGCTGCATGAATCTGGGCTGAGAAGTTCTTCAGGTTATCAATCCACATCTTAGCTGTGTGCTGCTGGTAAGCACAGAACCACTCAGTAAGAAAGTCATGAGAATGTTAGATTCCTCTCTGGTCCCAAAGCTTTATGTGCATATATTAATGCTGGGGATTACGTGTGGAGTAAAATGGGAGACAACAAAGAGCAATGGAGATAGCATGACCCACACCGGACCTGGGAAAGTCTATGTGGTAAAGCAGCCACAGGAAAGCACTGTCCACTCATTAAGTGATTCTTCCAAATTTTTTGATGGTGTTAAACTGGAATCTTTTAGCTGTCTTGTGATCATTTTTGAAATATTCAAAGAATCCAGATTGTAATTCTGTACTGCAGTTGTGAGTTTCGAAGGTAAGTCAGGCGGAGTGACCATGTCAGAGATAAGGAGAAGAAATGCATGCATGCAACACTTTCTCTCTCACAGCCCCAGCACCCCAGTGTGTGTGTGAGAGAGATAGAGACACTCACACACAGACCAAACCTTTATTTTCACTTTGTGCTATGTGTCCTTGACCACAGGCTCCTGTATTATCTCGATCCCATAGGTTCTCCATAATAAATGAGGGGTATTTGTGCCCCCATAAAAATATTCCTAATTATCTCCTTCTAGCTGTCCAATTAACATAAGTATTTAAACATTTAACAATACAGGCAAAATATGTATGAAACAATATTTAAAGAGAGGCTCAAAACTGAATGTTCTGTAGTTTTATTTTAGTGTATGACTTCATTACATATTAGACTCAAACGCTGAACAATCTGCAGCCAAACAGCACATGACCAATGCCTTTTTCCTTATGAAAATGTAAAGGCTATAGATGTTTTTTAGAGGGAAGAGGAAACACAAAAAGAGTCCACAGACAACAAATCTTCCAAAGATACAAGTTTAAGCGTACCTTCTGATTTTATTTTAAAAGTTGCACCCAGAACTATCTTCACTTGGATTAATTTGACCAGTTGTAAAAATTTCAAAGTAATTAAGCCATTACAGAAAAAAATTTTAAAATCACATTATAACTTAGACACTTTTCTCATTGCTGTGATGAAATTCTTGACAAGAAGGAATTATTTTGGTTTTGGGCTTTAAGAGAAACAGTTCAATCTACAACAGGAATTAAGGCTATCTTCTAGAACCTATTCTCTCAAGGTAGAAAGACACCTTCTTCTAAGTGTTCTTCAGCTTTTATAAATAACACTATTAACTGCCAGCAAATGTCTCACACTGGCCACTCAGCCTGGATGAGTTGCAAAGCTCCAGATTCAGTGAGAGATTGGTGAAGATAACTCACCTTTGACCTCCACATGTATATTCACACATATGCAAATACACATATGAACACACACAAACATATACATACAGGAGCACACACAAGAAGACTGGAAGAACATTCATCACTATGTCCCCAGTAGAAATATATACATGAATGCACACACACATGAACAAGCACACACATACATGAATACACACACACACACACACACACACACACACACACACACACACACACAAACTGGAGAGAATTCATCAGTATGTCCCTAGTAGAAACTCTTAAGGGTTTGGTGAGGTGGCTATTCTAAATCTCTCTGTAACTCCTCTCCTAAAATTACCAGGAACTGTACACAACTTTTTACATAAACATGTTCTAAAGCTACCATATTCGGCCTTCATTCATCTTCTGTGAAATGAGAGCTTTGTGATATCCCCTAGATCAGTATCTTAAAGCCCTCTGGGGATTAAAAAAGAAAGAAAATATTCTTAAAATGTCTATGATTTATGGAATTTGGAGGTGGCTCATAATTACAGGTTTATTATTAAGCAAGACTTACCTAGGGTGAAGGCATATATTCCCAGTGGTGTGGAAAAGGCAAACACAGGCAACTCATTCTTCTCACAGCCCGAAGTGCTGCCCACATGTAGAATACAACAGCATTTAGCACAGGCATGAGGCACCTATGCAGCTTAAAGCATTTGTCTCTGGAAAGTAAATATAGCTCAGCAGAGCCCACTAACTCAAGACTTCAGAGGGTTAGAGAGAAGCATGTAATAAATCCTCCTTTATATGGTTCGCTATTTATACTTTTATTTTTCCTTTTCAGATACAGTCCAAATTAAAGAATGGAAAATTTAAGAAATGCGCAATTCATTGATTTAACTTCGTTCATGTAAGTAACTTTCATTGATAGTATTGTGTGACCATTGTCCTTACCATTTACTGCTGCTAATCCTTTAGGCATTGCATTTTTAAGTTAAACTTTTTTCTAGATATGTGTTTACAGAATGTGTGTGTGTGTGTGTGTGTGTGTGTGTGTGTGTGTGTGTGTGTGTGTGTGTGTGATTGTAGTGTGTAGTTTGAGAGTATTTGCAATTTTAGTCAACTACTGAGGGTTGTGAATGTATTCCCTGTTCCCTCCACACACTCACATAGACAGGTAAGTGCTGGGTTGCTGTGGAGTTTAGTGAAAGGAAGGCTGTGATAGCCATGCTTTCTGAGAACCATAGTCTGCCCTGTGAGTTCAAAATAACACTGTTCGATCACAACTAAAACAAAGATACAATCAGTTCATAAAACCTGAACCCTGTAGGGAACAGAATGGCTTAAAGGGTTACAAATACTCTCCCTAAAAAAATTCCAGGAGGCCATGCATCCCTTTTCTTCTGTGTACTTATCTTTCTTTTGAAGCACAGGAAAGCCACCTGAGTATTGTTCAATGTAATTTACTCTACCCCGCCTGATGAGAAAGGACTGGAAACCAGGCAGCAGCCAAACCAAGAGCAAACGATTTGGATGAGGCAATACTGCTGGCCCTTTTATTTTAGGTCACAGACCTACATTCTCAACCAATTGTAGATGGAAAGCATTTTTTAAAAATTGTATTGTATGGAGTACTACTCAGCAGTTAGAAGGGGGAAAAGGACATTCTGAAATTTTCAGGCAAATGGATGGATGAAGAATCATCCTGAGTGAGGTAAAAAAAGACCCAGAAATATAGGCATGCTATGTAAACACTCATAAGTAAATTTTAGATGCAACGGAAAGGATAACCAGGCTACAATACCCCTCCCAGCAGCTAGGTAACAGACGGAACTTAAGAGAGACATCAATGGATCCGCCTGGAAAGGAGAAATAGAGAAGATCTCCTGAGCAAAGTAAGATCATACAGGCATGTGGAGGAGGGGAGAGAACAAGGGGAGATGGCAAGGGAACATGGGAGACTGGGATGGTTGAGTAGCGGGAGCAACAGAGATTAAGAACAAAGAAATAGGTATCTCGAGAGAGGGAGCCACTGAGGGGTTTGAGAGAAACCTGGTGCTAGGGAAACATCCAAGAACCCACAAGGTGTCCCCAGCTAGGACTCCAAGAAATAGTGGAGAGAGGGTGCCTAAACAGGACTTCCCCTGTAATCAAATGAAATACCACCCTAAATGTCATTATATAACCTTCATCCAGCAACTTACGTTGGCAGAAGCAGATTCATAGCTAAGCACCATGTCCTGTCCCTGGTCCAGCTGAAAATAAGGAGGAAACAGTATATGAGCAAAGAGATCATGTTGGGGAGGGCTGGGGGAGGACTGGGGGAGGACTGCAACTAGGCGAGGGAGGGAGATTAGTGGTGGGTGTGAGAAAAACTTATAAATAAAAAATTAAAAGTGAAAATTTTAAAAATTGCATGTGTATTAATTGTGTAGACTTTGTCATAATTCACCAAAGAGTACAGCTTAAGAACTGTATGCACAGCATTCATATTTTACTTGATATAAATAATCCAGAATGCTTCTAACTATACAGATTACAGCGAATACTAGCCCATTTTGCACAAGAGACGTGTGCATCTACATATTAAAATGCCTGCAGAGAATCTTAATACCAGATCTCTTTTGGGTGCTGTGGGATAACTGTATTTGTAATGCACTGGTACCCTATCTGCATTTTGGATGACCTCTCTGGACCCAGGACTGTGTCCGACAATCAGGAGTTGCTAATGTTCCATTAGAAGCACACTGACTAATCTTTATTAAATCTTTCCCTTCTCTCTGCAGACCTTCCTGCTGTCTGCATTGACAATCTGTGAAGAGATAGGGACAGCAGCAGCCAGGCTACTCTGAGGACTTTCTATGCAGACCACGCAAAAGAAACCTATTTATAACTCTGCGGTAGGGACACCCTCTTCCTGTCCCAAGCTTGTCACTCTTTGTCCAGTTTCTTGGGCTTTTGTCAGGTCTTGAAAACTATTTGCATCTGAAAAAGAAGCAGCAGGAGGCTTCCTGGCTATGTGTTTGTAATACAATCATTCTGGTTATGAATTTTTAACTCAGTCTTATCTCACAATCCCAGCAGATATACATTTGGAGTTTTGTGTTAAATATGTTTGAGCTACTGGATAATCACTGGATAGAAAACTCTACCACACCAAAGATATCATAGGACTATTCAGAAAAATGAAATTCACCATTAGCATATGCAGGGTCAAGATGTAATGAAACACAGGCCTAATATGTGACAATGAAGTCTTGGGACATGGCAAGCAGTTTTCCTTCTTTTTCTAAGCTAGATTTTGTTTATAGGATATAGGTCGATAATACAAATGTCTAGTAATTACTGGAACTTATAGTGTTTATTGACAAATGGAGAGAATTTCTAGGACATATGCCAGAAAACTAATGTTTAGCTCCGATCATTTAAATTGCTTGTAATCAAGTCCAAAGCCAAGAACTTAAAATCTTTACAAACAACACTAAATTAGGATCACATGTGCTTTTTCTAAAGCATTTCTGTGAATTACTGAAATCCTTTTATCCTAGAGGCATAAAAAATCCAATCTTATGTTATATCTTATAATTCTTACAATTACCTATAATTTCATATACTCTGCCCCATCCCCCGTGTGAGTGTGTGTGTGTGTGTTTGTGTGTCTGTGTGCGTGTGTGCAAGTGTGTGTGTCTTTGAAAGTGTATGTGTTGTTTTTAAGTTATCCTTGGTGGACTTAGTCTTTATGCCTGTCTTTCTCTCTAAGGCTGCTAACTCGTCCTTGAATCAGCTTCAGACTTGAATTATTTTATAAACAGAAACACTTTGCAATATTTTTGGTGGGAGTTCTTAACAGATGTGTATTTCCTCTTAAGGCCATCTCTATTGTTTGATCTTTTCCACCAAAGCAATTCATTATTATATGATTGGCAGAAACCCAGGCAGGGTAATTCTACTGAGATGGGCCAGTAGCCAGATGCTATATTGGTCCTTTCCACTGGTAGTTGCCTCCTGCAAGACTATGCTAAGCAAAGTAGCTATGTGTTTTACAAGGTCCAATCCCTCAATGGGAAGGAGAGGTGGCTGTGAGGATCAGTGGATGGAGCATACATTTGCCATCTCTTCTGAGTTTCTCTATGGTTGCTAAAGTAAAGATTATGACGTTTAGGGAATATGCAAGGAGTGACACTCAAGAGACAGAGATATTAGTGTAAATCAGGATGCTAAGTCAAACAGAAACTTCGTTTTGCATTAATGCCTAAAGTGGCCAGCTGCTACTCTTTCTAAAGTGAGATCAAGTTGTTGTGGAGAAGAGCTCAGCAGTTCTAGGAATCCATTTACATGTTTCATCTAAGACAAATAATGTCTATTCCTGTCTGTAAAAGGTGATGGTTACAGGATTCCCAGGATAATAAAGGCAGAGTTCTGTCGTACTTTGGTGTACTCTTTGTCACAGGAAGGCAGGCTAAAAATAAATATTGTTTCCAGTTTCTTCCCTCCACCTTTCACAGCCTATCACGCATCACTCAGAGCTTCAACATGGAGTGCATTGTAGCACCCATTTGAAGATAAGACATTGTCAATCAGACTTCTGACACTAGAATGTGAACAGTGGATAGAAAGGAGATGACATAGAACTGGCTTTTTTTTCGGGGCCAGTTCTGTCTATGTTCTGTCCAACTATTACTGTAGTGTCTTTCTCACACCAAGCAATAAGCAGTTATGTATTAAGTAGCTCATGCCATCACAAATGCATTTAGTTTGCATGGGACAGGAATATCAGCAGGTTAGTTGTGTGGGAAGCTCCAGGTTTCACTTGGCAGAAATCTCACCTCTGGCCCTCTTTGAAGTTTCCTCACTGTCAGCAGAGCTTAGAGTTTTACAGTAGTAACATCAAGGCCCTCATATCCTTGGTCATTCCTCTTTACAGAATTGAATTTGTTATTATTAAATTCTTCCTTCTCTTTTCTATAAATCTCCTATTGGGGGACGCACCTAATGAGAGATACTCAAGTATGTTCACCTTCCTGCTACTGTTTGACTCTATCCCTTAAAGATGGCACTGTTGAGAGATAGGGCCTAATATTAAGTACTGAGGTCATGTGGACTTTGTCTTCATGGATAGGAATATGATAGTTATAGAAGAATATAAATGTGAATCACAACACCTTGTTTCTCCTCCATGCGAAGTACTGTGTGTTGGAAACTTTCCACCTTTCTCCTTAGAATGAAGTACCAAAGGGACACTCACAAGCTACCGTCCTTTGGTCTTTGACTCCTCGTTCCCTACTAACCATTAAGTCTTAGGTGTTATATTATATCAGACAGGAAAACACCACGGTACTACCTTAAGACTAATGTTGCATCAGAAAGTGAGGGACCTTCACTGCATATGAAAAGCATTTTCACTTTCTGCCAGGTAATATCATTAATCAGAGTGATGTCCCATTCTATATGGGCATCTGTCCACATGGATATGGAAGAGATCATACAGAGCAGGGGTTTTCAACCTTCCTAGTGCTATGACCCTTGAATACAATTCCTCATGTTGTGGTGACCACAAGCATAAAAATATTTTGTTGCTACTTCATAACAGTGATTTTGTTGCTGTTGTGAATTGTAATGTAAATATCTGATATGCAACCCCCAAAGGGATTGTGACCCTCAGGTTGAGAACCAATGATATAGAGAATATACTCAAAGGATGGGAATTTTGTAAAAGTTCTGCCAGCCTCACTGACTGAAAAGAAAGTAATTTGATTTCTTAGTGAGAAATGTGCTGACATTCTGATTGGCTCCTGTGGGTAACCTAGTTAGATACTATGAAATTATGATTACCAGTCTAATACTGAAATTAATTTTAACACCTCAAAATTATTGCCTACATCAGTGCTATTTAACATTTATTAACACATTAATACTACTCTGCTTCACTGCAAATTTTGTTAACATCATATCACTTTTGTTCAATCTAAGCAGTATAGGCACTGGGGCATAAAGGCATAAATTAGAAATAAAGGTGACCTTAGAAATATTTACCTTAGTGCTTTTAATTTTGCTGAATTGGAATATATTTATTCTGAGAAAATCAATTTCACATGTGTACACATAATATTATTTACATAACCTAGTGGTTAAGAAAGGAAGGACGACACACCTACAATTAGTTCAATAACATTGCTGCTTAAACTTTGAACCACGTACATCCAAATTATTCACACAAAGACATGCTCCAAGGTGACTGATTCTATTTGCTGGAGTATCTGGGAAAAAAAAGAAAACCAAACAACTTTATGCAAAACACAAGTTGGAGGCCTGGAAGCAGAGAGGGACCAAGGAAGGGAGAGAAAAAAGAAGAAGAGAACTTGAGTCCACACTCCCTTGCTTTCAGGACAGTTATTCTGTAGTGAATTATTGACTCCAGAGAAAACTGGAAGTAAAAATGAACACATAATAGCAAACTAAAGATAGGACAAAAGCCCCATACATAGCAGTTTGGGATTTTCCTTTCAAGTCACTCTGGTTACGGGAAATTCAGTTCTATCTCCCAAATTTATGTAAGCATTATTAAGATACTACTTATATGTGAAAATTTACCTATGTGATCTATGTGATGACATTTTGTTAAGTTACTAAATTTTAAAGTTGATGGAACAAGCCATGTGTAAATCTTTTAAAAACCATCACAGTTAGATCCAGAACACAAATTTATAGTCATTTATCAACCCACTACTATACATCTTCCTCTGCCTTAGTCCTAGTGAGCTACCAGTCTATTTTCTGTTTGTTTGGGCTTTTTTTGATGTGTGTGTGTGTGTGTGTGTGTGTGTGTGTGTGTGTGTGTGTGTGTGTGTGTGTGTATGAGGAGAGAGAGAGAGGGGGAGGAGAGAGAGAGAGAGAGAGAGAGAGAGAGAGAGAGAGAGAGAGAGAGAGAGAGATCAAAAAATAGATATTTTATTTAAAACCTGATAGCTGGGTGAAGTGTCAGCCCTCACAGAGCAAAAGCAAAAAGTTCACATTCTTAAAACTCAGGAAGTGTAACATTTTCAAATGTTATTGTGATATTTTCATGATGCTCCCCAAACCAAGCACCTTAGTGTTATATCTAAGTACATCCTCTGTGTGAGGGAAGGAAGGGTCTCCCTTTATGCCGGGGCATGTGGAGATCTTTTGTTCTAACTCCGTTTCTTGAAAAGACTTATTTCTCCATTAAGTTGCTTTGATGTATTTTCTATAGATAAGTTGACCATAAGTACAAAAGCATAGACTTGCTGTGACTTTGCTCTTGTATTAAACATAGGAGATGTTGTAAAATATGAGCCCCAAAGTGAGGCAGACTGTGAATAGATTTCTGGTTAGCCTCTGCTCAGTTATACATCTTCCCCCATTTGTAGCTGACATCACTATTGTCTCCATTGGGGTCTAGATAAATGACCAATAATTAATTCCTCAAAGGTAAATTTTTGTTCACGTTTTTTAATCAACTTTCAACAATGATAAAATGCACCCTCCCAAGAAAATATTGGGTGATAAAATGTTATTATTTCAAAGACATCTCTTCTAATTGTGGATTAGTTATGGGGCTCCATCAAGCAAGGTAGCATTTGTGGAACATGTTAAAAAAACATTAAGTGCTCAAAAATCTTAGGGAATATCACTGTTATATAGAAGCATAAGTAGTAGCAACACTGAGACTTCCAGAAGATTTAAATATAAAGATTAATGACAACACCAATAGAGAGGGGGAGGGACTGGATTTTCAGATAATTTGTACACAGGCAGTGACAAGATGATTAATCTATGTTTCCTAAAGTGTTGAAGGAGGATCACAGAGGTGTTTCTTGCTCAGTTGAATAAGGGAGAGAAGTGGCTTTCGTTATCACCCCACTCTCCCGAAGCAAAGTAGAAACCTTGCCCCAAGATCTGATTTCTCCAGTTAGTAGGCATTTGATCCTCAAGGGTGGAATTAGTAGCCACTTTTTAAAATGTTCATTTTGTTATTTTTTTTTAATAAAAATGTCTTTTTATCCATGTATCCCTCTTCTCTCCATCCCTTTCCTCTTCCCAATCCTTCTCAGTCACCCTTCAGCCCTCCCCCTCCCCATACCCATCCGCTCCTCAAACAGGGCAAGAAGTCCCAAAGTGGGTCAGCACAGTGTGGCACATCCACTCCAGGCAAGTCCGATTTCCTCATCCCAAAATCAAGACTGGGTTAGGTGTTCCTCTGCAGGGAATGGTCTCTAAGAACAGCCATTGGGAAACCATCAGGAAAAGGAGCTAGGCTCTCCAAGGATAGCATCTGTTGATTGGCATGGTCCGTATGTGGAGCCTCCAGAGGTGGGATCAGATTGTGTTCCTGTGTGCAGGCTAGCAGCCACCTTTATAATTACTAATAATACTCAAAGCCACGCACACCTGAAACCTCCCCACTACACCATGAAATAGGTATTTGTCTTGAAATCTCCAGTAAACACTTAAGTACAAATTAGATCATTTTACTCATTTGTTCAGAGTTTTAACCTTGTTACCAGACCTAACAAAAACACTGTCTTTAAATAGGACAAAAACATTTTCTTTAAATTGGACAACAACTGTATTAATCATGTTCTAGCAGTTTCCCGATTTGGGGAGTTGTTCAGAGAAAAAAACTAGGGCATTGTGTGTGTGGCCTGCTCTATGAAGGAATGGAGAGATAGTATAAAGCTGTCCTATAGGTCAAGAAAGAAAGTCTAAATCAGGTAAAAAGAAAGGTTGTGGGTGGCACCACTTCCCTTCAGCAGAGCATCCCCTCTGGGGTGTCAGGGATATTCTCAGCCGGTAGACTGGTGGGAGATTGCAACTGACTCCTTCCTACCTTGTCTTATTTAGTGTTCTTTTGTACTTCATTTATGCATCTAAGTCCTGACTGGTCTGTGGTGCCTATATTAGACTTAATGACCCCAGCTTTGCAGAGTTGTCTGTGTGTGTTCTTCATTTCTAGGACAAAACAGGACAGATAAGAATCTTTTTTTTTTTTTTTTTTAAACCAGGCATCAGGGTAGCCCATGATTCTATTTATAAGTCAGAAGAAGGTAAGCTATACTTCATTAGCCTCTCTTTCTCCAACACCTAATTATCAGAAAGCTGTAGATAAACCTGTTCAGAGCTTTTGCCATCCCACAATCGGCTCCTATTGAATTGAGTCTCTAGTGGAGCTTTCTGTGATTGGTGGTAGTAGATGTTGACTGAGAGTCTGGAGGAATAACAGTAACTGTTTTTGGAGGGAGGGGGAAATCTTTTAATTCCAAGTTGCCCTGAAGATCTTTTAATCAATTAACATATGTAGGGGAAGTTAAGAGGCAGAGGAAGTGGGGATATTCTCCAGGCACAGATACATAAACCTCAAGAAAGACAGAGCTAGTCTCTAAAGAAAGGAAGGTAAGGAGTGGAACAGGCTGAAAGACAAGCAATAAACAAAAGCATCTCACAGTGACCTGGCAAGACATATCACAGGGACTGGAAAGCATGTGATGTTAGAAAAGAGAGAAAGGCAGAAAGCATACGGAGAGTTGACTTACCACGTATTGTAAAGGTTTCCTTTGTGTGCAGAAGCAAGTAGAAGGCAGAGTACTCAATGTCAAGTTCCATGCACCTTAATGGGTCTTCCCTATGAATATCAGTGGTCCAGGTTTTCCTGGAACAGAGCCTGCACTGAACTCTCACAAGTCCCAGAGCCAGCAAATTCAGCCAATTCAATTAAAAACAAGCAAGCAAACAAAAACAAAACCTGCCCTAAATATACATGAATATAAAATTAGAATTAATAAAAGCAGTTCTTAGGGCTGGGCTGGAGAGGGGGCAGTGGTTAATAGGATGTATTGATTGCTCTTGCAGGCGATCCTAGTTTAACTCCCATGACCTACTTTGTGTATTCTAACTACCTCTAAACCAGTTACAAGAATCCCAAGCTTCTTGTTTCTTTAGGTACCTGTACTCAAATATATAAAATCACACAGAGACATGCACATATAATGAAAAATAAATATTTTTAAACAAGTAACTCTCTTTGATGTTGTCATACTTTCTTGTCTGCATTCTGTTGGGTTCATTCTCATTTTGTTCTGGCTGTAGGCATTTGGGCAGGTACATTTTATGGCTGATTTGGATTCCTATATATTGCACAATCTCCAATGTTTTTTTCTCATGGTAATTATCTTGTTTGTTTGCCTTTTAGTAGCACTGGATTCTTCTGGTCTTGCCAGTAATGACATTTAACAGAGTCAAGATACAAGGAAGGGTTTAGAAATGTTTATGACATTGTTTATATGTTTTATTATCTGTAGATTGTTATGCTTCTTCCTTTAGGCAATGCCTTTCGTGAGCAAAACAACTGTGCTCAGGCACTGGTATTTGAATGCCTGTTTTCCATAACCCACTTCAGTCATCATCCTGGCTGTTTGGAGATCCCAGCTTTCCCCACTTCAACAATCTCTATCTGCATCTGGAGTCATGTGTTTCTAGAGCACACTCAGGAACTTGAGAAGTCTTGAGTTTCGGTATTCTTGACCATAATTATCTGCAGTCTTTTCTTCTCATCCTAGACAGCCAGCTTTTTCAACAAATGGTGCTTGGGAAATTGCATGTTCTCATGTAGAAGAATGAAATTAGACCCATATCTATCACCCTTTGCAGAATTAATATGTGGATCAAAGGCCCCAATGTGAAACCTGAAATGCTAAAAAGTACTAGAAGAGAACACAGGCAGTACCTTAGAAGATATAAATGTAGAAGATAGACTTTCTACCTCCAAACTATTAACTACAGAAATTCCCTGTGTCTATGAAGAACCTAGCCTCATTAATTTTATTATATCAGTGGAAATTGACAAGTCTATACGAATTGCTAACTGACAAGTCTATACTACCAGACCTAACAAGTAGAACATAAAAGTTTCACTGCAAAGAAGTGCAGTGTGTAGAAATGAAGTAGTGAATGGGGATTTACTCAGAAAGTCTATATAGATGTTACCAGCTGTCATATGAGTCACTCCTGACTTCATTATCCCATAGTGGTTAGAATCAATAAGAGGAGGAAGAAGGGGATGATGAGGAGTGTGTGTGTGTGTGTGTGTGTGTGTGTGTGTGTGTGTGTGTGTAAAACTCCTCCCCCCCAGTTGAAATACATAATAATGAGGCCATCACCTAAATACCGTATTTTCATTCTAATTAGATTCTAATGGCCCAAACTCTTAACAACATACTCATATTCAATTTTGACATTCTTTTTGTTGTTGTTTGAAAATGTTATACATGCATATAATGTTTCAAATCTCTTCCCCTTTCTCTGTTCTTCACTTTTTCCTTTACCCATTTATTACCTCCTTTCCATCCCAACTTCATGTGATGTTCTAATTTTAACCCACTGAACCTACTTAGTGCTGTCTGCAGGTGCATGGGTGCACGACTGTATGCTGGAGCATAAGTAACATCATAGAGCTGAAAGGTTCTCACCTTTTTTCTGATATATTCAAGAGCTGCTAATACCTCCTAAGATTAGGAAAAGTTCATTAGCCCCTCTGAAATCCATACTGCTATTTGATAGTCAAACAGTCACATCTATTATGAGTCTGCATGTTCCACAATGTTGTTGTGCCCAGAAAATACTGTTTTAATATAGATACCCACCAGGGTTCTTATTCTCTGTCCCCTCTTTCCCTACTGTCCTAGAGTTTTGGCAGAAGGTAATTAATTAATAAATAGATGCCCTATTTAGAGCTGGATAATACAAAAATCTCTTACTCAGTTGTGGGTCTCTACATTAATCACCACCTCCTATAAAAGCAATAAGCTTCTCCGATGAAGGTTGGAATGTCTTAATTTATGGGTATAAAAATAAAAACTTAGGAAGCATCTTACTATTATTTCTATTTGACATAGTAATAGTAATAGGCTCTTTCCAAGGGCTTATGACTTAGCTGCTAGTCACTAGCTTCTGGCCCAATTAATAGTACCAGGTATGAGTTCTGTCTGATGTTGTGGCATCTAAGTCCAATCAGGAAGTAGTTTGTAACTACCACGACTTCTATGCAGCAACAAATGGGAATACCTCACCAGACTATCTTTTAATTAAAACCGACAGAGTTCACATCTGGGTATGACCATTGATTGCTTTTCGCAGGAGCTCACATAACCATTTATAGCACTATGAAAGCTAGTCAGTACAAATGAATCTTCCCCATCTACAACTAACAGATGGTTGAAAAAACGAAACTAAACTATGGACTGATTGCTTCCATGCAACTTTCACTCACCTGTGTCCTTTCAGGCCACTTTCCTCTCTGCTCACTCTTTTTTCTTCTATCACTTTTGTTATCTTTCTGGGCCTATTTTTACTGCTTACCTCTTATAACATTTAAGGATCTGATTTTCATTTCCCTTTTTCTCTCTGAACATCTTCATATTTTTCAAACTCGAACAAAATCGTTCCATTTGTTTGTTCTCACTGAAAATTGCTTTGCTTTTCTCTTTCCAGGATAAAAAGAAAGAACTGAGTCCTAGGTATGGTGGCACATTCCAGCATATGGAATAGGGAGGCAGGAACCTTAGATCACAAGTAATACTGCCTCTAAAAACAAAAGGGGCAGAAAATGAACTGGATGGGTACTTGTGTGACCATATGCCGTGCACTCCACAGCTCCATCTACATCTCTGTACATGCTTGCTTCCATATTTTTGTGATAACTGATGATAATCTTATATGAAGCCGATTCATTGG
This sequence comes from Phyllotis vaccarum, assembly GCA_033318265.1. NCBI lineage: Eukaryota > Metazoa > Chordata > Mammalia > Rodentia > Cricetidae > Phyllotis > Phyllotis vaccarum. The sequence continues at coordinate 165,897,635 of JARWLC010000001.1, read as the reverse complement.
CTACCTTCTTGTCATTTCCTCAACCACCTTAAATACTCACCAGACTATACCAATTTTGTCTTTTTTACCTTTTATTACCAACTTTATGAATTTTTGAATTTAGATTTCTGACTAGGTCAAAGAATTTTCATCTTAAAAGCAACAAAATGATGTCAAGCTCACGATTCTATTCCATAAAGATTCACTCCCATGATTTGTTCCTTTTACCTCGTTCCCATTCATACCACGACCCATGAAATGAAATTTAGTTTTGCTGATGTAGATGTCACATAAAGAGAAAGCTGTAAAAACAAAATCTGCATATTTACTGCACTTTCTCATGCTTTAGCAATTTGAGGAAAGCAATACATCCTAAGCCGCAGATCAGAGTATCCATTTTATATAAATATTGCATAAAATGTCTTAACACAAAATAAAAGTTTGAAAGGGAAAGAAAGAACTTAGAAGAAGAAGGATTTACCTTGACTCATATTTCTAGAGAGACAGAGTCCACCATAGCAGGAAAGACTGACTACATGGTATGAGGGCTTTTCTCTACAGTGTCAGCAGTCAGGAAAACAGACTAAACAGGAAGTGAGGCAGGGATATAAAACCTTAGAGTATCCTAAGTGACCGATCTCCTCCAGATAGGTCTTAAAGAGTCTATTCCCTTTCCAAACAGTGCCACCAGCTCAAAACCAAGTGTTCAAACAGGAACCTACATAGGACATTTTACATTTAAACATCAACAATAGCAATGAACCATAACCATGTCTTAGTAAACTTGAGTTTTCTTTTAAATGTTATATTTATTAATTATTTGAAAATTTCATACAATGTATTTTAGTCATATTCACCCCTTCCCTTAATTTCTCCAAGATCCACACTTAACTTTTTATCCAAACAACATCAGGTCTCAACTCTCTCTTTCTAATTCTAAGGAGAATTTATTTTTTAGTGAAAGCCAATGATGCAGAGCTCTGTACCCTAAAAGCTGGGAATAAAGCTATGGGACACAGTGTTTTCCTCCTGGACCTTGCTGTTTCTCTGTCCAGACTTTTCTGATGTCCTCCAGTTAGTTCTCTTTGTATATTATGTGCCAATGTATATTACAAGTATTCTTTTACAAGAGAATAACAGTTAAAAGATGACTTGGATCTCAGAACAGACTTCAAACTCCCAACCAATACTTGAATTGTTAAATCTGTAACCGAATGTGTTTTTCACTATGAGGTGGCCATGAGTTTTGGGGAGACAAAGGTAGAAATCTTGAATATGTCTGTGGCTCATCTTATAAACATTTTTTCCCTAGATGGTGGCACTACTTTGGGAGGTATGAAATCTTCACAGGGTGACAACTGATAACAAGAGGTCATTAAAGGCAAAACTTTGGAGATTATAGCCCAGACACTGTTTTTCACCTACTCTTCTTTTTGGTCTGCCATGATGAGAGAAGCTTCCATCCATTCCTTTGCAAGCTTCTAAAGTAACGGAATTCCTAAAGGCATGTTGTATGCAGAGTTTGGTCCATCACATCCTGTGCTCTCCATCTTCATGTTCCTGTCATTATACTTATACTTTCATATGCTCTATTACCTTAAACACATATGAATCCTCCTTTTACTCCCCAATCTCATGAGCTCCTTTTCAGTTTCATGCCCATAATCACATTTACTTCCATGTAAGTTTATGTAATTAACAGTTAAACATAGTATCTGCATAACAGAGGGACTATGCAGTATTTGTCTTTCAGAGTACATAGCCTATCCCACTAATATCACAGCTGAATCCCTTTTCCTGCAAAGTTCATAATTTTATTCTCATTTTGGCTATTGTATATACAAACCCTATTTTTTATTATCCATAAATTTGTTGATGGACATCTAGATTTTGGGAATAGAGCTGTAATAAACATGAATGTAACAGGAGGTTTCTGGCTCTGTCTGGCCAGAGGTTCAGGCCCACAGACCTTCAGTACCAGACTGACTAGACCCAAATAATCACATAAAGGCTTATATTAATTTCATGCTGTTTGGCCTCTAGCTTCGGCATATTGCTATCTAACTTTTTAAACTACTTTATCTTTGTGAGTCTAAAGTTTCATATCTTATATACCTTTTAAAATAATTAAGAAAACTACTTATATCTATCTAATCTTCAACTACATCAAAGACCACAGAAGGATATAATATTACCCGAGTAAATAGGAAGTGCAAGCAACTTCCAAAATCTAGAAATGACAGAGATGACACCTGTCTGCCTGGACAGTCAATCAAAATTCCTTTGTAACCATGGGGCATCCATGTTCACCCTAGAGGCCCAGAGTCTCTGCCATACCTTTCAGTGAAGCAGGAAATTTAAAGGACTAATGTGTTCATACTGACATAGTTCTCCACTCACTTCTTGTTGTGTCCTGAAGAATATCTGACAGTTTTCTCTGCAAAGCAGGAACCTGAAGGACCATTTTGGTTTGTTCTGTCAAAGTTCAGAGGTCACTTTCCTATGAGTCCTGCATATACAGTTTATACAGCATCCTGTCAAGCAGTCAATATAAGAACTATTTCTTGTCCAGTGGCTAACCATTGCCACAAAGAAAGTAAATTGCATATAGAGTGTCTTCAATGCCTATCATTCTCTTGAAGTAGATAGTACTGCCAGGATCAGACCTGTCTCACTGTCCAGAAAAGTCTAAGTTATTAAAATATTTTAAATTATATATTTAGTAGGTCTTTGGAGTGTTTGAAGATTAACTATCTAATTGAAATACATCTTTGTATACCTAAAAACATAACTAGCATGACCATAAGTTTGGTTATCATTGATGACTATTAATCTGCATTTCTTAATTATGCATTATAATTGTAAATTAGTTACATAAACATCATATCTTAAACAAGAGTAGAAAAATACATACAGTATAACAAAATTGACCTTAAATATGAATCAATAAACCAAAAACGCATACCAATGTAGAATATTTTTAGATTAACAGCTGATTTTTGAATTAAAGTAAATTCAATAATTTATCCTTTTAAAATTATTCATATACCATATACTTCTTTTTTTCTGAGAAAGAGTTTAACTATGACAATTAATCATTAATAAAGAAAACAAATATTTATAAGCAATATTTTGGGAATTTCAGTGTGGCTTTCTATTACTATTTCCTACTGATTAAGAGGAGCTGGTAATTTTTTGAGGGTCCTGAGACTGGATCATCTTAATCTGTAACCTTGAAGCTGATGTGATCATCTCTTTGTAGGGAGATTATGTTGTTCCATTGTAAATAACTGCCCCCGCCTATGAGTTTAATAAAAAGTACTGATTGGCCCTAGGCAGGCAGGATGTGTGGGCAGGGCTACCAGACTAAGAAGACTCTAGGAACAGACAGAACAGGGCAGAACGCCAGGGAGAAGCCAAAAGAAAGAGAGGGCAGCTATGCTGCTCTGAGAAAAGGTATTGAGCCACATGGCTGAACAGGATAAGAGTCATGGATTAGATAAAGGGTAAAGAGTTAGCAGGTTATATGCCTGGGCCTTAGGCCAATCAGCCTAAAACTCTTGTAAGCATCTGTGTGTCTCTGCGGGTCTGTGGGTCTGCGAGCCAAAACCTTGAGGCTAAGCCCGAAAGTCCAGGCCAGGAACTTCTTCCTACATCTCTTCTCATCAGAGAATTTTCAGTTTATCTTGATTGATAAAATCATACTTGCCTGGAAGCAATCTACAAGTTCTCATCTTCTGTGAAGAAAAAAAATGCAGAGCTTCTTTTCCAAAGCAATATATCCTTAGACACAAATTTCAAAGTCAAGATACTTTTAAAATATATGTATTTGTTTAACTCAGCAGCCTTTGCAATTAATTTTCTTTCTTCAGTTAGCTCATTAACAGTTAAAAGAAAACTCAATAACCATAATTCAGATTTTGTGAATTTTTCATATTTATGAGGCTTATTATATTTTTATTACTCTATTTCTATTTTTTAGGGATTTTCTCTACCTTCTTTCTTTTCTCTCTGAAGCCTATGTACATTTTACATACATTGTAACTCATTTAGAAGTTTTCTCCATCTGAATTTGTTTTATTGTGTATCCTTATTTTCTAACCAGGAGAGCTTTTAAAATGCTAGACTGTGAAATATTGCTTTGGTTGCTGACTCTACCCTGTTCTTCATCTTTTCAACATGGCAGAAGAGCCAGAGCCACTCTATCCAACAACTCATATCAGAGATGCAATTCGGAGGTTCATTTTCGCTCTGTTTCTGTGCTTTAGAACCCTTTTTTAAAGCTTTCCTCAGTTTTATGTGGGTGTTCATCCTATGCTGGGTGCCATATGTAACAGAAGGTTTCTGGCCCCATCCAACCAGAGGTCCAGACCCACAGACCTGCAGACCAAACTGACTAGACTGAAATAATCACATGAAGGCTTACATTAATTTCATGCTGTTTGGCCTATGGTTCAGGCATATTGCTAGCTAGCTCTTTCATCTTAATTCAACCCATTTCTATTTATCTGTCTTGCCTCGTGTCCTATGGCTTGCCTATTATTTCCTTACATCTTGATTCTTGGGTAGCTGGATCACATCTCTCTGACTCCATACTCCTTCCCCTATCTATGCTCCAATTTCCCTGCCTACTTATACAATGATTGTCATGGGCCAGAACAGTCATTTATTCATAGACTACAGAAAGACATTTTTACCTCACTTGAATATGAACATACTTCTGTAGTAGGATGGAGAATCTCTTGGGTACTATATGTATATACACACATATATATACACCTATATGTATATGTATATATATATACATACATATATGTATATATATATGTATAGCTTTATCATATGGTATACCTAGTATTCTGTTTTAAGAAGGCTCAAACTTGATTTTCATAATGCTGCAGCAATTTACAATTTTACTAACAGTGAATAAGCATTCTACTTTTCCCACATCCTTGCCTGAATTTTTTTACTTGATGATAACTATTTCTGAAGTGAATAGCCAAGTAGTTTTAATTTGTTTTTTTCTGATTGTTTACCATATTGAATATTTGAAAAAATGTATGATCAATTGTAGTTGTTATCTATCTATCTGTCCGTCCATCCATCCATCCATCCATCCATCCATCCATCCATCCATCCACCTATCTATCTATCTATCTATCTATCTATCTATCTATCTATCTATCTATCTATCTATCTATCTGATTGTGAGTCTGTATGCATGTCATGTATATGCAGATGCTTATAGAAATAGAAGGGCATCAGCACCTTAAGAACTGCAGTTATAGGAGCTTGTAAGCTACCTGATATTGCTAAGACACAAATACAAATCGCCAGCAAGAACAGTAGGTGTTCTTCACCGTTAAATAATTTCTTCAGCCCCAGCAGTTACTCTTCCAAGATCTATTTCTTCAGTTCTTTGGCTTATTTTATTGATTAATAAACTGGTGGACTTTCTTTTTTCTTTAATTTCACCAGTTTCAATATAATACAAATATGTGTGTATATATGTATATATGTACATATAAATATGTATATTTATATATGACATTAAATCACTGTCTGAAATGCAGCTATCACTGATTCATTCCCATTCCATAGGCCTTTCTATTCACTCTGTTGATTTTCACTTTTGCTGTGAAAAAAAATCCTTTTAATTTCTTGTGACACCATTTGTCATTTCTTGGGGTCATTCGTTGTGTTGCCAGGCTTGTTTATACCAGTATTCTGAAAATTTTTCCCTATATTTTTCTTTTGTTATTTTAGCATTCTGGTTTAAATTAAACTGTCTGTTGCAGTTTGGATTCTGTTCAGGGTGGGATACGTGCATCTACTACTTTCAGTCTTCTGTGAATGGATATCCAGCTTCTCCACTATCATTTATAGAACAGACTGAGAGACTAAAATCTCTGAAACTAAGACCACAATTAATCATTCCTCTCTTAAGTTGCTCACTTTTGTCACAGTGAGAAAATTGACTAACACAAAACATAATCATCTTCTCTTCAAACTTTTTAAGCCAATCTACGATCCCATTCACACATTGAAAGCCTTTACACCTCACTTCTCATTGTGCATATTTCTACATCAACCAATTAAAACTCCAATGTATGTGTTTGGCTTCCTGTCCTTAGCTTTATTCAGATGTGCATCATAGAGCCAGGGGACTTGGGATGTGGATTTGTGTGATTCATGTGAGAAGACTTCAGTGATGGTTTGGGATTTGTTACCGATACCTGACAAATACTACTTAAAAAGTTGTTCCCAAGTAAAAGTAACTGCATCACCTGAAACTTGTTGAAAACACAAGCCCCCAGTTTTTACTTCTCCCATCTCTTGAGCCTAGACATCCAGAATCCCTAGGATGGGCCCAACATTTTTTGTTTCCTTAAGTTCTACAGAATATTTGGGCGTACACAATAGCAGAAAAATCTCTGCTCTCAGATGCTCCTCCAGTGTACCCTGAGAAAATGAGGTAGGATGTTCCCATCTCATCTGAGCTTCCAACTGCTTTTAGCAATTAATGGATACCAGGGGGAAAGGAGAGTGTCAACATGGGGATGTGAACTGTGGCTAAGAGAGTAAATACAAGCACAGGACATTGACATGACCTGAGTTCATCATGTAGCCGAGAATCCAAAGGCAACCAGAAACTCACTTTTTTACTCTGGAATTCAAATTGAGACTGCAAATTTTTGTGGTTTTGCTTTTATGTTTAAATGGCAGCACTGGAATGTTGCCTTGCCACAGAGCATATAAGAACAAAAGAGAAATGGCTGGAGATTTGTGAGATTTGTTTTAAGAACCCCAGAGAGTAGGCTGAAGTAACTGCATAATTTTCCCTCCAACAGTAGATTTTGGACACAGAAAAGTAGGAAAACCCAGAACTAATTGCTCTCTTGCTTAAAATCTGTCCCTTCCCCTGCCAAGAACTTGACTTCAGACCCCCAAGCTTCTCTTGTGTGGCCCTGATATCTTTACAAGAGTAATTTTTCATAAGTCAGTATGATTATCACTGGCTCATATTGTAAAATTTCCCCTTGCTGTGGGAAGAAAACAGGACTCTGAAACTGTCTTCTATAAGCCCTGAATATGGAAAAGATCTCATACATTCTTGCAAAAGATTAGATCATGCCAAGGAAGAACGACGTGGGTCTCACTTTCATGTGTGTGTGTGTGTGTGTGTGTGTGTGTGAGAGAGAGAGAGAGAGAGAGAGAGAGAGAGAGAGAGAGAGAGAGAGAGAGAGTTTGCTTAGCTTTTGCAGTGGATGGCAGTGACAGAAACACTATTTTCTTATGAACTTACAAACCCACAATCAGGTAATTTGAATAGCATGAAAACATCTGAAACTTTCTCCAATTACTGTTATACATTGTTAGCTCATTTTCTTTCTTTGAAGCATTATGTGTGTGACATTTTCTGAAAAGCAAAGCTTGTGAGTGTAGTGATATTACTCATTCTTGTTTTCAGCAATTCTAGGAGGCAACAAGAAGTATAAGTATTTCTGTCTTTGAAGAAATATTAGTTTCATAAGTAATTACATCTACTTGACCCAAGTATGTTAGTTGTGGAAAGAACACCAACATTCCTCAGACTAAAAGCATGATGTTTCTGTGCTTTGAGGTTGAAATATATTCTCCTACTGAAAAATTTAAAACTTAAGAAATATGTGTTAACAATGTTTAATTGGAATTTTAACTACTTTTTCTTTAGAGATCTGTGTGCTAGTGTTAAATTTAAAATTTTTTAAATGTGAGATTATGTAAAAAATGACTCCCCAGACAATTAAAATAATTCTATAAAATTACCACTTGCACTTAAAGCTTCTCTAAGTATCTTCATGGTACTTTTAAATTATGGATTCCACTGATTATGTAATTGGCAAGTGTGGGTCACACATTTAAACAACAAAAACTATTGGATATTCCTTTCACTTGCATTTGATTGGCTGATGAAATGACCTTAAATTCAAGACTATTTTTTTTTTATGATAACAACCCTCTTTTGCTTTCTCTGTAAGGGTCAGAGTTTATCAGAGAAATGCAAGCAGGTTATTTCTTAGTGCTCAGTAAATTACTGGAAAGAACTGAAGTAAAATTGTGTTCTTCGGAGATGGCAGAGTGACAAAGGAGAGAACCTTCAGGCTTCTTAATTCTACTGTATATTGATCTAAGATACCACTTTATCAGGGAATGGGGGATCTCCCACTATGCCCCAACCAACTCTGGTAGAAGAAGAGCAGAATGCAAAGCTTCCTTTCTTCTAATTTCTATGCCTAGAACTTCTTCTCCCCCTTTTATGAATGTGCCCTAAAAGTATTAGATTCATTTTTATAATCACAATTCATTCAAGTATTATTTTTATACAATTGGAAAGTGTCAATGGTGAGCTACAATAGAAAAAATAATCTTTACATCACTCATATCTCAAAGCAGAACTCTCTTGAAACATGAAGCAGCTGCTTTACAATAAATCTTCTAAGTTTAAGACTTGTATTTAATTCTTAGTGTGGCTTTCTTTAACAAAAGAATTCAACATCATTGATTTATGTTATCACAGATACTTCTCTTATATCAAAATTCACACTTTTGTGTTCTTTGAGAAATTCCTGGAAGCTTGTTTCTTCTTCTTCGTGTTTGTGTGTCATTTCTGATGGTATTTCTCATGCTCTTCCTTAACCTCCCATGCTAACACACAGCCAATAAAATTAATCTGGAAAAAAATCAAAGTTGAGAGGTTACTTCTGCTGTATACAGTCTCACTGCAAGTTTGAGAAACACAAAAGAGAATCCAAGAAAGTTATGCTGTTGGTGAGATTTCCAGTAGGAAATTCAGTGAATAAGTACAGCAAGTGTCATAGGACACAGATTATTGTAAGTACTGGCCTCAAAATATATGATAAAAACATTTTTATGATGCTTAGAATAAACTGGTAGTATTCAAACAATGGCTCTTTGAAAAATTAAAACATAAATCAGATTTTCTCTATACCTGGAGAGAGAAAAAGAAAGATCTTTACAAAGATTCATAGTTTAGAAACACATCAGCATGCTTAAGTAGGATCCAGAGACCTATCTATTAATATAGAAAGGTAGGTAACCTAAAAGTTCAGTTTTTGATACACAAAGGACAATTGAGGCTGGCGTTGTTAAGGGGCTGTCTTCATGATTTCACTCTTCATTTGTCTGAATATTGCAGAATTATTTACTTGCAATATATCATATGAGGTATTAGTATTTATTAAGGGGTTATATAAACACTCACTGATACAGATTGAACCTTAAGACAATTCTTGGAGAGTGGAGCTGTCCCACACTGGGCTGCTGATCTGCTCCCTGAGAACACAGAAACAAACAGGGCACATGTCAAGGTTCCTCAGAACTCAAGGGTCTTTATCCATTCAGGCCACACCCCATAAAGGTCCTGAACTCAGAAACATCTGGGCTTCCCTAAGTAATGCCTGAATTCCACTACATCCCAGCTTGCACAGAATAGTTTCCTGAAAATATAGAGAACTTTTTCATGTGTATTTGTCTAATTCTTTGAGAATACTTGCCTAATCCATCATGGACACCTTGTATGCCGTGCAGCATGTCCACCCATCAGGGTTGGTTTATACTATAAACAATGTAATAGCTCTTATGTTATGTATTCTCTATATCCCAAGAACTCATTGGCACTATCTTGTCTGCTTAAGCAACATCTTTTTCAAGGTATGTGTAGATCACTTAGCATCCGAGTTGTATACGTACATTTGAAGTTCATAGGCTTCTACAATACATTGTGTCCTATGTTCATCACAATTTGAATTTGTAAGGGTTCAATTTTATATTTCTTTATTCACTAGAAGCATTAAAGATGTGTATTTATTGTCAATCTGTAAGTAAACCTGACATTTGTAATAAATTTACTCTAATATATATGAGTCTTACACTGGGAATTTCTAAATAGTCTGGACAGCCATTGAAAGATAGCTCTAATGAGACACGTGGGGTTGTACTACAGAATTATTCTATGGTCTGATACTGCTTTTGAGTCTTGTATTCTAGTCTTCTTAGTGAACACAAGAGTCAGATTGTTGCCCAAGAATTTTACTTTTCCTACCATTAGGCTGGATAATAGTCATCTTTTTTGTTGTTGTTGGCTTCATGTTCTGTGAAGACAGATATACATTGTTCTGTCTGACCAAAGATAAACCAAAGAGTGGATGGGAAAGTCACATTTTTACTTCTCTAGTGAATTTATTTAGTCTGAGGGGTGTGTGTGTGTGTGTGTGTGTGTGTGTGTGTGTGTGTGTGTGTGTGTGTGTTTTTAAGAAAAAAGACCTGGAGACCTGACCCAGTGGTCAGTGGTATTCTTTATCTTTTGGTCACTGATATATAATGTGATATGTAGGAATGTAGGATATGATTGGAAAATAACAAGATACAGATATTACGTTAGTTATTTGATTTATGTAAAGATCATACGAATTTCAAAGTAAGTAAAATCCTGAGTATCCAACCAAGGGATATTGAAAGACCTACAAATATAGTTAAAGATGATTTTGCACTATCATATGGGTGCCAGGAAGTAAATATATGTCTTCTAAAAGAGCACCAAGTACTCTTAAGCACTGTAACACCTCTCTAGACCCTCATATGCATGTCTAACTTATGATATTTTAAATCATATAGTGGTTGACCTATGTGTAACCTCAACATAAATCAATAATTTATTACTTAATTTTATAAATTAAATGGTATCTATAACATCAACATTAATTATCTTACCTTTACTAATAGATATTATTTTAATAACTAATGTGCCTTGATAATTTTTACTATATTATTACCTTGGCTTACTGATAGCTGCATATGTACTAAGCAAGGCTGATTACAAATGAAAGATCATATTCATACACACATTTTTGTGTAATTTACATTGAATATAGTTTGCCATGTAAATTAATGTGGACCTATTGTTTGGTCACATTGCTCTTTTGAGTATAGGCTTGCTCAAAGAAAAACCTGTTTTCCAGTACTTCCTCTTGCTGTTTGTTCACCCAAATACATTGATTACTTGTAGTCTATTTACAGATCATCTATCTGGCCTGTGGTTTAGCTTTTCATTGAATTTCACCTATCTTCTCTCTTCTGTTTGTGCCATGTATTTGTTTCTTCTGTTGCTGTGATAAAATATAATGACCAATAGAAGGAAACGTTTATTTGAGCTTATGTTTCCAGATAAGAGTCCATCATGTCATGGAAGTGTAGAAACAAGCAGCAAGAATGACAACAGGCAGGAAACCGAGAGCTCAAAACTCCAAATGTAAGCACTAAGCAGAATGAACATGAAATAGGGTAAAACTGCCTTCAACAAGTTAATACTTCCTACATTGATAAAAGCAATAAGATGAGATGTAACGCTAAACCTGAGAGAGATTCCATAGACTGGATATACTAACTGCAATAACTCAGTGACCGTGAGTCAAGAGACCACATTGTCTATCAGCCATCACTAAATACAGCAGAAGTTTAGGACTGCATGGAACATATCTTGAGGTAACCTTTAAAGGCAATTGTATAAAGATGTTAATGCTTTCAGGGAGTTGTAATTTTTTGTCAAAAGGCTAGATGTTGTTGAAGAATGGTGAGCTTCAGATTGGAAACATGATCCAGCCATTGGTAGAATCTATTCAGAAGATTGAGTAACGTGATTATCATGGGTCTTCATGAAAAGCACTGATAAAACATTGTATCTTCCGAAACCCACAGTGCTGCCTGCTTTGCTGGGTCATAGCAGACTATCTGCCTCTCCTGGATACACAACAGCACTTCTATTTAGTAAACTTTTAGCTTGAATTCCTCAGGGGAAATTATCTTGGAAATACAGATTTTTTCCCCCAAATGAATTGTAATGCCTAAGATATGGAGCAGAGCAAAGAGAAATAGCACAGCACTTATGAAACATACAAAACGGAATGGAGAGCATAGTGAATATCATATCAACATTTGATTTTACACCAACCATTTCCTGCTGCCATCATACTAAAAACTTAGACATAATTCCATCCATTAATTTATATATTTATAAATTAAGACAAAGAAGGAAGAAAGATAAATTACAATATCACTTGATAAATTATTGCTCTTGCTAGGAAATCTAGCCAGATTCACTGATATAAACACCTGCCATCCCACGTTCCTGAAGGTTTCTTGTAAACTTGTTGAAACAGTTCTTTAGAATTGTGACTTTCAGTGTCTTTAGGGTCTCTTATAAACTTAGAAAATCATACTTTCTGCTCCTGAAAACTTACACCAGAGCTATTGTTTTAGTGATAAGATAAAGACAACATAGAAGTGGTTGGAATCTGGAATAGGTTCTTTTGAGAGGAATCAATTTTCAAAGATCTCCAACATTCAAAAGAGAATGGGGAATTTTAAAAGACGCAAGAGAGATGAAGATAGTCATTTGAGTATTGAGAGTTCTCTCATCTAACGTGGCACAGTATAGCAGCTCAGGATTCCCCATTTCTCTCTCTATATATATATATGGTATATATATATGGTATATATATAGTCTTGTCCTATATAACAGTGCTTTAGATTACAATTATCCATATATCTGAGAGGGTGGTCCTGTAGAACTGTATGACCTAGCAGTGGTATAGCCATCATGGCTTCCGTATGGTATACACAATGGTAAAACTAAGAACTGTCACATTTCTAAGAATATATCTTTGTTGTTTAGGATATGTGACTGTACTGAACACTAGGGTGAAGTGAAATTTTAGAAATAAATAAATTTATTTTATGCAAGATAATGTGGAGTCTTATCCAGCAACCTTATGTCATTGAGATCTCTGTTTCTGCCATAATATTTCCTACTGGGTCATATTTTTTTGATGGATAAAATTTCTTGTCATCTGTGGTGTGTTAGGACTCATGCATTACTGAGGGAGACACAGAAGCATAGCCTTGAGGTTTAAGATCCCTAGATGGGGCATGACCAGCCCACATTGAGAACCTGGAGCATGCTGTTCTTTCTTTCTGTTTGTTCCTGTGTTCTCAGGGAGAGGATTGGAACCATCACTATGCAAGAGAGTCAACTCTCCAAAAATTACTCTAAGGTTCAATTTATATCAGTGAGTGTTTATATAACTCCTTAATTCTTTATATAAGTAATTATCAGCAAATAATTCTGTAATACTGTCATATCTAAATAGCCTTAATATTACTTCAATCATGTATTTGGTTAAAATACAAATATTTGAAGAGCCAAACGTTCTTGACTGCAATGGGGATGTAACAGCAGGTGACAAATAGTGTTCAAATATCAACCTACCTAATGAATGGTTCTTTGATGGAGGAACCCTCTCAGGCAGGGATTGCCAGGCAATGGACTCAGAAAATTAGTTGCTCCTGTCTGTAATTTTACATGTACAAATGCAGCTATGATATCTCCCCATTACTATGTATTTTCATGTAATGTATACATATAATATCATGATTCCATTTCAATTTTATGGATACATATATTTGTGGATAGTCAGGAGGAAGATTTCTCCTTATACTGTGTTATTCTGGTAAATAAAACAAAATCTCATAGTTCAGCAATTATTATACATTATGGTGAGAAACTTAGAAGCCCATTTTCTGTATTTAGCTTACTGACAGGGCAATTTTGCCAGACAAAGGGTCTCTGCGGGTAGATCAGAAGCAGGACTTTCACAGATTATACTCAAGGACAAAATTACAAAATGTCTGCCTTTGTTAGCTCTTTCAGAGACTGAATTTTCTTGAGCTTCCCCTTGAAGCAGCTTATAAGGAAACTTACAAAATCCAACTGCTCTGACACTTTAGCAATTAATATTTTGTATGAACATTCTAACCAGTTTATGATACAAAAATCAGGCTTCAACTAACTAGCTGTTTGTTATTTAGGTACCAAATAACAATGAATCAATTAACCATGCCCAGAGAAAAGTAGTTTTATGTCCAGCTAACTGTGGGGGCTACTGGCCAGGAAAGTCCCAATTACCATGTCTCTACTTAGGCATTGCCATGGGAAATGCCTTTATTCTTTATCATTTCTCAGAGAATGTGCTATTGAGGGGCTTAATAATTTTTATTTGTATGGCAAATAGTCTCTGGTTAGAAGTGTATATTTTAGAGAAAGGAGCTAGAAAATTAGAGCTGACACTAAGCTGTAGAATTAGAGAAGGAGGAGGAGGAGGAAGAGGAGGAGGAGGAGGAGATAAAGGACCCTCAGAACACACACGCGTCTTTCTAACTCAGGTAGATAGAAACCTATTTGTAAAGATCTTCAGATATAAAAGTTTCATGCTCTAAAAATAACCTTCAGATAAAAAATGTTCACTCTGTAGATCTTTTCCCTGGATCTTGTGTATATCTTAGAGCTGGACTCCTCAGCACACTTTACTTGATCATATATATATATACACACACACATACACCCTTGGCATTCATATATATATATATATATATATATATATATATATATATATATATATATACACACCCTTGGCATTCATATATATATATATATATACATATACACCCTTGGCATTCGTATCCACTTCTTCATTAACAAACAACAAAATTAATCTAAAGTAAGAATATTAAATATGCTTCTAAGGAAAACAAATGCTATAAAAATAAAAAATTAGAAATTAGTGATTAAAATGAATTTCACTAAAATATTAGTTCACATTCTGTAAGATAAACTTCAATAGTTTGCTTCACTTAGTTATTCAGCTTTAGAAGTAGTTAAGTGCCAAGCACATGAGCATATAATTTATACCCAGAACAACAACAGCAAAGGGTCTTATCAATATCTTGAAGACAAACACACGAAGTGAGACCTATTTTTCACCAGACAGCACTATGCCTGCAAGATGCAACAGTGTTGACAGGGCTGTCTCCTACAAGCTCCAGGTAAACTGGATAGGCTTTCCCAAAAGTCCCATTTGATATGATAAGCTCAGTTGAAAGGACATCTCCATTTTAGCATTTCTGTTTCCTGTTGACTGTAGACTTTTGCATATGGATTCCTTCTGGATTCACTGCTGTTGGAGAAGGATAAATATCATCCCCATGGAATGTTTTACTGTTACTTCAACTATGCTTACAGATTTCTGTGTAATCTCAACCTTTGTTCTTTACTCTTTTCTACTCCAGATAATTGGATGAAGTCTGAGACATCAAGAACTGATTAATGATAAACTGGTTTCTTAATCTCCTCATGTGTTACCACAGCAACAGCTCCAATGAAACAAATCCATACAACTGTACCAGCTGCCTAAAGAAAAACAAGTACAGCAGAAGCTGCTACTCAAAAGAACAATAAAATGCTATGTCTTTGTGTATATTTAAAACAAATGTCTGTTCTTTAATTTTAAATTATTTAATATTTACCAGTATCCCAAATTAAAAATTATATCTTCTGTCAGAAAATTGCTATTTCTTCTATAGAATTCCTTAAAAGTTTATAGAAAAAAACACCTACAAGTGAAAGACTGTGGGGTGCATAGGGGTTTATATGAGACTGGGGGCCAGCCTGGCCTCAACCAGTTCAAACTGGTTATAATCGTTGCTTTAAAGCATGTGCTCCTAGCATTTCTTCATATCCATGAGGGCTCCTTGAGTGGACACTTTCTCATAAGGCAGCCTAGATTCTGACTGGGGCTTTGGCAACACAGGCAGAGTCCTGATATGAGACGACCTGGACCAGCTAGAGATGATCATGCTGTAGCAGCAGATGCCAGCAAAGAACAACTGTCCTCCAAGACTTTCTAACCTAGCCCTGAGTTTCAGACCCACTCTCAGCCCTGCTGCCACTTTGCCTCAAATAATCACACAAAGGCTTGTATTACTTTCATGCTGATTGTCCTATGGCTCAGGCATATAACTTGCTAACTATTAACTCTTAACTAACCCATGTTTATCCAAGTAGCTTAGTACCTTTCCTCAGAGCAGTATCTGGTCTTCATTCCTTGGCATCTGCTGGTGTCTCTGCTCTGACTCTTTCTCTTCTCTTCCCAGAGTTTTCTTAGTCTGGTAACGCACTCACACTTCCTTGTTTGCCTTCTGGCCAATCAGTTTTATTAAACCAGTAGGAGGGACAAATATTTTCAATGAACTAGAACATAATCCCTAAGGAGTTCTCCCCTGCTGGATGGAGGGTATATAAGACTTGCCCCTTCCCAAAATAAATCAAACTTGCTTGTTTCAACTTGCTCCCAGAGACCAGCTATTGTTATCTGAGCCTTCTTTCCCATGGGGAACTAGCAGGACCCCCAAAACAACAATGATGTGGGAATACCTTTCTGTAAGCTGTGAATATCAATCTTTAAATAAAGAAGCTGTTTTGACCCTTAGTGAGCACCATAGCAGAAGTAAGTGGGGAATCAGAATAGACAGGAAAGGAAGGGCAGAGTCAGAGCAGATCGATCCAGATGCCCAAAGAAGAAACATGTAAGGAACACAGGTGAGCCACGGCCATGTGGCAGGACAAATAACTAAAAATAGGTTGAGTTAAGGTGAAAGAACTAGCTAGCAATGCCAGAGACATAGGCCAAGCAGGGTGAACTTAATATAAGCGTCTGTATGTTTCTTTGGGACTTTGGGATTAGTGGTCCAGACAAGAAACTTCAGGTGGGTCTGAACCGCAGCATTAGGCAGGCCAGAAAACTCTTGCTACTCTTACTTACTCATGCTAGTCTTCCCTCTTTCCCCTCTGATTACTCATTATTTCTGCCCCCCTATCACTTGTATTCTTTTAAGCTATTTCCCAACTCCCTTAAAATGTCTTGATCCCCTCTCATGATCCCTTTTCAAGTTTTGTGACTGACACACAAATACATACAATTTTTCAAACATGCATATGTTTGTACACACACAAACATATATATATGTAAAAATTTATGTACAAAAAATTTACATATAAATTTATTTCATTGCCTGAGGAACAACCTCCAGCAGTGCATAGCTCAAAGGAAATTCATGATTCAGTACATACTGTAATTTTTTTTTTAATCTAAGGGAGTTAGGGAAAAAGAGACTCACACAGCCTTTTGACAGTTTCATTCAGACCTTGTCTTTACTCTTCTCTTGCATTTTAATTCTATATTTTGTATTCTCTTTTCTTATCTGTATCCATAGATGGCCCTTCTATCTCCTTAGATGTTTTCTTTCTAGCTGTATCTTTATTCTTCCTTATTCATCATTCTTAATGTTTCCTTATAACTCTATCAATAATCTCGATGTTTTCCTTCTAGTTTCTTCTATCTCATTCTGGATGTTTTCCTTATAACTCATTTTAACTTTACTTTTTCCCTCACAGCTTTTATATTCCAGCAAAATCTTTCAGGCAATATCAAAATTACAACATGGTTATATTCTGTTTTTCAAGTGAATGATTATATTTAATATAAGTAAAAAACACAATGTTCTTTATATCCTTACATGAATAAACATTTTACATATTACAGATGAAAAATGAATTATCCCAAGAAACCACGTACATTTATATCCAAGCAACTTGTTATAGATTAGCAGTGTGTAGATAAGCAAGATATTCTTTTACTGTCAGGCTGTGTTTCACAGTTACAAAGAAAGGACCAACTACCTTTTTACTTATTTTTAAAGGTATTTTTATAAAGAATCACAAACCTAAACTTTTATACATAAAAAGTAATAAATTAGCTCTACTTTGAGTCTTTATGATATATCCCCTCTGATCAATAGTTTCTTATATCAGGAAATTGAGGGCAGGAAAGGATACAAGGAATAAGTCTTCATGTTTGGTCATCAACTAATCCTAGCAAAAAAGACATGGCAGTTATGATAATTGGGCTGCTCTATTCTTATTTCCTGAACTTAATGAGTTTCTAATACAACCATGTACCTTTCTAAAACTTTAGATTGTCTTCTTGGGTTTTTCCACCTCAAAGCTATTTGACAAAAACATCTTAGTCTAATTTTAATGTTTCAGCTATTAAGCATTCCAAAACCTGTGAATACATTTCCCAACATTAAGATTAGAATGATTTAAACTAGCTGGACTACTGAGACTCAACTGTTTTTCTTAATCATTAACCTAAGCCACATTCTATATGGTTTTTCAATAGAAACTCATATGTTGCAGCTGTGTGACATTTTCTTATTTTATTTTTATCATTAAAACTCTACTTAAACTAACTATTATCAATTTTACAGTACAAATCAGGGAGAAATCATCTTCATAATAATTCACTGGTAAAATGCTCAGCAGAATGGAATGTTTCCATGAGATAAACACACTACATTACAGGTAGTGGGGATCTCCTGGCACCCATTGATACTATACCAGATATCAGAGAAAGATGGCAAACAGGTAAAGGCACAGCAGGAGCAAAAGACATTCTGGAGTCTGTTGTCTAGGGGCCTTGTCTATGGTGATTCAACCATCAGAGACTGTCTTCCTGGTGGTTTGACATCTGAACTTCAATTGCCACCTGCTTCTCCTTTGACATGACCACTAGCAAATTTAGACTTCACAGATGAGAGAAAATAGTATATTTCTTTTCAAGGCTAATTTATTTTGTCTAACAAACTGAGTTCTTGTTTTATATATTTTATGCAAATGCTGTGATTTCCCATTTTTAGAGCTACTTAAGTCTCCGTTGTGTGTGTGTGTGTGTGTGTGTGTGTGCTTATGCACATGCTGCTTTTCTTTATCTAGCCATCTGTTGATGGATAACTAATTTGGTTCTATTTCCTGGCTATAAACCCAGACATGTACATATTTTTATGTGTGCTGATTTATTTTGTCATATATTTATATATATACCTACATACCCACACACATATACCTAAGTGATGAAGGTGGGTACTGTGGCAGTTCTACATATAGTTTTTTTTTTTTTAAAAAAAAAAAAAAGTCTCATACTGATTTCCACAATGTTTGTACAAGTTTACATTCCCACCAGCAGTAAAAACCAATTTTCCTCCAGTTATCACCAACATTTAGTGTTATTTATTTTCCTGATAGCAACCATTCTGACTGGATAAGATAGAATCTTAAAGTAATGTTAATTTACATTTTCTGATGGCCCGGAATGTTCAACACCTTTCAAAATATTTATCAACCATTTATATCTGTTTATATATATATATATATATAGATAGATAGATAGATAGATAGATAGATAGATAGATAGATAGATAGATAGGGAGCTATCTATTCAGTTACTAGCCCACTTATTGATTGCAATTTACCCTTTGCAATTCTTTACATGTGGTTATACATTTCGGTGATATATGATTGGAAATCATTTCTCAATTTGTAGGCTATCTCTTTAGTCTAACGACAAAGCATGGCATTGATGGTTGCCTTGGCAATACTCTCCCTAGAAGCCATGGGGAAAGGAAAGAGAAACTGGCTGAAATGGAGGAAGGCTTGGGGGGAGTAAGAGGCAGATGAGGAATGAGAGAGGGCTATGTAGAACAAATATGACCACAAATATGCAATCTAAACATACAGAAAACTGAGAAAAAATATTAGAAAATAAAGCATTTTAGTTAACACATAATAAAATTATACCCATTAGGGAAAAACACTTTGATTTGATACAGCTATATATTATGTTATAATCAAATAATTAGTATGGCGACTTTCAAATTAATTTAAGATTTTAGAATATATAATAAATTACTTTAAATTGTTCCCTTTTGCGTGCTTAGATAATCTGTTTGATTGGAAATGTTGTCACTTCCTTTCTAGTTCCATAGTTTATATTTTATTTAGTATGTGGATGTGTACTTTGAGCAGCTGTACAAGTTGGTGGAACATCTCTATGTGCACAAGAACAGTTTTTTATGTATCTTAGGGGTAAATCTGATACTCAGAATGCAGTTCAAATTAAACAAAGTCTAAAATGGAAGGTTGTTAATGTACCCATGAGGTACTACTTCACCAATGGAGAGATGGAGCCCAGTGATTGTATGTTACCCTCTTGAAGGCAATTCTGAAGAACATTTTATATAATGATTAATTCCATCAGTGTCAAACCCTATTTCCTGGTGCTTATGAAAGCCATGAGATGTCAAATATCCTGAAGTTTGAGTCACAGACAGTTGGGAACCCAATATGAGTACTGTGAAGCAAACTCAAATACTCTGTAAAAGCAAGCATTGCTTTTAACTTCTGAGCCATTTCTCTAGCTTCTGTTATCTAGACTCTCTTATTAATATAATCCCCTTGTAAAAAATACGGGGGGGGTAAAGATTGTAAGAGGACTGAAGTTGTGGAAAATAAGTGAAATCATGTCTTTTTAACATATCAGGACTGCCACACTCATGAACTTAGTAGAGTTATGATTGCCTGAATAAGACCTGCACAAGATCAAGCCAGTAAGCATTGCATCATGGATGGGGCAGAGGCTTACAAGTTGCAACAAATAGCTGGAGAGCTATTGATAGCTGATGGTTGCTAGGAGAGGGAAAGTCAAGATGGACATGCCTTCTGATAGGTTGCTATAGTAAATGGCTCTATAGCCATGTATATATTTGCATCATAAATTAAGCTCAGTAAGTTATCAGAAAATGTTGAGAGCAGTTATAGAAATGGCTTTGTGGTTAAAAACACTTTTGCTCTTAAAGAAAATCTGGGTTCAATTCCCACCAATCACAGGGTGGCTCATAACTACCATTACTTCAGTTCTAGGGGACCTGACACCTTCATGGTGCGCCAACATGCATGTAGACAAAACATTCATACACATAAAATAAATAAATCTAAAGATATTTAAAGTAAATAAACAAATAAAGTAGATGAAATTGGAAAAAGATATGGTTTGATGAACAGTTTGGGGGAAGTGAAAAATGAGTATGATTTAAATATGTTTTATGTATGTATAGACTCTCAAATAGTTAATAAAAATATTTGTTAAAGTATCATGGTAACTCAATTATGCTACAGTGAATTGCTCCACATTCATGGATGTATGGGCAGCATAAATAGAACTCAGTAAGTTATTAAAATAAAAATATAAAATACTTTGAGGATCTGTGATAAGCCATTGGTCTGAAAGGAGTTATGGAGCAGATGAGTGTAATTATGATCAAAATGCATGATATGCATATATGAAATTCTCAAAATATTAGTTAAAATATATTAACTAACATATTAAAGAATCAACTCTTTTTTTTGAGAATAGAAGTATTTACCACTCAGACTTGCTTCAAAGTTGCTATGTAACCAAAGATGTCTTAGAGTTCATTTTCCTTGTTATACCTCTGAAATACCTGCATTTTAAACATGTACCATACTATACCTGAATTGTTGTGTGGCACTGAGGATCACACACAAGGCTTATTCTGGGGCAGCCATTAACCATTTGTGCTACATCCTTGTCCCAAGAAGCAACAGGAAGTAATTGTCTTTAAAACGATTCAGTAAACCTTCATGTGGGTTGTTTAATATGCCAAAAGTGTCTCTTAATGCTTGGTGCTCTTGTGGGTCTTCCAAAAGTTAGAGTTGTGGGTGCCTCTGATTCTTTTGCCTGTGCTTGAGACTATTTTCCTCCTACTGTGTTGCCTTGTCCAGCCTTGATAGGAGGGTTTGGGCTTAGTCTTGCTACAACTTGTTAGACCAGGTTCAGTGAATATCCCTGGGAGGCCTGATTCTTTTGTAAAAGGGAAAGGAAGTAGAAGTAGATATGAGGTAAAGGGGGGTGGAAGGAGGAACTGCGAGGAGCTCAAAATTCAAATGTTAAAAAAAAAAAAAAAAAAAAAATTGGGTAAGACAGATACAAAATTTGTTGTTATTAAACAGTGAGTTGTAAACTGAGAAAACTGCATTTAAAAGTGAATAGATAAAAAGGAAGTTCATGGCTGAGTGAGAAGCTTCACTGAAGATCCAGAAGAACTTAGCACCAGTTAGGAAAACAAAGACTTTAGTGTCTTATCTTCTAGACTCCTGAGTTATTCCTGTATCCTCCTCAACTATGCCCTAACTAAATCTCAGTCAGAAGGTTTTTGTTTTCTGATTTTTTTTATCATTTGCTTGTGATAGTCAAACAAATGAATAAAAACCAGGAGATTTGTTAGACATGAAGAAAAAATTGCCAAAAGACTTTGCTCAGAGCATCTGCCTCTAAAAATTAGTTTTGTTTGTTCCATGAATTATTTCTTTATGGAAGCAATCACATTCTGTCAGTGAGTGTAAAAATATGTGAACTCTGTCTTCCTTTGTTTCAGAATAGAACATGACAAGGTGACCCAAGACCAAGTGGAAACAGGTGCTTTGGGTGTCTCATGCACGTGAGAATCCATTCTTCCTCCTTACAGCTGTACTGGAAACAGGACCAAGCTCATCTGGGCCTTAAAAGTGATACCTCAGACAGATATCAGGGATCTTGTATCCTTTGCTGCATATAAGTGCTAGTGTGGGGATGTCCCGTGTGCCTTTTGGTGACTTAATGTCATAAAATTTAATTAGGAAATTTTTATTTACTGAGAATGCGGGATGTGAAAACTCTTGTTCTGGGTATTGAGTATACAGTTGTAAAAAAAAAATAGTTTTTAACCATCATTGGGTTCACAACTTAATAAGGAGACAGGAAAGATAAACAAGAAACATCTTGGAATAGGTGCTAATTGACAGTTCATAGGAGACACAATAAACACATGGAATAGGAAGATGACTTGCATTGGTAAGGTGGATTTATAGCTCAGAAAAAAGGTAACAATAAAATATTTTATCTTTTGATGCCAAAGGAGGTGTCAGTGTTGTGCTTAAAGAGCAAAAGTATAGGCATACAAATTTATTTTATTTTAATCATTGCTTGATGTTCAAAGTTACAGAGAAGTATCTTTGAAATGGCATTATATAAAGACCTAAAAAAAAAAAAAAAAAAAAAAAAAACAAGAGTGGCTTCAAGTATTTTGAAATGGCTGTCTTCCTCAGTGATTTGACTCAAAGGAATTTCTTCTAGGTACAAAATTTTGAAGCAAAATTAAGACCCCTCTCTGTATTTCCAGAAAAGGAAACATGGAGAAATGCAAATCCAAGAGACACCAGAGGTATAATTTGGATTGACTGGTTAGCAGAGGCCAAGAGAAAATCGAATATCTTAAAATCACTAAGCAGGTTCTCACATGTGTTCATTACAAAATCTAATTACATCAGGAAGGCATGATAGTGTGAATACTTCCAAACCCAGAAGGTGTTATGAGGGAATAATTGATGCATTAACCTATTAAATAAATGAACAAGGCAGAGTTGGGACTGAATTTTGACCAAATACTCTTCCTAAAATAAGATATTTCTCATGAATGGAAGGTACTCTCACTTAAATTAACAGAAGAATGTGTTGTTCAAACCTTACCTCATCCTTTCATGGGGAGAGTTTAACCTCTTTGACTTTCTGAATTCCAGTTGACAGGCTTTTGGCTGAGGGACTGGATATAAGGATATCTCCATTGTCTTTTCATTTTCATTTGGAAAGCCAGCTGGACCACTGATCTGGTCTGTTTTTACATGGAATGCAAAGCAAGGCTGTTCCTGACACACAGCAAGATGTAACTTGGCATGTTTTTCGCTCAGTCCCAGAAATCGGCCTGCTAATAATTACCTTCAGTGCCTGGGAAACTGTAGTCACAGATTGCTTCAAGGAATCGTTACATTGTCTTTGTGTCTCAAAAACACAAAACAGCCAATTTTACTGTAGATTGCTATAATACACTATGGGGAATTTACTTATAAATCCATTTTCAAAAGTACCCTCATCTGAAAGGAGCACTAGACACAAAATAAAAATAAAACAATGACAAGAAATCCCTTCCCTGTTTCAACATCAGGAGGCCCCAAAGGAAACACTCATTCATAACATCTGAATGCTAGCAGGTGTGAGCTAGTAGCCTTTCTATTTTTAGCACTTTTTTTAATTTTGATATGAATTTAAAAAATCTTTGTTGGTTGGTGGGGGAAAATATACTTTTTATTCCTTAAAAATTGAGAGAGATTTCTTTATGTAGGAATTACTGGGCTGCAGGAACACTTGGCAGCAATAATTGTTGGGGTCCTCCTTGGATAAAATATATTTTAGTTCTAGACCCCCAAGTAGATCTTGCTTCTATGGTAATTAACAGATGAGACTGTAAAAACACGTCTCTAATTACAGATTCAAGTCCATTAAAGAAGACATCAGTTTTCTCGTTGGTTCTATAAGGAAAAGTCTCTAAGAAGAACAGAATCAGAACATGTAGTTAGCAGGCTACAAGCTGAAGGTCTTTCTGTTACAAAGGGGGATGGCTGAAGGAGTGACTTTAAAAATGAAGAAAGATCTTGGCTCCCTTGCTCTCTGACTGTGGAGGTATGATGATAATTAGGTAGAGCCAAAAAGAAAAAAGAAACCCAGCAGAATTTTTTCTTCTCAGAAATGATCAGGAAATAAGATATCATGGAAGGATGCTGGCATTATTTGCATCCACAAGGTACAAGTTCTGGCTGTATGAAAGAATGTACAAAGTTTTCTTCTCCACCCCTCTCCCCCCACCCCATTTTTTCTGGCAGAGTTGGCCCTTCATCTTATCAGTCATACAGATGGAATTTGCTGTCTGGGTAGTAAATGGAAGACAACAATTGAACCTTTGACAGTTCGTTATTGGTTGGAGATTTCTATTCTCTATTACCTTTGCCCATTTTTTTCTCTATCAAAAATTTTTAGCACTTTTTCTTCCCTGGCCATTTCTTCATTCTCTATTTATATCCATACCTAAGGCAAAGAAAACTACCATAACAATTTGGGGACATAAGTGTAGTTCTCCTAAATGTTCCCCAAGAATCATCAGCTAAAGGTGATGTGGAAATGTCTTTCTGTATGCTGTGAATATCAATCTTTAAATAAAGGAGCTGTTTTGGCCCATGACAGGCACCATAGAAAAAAGAAGAGGGGAAATCACAGCATAGGTAGGAGAATCAGGGCGGAGTCAGACAGACGGAGCCAGCCGCCCAAGAAGAAGCATGTAAGGAACACAGGTGAGCCACAGAACACATGGCAGACAGATTAATGAGAATGGCTTGAGTTAAGATGAAATAGCTAGCTAGCAATGTGTCTGAGCCATAGGCCAAACAGCATGAACTTAATATAAGTGTCTGAGTCATTTCTGGGGTCTGATCAGCTGCATGCGGGTAAAGGATCTGGGGCTGCAGGTCTGTGGGTCTGGACCTCTGGCCTCCAGGGACCAAGAAAACTTATTTGTAATAAATGTCTTCACAATGTGGGCTGAATATACACTTAAAGCCTGAGAAAGTTTAAAAAGGGTAACAATGTGTGTCAAAGGTACATAGGTTTCAGAGAGAAAAGAAAGAAGTTGGAGAAAGTCTTTAAAAAGAGAAATACAGTAATAAAAATATGATAAGCCTCATAAAGATGGAAAATAGACAGAAAATCTGGATTTTGGTTATTATTGTGCTTTCTTTTAATTTTTTAACTATTAATAAGCTAACTATAGAAAGACAATGGATTGCAAAGGCTGCTAAGTTAAACAAGAATATGTATTTTAAAGGTATTTTTATTTTGAAATTTGTGTCTAAGGATTTATTGCTTTGGAAAGGTTCTGCTTTTGTTTCCACAGAAGATGAGAACCTGTGGATTGCTTCCAGACAAAAATGGTTTCATCAACCAAGACCCCCTGAAAAAAATCTCTGATGGGAAAAGATGGCTGTATCAGCTTCAGGGCTGCAGACTATGATCCAGTCTCAAGAACCCATGGGATTTTCAACACCCCATAATCAGCAGGAAGTATTAATGGAAATCTATGCCCAAATTCCCAAAATATTGTTTGTGAATGTTTTTTATCATTACAAATGGTTAATGGTCATAGTTAATCTCTTTCTAAAAGGAAAAGGGGGATATGGTATATGAATAATTTTTAAAAAATTAGATTATTGAATTTACTTAGATCAGGAAATCAGCTGTTAATCTCAAAATGTTTTACACTGGTATGGATTTTGGTTTATTGATACAAATTTAAGGTCAATTCTCTTATGCTTTATTTTTCTACTCTTGTTTAAGATATGATGTTTATGTAACTGATTTAAAATTATAATGTATAATTAATAAATGCATGTTAGTTAGATTTTTAGGTATACAAAGATGTATTTCAATTACATAGGTAATCTTAAAACACTTCTAAGACCTACAGAATATGACATTTAAAATATTTTAAAAATTTATACTTTTCTGGACAGTGAGACAGATCTCCTGGCAGCACCAATCTACTTCAAGATAATAATGGGCATCAAAGAAACTCTTTGTGGAATTTACTTTCTTTGTGGTAATGGTTAGCCACTGGACAAGAACATGTTCTTGTATTGACTGCTTGACAGTATGCTATTTAGATTGGACATGCAGGTTCCATTGGAAAGTCATCTCTAAACCTTGGCAGAACAAGCCTAGATGGTCATTCAGGTTCCTGCTTTGCAGAGAAAACTGCCAGACACTCTTAAGGACTCAAGAAGAAGCAACTGATGAACTATACCAGAAATGGGCAGAGCAGATTTCCTGCTTCACTAAAATGAAAAGAAACTCTGGGCCTGTAAGCTGAAGATAGATGCTGCAACTTTATAAAGGAACTTTGGGTGACCAAGATAGGTGCCATCTTTGTCATTTCTAGATTTTGGAAGTTTACTTCTGTGGTATTTGTTGTAGTTGAAGATGAGAGAGTTATAGGTATAGTTTTCTTAGTTATTTTAAAAGATGTATTGGATATGAAACTTTAGATTCATAAGGATAAGGTAGATGATAGAGCGTTTCTTTAATTTTGCTAAATACAAATAGAGTAGATATTGTAACTGTAAGTCTTGCTTGATGGCTATTTTGTCATATGTAATTTTGCTATGTTAAAATTGAAACCTTCTTTTTTGATTAGACATAAAGGGGGAAATGATATGGGAATGTCTTTCTGTATGCTGTGAATATGAAGCTTTAAATAACGGAGCTGTTTTGGCCCATGACAGGCACCATAGAAAAAGTAGGGGGAGAAATCAGAGCATAGGTAGAAGAAGGGCGGAGTCAGACAGACCGAGCCAGTCACCCAAGAAGAAGCATGTAAGGAATACAAGTGAGCCATGGGCCATGTGGCAGGACAGATTAATAAAAATGGGTTGAGTTAAGATGAAATAGCTAGCTAGCAATGTGCCTGAGCCATAGGTCAAACAGCATGAACTTAATATAAATGTTTGAGTCAATTCTGGGGGCCTGATCAGCTGCTGGTGTCTAAGGGGTCTGGGACTGCAGTTCTGTGAGTCTAGACCTCTGGCTGCCTGGGACCAAGACACCTTATTGTAATATAAAGGTCTTTGAGGATGTGTTTTTCTTGGTAATACTTGCTGCATAGAAGAACTTTTGCATTAAATTTGGCATTAGAGTTAAATAAAGATTTGTAATGAACACATGCACATTGAAAATGCAGAACATATTTTCCACTAAAGCACTTTGAAGATGGCCCAGGAACAAAGCCTATTGTTTTTGTTCACTGGCTACCACTACATGCAAAGGGACCACAGCAGTAGTCTTAATCAGTCCAAGAAATGTACTCATTCAAAAAAAATTTTTAAGTTTCTTGACCTCAGAACTGATCAAACTGAATGCCAGAATTATCTAGAAATATATTTGGGAACCTGTGATATCAGAAAATGTGTTCCTGTGGCTTTCTATCAGATCCAAGACTAAATCTGAAGCAACTTTGTCTTTTACATGATCAAAAATGAGAGAGGTCTATCCTTGCTGATATAGATGGTATTTACTATGTTTGGAAACCCCTATTATCTACCATGGTGCTTTGTCTCTTTGTCTCCCTTAATTGAGAGCAGCACACAGGTATCCCCACAATGTCAAGAATGTATCCTATCTATCAAGTCTCATCTTAAAGTAGGTTTTGTTGGCCCTTTTCATATCTACTGAGTTGTTGTGAAGAGCCATTATAAGCAAACTCAATTCATTCCTTAAACTTATTTGTTTTCCTACTCACTTCTATTTTCTTCTTCCTCTTCTATTGCACACCTTCACTTTCTTCTATTCCAGTCTCCGATTATGTCTAGGATTGACTATAAGTGTTTTATTTCTAAAATGAGCACTC
Source organism: Phyllotis vaccarum (assembly GCA_033318265.1). Taxonomy (NCBI): domain Eukaryota; kingdom Metazoa; phylum Chordata; class Mammalia; order Rodentia; family Cricetidae; genus Phyllotis; species Phyllotis vaccarum. The sequence goes on along the minus strand of JARWLC010000001.1, from coordinate 165,869,525 downwards.
TAATACAGACTAGCAACCTTATGTGAAATAACATTTGAGTTCTTAGTTTCAATTCTATTGTCTATGTTTTCTCCTGTCTCAAAAAATAAAGCACAGAATTGTTGCTTTCCAGAGAGACAGTTCTTCCCCACTTTCTTCTTCTTCTCCTCCAATAGTCTCTGCAGTGATGTGAGCATATTATAATCTAGGGAAAGGTTTTTAATAGCCTAAAAACTTTAGTTATTCGTGTTCTTATTTTTCCTGGACATGATAAAGTATACACCCATTTTCAGCTGAACTGCTTATTTATATTCTAAATGCTAAATATATCATAGTGACTTCTTCTTGTCAAAGACAGTAACTTTATTATAAATCTCCAGTGTTTTCATCAAAAGTCACTAGGAGCAGAAAAAAAAAGGTAGAAATGGAGAATGGTAAAGTATATTATCCCCTTTAAGAGGTCCATAGTGTGAGGTTGCTACTATGCAGTCTGCCTCTAAAACATGTAGAACATTGGTTACTCCAGCCCAGAGCACCTCCTCAGGTTTGATGTACAGTGCTTTTAAATTACATAACATTTTCATAGAAGGCAAAGCTATGAATACCACCATCAGACAGATGTTAGATACAGACAGATGTTAAATAGGAGTAGTCACAAACCCCCTCAATATTGACCACTGTAATTTGTCTGCTGAAGAACAGGCTTTCTTTGAACAAGCGCACTGTTTTTGTATGAGTTGAGAAAATCAGAATTCATAACTCTTGGAGGTAAAGGAGAAGCTCCATCCGGGAAGACATTAGCAGTTCCTAAACACAGGGCTAGAGTTGATGCTCAAACATATGCTAAGGCAGAATATTTAACAGGATTTGAGGATGAAGAAAAGGAATGCTGAGTTTATGGTACAATGACCTGGGGAGTGGGCAACTATACTCTTAACTGAAGTGATATTCTGTTATCCAAAGTCTGCAGTCATTGAGAAAGAAAGGAAAATATACCGAACTCTGCTGGTCTATCCCTATCTTCATATATAAATATATTTAATATTTCATGAAGTATTATAACTCCATGATGGTTTCTGACAATATTTCAAAGTAAAACCCTTCAGAATCTGTACATGTGTAGTTATTTATAGATGTGTAAGAGGAGAGCTGCTGTCAACTGTTAGGTACATGTAAGGCTTTCACTTCAGCCTAGATAGTGTTAGTTGGGTTTTGCATGAATAATTGCTTTATTGGCACTGCATGAAAATTGATTTGGTTCAATTCCTAAATTCCAAGACTGTGGAATCTCTCGAATAAAACACTAGATTGTGTGCCATAAATCAGTCACTGATAGATTCTGATGGGAGGCAAAAATACAGAGTCTTGGGTGATGTTCAGATAAATGTAGCTGTTTTGATTACTGAATCCGGAGTGTGACAAGCCTAAATGCCCCAAGTTTTGAGCCAAAGGATCATGTATTTGCACTATTTCAAGACAAGTGAATCTAACACTTCTAGACATTATTCATACAAAAATAGGCAGAAAAAAATATATCCGGAAAGCTGTTGGCACTGTCCAGATAAAACTCATTATTCTCAAAGTAAACCACTGGTATGGATAAAGGCAATCCAGCTGTTATTTGTATCTACACAAGGTTAGGCTAAAACACATTTTCTCACATACATCTGGAAGAGTAAAATTGTACCTTGTGAGATAAGTAGCAAACTGCCTCTCTTCCTACCTCCCTTTCCCACCCCACCCCTTCCCTTTATTCACTTCTCTATATATCAGTCACAAATCACATGGGCACATTCATTTATGAATCATCATGTTCCAAGTGGCTTGTAACAATATTTTTTCAACAATATTTGTAAAAGGAAATGAATGAATCAGAAATCCCAGTGAAGTGAAGTCAACCATTTGTGTCTTTCTCAAACTTTATTCTGAGTATTTTATATAAACCATAATAATTCATTTAGACTGTTATCATAAAATAACATCAAGTAGACAATCACGATTTATAAATAATCAAAATTTATTTCTCACATTGCTTAGAGAATTGGAAAGAACATGACAGATATTCTGGAAGACTCAATGTTCCTCTCTGGTTAAAACGTGTATTTCCCTGTCAGGCTCATTTTTTTGAATGCTTACTCTCAGTTGGGGGTGCTATTTTGAAGTCTGGGAAGGATCTAATAGGTAAAGTCTATCTATGTAGTTCCAGCCTCCCTTTCCCACTAGGTAAACCACTGCTTCTGAACATTCCTGCTGTCAAGTTAGAGCTGTTTTTACTACTATGCTTTTTCTCAGTATGGCAGACTGAAATTATTCTGAAACGATGGTTCCAAATCAGCCTTCCTTCTTTTAGTTGCTTCAGTTTAATATTGTTACAACAAGGACAGCTCCAGTGGTTCATCTATAACACATCATACACCTAAGACTCACGGAAGATGGGGATAAGAAAGATTTGACAGGAAAGCTGTGCCCACTAAATATTTAAAAATATGCTCATCTAAACAAAGAGTTGAACAACATGTCAAAGTGGATAGAGAAAATCTTACACAGACCTACCCCTAGGTGAAGAGCTACAAGCAATCTCCTGCTGCAGACAGGATGAATTGATCATCTCTAGAGATGAGACACTGATAGGCTATTGTTGCAATGGGGTTTCTTGGTCCTGGGTGGCCAGAGGCCCAGACCCTGCCACGCCAGACCCCTTAGCAGCCTGCCGCTCAGGCCCCCAGAAATGACTCAGACACTTATATTAACTTTATGCTGTTTGGCCTATGGCTCAGGCACATTGCTAGCTAGCTCTTACATCTTAAATCAACCCATTTTGATTAATCTGTCTGCTACATGGCCCCTGGCTCACCCGTGTTCCTTACATGTTGCTCCTTGGGCGGCTTGCTCGATCTGCCTGACTCCGCCCTGCTTCTCCTACCTATGCTCTGATTTCTCCTCCTACTTCTTCTATGGTGCCTGCCATGGGCCAAAACAGCTCCTTTATTTAAAGATTGATATTCACAGCATACAGAAAGGCATTCCCACATCAGGCTATCTCATCCCAAGTGGTCAATCTTAAACATATGCCTAATCAACAATAAAAATGAAACAAACTATATTTCTATAGGCATATGTGTGGTATCACTTACTGAGAAGAATTTCATACAAAAGTGCTCATTTACATTCAATTAAGAAGTCATAAATTTGCACATGAGTTGGGTGGTACAAGGGAGAAGGTGCACAGGTGAGGAAAGGGTAGAAATGATGTATATATACACTATGTATAAAATTCCCGTAAATAATTTTAATTGAAAAAGGTACACTAGAGAAAAGTAACTAATACATAACGTCTGATGGAGACCTCTTTTGAGAATATAATAAAGCACCTCGCGTTTGTGCCACCTCAGTTTGGAGGGGTTGGAGGTTCTTGCTCTGATTGTATTATAAGAATGCTGATTTCCAATGAATTCTATGACCTCATGATCTGATCACCTACTAAGTGCTCCACTTCTGAAAGCTATCACAATGGGGATGAAGTTTCAACTTATGGATTTCAAATTGAGACACCTATTTAGAACATAGCAAATGGAATCAGGAATATATAAATTTAATACATAATTACTTTAACTTATCAGAATATCTTTGAGATCTGCCTACACTAGAGTAAAAATCAAGAATCTTTTTTTATTGATGACTAGATTTTCTGTACGAATACTTTTTGTGTCCCTTTTTATGACTTTCAGTTTTAGCATATTACTACATGTAATAAATAATATACAATAACTAATAGTCATTTATCCTATGGGACTTAGAACCATCTGGTCTTGATTATTATCTCTTCTCTTATTCATTTGATATATAATTTTATGGTCTTTTCTGGCTGCTTTTTCTGTTTTCTTTCTCTGAGGAGATGATTATGTTTTTAAAAGTTATGCTGAGAGACTATTTCCACTTTTGTCAAGAGCCATTTCATCTCCTTTTTATTACAATATTTTTTGAGAATATTATGCACAAGTACCACATTTACAATACTTCTACCTTTGCTTACCTCCTTTCCAATTCCTCTTATCCTCCAGCTCCCTCTCTAATTCATGACCATGTCCCTTTATTTATAGTTGAAATACATACATACATACACAGACACACATACACACACACACACACACACACACACACACACACACACACACACACACACTATTGACTTCATTCAATGTTGCTTGTGCATAAATGTATTTAGAGTGGACTCCTTAGGGTTGGGTATTATCAGAGAGATTGTCCCTGGAGAAAACTGATTCTCCTCTCTCAGAAGCCACTGACTGCCTGTAGCTCCTTATTAGTTGGGACCTTTTGAAGTTTTTTCCATCTAACTGGGATGCCAATTTCTGAAAATTAATATCACCATCAAGCAGGAGGCACCTCATTCCCTGTCTGGTCATTTCATATGAAAAGAAACTGCTGGATACAATTTTATTTTATCACATTTGGCCTAAGCCCATGTTCAGATCCATACAAACAGCTCTGATGTGCACCTACCTATGTATGTCTTTGGGCTTACATGTGTTTAACATTTATATTGGACATGTTTCTAGAGTGGAGGCTAGGATTATAAAAGGCCTGAAGTCAATTTTAGTTTATATTTTATGGGTTTTCTAAATAGGCTATAGAAATTCATATATCCATTAGTGAGAGTGTTTGTCCGGGAATAGAGAGATGGCTCAGTATTCAAGAGCACTGATTGCTCTTCCAGAGGACCTGGGCTCTTTCCAAGCACTCACATGACAGCTCACAGTTATCTGAAACTTTAATCCCACTGTATCTAATGCACTCTTTTGGCCTCAGTGGGAACTGCACACACTTGGTACACAGGCATGCATGCAGGCAAAACACCTATACATATTAAAAAAAGAGGGGGTGGAGATTTTTTTTTCTTTTCTTTATAATGTAGCTACTGTTTGTGTGTGTGTGTGTGTGTGTGTGTGTGTGTGTGTGTGTGTGTGCACGCGCGCGTGTTCTAGGCATCCTCCTGTTTCTGTTCTACCCATATTAACTACCCTTACAGGTCAGTGCTACCACTTACGGCTTTTTGGTTCGAGCTCTAAGATTCTGAACTTGGGACTTCATATTTTTACAACAAGTATTTGAATGAGTAAGTTCCTGGGGATAACTTTTTCTTAGCTTCATCGTGAAAGGTTTTTAGAATAGCTGATAACCTTTCACTAAATTGATTGCCTTAAAATGCTGCAGATAAATTTCAAAATGCAAGAAAAAGACCAAATCTTTCTTTTGAAGGCCTAAAATTGAATACAAAAAAACGTGTTAATTGAGGAGATGGAATCATCTGTTAGTACAGTAATTACATTTCTTTGTTCCAAGTTTTAAGAACAGGACAGAATAACCAATTTTGGGGATGTTGCAATAAAACTGGGCTAGGAGGCAGCAGATGTGAACTCACAGTTTTATTTTCCTCAGAAACCCCTGAGTACTTTATGTTGTCTTCCCTTTCCTGAGATAGGATCTCTCTGTCAACTTAAGCTAGCCCCTTTGTGTATCTTTTCGAAACTCCTCAAACTCATCCTTCTAACTCAATTCCCTAAACACAGAGTTTGCAATTGTAGAGCAACAGCCTCAGAAGCCTTTTGTTTCAGAGCAAAACACCTGCAGGTTTTCTCCCTTTCTGAAGGAAGCTTCCTGAACTGAACTGAGAGCAGGGGCTGTATCTGTAGCTTGACTGTTTCAGAACACACTTTAGTAATACATCAAGTTAGGGTTCTGTGCTAATAGCTTCAACTCTCTTTTCTGGTAATACACACACATACACACACACACACACACACACACACACACACACACACACACACACCATACACACACACACACACCATACACACACACACACACATGCATACACAGTGTTCTTTAGGATTGCTATAAGTTACTCAGCAATAGTAGCACGTTTCCTATGATATTTTGTTGATTCAAACATCCAAAACTTGGTAACACATGAAGCTACAACCCATCCATACTTAAGCAAGAAAAATATGGCTCTTCATTCTTATTTTCACAAAGGGGGTGTGGAAAATTAATTTTAAAAAGAAAAAGTACTATGATTTTTTTAGAGTATGGTATTATAACTCCTCATAATAAAAGAAATGTATTTCTTTATTACTCTTTTTGAATCTAGGATATCTTGGCAATGTGATTTTGCCAAGGGAATACAAAAAAAGGATGATGTGCTAGTTCCAAACTTGATATCTTGGAGCTCTGCCTCCGTTATGCACTACCTCAGGGAAGCTGAAGATCAGAGAGCAAACCAAGGAAGAACAGGGGTCTGATCCAACAGATGATGTCACGGTTGTATCAGCAGAGCCTTGCCCATCCACAGCTGACCACAGAGAGGTGAATCTGCACATCCAGAAGAAGACTATACTTTAGACGACCCCTGAGATACACTGGAAGTTGCTTGAAGACACTAAATTTCATTTTGTTTGCATTACTCTATAGCCAGTTGGTATAGACTAGTGAAGCTGTACACAATTATGGGGAGAGCAGACCATCAGAAATGTTGTTCTTTCTTCATTAAAAAAAAAAACAACCTGTGGTTCATTAACTTAATTCTCTCCAGTAAAAATTCAACTGATTATAGTAGCAGTTGACAGCTAGAAAACATAGCAGATATTAATGTTTTCTATGATTCAATATTAACTTGGATTTATATTTAGTTCTAAGTTTTGGATCATCAAGGTTGTTTTTGTGGGAATTATTTCTGCTTTCTTGTTTTCGGCTCAAGAAAATGGAGATGCTGACAGCATTGATTTTGTGAGGCCAAGAGCCTAATCTCAGGCAAAGTCTCAAATTGCATTTTCCTTGTTCCATAGTAAATCAGCTCTTTGACCTCAGCCAAGTACTTCAGTCTTTCAGAATCTTGTTTCTGGGCTTTGAATTGATCACGATGATAATCGCTATGGATCCACGGCCAAACATTAGGAGGAACTTGGGGATTTCTGTGGAAGAAAGGGCAGAAGGATTATAGGAGCCAGAAAGGTCAAGGACAACACAAGACACAGCTTACAGAATCAACAAACCAGGACTCACAGGAGCTCTCAGAGACTGAAATGGCAATCAGGGAGCCTGTATGAGACTGACGTAGGTTCTCTGAATATATAGTATGGTTGTATAGATTGGTGTTGTTGTGGACTCAGGGGTGAGGGGTATCTCAGATTTTTGCCTCTTTGGGGGCTCCTTTCTTCCTACTGCATTGTCTCATCCAGACTTGATATAACTGTTTGTGTCTAGTCATCTTGGAACTTGCTATGATATGTTTAGTTGATATCCTTGGGAGGCCTGCTCTTTTCTGAGGGGAAAGGGAGGAGTCGATCTGGGCAATGGGAAAATGAGGGGACGGACTGGAAGGAGAGGAGGGAGGGAAAGCTGTGGTTGGGGAGTAATATATGAGAGATGAATAAAGAGATATGTAACAATGATGATGTTGATAACAATAATAATCTCTACATCCCAGAACTGATCTGTTTTGAAGTTAGATTAAGCAGGTAAAGCCCAGGGTTTGTTCTGATAAATGGTGTTCTTCATTTCATTGCTCATGCTCAGACATCTGGTTATTTCTATCTCAATTCAAGAGTGATGAGCACAGGTCTACTCAAATGGCCCTTTATTGTTACTTTAGTTTACTCAACACATTGAGTATGAAACAGTTTTGCTCATGGAAAACCCTAGAAAGTTGATTCTTTGTCTTACCATTCTTGTATCTAATTCCAGATTTAGTTTGAAAAGGGGCTGTGGACAAAAACACACAACATATATTGCCTTTCCACCTCCACAATACAAAAATCTTAATTCATAGAGTTGTAAGGCAAAGAGAGTTAACATAACAATGGATGTTGACTGACCTCTGATATTTCCTGGGTGATATATAGCACCAACAGCAGGCATCTACAAAGACAGTATGTTAGCAGTCTATACTGGAGAAGGTTAAGCACACAGGGTGGAATCCATTTCAGTTCAGTTTTGTGTTTTGATCAAAATCAGAATCTATAATGCACAGTTTAAAGACAACCACAAGGAATAATCATGTCAAAATTAATGGTTATTAATTTTATAGAGTCTTGGTCAGGAAGTACTTATAAGAAGATGATGTAAAAATAGAACATAAAAATGTTTACTTCCATGAAAACATAATTTACATACAGCATAAGCTATAGACACTGTCATATATAATACTACCCATGCTTCTCTGGGTACCTTTTTAGGTAGGAATTGGCATTCTTTTCTTTTGCAGCCTTCACCATAGTAGTGCTTAATAGAAGATGTAACTTTCCTCTTTTGAAGGAGATAAAACGGAGAGATACAGATGTGGAAGTATGACCATGATCACAGAGCTAGCAGTAGCTTTGAGACTCATATAGAATAAATGTAATGCAGTGCTCATGTTGTAAGATTATACATCACCACTATCTCAAATGTGCATATGCACTGCATCAACTTTATACATATAAAAGTATATAACACATATGTATGTGTATTTATATATATGCACTCAATATTTATGTTTTCTTTCCACCTCTTACTTCTATAATTTATTTAATATTTAGTTTAGGAGGAGAGGATAATTAACGAGCATGTGAGGATGGGAGATAAAGTAGAGAACTTGAAGACACCTTGTAAGAACCCAGATGAATGGGAAAGATGCTTTAAATACATCACTATATTCATTCCTTAAAATACCCTTAAGGCACAGTTCAGAATTTTACCTTATGATTGTAAGAATCAAAGCTTAAGGGGTTGAATAATTTTGGCAAAGGTCACATATCTAGTAAAGGCTCAACCGAAATTGGGACACAGGAGTGACTCAGAATTCTTCATTCTTTGAACTAGGCCCTTTTCCCTGGGAACACAGTTATGTTCAGTGTTCTGAATGGTGTGTTACACCTAAGCCCATTAAGTTTGTGTAGAGTGGCCTTCTCTGACTTCACATTTTCTCCAAAGCTATTTTCACCTAGTGTTTTCTTGCTTCTATAAATTCCCCTTAAGTACTTTTTTCTTGTTGAGTTTCAATTTGATTTGTTGAGATTCCTCTTCTCTTGCTAGAGGGAGAGTTGGTGATTTACAGAGAAGATTTAAGTGCCTGCTTTTGTTTTTTCAAGTTTCTGAATGCCTCCAAAAATTCACTTCTGAAGATCTGAAGCCCAGAGAGGCAGAGGCCATAAATACTTAAAATGGGAGTATATTGTTTTAGTTAAAATTTATGGAGTGATTCAGAACTCCAATTCAATTTTCATAAATTGACATCAGGAGGTCTGGATAGGAAGCTTGTCTTAAAATTACCATTCTGTGGAAGACAGGCCTTTTCAAGATGTCCTTGTTTTACTTGTGGGCAAGTTTGTGACTTCAGGCTCATCTAGAGCCAGGTCTCAAGCAGCCTTGTCCCTATTTTTATTCTCATTTTATCCCTGTAAGCAATTTTTTCAGAGCTTCATGTGTCATCACCTACAATCTATGAGCTACACAGGTCTGAAAAAAATCTTTTGAGTGAAAGCTTTATTCATCCTCACAACGGTTATTTCTACTATTCTCTAACTCTCAAAAAAATTAGTGAATATCAGAACAAGTTTTGGATGCAAATAGTTTAGTAATTTCTTTCTGTTTATAAGTTAGGTTGCTATTTGTCAGCCACTGGGTTAACTGATTGGTTGGTACTATCTTCTCATATTTCATTTTGGAGAATCTTGGTAACTATTGTAGAGGCTTGGGGTTCAGTTACCATATCACCAACAGTTCTAGGAATAAGTATGTATTGGCTAACCATAGCCCAACTGGCAATGCAGACATCACATAGGTAGGTCCACCAGAAGGCAGGGATTATATAGGTTGATTTTGTGCTAAGACGATATCTAAAAGCAGAGCAAGACCCTCATAATCACTTAATGAAAGTAAACTAAAAGCCCCTCAAAAGTCAAATACATCCAGAGATAGAAATCTCTTCTGTTTATCCAGAAACTGCTTCTGTGATCTTAGATCTTCCCTTCAGAGTGATTTTTGGTAGGTTTCATTTCTCAGAGGACATTCGTACAGTCTGGTGATGTTTTTGTTTGTTAAAATCATTAAAATATACCAGTGTCTTATAAGTCGAAGCCATACATTCTGTTAAGTGTCCTGTAGTGAAGAGGAAAATCTCCATTACAAGGAAACACAATGACTCCATAGGCTGATGAAACTGAGATGAGAGACCTCATTCAAAATTTCTTTCATTCCAGCAAGATTTAAATGTTTAAGATGTTGACTTTCAGAAGGAAAGGAAGGTATAAGCCAAATAAGCCTGTCTATTCCCCAGCCTTAGTGTTTTAAGAGTTTCAGTTAATGCAGTTGTTACCTGGAATATCTGGGAACTCCAGAGAAAATGAAATCCTCAATGTCATTTGCTTATTTCTGTACCTTACTCACTTAGTTCAAGCTGCACCTGCCCCCCCAACATGAAATAAATGTTTAATAAGTACCTCAATCATAGAAAGAAGACTAAATTGAGAACTTTCTAAGAGAGATTAGTTATAAATTAGAAGTTAAGTTCTTCTATAGTCCACTAAAAGAGATGTCTAATCTAAATACATCATAAGTCATCTCTAAATATGCCATCAGACTTTCCCTATTTTATTTTAAATTAAAAAAATTAAGAATTATTCCCTTAGTTTTCTATGTACTGCTTAAAGTTGCATTTTGCTACTAATAGGTATAATTTTTATTTATTTATTACGTTAGGGCTTTTTTAAAAACAAATTTCTAAATAAAATATGGCATATTCTTACTTATAAGTCAGCTTATTTATTAGCCAGAGTACATGCACTTAATATTTAAATTCCTTTCATAGGAAAATAACTGGTAGAAAAATGAGATACTTGGATCTGACTATTGTCTATGTGACTTTGAAAGCTTTGTGAGATTTCTTAGCTTCTGTTAATATGTAAGACAAGAATGTTAAATATGGATCTACTCTAAGATTTTATTTACTGAGTAATATAGTTTCAATTTGAACCTGTCTAAAAGAGTGAACCAAAAAGAATCATACTGATAAGTTGTTGTCTTTACTGCATCAGTGCAGATATTCATTAAAGTCTATCTCTCAGACTGTGAAAAATCAGAAAGTAGCTATATGCCTACGCCGTGGTTAAGAGACTGAAGTAGGGTTCAACTGTAACACCATCATGCAGTGCTTGCTACTAAGATTCCTAGGATTTAAACACACATGTACAACTGAAAGCTTTATAATCACCATGATCCAAGGTGAATATAACACAGAGGCTGATGAAAATACAAATTGTGCAAGCGAAATTGTCACATATTTGATATCTCCTGTGGTAGGCTGAATGTAATTAGCTCCCATAATCTCATCAGGAGTGGTGCTATTAGGAAGTATTTATTTGTTCAAGTTGGTACAGCCTTTATGGAAGAAGTATGTTACTATGGCGTTGGACTTTAAGATTTCCCAGTGTCTCGGTCCATTTCCTGTTGGCCTACAAGATTTAGGACTCTCAGCTACCACTGCTGTACCATGTCTATCTGCAAAATGCCTTGGTTTCCACCATGATGATAATGAACTGAACTTCTGAAACTGTAAGCAAGGAACTCCAATCAAAGGTTTTCTTTCTAAGAGTTGCCATGGTCATGGTGTCTCTTCAGAGCCAAAAGGCACTAACTATTTCCTCTTTTAGAAATTCAAATTTTCTGAGTGACTAGAACTTGCATATTTAGGAAATCTGCCTACACTTTTCAGTAGGTACATCATCCATAGATTTATAGTTGCTAGAAATAGAAATTAACCATTATAGTCACAGCACACAAAAATAAGGTCAAGGTATTTTTCTTTTTTAATTTTTATGTCTTTCTATAAACTTTTTACTTATTGCTTTCTTCATCATGCTTCTCTCCATTTTATTATCTTACAATTAAATAATTGTCTTATCCATCATTCTTGCACTTAGCTACTGAATATATATCAGTACAATTATTTCGGTATTTTTCCTTTTTTGTTAAGTAAGTTCTCTAGGGAAATTATTGTAATTTTAATGGTAATTATCCCCATAAACTTATAGAGAGTGACACTATTAGGAAGTATGTCTTTGTTGGGTAGATATAACCTTATTGGAGGAAGTGTGCCACTGTGAAGGTAAGCTTTGAGGTTTCATATAAGTTCAAGCTACGTCCAATGTCTCAGACCGTTTCTTGTTGCTGTGAGATGTAGAACTCTCACCTCCTTCTCTAACACTGTGTCTACTTGTATGCCACTTTTTCCCACCACGATGACAATAGACTGAACCTCTGAACTGTAAGTGAGCCATCCCAATTAAATGTTTTTGTATGTAAGAGCTGCCATGGTCATGGTGTCTCTTCACAATAATAGAAACCTAAATAAGACAGAAGTTGGTACCAGGCACTGGGGTATTGTTGTGAAAATCTTGACTGTGCTTTTGTTTAGAGGAATTTGGATTATGAGATTTTGGGTTAGAAAAGCACTGGAATGCTTAAACACTGTTTAATTGATCATACCAATAGTAGCACAGAAGAGAGTTGGGCTAAGTGTGATGTGAACTGTGGGGGATTGGCTCAAGAGGTTTCAGAGGAAAAGAATATTAATATGTGGCTTAGAGAGTATCCTTATAATACCTTGGTAAAGAATGTAGCTGCTTTTTGCCATTGTCTGAAGAGTCTGCCTGAGGAAAATGTGAAAATTTTTGAATTAATTCCATGGCAGAGGCAACCTCAAAACTGTCTAGTATAGACTCTGTTATGTTTTTATTAGTGGTAACATTAATGAAGATTCATAATGAATATGAGCAAGCTGAGCAGGGTAAATTACAAAATGTAAAATTTTAGGAAAAAAAAAGTTCCAGGAAGTGAAATGGAAAGAAATTCTGTATTCAAGGAGATGAACCTATTAAGAAATGGAATAAAGAGAGTGGTGACCACAATACAAGATCACGCCTAGATAAGTTTCCAATTTGAGAAAAGGGATTAAAGAAAAATTTAAAGGGTCAGGTGGTGGGGCATGCCTGTAATCCCACTACTCCATAGGCAGAGGCTGGTAGATCTCTTAGTTTGAGGCCAAATTGGTCTACAGAGTGAGTTTAAGAATAGCCAAGCTTAGGCAGTGAATAACCATCAAAAATGGAAATTTGGTGATGATGTAAATGGATAATAGGTTCATGTTTCAGGCCTAAAAAACAGCAGAAATTGGCAGTTTTGGCCACATGGTACTGTCTTTAGTGTTATGGATAGAAGAGGGATTATATAATTTATTTCCATGACTAAGAAATGCAGATGAGGCCAAGCATGTGTCAGGGGTGGTCCTAACTGGAAGCCTAGAGCAGCAATTTCATGAAGCTGTGAAGCTGAAGCTTGGATTGCCTTGGAGACTGAGAGATTTTGGAGATGCCAGAGCTGTGAGAAAACTGCCAAGAACAACTGATAAGAGGGATGGTATGAGCCCAAGAGAAAGAAGTGTGCTGTGGTCAGAAAAGCTAAAAACAGATGAAGATCTGAAGAACATTTTGACATCAGATGTGGAGGTTCAGAGTTTGGAATTTTTCCAGCTAGTTTTTAATCTTGCTTTGGTCCAGTATTTTCTTACTATGCTCCCTTCCCTATGTTTTGGAACAATAATATATATCCTGTGCTATTATTGGTTAGAAATATGTGAACTTTTTTGATTTTATAGGAATGAGTGTTAAGATATTGCATGAATTTCAGGAGACTTTGAAATTTGAACTTTAAAACATTGTTGATACTGTGATAGACTATGGAGACTTTCATGTTGGACTACATGAACTTTGCATTGTGTTATGGTTAAAAGCTCATTGGCGCCAGGGAGTGGAATGTGGTAGTTAGATTATAGTTGGCTTCTATAAGCTCAGAGAGTGTCATTATTAGGAGGTATGGCTTTTTGGAGTACGTATAGCCTTGTTGGAGGAAGTGTGTCACTGTGGAGGTAGGTTATGAAGTCTCATATATGCTCAAACCACACCTAGTCATTTATTGTTGCCTACAAGATATAGGACTCTCAGCTACTTCTCTACTACTATGTCTGCTACATGCTACCATGCCCCACTATAATGATAATGGACTGAACCTCTGAGATGTATGATGTGGAAATGTCTTTCTGTATGTTGTCAATACCAATCTTTAAATAAAGGAGCTGTTTCAGCCCTTGATGAGCATCATAGAAGAAGTAGGTAGGAAATCAGAATAGATAGGAAAAGAAGGGCAGAGTTAGAGACAGATCGACCCAGCAGCCAAAGAAGAAGCATGTAAGGAACACAGGTGAGTCACAGGCTATGTGGCAGACAGATTAATGAAAATGGGTTGAGTTAAGATAGAAAACTAGCTAGCAATGTGCCTAAGCTATAGGCCAAACATCATGAAATTAATATAAGCATCTGAATCATTTTTGGGGAACTAAGCAGCAGCAGGTGCCTAAATGGTTCGGCACTGCAGGTCTGTGGGTCTGAACCTCTGGCCACTGGGCCAGAAACCTAATTATAACAGATGAGGTTCCAGTGTGGGAAGAACACCCACATAAAGCCAGAGAAAGATTTGAAAGGGTTCTAGAGCACAGAAACTGAGCCAAAGCAACTTCCAAATTGTGTATCTGAAGCGGGGTCATTGTATGGAGATAGCGCGGCACATTCAAAATGGTGCCAGGGGACTAGTGGCAGGGAGTGTAAGCTGTAACCAGGCTGGTTCCGGAAGTCTCACAGAAGACTCGGTAGCATGCGATTGATTTAAGATTTATGTTTATACTGAACAAAAAGGAAACAGAGTTCAAGACGATTTCTTAATAGCAGCATTTTCTTGGGTCTGTTCTGTTTGCTAGCAGTAAACAGAGACGTGGCCCCTTTAAGAGAACTTACTGATTCAGCTTTATCTGCAAAAAACTGTGTGGTTCTTTAAGAGAGTGGTAGCATTTTAGAAAGCTTGTCTAGTTGGAAAATGTTTAAGGATTCAAAATAAAACAGATTCAGATGAAAATAAACCCTGTAAATGGGTTACAATGTGTGTAAAATCTACATAGGCTTCAGCGAGAAAAGAATAGAGCAGAAGTCCCTAAAAAAGAGAAATAGAGTATAAAAATATGATAAGCTATGTAAAGATGGAAAATAGACACAGAATCTAGATTATTATTATTATTATTGTTTTTTTAAATTTTTTAACTGCAGAAAGACAATGGATTATAAAGGCTGCTAAGTTAAACAAGAATATATATTTTAAATGTATCTTGATTTTGAAATTTGTGTCTAAGGATTTATTGCTTTGAAAAAAAAGTTTTTTTAAAAAAAAGAGTTCTGCTTTTGTTTCCACAGAAGATGAGAACCTGAGATTGCTACCAGGCAAATGTGGTTTTATCAACCAAGATCACCTGAAAATTCTCTGATGGGAAGAGATGGTCACATCAGCTTCAGGGCAGCAGACTAAGATAATCAAGTCTCAAGAACCCGTGAGATTGCCAACACCTTTTAATCAGCAGGAAGCAGTAATGGAAAACTATGCCCAAATTCCAAAAATATTGTTTATAAATGTTTTTTTCATTATATGGTTAATGGTCATAGTTAATCTCTTTCTAAGAAGAAAAAAGGGTATGGTATATGAGTGATTTTTAAAAAAAATTAGATTACTAAATTTACTTTAGTCCAAAAATCAGCTGTTAATCTCAAAATGTTTTACATTGGTATAGATTTTTGGTTTATTGATACAAGTTTAAGGTCAATTTTGTTATGATGTATGTATTTTTCTAGTCTTGTGTAAGGTGTGATGTTCATGTAACTGATTTAAAATTGTAATGTATAATTAAGAAGTGCAGATTAATAATCACCTATGATAACCAAAGTTATAGTTATGTTAGTTAGGATTTTTTTAGGTATACAAAGATATATTTCAATTAGGTAATCTTCAAACACTTCTAAGACCTACAGGATATGGCATTTAAAATTATTTTAATAAATTAGACATTTCTGGACAGTGAGACAGATCTGCTCTTGGCAGCACCAATCTACTTCAAGAGAAAAATGGGCATCAAAGAAATTCCATATGGAGTTTACTTTCTTTGTGGCAAGAACCAGTTCTTATATTGACTGCTTGACAGTTTACTATTTAAACTGGACATGCAGATTCCATAGGAAGGTGACCTCTGAACTTTCACAAAACAAGCCAGGATGGTCATTCAAATTCCTGCTTTGCAGAAAAACTGTCAGACATTCTTCAGGACTCAAGGAGAAGCTACTGATGAATTATACCAGAATTGGCAGAGCAGATTTCCTGCTTTATTGAAATGAAAAGAGACTCTGGGCCTGTAGGCTGAAGACGGATAACCCAACTTTGTAAAGGAACTTTGGGTGACTATCCAGGCAAATAGGTGTCATCTCCGTCATTTCTAGATTTTGGAAGTTGCATGCACTTACTGTTTACTTGGGTAAATATTATATCCTTCTGTTGTCTTTGATGTAGTTGAAGATTATAGTTTTTCTTAGCTATTTTTAAAGGTATATTGGATATGAAACTTTAGATTCACAAGTATAAGGTAGATAGATGATAGAGTATTTTCTTTAATTTTGCTAAATACAAATAGACTAGACATTGTAGCTGTAGCTCTTGCTTAATAGCTATTTTGTTATATATAATTTTGCTATGTTAAAATTAAAACCTTCCTTTTTGATTAGACAGAAGGGAGGTGATGTGGAAATGTCTTTCTGTATGCTGTGAATATCAATCTTTAAATAAAGGAGTTGTGATGACTCTTGGTGAGCACCGTAGAAGAAGTAGCTGGGGAATCAAAATAGGTAGGAAAAGAAAGGCAGAGTCAGATGAGATCGAGCCAGCCGCCCAAAGAAGAAATGTGTAAGGAACACAGGTGAGCCATGGACTATGTGGTAGACAGATTAATGAAAATGGGTTGAGTTAAGATAGAAAACTAGCTAGCAATGTGCCTAAGCTATAGGCGAAACAGCATGAAGTTAATATAAGCATGTGAATCATTTTGGTGGGACTAAGCAGCCACAGGCGGCTAAGCGGTCTGGCACTGCAGGTCTGTGGGTCTGGACCTTTGCCTGCCAGGAACCAGAAAACCTTATTGTAACAATTGTAACCCACACCAGTTAAATGTTTTCCTTTGTAAGAATTGTTATGCTCATTGTGTCTTTACACAGCAATAAAAATCCTAAGACAGAAATCTTGCTTTCATTGCAATGAAGATGCTCATAGAACATTAAGGAATAGAATATCCAGCCAATATCCAGCACCATCTTTTCAACCATTTGCTTGACCAAATTGAAAGTAGACTCTGCATCTCTACTCATATCCTCAGATGATGAGAACTAGAACTTTCAGCTGTGACCCCATTAGAGACTCAAAGCCAAAGCTACCTAAGTAATTTCTTTCTTCACCCATAGAAATTGATAAATAATAAGTGTTTATTGTTGTTTTCAGCAACAATAGTTAGTAAATGCATAGCAACAGAAAAAAACAATATAAACATAGTAGCTAAGGGAATGAAAGAAAAATGACTAACTGAAGTTGTAAATATAATGATAGGACCTTGTGTACAAGATGTAATGATTTTCAGCCCTCAATGAAAAACAACAGCATTGTCAGCTTTTCTTGCATACTTCAGGACATGTCACTGGAGTACTGATGTAGGAAAGGTCTGGTTGAGTATGATTTGGTTTTCAGTCACTCAAAAGTCAAAATATTTGAGAAGTATAGTCTTGGACTCATAGTACCTTTCTTCTTATGCCAGTGTAGATATGAAGTTTCTCTCTGAGGGTGCCAAACCATTTATAAACTGTGGCCTTTTTTTTTTTTTTTTGCTACATTCACTTTGTTTGAAATTTAAAAGACTATAAGCCATGCTAACAAAATATCAGGAAATAAAGAATATGCTCAACTTGAGGGAGAGATGTGAATGGGGGAATCCTAGGAGGAATTGAAGGGTGGATATAAATAAATAAAGTAGAAATTTTAGAGGGGAAAAAAAAGTAAATGGAAGAAATGCAGAAAGTCAGGGAAAGGAAGCTTTCTTTATACCTGCTGTATTTTTTTCTGGTGCTGACCTAACATAAGGAAAAGTTTTGGGTCTAGCTGGAAGATAGTTCCAAAAACTTAGAACAATGTCTACCATGAAGAAAGTATTCATTAAGTCTTTGTTGAGTGGAACTGCATTGAAATGAATTGCTTTGAGAACATAGCCTGTTTTCTTGAGCCTGTGAGTTTATCCTGCTTAACTTGATCGTGTTTGCTGTGTAAATAACAGCCAGAAGAGAGTTAAACTTTGCAACCAATAGCATAATGTTTTTATGTTAGACAGGAACCAACTCTGTTCTTTTCTGATCATTGTTTGGCATTTACTAAGCAGGGGAACATTGCAACTCTTTCTAGTCTCTTGTGCAGTTTGCATAAAGTTTTCTATTACCAGACTGCCATCCTGACAGGCAATCTGGAAACCCATTCTAACCATGAAATTTTTAGTTCATGGCTAGATGTGGGGTCCAGTCTAGGACAGTATGGAATCAACCACAGGACACTACTTGAACTCATTGTGCCTTTCCTATTATGCCAGTGTAGAGTGTGAGGTTTCTCTCACTCTCTTGTGTTAATCATTTATTATTATAATTATTATATTACCTTTTATAGTATAATTAAAAATATGCGTTTCTCTGGAGTTTTCTATAGGACAAAATAAGATTTGAGTGGAGGACTTAGAATGTAGTGATTTGGCAGACTGCTTGCCTATCACACAAAAGTCCTGGATTTAATATTCAGAACTGTGAAAAAAATGAATGCAAACAAAACTTGAGAGGATAATAAGATACAGTAGTGCCTGCATATGATTTTAACAATATTTAGACAGCAGATATAGAAGGGTTGTTATTTCAATGCTAGCCTGGGCTACACAAGCAGATACTATCTTGATATATGTCACAGACACCTCCCCCCCCAGCACTTATCCATAAAAGAGATTATTTGGGTAGCTAAGATAACTCTGAATGAAGAAAATTTCTCTTGAGAATTAACAAAAAAAATAAAGTAGAAATTAATAGATAAAAGTGAAAAGAGAGAAGGTATAAAGGAAGAATGAATGGAGAAGGAGAAGAAAAAAGAGAAGAAGATAAAGACAGGTCTGCTTTATCTTAGAATGGATCACTGAACTTTATTTTCTCACATCAGGCTAGAAGAATCCTGATTAACAAACCCCCTGGTAATTACCTCTATGTAAAGAACACACCCTTCAGGTATCATCTAACACTTCCAGGCAGCCTGGTCAACCTCTGCATAGTTTAGAATGTTAATAAGTATTATTTAATAGAGCTCCTTAGATTTGTACTTTGTGCAACAATTTTATATTTTTTACCTGGTTTGCAATTGGATAAATAGAACTATTTAAAAATTCTTCATGATAAATGAATTCTTTTAATCTTCAGCAGTAAAATGTACCTTATTCCAAGATTAAGTTTATGCAACAAAACACACTAAAAGTTTCTTTCAAACAGTAAGCCAGAGTTATATTCTGTACCTTAAAAATTTTAACACAATTTCAACAGCTAGTACATAAGAAAACACCACAAAAAGGAAAGTCTTAAAAACTAGAAAGTACATGTGGTTCTCTACAGGACCAGTTAGTGAGTGATTATTCTGATCTTACATGAGTGTAGTCAGAATTTTCTTGTCCAGCCTAGTCCTGAGATACAGATCTGCTTAGTCCCAAAGAATCACACAGAGTTTTATACTAATTATAAGTTGATTGGTTTATGGCTCAGACATATTACTATCTAACTCTTATACTTTAAGTTAAAAGATACTTCTTAATTATGTTTAGACACATAACTTGGTACCATTTTGCTCAGTGCAGCATTCTCATCTTGCATTCTCTGTCTCTCACTGGAATCTGCTGCTTTTCTGCTTCCCAGCATTCTACTAGACTGGTTGCCACACCTTTACTTTCTGTCTAGCTACTTGACCAATCAGCATTTTATTAAACCAATGCAAGTGACAACTATTTACAGTGTACAAAAGCACAAAAGCACTGTCCCAAAGCAGATGAGATCACTGACATACTTGTGCTTAGCTGGAGATGGAATAAGTCACTATGATGATGTTGGATGGATCAGCTACTATATTTGGAGATTAAATATATAGTCTAATTTACGATGGCTGAAGACTAAAAGAATTAGGCTGTATTAAATTTCAAAAAAAAATAATTTAATCAAAAGACATACAAAGGGACTTGGTTTATATATAACTTTACAACCAAGATCACAGTAAAGTCATTTAACTGGACAACTCCATGCATAGAAAGGAAGATTATAAAGCAAACTGCTAAGGCAGAAAGAAGAGCAAGACGAGAGAGAACGAGAAGATTTTATATGACAGTCAAAGGATAGGGGCTTGTTAGCTGATACTGGCTGTTTGGATTGATGCCCTTGCTGAGGATGGTTGACCTTTGGTTATAAATTAACAGAGGTTCTTGGCAGATTAAGAGAGGTTTTTGGTAAATAGAAATCTACCCTTAGGCTTCCATTTCCCTAAAAGTAACCCTTCTGTTTACCTAGCCAATGTCCTCTTGTTTAGGATATTGTTATCATCACTGCTACTGGAGGGTGATGGGTGCACTTTGCATCTAATATAACTCTTCCACTGAATCTACACAGAATTCTTTTACCTGCTTCACATTTATTTGACAAAAAAATAAGGTTACTGAATAAGCTTGTTATATATGCTCCTCTTAAAACTATAAGAATGCACATTTAGTCTCTCTTGGCTTCTAATTTGGAAAGAAGAGCACCAGAGACTTCATCTTATACATAAGAACTACTTGGATTTGAAGAAGGCAAATTTACTGAGTAAAATTGGGTATAAAGTTGGAAGGATGGTTCATATGTTAGGAGCAGAGAACCTTTACTTCTTGAAGGCGATTTGGGTTCAACTCACAGCATCCATATGGCAGCTCTCAAAAATCTGTAATTCCAGTTTCAGGAAATTCAGTTCCCTCTTGGATATGAAAAAAAAAAAAAAGAAAAAATCCTGGTAGAGGGTAATTCCACTGAAGCCAATGAAGCCAAATTAATAAGTTTAGGTTTAATAAACAGAACAAAGCAACTCCCTGGTGACTCTCGAAAAGGCAGGAGAGAAAATCGTATGGTAAGTCTGGCAACCAGGTCTTAAATACCCTGTGGGTGTGGTCTTAAGCAGTCCAGGGAAAGGGCTGATCTTTGGTAGGCTTTCTGAGAGGTGAGTGTGGAATAGGAGGAATAATATCAGACCAGAGATACTGAACACTCTTCATCTCTGTAGACACCTGGCAGACATGTTTTACAGAAACAGACATTCAAACAAAAAATTCATACACATAAAATAAGTAAGTGTAGACGTTTAAAAAATATAAATAAAATTGAATATACAGAGTTGAGGAGGTGTTAAAACATTCTTAACTGATTCCATGCAGTTTTTCTACAGATTTTAATACTATTTTGCTCTAAGGAGTCAATGATTGCTCCCAAAGGTTTATTATCACAGCAATATATTTGGTGAAGTTATCAACACTTAGGAGTGTTGATTCTATGTACCGAAGTGTCCAGATTTATGGTCTCCTGTAAATGTACACAAGTGAACTAAAATATGCTGTTTGACCTGGTCTTCAAGACCGTTACCATCACAGAGAAAGGGGTACATATAAAACCATAGTTTAGGAGATCTTGATCTCCCTGTGCTAATTTCTTATCTATAAAACAAAGGGGTCACACCTAGACAAAGCTAAGGTCTCTTCCTGCTCTTCAGTTCTGTGATCTCATTAGTTAACAAATAAAAATAAAAATATCCAGTTTTCTTTCCTTTCTACTCAAATAAAAATAAAATGTTGGTAGATGACAGCATATAATTTTTTTTTATTTTTCACTTATATACTTTAATCCAACATCTATTATTAATCCCACTAGTTGAGACTAAGACCATTATCATAGTTCAGTGTTAAATTTGAAGCAAGCTTTAATTAAATACTGGCCAGTTTGATAGACTCTTTGATCAAGTCCATCTCTGGTTCACCAGAAAATGCTTCTAAGTCGTGTTTTGTGGGGGTTACTTGGAAGTGAACTTTAGTGATGGAAAGTCAAACCCACAATTCACACTTCTACACTTCCCTTCAGGTTTAATTAGGGACAAGTATACATCATGACATATTTCCTACCTGTGAGCCTCCTACCTACAGGTGGTCAAGCATATCAATGCAGATAGGTCAAGCCATTAAGGTCAGAGAGTGGTGACTCACACCTTTAATTTCCCATCACTCAGGAGACAGAGATCTTTCTGAATTTCTATGAGTTCACGGTCTAAAAGCCAAGCAGTATTAGCAGACACCTTTAATTCAAACTCTAGGATTATAATTCAGAGTGAAACCTGGATGTGAAATAACCAGGCAGTGATATCACATTCCCCTTGTCCCAGCACTTGTGAGGCAGAGCCAGAAGAATCTCTGTGAGTTCAAGGCTAGCCTCATCTACAAAATGAGTTCCAGGATAGCCAGAGCTGTTAAATAGAGAAACCCTGTCTCAAATGGAAAAAAAAATAAAGAGTCATGATTGGCTTGTGGAGTGTGGAGTGGATCTGTCCTCTGATATTTCAGGCTGATTTTACGAAATATACAATATATCACCTCAACTTTGGCTTTCACGATAATACTTAAATGTCTATTTTGTAGAAGATACTAAGCCTAAATAATTTTCTCTATCTTCTGATGTGATATGTGGTAGGTCCAAGCCAAGATCCATTGAGACTTTCTAGTGCTGGATTTTTAGAAGTTTTAGGAATAAGGAAAACTGCAACAAAGACTCAGCTCTATGGTAAAGTATGGTTCTGTCTTGTAAACAATGATTTAGAATGCCATCAAACTCTCTTTCATATCAGCACTCCAGTGCTGAGTCTCCCATCCCATTTCTGGTTGATTTCTCTAACTAAAATGTACCAAAGTTGCTATTGGTTTATATTTTAGCATCTAGTATAATAAAATTAATATCTAATCCTCTACAGATTCAAGTTTTATCAAAAAAGTCAGCCATCTATGGTCTTAAAAAATATGAAAATACTCTAGGAAAATGGCTCTCAACCTTCTTAATACTGTGGTTTTGTAGAACAGTTTCCCATGATGTGATGACTTCAAACCATAAAATTGTTTTCATTGTTACTTCATAACATGTTTGCTGTTTATGAATCATAATGTAAATATCTGTATTTTCTGATGGTCTTAGGTGATGCCTATGAAAGCTATTCTAGACCCATGATGAAAATTACATTAGGTTCTGTGAAAATAGGATTTTTTTCTTTGTAAGTGGATTCCCAAGACCAGAGTTGCAGAAGAAAGGAATAGAGCACCCCTGATTTGTTAGCTAAGCTCTGCAACACCATTAAATCAAATCTTACTTAGAATTGAACTTTAGTGATGGAAAGTGTGTGGTGGTGGATGGTAGCAGAAAAAGGCACGATCCATACAGAGACAAAGGCTCACCTCTGGAATATGAATATGAATCGTTCAGCTTCTTTCAGTTCTTACATTCCTTTAAGGCTGTGGTGGCAGGGTGCGGGAAGCTGTTGTAGATAGAATGGGCCCCCGAGGACCACAGGGCTTTATTTCTCAAGTCAAGAGGGAAGAGAAAATAGAGAGGATTGATAGATGATGATAGATGCAAATGTGAATACTGTCGTTGCTTGAAAATGACTTATTTTCAGGCTTCTGGGGGGATTGGCAACAACAGAGATGTCATCCTTTGTGAAATGCAATATGTAGTAGATGGAAGACACAAGGCCGTAGCAAGAAATGCAGCCACGGAACGTGCAGAGAGAAGGAATTATCTGCATCTTTACAGATAATTTCTGGAGCTCCAAGAAGAGCAAAGAAACAGCAGTGATGTGGCTTAGAAAGAGAACATTAGAGACGTCTGTGTGGGCCAGTGGTGAAGACCAGACCCCATTATCCCTGGGAAGCACAGAAAGAGACCTTAATTCAGGAATTTGAAGGCAGAGACCAATATTCAAACGATGCCCAGAGTCTTGGTACCTGTGTGTCTAAGAAGAGGTAATTCTAGCATTTGCAAGTCTATCTTTCACGAATATAATGAAGATATTACTACCTACCATCTAGGCTGGTGGTAGTCAAATTTGACTCACAAAATTCAAAATTTTTTGAGGATTTTACACTTAGAATCCAGAAGGTTGGCACTTTCCAGAATCTGTTTCTCTGTTCAATGTCTTAGGAATTTCCAAAATTATCTAAGCCAAAAGTCCACCACAAGAGATTTTTTTCAAAAGTGCAGCCACTCAACTGTTTCTGATTTCACTGAAATTTTAGTTTTCAGCTACTATATTATTGCCTTCAATATATGTGTATTTCTTTGAAATCTTGATATTAGAGGAAGGTAAAACTGTGAGTGGAGGGAAAGGCTAAAACCAGAAACAAAAACTAAACAAATTAAAACCAAATCTTTGTAGGCAATATTCACTTTCTCACGGAGGGTTTATAAGTTAACTAACACAAGCAGTAATATTGTTTACAGTTCAGTAAGGAAACTGTTTACTATAAGGAAGTAACAAAGACTAGAGTGGGAACAGGAAACCAAAGAGAGGAAGCAGTTTATAAGGCCTCAGAAAACACACACAGATGGAAGTTAATGAAAAGATAGGGAAGCCGGAAGTCCAGTGTGCTTCAGGATCCAAATGATGAATTGCATCATAACCCTGGCTCTTACTGCACTCACTAACATCTGGGTCCTTGATGTGATCTGTAAAGATGAAACCCCAATACTTTAAAATCTTCTCTACTGGTCTCTTGGTTAATGCAACTACTTATGTGCATTTGAATCCTATAAAGAATGAAATCAACAGAAACTCTGAGAAACATGCAAGGGAGGAAAACTCCAAGGACTTATTAGAGATTTTACAAGCCAAAGCTAGGCCTCCTTTTTATTTTTTCTTTTCCCTTTTGCACGATCGTGAGTCGATCCAGAGCAAGGAGCAGAACCCTGGGTTCACACATATATTTATTTAGTTAGCAAGACATTCCTATTTTTATAGCTTAAAGTTCTTAACTTTCTTGTTAGCAAATGTTAACAAGGTTTAAAATGAATAAAGTGAGCTGTGGCATGTAAGAAATTTGGGCTTATCCTGGATCTTTCTTTTTTTATACCTTTGTTCAATGAAAATGTCCTACTGACAGGCAGAGTATCTGGGCAAGTTTATAGATAGTGTTCCCACCTCAGGGCCACAAGGTCACAGATTCATTCCTGATTCTATTTAAAAAACACTCAACAATGGTAAGTTTGTGTGTGCTTTTATGAGTGGGAGCTGTTTTATATGATCTCAGATCTTAAAGATACTCTAAGGAATCTTGTGGGTATACGAGGCTGTGAATTGAGGTGCTTGGTGCATGTTACGGAGCTTCGGGAGTCATGGGTAAGAACTGACTATAACAATTCTCAAACGCTGTGTCTACAGAAAGCTCCAAAGCAGTTTGTTTTTGTGGTCATCAAGTGCTTGAAAGGAATCAGTTTGCCAAAGTCATAAAATGAAACAAGGCAGAAGGAAGGGAAAGAAAGGGAAGCAGAGGAAAAAGAACAGGGCAGACCTCACTTGATTTCTACAGACCTTTTACAATTATATTAATCAACACAGGCCTTCTTGTCTGAGGTAGAATAGTAGCATGGCTTCTGAGAAGGTGCTCCCTCCCACAATTTTTGAAGCCCCATGAGAATAAGCATAAAATAGTCATCAGCCCTCTAACTAGCAAACACAGGACCACTCCTTGGAGAATGACTTAGTAGGAAGGCTTCAGTGGCCTTCTGTAGTGTGGTGGCTGAAAAATAAAAATCCCTCAAATCTAGTATTTATGTACGCGCGCGCGCGCGTGCGTGTGTGTGTGTGTGTGTGTGTGTGTGTGTGTGTGTGTGTGTGTGTGTGAAAGAGAGAGAGAGAGAGAGAGAAACAGAGATGGAGACAGAGATCCAGAGAGAGAGATTTCAATGAATTATCAAGCAAATATCAGGCAAAAGATTACTTTTTCTGAGTCTCCCTCTTTTTAAAGCTTTGCAATGAAGAAGATGGGTGGGTGATAAGTGAAATCAAAGTATTTGTCGCTCAAGAACTTCAGTTGAAAGTAGCAATTAAAGTATAAGTTTTCTATTCCTTTTATATAAATGATGCACAGTTATTATCTCTTTTAGCTAAGGATTTTATGCAGTCTATAGTATGAATGTCTCTCTTAAAATGGTGTCATGGTTGTCCAGTTATCTCCCACTTTTGGAAAGAAAAAGAAAAGAAAAAAGAAAAAACTTTCTCTTTCCCTTGACACATTTGCAGTGTATGATGTCCCATACCTTGTCTTTTATACGAATATCAATAACTCAGTATTTATAGTAGATTGGTTCTAGGGCCTATCCTAGACATCAAACTCTGTGTATGGTCAGACTCTTTTTTCTAAAATGTTTAGTGCTTGTCTAAAACCAATGTACATCTTCTCATATATTTTAAATAAGCTCTAGATTACTTATAATACATAATATTATACAAATACAGAACATATAGTTATACTGCATTGTTTGGAAAGTAATAACAAGAAAAGTCTGAATGTATTTGGTAAACACATAACACTTTAACAAAATTTTAGATTAGTCATTTAATTTTATATGTATATTTCGTTTGTACTGTATTAAATTTATTTGTAATATATCATAATGCCTAAATCCCACCACAGTTTTGTGTGCACATAAATATGTTTACCATGTGAATATCTGAAGAGGGCAAAGGTTCTCCTACTACTGAAGTCACAGATGATTGTGAACCACCTCTGTATGGCTGTTGGTAACCTAATCTAGGACCTCTGGGGAAAAACAAACAAACAAACAAAAACAAGTAATCTCTCCAGCCATCCCCGAGTTATTATATTTATATAATATATATTATATATATGTACATATAGAGAGAGAGAGATGGCTATAGATATATAAAATCCATCATACATTGGTTAAGGAAAGGCTACATAATATATGGACCTAGAAAGCCAGCTCTATCTACATTGAATCCTATGTGTGTTTGTGTGTGTGTGTGTTTGTGTGTGTGTGTGTGTTTGTGTGTGTGTGTGTGTGTGTGTGTGTGTATCTACAAAGCCAAATATCTGAGAACCTTTATTTAATTTTCTTTT
The DNA here is from genome assembly GCA_033318265.1 of Phyllotis vaccarum. Classification (NCBI taxonomy): domain Eukaryota; kingdom Metazoa; phylum Chordata; class Mammalia; order Rodentia; family Cricetidae; genus Phyllotis; species Phyllotis vaccarum. The sequence goes on along the minus strand of JARWLC010000001.1, from coordinate 165,842,329 downwards.
CAATTTCCCTCTTAATCCCAGCCCTCTATGAACAAGCACCATTTCAAAGTCATTTCTAGCAATTTTCATCACAGCATACTTATGAGTGATCAGCGATCCTGCTCTTAAAACTCAGTTTTCAAATGTGTCTATGAAAAGACACTTCTGGTAATAAGTAGACATCCATAGTAGCCCAATACTCATGAAGTCAATTTCTTGTCATAAATAATATGTTACAGTGAGGTTTTCAAGGCCTGTCCAGCCAGAGGTCCAGACCTACTGACCTGCCATCCCAGAGCACCTAGCCGCCCACTGCTGCTTAGGCCCCCCAAAACAACTCGGACGCTTATATTAACTTCATGCTATTCAGCCTATGGCTTAGGCACATTGCTAGCTAGCTTCCTCATCTTAACTCAACCCATTTTCATTAATATGTCCAACCATGTGGCCTGTGGCTCACCTGTGTTCCTTACATGTTTCTTCTTGGACAGCCGGCTGGATCTGTCTTTGTCTCTGCCCTTCTACTACCTATTCTGATTTCCCTGCATACTTTTTCTATGGTGTCTGTCATGGGCCAAAACAGTCCTTTATTTAAAGAGTGGTATCCACAGCATTATAGAAAGACATTCCCACATCAATAATATGTTCTAGTTGGCATGGTAATATCAAAAATGGCCCCTTGATTTCAGCTTTGAGATTAGTTACAAGTCTCAAACAGGACTCCAACTTTATAGGGCTGAAGGTCAAAGAGAGGAATTAGTCAGCTTTGGAAACCCCATAGAAAGATCACAGGAAATGACACATGACTGCACTAGGTCAGGAAACAGTAGAAGGTACTTTTAGATGACTTGCCACAGACTCATCTGATAAACTCTCAGAGCTTTTGTGTAGCTAAAGAAGGTAGTTAATGGTGACTTTTCATCCCACTCGCTTAGAATATTATAGTTTGCAAGGCCTCCTTCCTATCCAGTCTGACTCACTTGAACTCAGAGATAAGCAGTTATTTTGAGCCTTTTCCAAATAAAGAACCAGGTTACTGAGGTCAAGTGGCAGTCTCAAGTTTTCACATTGGTAATATAGCAAAACATATATTAAAATCACATAATTCTAACTAAAAAGCTTAGAGTGTTTCGATTTATAAAGAGATTTCAAGACCTATTAGGATCACAATGGCAGATTATTCGGGAGAGGTGGTGTGATTATATTAGAATCAAATAATGGGTGATTTAAACTACAAACACTTGTTTCTATCCTCTTGCTGTGAGTCTGAAAACATGTCTTAGCATGGGTGTAGGGAAATCACTTTCAGAGTATTTCTCAGGAAATTCTAGAAAGAACCTCTTTGTAGCAAAGCATTCATTGGCATTTCTCTTCTGACTTTCTTCTCTGTGTTCTTGCTTTGTTTAGTTTTTATGGAGTTGTGTGTCTACTGTAAACATTGTCAATGATGAATTTTATTGTTATCCATGAATATATAACAATTGCTTTTGTAAAGCTAATGATAGACAATTTTAAATTTTGGATGATTGATGTGAAAAGACTAATAGTTTTGGAGCATGCAAAGTTTTGTGCACTATTTACTGATAAATAAATTGACTGTCAATAGCTCATATTTTATTTGTAAAGATCATGGAGCCATGGACCTCTATGCTCATTTCAGACCTATGAGTAAAACGTGAGTATTTTGATATCCATGATGAGATGAGAGTCCATTGTCTATCCTCCCTTCTTCAATCTTCAATATGCAGACTCTCTATCCAGTTCTTTGTAGGGGAATTATATTGTTCCATTGTAAATAATTGTCCCACCGATTGGTTTAATAAAATGCACTGATTAGCCAAAGGCAGGCAAGAAGTGTGGGCAGGGCTACCAGACTAAGAAAACTCTGGGAACAGGAAGAACAGAGCAGAAATGCCACAGAGACTCCAAGTTGCCAGACAAGCCAGAAGAGGAAGAGGATAACTATACTGCTCTGAGGAAGGGTACCAAGACCCATGGCTGAACAGGATAAGAGTCATGGGTTAGTTTAAGAGTAAAGATTTAGCAAGTTATATGCCTAGGCCTTAGGCCAATCAGCCTAAAATTACTGAAAGCATCTGTGTGTTTCTGTGGGACTGTGGGACTGCGGGTCTGCAGCTCCAAACCTTGAGGCTACACCTAAAAGTCTGGGCTGGAAAACAATTCTACAGTCCTTAAACAAAAGCTGTCCTTTTGTGGCCCCTTATTTTATGGAAAGGAAATGCACTTATTTGTCAGCTAAGGATATCATCATTCAGGTGGCTTTGCCCTTCTGTTTCTTTGCTTAGACCCTGACTAATAGCCATGTGACAAGCCTGGGATAGATGAATAATAACATATTTCAAGGTGGCCAGAAAGGCCATTTGAGCTGAGGCTACCTAGAACTAAGAAGCAACTTTGGCCAGAACCATGAAGCTCAGATTCAGAAGGTGAGAATATTTAGTTCTTTGAAAAAAAGATATAAATAAAGGCAAATAAAAAAAATAGTGGAGAGTTGCAGCCATTTTGCACAGTAGACTACACCTATTGAATTGGACTGCTATATAAATTAAATAAGTAAATGCATACTAAGCTTTTTGAGCTACAAATATAAGTTATTATTAATTTTTAAAAGTGAATTCTATAGTGGTTGGGAGGCTTCAGTAATTCTACCTCACTCATCATGCATAGGAAATAATAATGATTGATTCTACAAATCAATAGGCCCTTACAGGATCATTCACAGTGATTCAAAGACTTACAAGTGCAAGTAAACCACATAAGGAGTACCAATAGATCCCCTGTCATCCTTCATTTCTGAATATTTTATTTGGCAAAGCTACTTCATGCCATAATGTACATACTGTCTCACTTCTTCTCAGACCAGGGCTGGAAATTTCACTGGTGAAGATCACTCACACAATACAGAACTGTAAGGATTCATTTTTATTGTTCTCAATCCATTGTCTCACAGCTGAATTAGAGAGTGTAAAGCCCACCAGAAATATAAGCAGTGGGAAACCTGTAATCATATTTTCAAGTCTTCAGAAAGGGTTTAATCAATGTTTCTCACATCTGGAGTTCTTCCTATCTCTTGGGCCTCATAAAATTTCTATCTTGAGGACACCAGGCAAGGTCTTCTTATTCTTTGGAAACACCAGCCTGTTTGTTTCCTCCATGGCTACAAGTGACTTTATTGAATTTCAGTATCTAAAGGAAACAGCGCTTGGTTAGAGAGTTCTTTAGGGAGTCACTGGTTGATCCTATATGGAACCCTGATCCTGTGATGTGGGTTGAGAAGACAGTCCTGAAATACTTGGTATGCAAAGCAATTTAATGATCAAGCACAGCTTCCTGGCTTTGACATTATTGTTGGGACACGAAGTGTTTACATAATGTAAAAGGCTTGCAGGATTTACTCAGCATCCTCTGTGATTGAGCATCGCATCTCTGAGAATCAACAAGGTTCACATTGTATTGCTTCAGGGGAAGAACTGTTCAGACACTGAGATAAAACTCTTGCCAATCCCAATGGGATCTGATATTTGGCAACTCTGAGTAGGAATATTAGTCTCACTACAAATATGTATAGAGACAGCACAATATAAAGACAAAAGCATGAGCCTGCTGTGGTGACACAAAGGTGTAAATCTGAAATCCTGCAGCTAGAGGCAGGAGGATCATAATTTTGAGACCAATATATACCAAAAAAGTAAATAAAATTTTTAAAAAATCTTTGGTTTTATTCAACATAAGTATAGTCTTCTGTGTAGAGATAATTCATTAGCAGATAATTTTCAGAGCAATTAGGTTGGAGACAAGTTACAGTTATCTGACAGGAGGAAACTTCAGTTGAGAAATGCTTTCATAGGATCAGCTATAGCGCAATTTCTTAATTAGTGATTGATTGGGGAAGCAAAGCTCATTGTGTTTGGTGTCATCTTTGAGCTGAGGCATTCTTTAAGAAAGTAGACTGAGCAAGCCATGGAAGCAAGCCAGTAAACAGCATCTCTCCATGGCCTCTACATCAGCTTCTACCTCCAGGATCTAGTCTTGTTTGAGTTTGGTCCTGACTTCCTCTGATGATGAACAGAAATATGAAAGTATAAGTCAAATAAACCTTTTTTTTTCCCCCAATTTACTTTTTGGTCATGATATTTCATTGCAGCAATAGGAACTCTAAGTAAGACTATCGCTCTTGTTCATTCAGTATATTGTGACATGTTAAACATAATCTGGTCAGCTAGTGTATATTAAATCATTGCCCCAAAATATATAAAGTCATAGAATCACCGTTTGTTTTAACTTTCAACTAATTGAATCTTCTAGAAATGTCTAGTAGTCTTAGAAATATCAGGATACTGTGTCTAGTGTTGAGTCCTAGATTGTCACATCATGATGACTACAGATGCATAGCTATGACACTAGAGAAGGCAGGGGTTCCAGAGAGCTCTGAAAGGTAGACATTTCTCCTCAAGACCTCATTTTCCATTTTACTACTGCTGCTCTCTTTGCTGCTCCAATCCTTTACTTTATTTTCGGTGCAGGTTCAACGTTCACCTAAGGAGTACAAGACAGGACACCTCTGTCTTTACCTCTTAGTTCTGCACACTTGTTCCTCCTGCGAGCTTCCATACCTTCTTCTCCTGATCAGGGCACCTCTGGACATAGGCTGCCTTCCTTCCCTGAGTTTCTGAAAATTGAAAAACAAACACAAAAAGGAATGGTAGACTTATTTGTGATGAAATTGAAGTGATTTGAAGTTGGTCTTTTAGACTTTGACTGGAGTTTTTGTCAATTTATTACATTTTGTCTATAAGCTTTAAGTGAGATTTATATACCCCTTGTAAAACATAAAAAAACACTAATACATACTAATACATGAGGCATTCTAAAAGGTGTGAGCCATGTTTATGAGAATGGTTTCAAAATGACAAAAGAATCTGATCTTTAAGAGTTAAAAGGCTGCACCCCTCGTGTCCCTCTCTCTTACTTAAGCCTTATTTGCTTTCCCCTTTTACCTAATTTCTCAATAATGTATACCATGAACAACTTAACCCTATTTGATGCCAGCTAAAATACTATTGTCATAATTTATTTTAAGTTAGTCTGTATCTTACAGTTTCTATTCAGGCATGTGAACAGTGAATAACTATAAAGTGGAAACTTAGGCCATTTTTAAATAGCTGCTTTATTTTAACTTTATTTTCATTTATAAAAATATTCAATAGAAAAACCCTTATAAGTTTTAAGCCATGTCCCATTTGATTTCTCTGTTGCATGAATAACTGAAACTCAGGGGTAGATCTCTGGGAAAGTCAGAGATATTAGAGAAAGTAAACACCACAGTCAGATCTTACCTAGCTGTCTTCCAGCTTCCTCAGCCTGGCTTCTCTTGGCTTCCTCTCTCTTCTGCCTTTCTACACCCGCCTTAAATACCCTCTTGGTAAATTAAAGCATGGCCCAACCGCTGCCTCCCTGGGAGCCTGGAACTCCTCCATCTGTAAACTAAGATGACCTCGAACTCAGTTTGGATTAAGGGCACAGGTCACCACTCTCGGATACTCCCTGTGCTGGAATTAAAGGTGTGAATCACCACTCTCTGATCCTCCTAGACTGGCTGTGGTTAGATCCCTCTTATATCTCTGAAACTTTCAGAGCTTTTATTAAATCCCCACATTTCTCCATCCCTCTTCAGTATTAAAGCAAAGAGTCCATGATGATTGCCAGGTGCAATCAAATGGAGACATTTGTTCTATGGAACTCCTCAAAATAGATAGTATGTTTTTATACTCATCTTTCCAGTGAATACGATGAGTGGTAGACAAAGAATTAGGCTGCCCTCAGATTCTTGAATTTCGTTTGCAACAAAGTATAAATCTAGAACAACTCTACCTTGTATGGCTAAGGAACTTCCCTTGCTCTCTCTGTCCCCTTTTCAAATTTTTACTTGTTTTTTCCCCCCTTTTGTTTTTATTTCTTTTCCTTGCCTTCTCCACAAACATTCTTCCTCAATATAAACACTCTAGAATTCATGCTTTCTCTCCTTTAATGATCTCCAGGGACACAGTGACCTACAGTGCAGTCCAATGCTCAACAGCAGTAAGGAAATGCTGGTGTTCAGGTGGGCTCTGGAGGCATCTTCTTCCAAAGGTCTGTATCTGCTCTTAGCCTCCAGCCTGCAGCTATTACAGTGCTGTCGGAAGAACTATAAGAACATTTGATGGGCTTGAATCACAACCCTACATCAAATATTCACCTATGTTTGCGAATCAAGACAGAAGTAAATCTTAAATTTCTTTAGAATCACCTGTTCTAGAAAGTGAGAGAAAGATCCAAGAGCTTTGACTTACACACATGTTCTCTCTCTCTCTCTCTCTCTCTCTCTCTCTCTCTCTCTCTCTCTCTCTCTCTCTCTCTCTCTCTCTCTCTCTCCTGGCTCCTGGTTTCAGATTTGCTTTGTCATATTTCTATATTTTCCAGAAGTCTGTGAAGTCCCAGTTCTGAGCCCTCTAGATTACCCTTGCTTCGAAATCTGTCCTCAAGAAATGTTTAGAATTGGCTTTTCTTGCTTCCTTAAACCTTGAAATGGAAGTACATGAGCCCCTCTAGGAACTATACTGTTAAAATTCTAGTTTAACAAAATGACATAACTGGGTGAAATAAACTCGTGTTTCTCATGAGTCCTTCACTGTTCCCTCTTGAGGTTTATTTCAGGTCTCTGATGTCCTTTGGTATCCAGGTCTGTGACCAAACTATACTCTTTGAGGAACATTGACAGCCACTCATCCCAACTATAAGTAGATCTAGCACATTCTTATCTCACAAGGGTAGTGGGTCCTTACTGCAAGATAAAAGGCATTTCTGGAATTTGTAGTTGATATTGATAAAAGAAGAGGTTCCATGGAAGAGCAAGGATTGCATGAATTTCAGATGAACAAATGGGTGAATCTGAGGGATAGAGAAATAGGTAAGAGATAGAAACAAGGAAAAACATCCTCCCCTTCTTGTGCCAGTGTAATTCATTTAGGTCCCATCTAACTTGTCTGATTTGATTTCATAATGCATGCCAATATCAGCTCCTATGACTTTAGAGTAGCTGTAAGGAACTCTCTATTTTGGGTCAAAGCACTTCTTCCAATAAAAATCTGTGAGATATATAAGATGACAACTTTTGAGAAAACAGCCACCTTAGTTAGTTATAAAATGAATAAAGATGAAAAACATCGCTCCTCAGCAACGCTGCATTCTCCACCACTAAATTCATGTCCTACACACTTAGTACTGGCAAGTGGAGTCCCTCGTCTGTCTAAATCTTAAGGTTCTGGGATCTTATTGCCACTCATGAACTCTTCTAGTAAAAGCTATATGCTACATGATGCCAGAAAAGATGAGTGTAAATCTTCTGTGGTGAGGATAGTGACTTACTGGATCCCCTAATGTCCAATAATATAATTACATAGTTGAAGCTTCACTCCTTAGGCTGTGGAAAAAAAAATGTCACATAGGAAAAGCTCCTTTGAGATCCCTAGTTCTCTCCTCTGTCCACTTTATATATATATATATATATATATATATATATATATATATATATATATATATATATAGTCTTATTACTGTAGTTTATCGTTTCTGGGCCTGGGTGGCCATGCCTTCCTGAGAAATCACTGTATCATTTTCCTTCTTTCTTATGTAGCTGAAATGGAGTTGTGGGTCACTGTTCCTGAAGTTCTAGGAGCTGTGTGGAATATCTGCATTTTGTTTCAGAAACCAGGAACAAACTGAAGGACTGAAGTCTGGATCTCAGATTACTCCCTGTGAGGAGAGCCTGTTGTTGCTAAATAGTTTAACACGCAGTTCCTTAGTAAGTATCCATGTGGACTGGAACTGGAAATGAGTGGCATTTCTCCCTATGTGAGCATCTGGGCAGACACAACAGTTGGGCACACCCCCAGGGCAAGGGGTTAAAAAATGCAATTGTTTCACCAAAGAGACAGAATCAGTGTTTGCCAAGACTGAACTGCAGAAGCTCTGCTTGGACATGCACCGAAGGAAGTGAAAAGACTTAGGATGGGATTTCTGTGATTGCTGCTGACAATGGGCTGGCTGGCTCCCCACTGGCAGATGGGCAACACTCTGGAACAACTGTGAGTAACTGCAAGCTCACTGTAGCTGCAAAGAAGATGGTGTGAGTGACAGCTTTGTCTAGATGGGAAGACAAAATCATCTGACCAAATGTGGGACATCAAATCAGGATTTAATTATTTACTAGTGCATAAAGATTGCTTTCAAGTCAGAAAATTTTATTCTTTGAGAGTCTACCATCTAACTCCCAAATACATACACAGAAAGTTATTCCTATTTATGAATGCTCAGCCTTAGCTTGGCTTGTTTCTAGCCAGGTTTTCTAACTTACATCATCCCATTTCTCTTCTATGTTTTACCGCTGGGCTTTTTACCTTTCTTCATTCTATACATCTCTCTTTACTTCTTAGTCAATCCCTGGCTGTGTAGCTCAGTAGTTGGCCCCTGGCCTCTTCTCCTTTTCTCACTCTCTCCTCTCTCTTTTCTCCTATTCCTCTCTGTCTGGCAGCCCCACCTATCCTTCTCTCCTGCCTAAATATTTGTTGTTCAGCTCTTGATTAGACCAATCAGGTGTTTTCGAGAGACACAATAACACAACTTTAAAGAGTTAAACAAACATAAACTGAAAGAACTCAACACATCTTTGCATCATTAAACACATATTCTGCAGCATAAACAAACATAACACACATTAAACTGATATTCCGCAACAGGTAGCTTAGAAGGGTACCTCTAACTCAGACCCGCACATGCTTCCTCAAGATTCCCTCTGGCCTAAAATCAACTGGGAAAGTATCTGCTTTCATGATCAGTCATTTATCATGGCAGGCCAGAGGTTCTCTGTTTTGTTTGTTTTGTTTTTGTTTTTTTCTCTTCTCCCTACATTTCAGTTGTTTGATTTACAGATAAAGACTCAGGACCCAGATTCTGCGGTGAAAGCCTGATAGCTCAGAGAGGAGGAGAGCACCTGGCCGACCTTCCCCCTTCACTGACATCCCAGCAAGAGAGTTTTCTTCTACATCATCTCAAATAAAATTCTTCTAATCAGAAGTCCCTCCCTTCCACTTCCTGTGCATCTTTCCTCTTACACTCTACTTTTTTTTTTTCCTGTCGACTGATGATTTCTTGCTATGTCTCGTAAAGTATGATTGATTCTATTTAATCATGCTTATAATACTCAAGCAGAAAGCTCTTGGTTTAAAGGTATGTGCTAGAGATGAGCCACACCACAGTTAGGAGGATTTCTAGTAAGTAAGACAATAAGTGGAGTTCACAGTGTGATCAAATATCCTACAACTGTCTTCCTTGATAGTTGTTGCAAGTTAGAATCAGCTTCTTGACTCACTGACTCATCTATCTTTTCGTAGAGGTGCTTACAAATGACACTTTCCTTCTCCCAGAAGAAGGAATTTGTCTCCCTGACCCCAGTCTGAGACTTGGGCCTGAGGTGGCAGAAGTCTTTTTATAACTTAACTCTAGTAATGCTGACCCATGATTTTTGTGTTTCTTCCTTTAGGCAGTAGAAAAGACATCTAGGCTAAATCCAAGAATATACAGTACACAGAGGCTTGAACCTTAAGAGGCAAATAATGTTATTGCTGCTCATATTGTATGGCTAGCATAGGTTTTCCATTTTAAGTAGATGGTACACTAATTCCTTTTCTTATGGGGTGAAACAGTTCTTTTAAAAAGAGCATCTGGTTCACTACACAGATCACAGTCTCCTCAATGCATCACACTGAAAAGTTGTGTTGGACTTACTTTGGTGGCTGGAAGGGTATTTACTATTAGATAGGGATTGACGAGTTACATTCTCTTTAACTTCAAGGAGATGGGACATAGATTTCCAATTTCAATGATCTATGGAAATGCACTTGGTCATGAAGTACGCCCCTGGTAATTTTCGACGACATAATGAAGAAATCCATGACTTAAACAGTGTCAGAGTAGGAGAGAGTACCATCTAAAAAGAATATATGTCACTTATTCCACACCTATGCTACATTTTTTTCACATCATATTGAGAAATTTGTTTTGTCTGGGGGGTGGGTGAGTACAACCTGACTCTCAGTAGTTTCACAAGTCATTATATGCTCTTGACTATGTTATAGAAGAGTGACAAGCATCACCACCAGGTTAATGAGAATTGGATTTAAGATTATGGCAGGATATAGGATATAGACATCCATGATTAACTAAGCTTCCTGATTGTATGGATGAGGCAAGAGAGGCCAGAGCTAGGAGTAAAGTAAAATAACTACCTTACTGTTTGTCATTCTACATATTCCTGCTTCCAGCAGCATTCCAGAATCTAGAGAGAGAGAGAGAGAGAGAGAGAGAGAGAGAGAGAGAGAGAGAGAGAGAGAGAGAGAGAGAGAGAAAGAGAGAGAGGGAGAGAGAGAGAGAATTGAATTAAATGGTTTACCCTCTATTCAGTCCTAGAAAAAAGAAAATAGTAGAAGGTAAGGGTATTTTTGCCTTAAAATGATCTTTTAAAGCTGTGAGCTCTTGTATCATTTATTATTACATTTCCTGAAACCAGACAAAAATACAAAGAGTATTAATGAATTTGTGTTAAGGACAGACAAGTAATGGTAATTATAATTAACTTCTGTCAGCCTATCTCAGCTTGGAAACCTATCAGTTGCATTTTACTTCTGCAGCAATACTTGCAGTGTCCTACTGATGGGGTAGCAGCTTGGACATGGATAGAACATCACAGCCGGAGGTGATATTTAAAAATAGCGTGACTGTACAGCCCTGGAGGAATGATGCTTCCTTGAGTCTTTAATCCAGCTACGATGGGAAAAAACAAACTCCAGTTTCAGCTCACACATTTTGTCACTAGGAGTTTCATCTTTAACTAACTGAAAATTTTGCATTAATTTCTTTAATCTGGAGAATTCAATAATTATATTAGATTATTACTTTTTTAATAGAAATAATTGTGTGCCATAGGGGGAGAAATAGGTGAGAATTTCTGAGACAAGGAAGCAAAAAAATAGTTTCTGGGGGAAATAAAACTAAATTGTGATTGTTAAAGAACTTTTTCTTTTGGAGGAGTGTTGTGCTCTTTGCATAACCCTATGGATTTGACCTGACCAGGACATGATGAAATGAAGAAATGACAGACACACAGACATAGAAAACCTGCAATTTGGTGGACTAGCTGGCTCTCTGATGGTGCAGCCACAGCATCTCAGAAGTTCAATGTGTCTATTACATAGAATTGAAAAGTGAGGTGGGGTTATAAAATATGAATGAACAAGGAGACAGCTTTAACTGATCTCTGTGGGAGGGGTCTTTTTAGGGAAGCAGTTTTCAGAATGTAAACATGCTTTGTAGGAAACTTTGATAAAAACTTTCTGTGAGTACTAACAGCATGTATACTTCTACCAAGAGGGAAGCCTTTACCATTTTTTTCATGGGTCTTAAGCTTTGGGGTCCTTCATATGGCTGTGCCACTACAGAGATAAAGCATTCTGTGGGAATTTCTAAACACAAAAATATGATATAAGAATGTCAGATGTGCTGATATATGCCTGCAATCTTAACCTTTGGGAAACTGAAGTAGCAGAATCATATATTTGAGGACAATATTGCCTACATAAGGAGCTGAGCTACACAGAGAGAGCTTACTTAAAATCAAAAGAAGAATAAGAATAAAGGGATTCAATACATATTTCTTAAAGGGAGCTCTTTATAAAAATATGAATATAAAATAGCTAGGGAAATTCTGCATGGATGATCACCTTTCCTTACAGTTCTGAAGTTCTGATCCAGTGGAAGCAAGAGACAATATTAGTGTAGGAGAAAATGTCAGAATATAGAAAGCATGAAGGATAGAGAAAGCTGACCTTCACTTGAGTTAGACCGGGAAAGGTGTTCTTGTACAGCACGACCAAACAGAAAAAGTTCTTCCAAGTGGAGGGCATTGAAGTTGGAAGCCTCTAAAACAAACCAGGAGCCCAACTCCAGCTATTTTGTACATCAGGTCTGCGCTTGTACATCAATGTATTTACAGAAATAAATGTCACTTGTTAAAATCCAAAGTTTATGGCTCAAAAGAGAATATTTCTTGCAAATGCTCCAAGAATGTGTTGGTCTCCAATAGCAATCCAAACTAAATTATTATTCATTTTAATGCTAAATGGAAAAAATAGTGCCAGTGTGACTACAGAAAAATGTTATTTTAATTAATTATATTAGTATGCCTCTTTTTTTGAAGTGTACTGGTGAAAATTTCCATTGTATTCAGAGGGACACTACACTGTAGACCTAATAAATTTTTCTTAAATCCTTAAATAATGTTATGTGCATATTAGTTTACTTAAATATCACTTACTGTTTAAACATCTAAAATCAATCTGTAGCTCTGAAGCATGTCAAAAACTTTGGCTTAAGAACAGAGGGAAATTTGAAATATTTCTTCTGCAATCAAAATGGGTGGAGAAATTCTTCCCTGACCACAATGTGAGTTTGAAGCAATTACCTCTTTCACCTATAGCTAGCTTAAAAGTAGGGGAAAAAAAGATGGGAGAAAAGGATAGAGTTTTGTTAACATAAAGGGACAGAATGGAGGCCTGTAGAAGGAAAATCTGGGCCTGAAGTAGAGTCCTAGAGTCTTGTAAGGCTTCTCACACCTGTAGTTACATTCCTTAATTGACATTGGTCATGCCCTTTAGTTGTCTTGCTGTTATTATGTCATTACCTACAGCTTTCTGAAGCTTTGAAATCAAGCAAATAAAATGTATTGTTTAGCATTGGAGAAAGAAATGAATTTCATACTGATGCAGAGACAAAATAAAATGTCAGCAGTACAATTATTCATAAAACTTAATGTATAAATTGAGGAAAGGAAGTGCTTGTATACTCTATCTAATCGTCTTTTTGTTGTGTATGTGTTCATGTGTGGTATGTATCTGTATGTACTCATTCCTGGTGTGTATATATGTTCATAAATGGTATATGTGTGTTAAATGTTTTTGAAATGGTTTTATAGTATAGTTTTTTCATTTAGTTCACATCACGGGATGTTTTCATGCCTTTATACAACACCATAAAACTTGTTTTATATATTTATTAAATATGAATTTATGAGTTTAAAAGTATGAGTTTATTGTAATATTTTCAATAACTCTACTGTTTCCAATTTTCTATGAAAATTAAAAACACTCCAGTGAATGCCTTTGTAAGTTTCTGAAAATGGTACAAAAGGGAATAAAAACAGTGACAGAGACACAGGTATAAAAACTGTATCCCAGTTAGATCAGTATGGATATCGGAATTTCACCTATCTAGGTGTAGAGAATGTGGGATTTCTATAGGAATAGTTAACCTTTTTCTGAATTGAGCCAGGCTACTATGTTGAAATAGGCAGAGAAAACCAAATTCCTCTGAATAGGAAGAGAGAGAGAGAGAGAGAGAGAGAGAGAGAGAGAGAGAGAGAGAGAGAGAGAGAGAGAGAGAGAGAGAGAGAGAGAATATTATGGATAAAATTAGGAAGGATCCAGAAGCCTTCTTTGAGAAGAGTGCCAGGTCACTTGAAGACTTGTCATTTGTTGAGGAAATTAGAAACGAATGTAAAAGAACTAAGAAGGTCTAGCAGAACAGACTTCCCAAGAACACACTAAAGAGAATCACTAAAGCTTTAGTTGTCCCCAGGTATAAAGTGAAGTCATCCTTTCCTTCATCTGCTGCCACTAATTGCTCTGAAGTTAAGATGTAAATGACCCTGTAATTGGGCTCCTCCCTACACTCAGACCTGCCTTCCTTGGATATCTGCTCTCCTGTTGCCTTCTGTTCTTCCTTAGGCCACACTACTTTCTTTTTAGGAATCATCTTGAGCTCTGTTTTAAAGAAAGCCTCGCCCTATCTCCCAGACTGATAAACTCCTTCCCTTTGGAATTATATAATTCCTGTATCTGCTTCTGTTAGTTTACCTACCACATTAACAAAACTTGGTTCTTATACTGCTCCTTGAGTTGAATGTTTGGAAGATGGATTTAGTTAATTCCTCTTTGTCATTCCAACATCTATAATGACAGTTATATTAAATAGATCCATGTGTTAAATGAAAAGACTGACTCCATGTAAAATCTGTATTCAGAAGAACAAGAAGAGAAATAATTGCATAATTACTGAGTCACGATTGGACTATACGGAGTCATAACAGTGCTGAGGAGAACTAGCAGATCATGTGTATCTGATGACTCCAGTTGCTTCTGCTTTGTCAAGTTCCATAAGTCAATTTGAATGTTTAGCCAAGTCAGCCATTGAATTAGCCTGTTCTAACTGAATGCTAAGAATGAACAGTGGCCAATGGAGCAGGTCCAGGACTTTGTAAACTATGATGTGGTACTGCAAGGGAGGCTTTGTGGAAACCCAAGTCCAGTAAGCAGAGCTTACTTTTCAAAACTCAATAAAATGGAACTCAGTATAGTCTATGGTGGCCATTTTTAACTCTTGAGAAATGCCTCATCTTATTTGTAAGATGAGTTGATCTTTAATACAGTAACTGAAGAACATAGTAAATACTTAGAGAAGTGAAATCAGTGGAGAGTGTTACAAAGCTTGAGAATTAGTGTTCAGTTTTGTGATTGCATGGTAATCATCAGTCAATACGATGGACACATCCCAAAGTTCATACTCTCTTATGCCATGGGATAGAAGAGACGAGAGAAGTACTGTTTACACTGTGGAGATGAAGCTGGAAACACTGGGAACTATCCAAGGAAATTTCATTATTCAGGCTTGGCTTATTTTATCTTAAAAATTATTCTTTAAAATTTGAATCATCAGATGCTTCCACTTAGAAAATGAGCCTGAAAATATTTAAAGAACTATCTTTGCCATATTATGCTTTCATTACTAATAGTCAAGTTATGACTGATGTAGGTTTGTGAATATTTTAAATAATATAAAGTATAAGTCAGATGTTTTAAGTAAAAAGGACGACAGTCTCTAGAAAACACTTAATAGGCAGAGATAGCCTTCACTTCCAGATTTTAATGATTAAAAACAAAGCACTTCAATCTATGAACATAATCTAAATGTTCTATAATTCTGATTTAATTCCTGTTCTCAGGCCTGAAGATTTGTCAAGATCCTGCTAGGAAATTAAAAACATATGACATTCTGAAATAAAATGGCATGGATACTTAGGATATATTCAACAAAGTATGAAAAATTATTTCTAAAGAAAGCAAAATTACACTGAAACCTTCTCTGCATACATTGGAATTGTCTCTTCTATGCTATTTTGCCTATGAAGAGAAGCTTCATGCGGCTGTTATTATTTATTTATTTTTCAACCACACAGCATGTCAGAGCTTTCTGCAAAACCTCAGTGCAGTAAAGCTTGGGTTCTATGAAAGAGGTGGGGAAGTTGACTCTACTCTTACGAGAAAGTCCCAAAGCAGTTTTACAAAGCCTGTGGAGACGGAACAAGAATGGATGGGACTATAATTATATGGTCAGTCATGGAGAAGAGCCACCAGACAGCTTCTAGTTTCCTTTTAGAGGGTGCAGAATTCACTATCAAAATGAAATCATCACATATGGTTCACCATCTCCTTCATCCGTCTGCTTGAGCCCACTTTTGTAGTGAAATGCATGCTGGTCTCTGTTTGTTTGGAAAAGCCTTTTAAACTTTGTTTAAATGTTTTGTTTTTCAACTGTATAAATGTGTATCATGCAGTCAGAGTACTCTAAGGATACCATTCTCTCCATGAGATGTGTCCTGTAAGGCTTCAAAGGAATTTGACTTATTTCTTTGGATATACATTCTTCCTTTTAGCCCTCATATCACAGCCACAACTGACCAAAGTCCACCAAAACACTAGCTTGCAGTATTCTCTTCTGCTGAAGATTGCATGACCCCATCTGCTCTCATGGGTCACTTTCTAGTCCAGTGGTTTGGTCTGGCCACATGGAACTGTAGAGGTACAAGGGCCATAGACAGGTCAGGGAGGAGCAGTTGTATACTCCTGCCCTTGGGCAATAAGACGTTCAAAGAAGACTGCACAGATACATCTGGCACATGGAAAGAAGATGCAATGAGCGCATTATTTGGTCAATTTTTTTTCCAACTATGCTGATATGAAAGAGTAGCTCTACTTAATCCAAGCTATAAACCCAGGATACTATGTGCTAAACAAAAGTTGTTTTGATCTATTGTAGTTCTTGATAAAATAAGAGTAAACTCAACCTAAACATTGGTGAATATTGAGACAAGATATACTTATTACATTAATAATGTTACATTTCTTATACATTAGTGATCTAAAAGATTAAGATAGTTGATGAAAGGCAATACTAAAAGATATTAAAAAGTGTAAAATTAAGTGCATTGCATGGATCTGAGTACAAAAATATCCTAAGAAAATACCAGTGCAGCATGTCAGCTTTAAAATTGGCAGCATCTAATTGGACCATATATTAGATAATGCCATTGAATTATTGTAAAATTTCCTGGATTTGACATTTGTTTGATGGTCATACACAAAATCAACATAGTAGCAGAGGGATTTTCATAGAGAAGTTTTTATAAAGAGTTATTATATCTAAAACTTAATTATGAAAAGTTTTAGATAATTTAATAATTTTAGGTTTAAATACATAAATTTATATAAATATAGATATATAACATATGTGTATATATATATGTAGAGGTAAAAAAAGCAATTCTCTGTCAGTAATTAAGGAATATGAATAATGCTTAGCATGGAGACTTTATTTATTTAATTTGTAACAATGTAGTGAATTAAACACACGACATTTTACATACTAGGCAAGTATTCTTGCACTGAGCCAAATGCCCAGTTATTCATAAATATCTTTTGTTTTTTGGAAATTTTTGATTAATCTGAGCTTTTTTCAAAATAAGGAATTAGAAATTCAAGGAAAATGTTTGCTGTCTTCATAGCTTGTTGCCTTCAAGTGTTTGAAAAGAGTGAGGGCAAAGGGCCATGGTCTCCACTTGAGTATCACCAGGAGGTATCTTCTCTGCTTCTCTGCACAGTGTTTGTAATAAGAGCAGGGTCCTCTCAATAAGGGCTTGGGATCAGAGAACCACTGCCACTAACACTTCAAGTCCTTATTTTTCATCACTAGGTGGCCAGCCAAGTTGTAATCTGGTGTCCCCCACTGTCACGCAGCAATAGCACACTTTCTGTTTTCCAAGGACTTTGAAACTATTCACTTCATAGTGTTTATTTCATGTGAAGACTATAAGACACTTTTAGTTGTATTATTTTACATTATAAAAAATAATAAACAAATAAGGATAAAGGAATTTTTGGATCATGTTATAAGTCTGAATTAAAACCCACATCCCTGAAGTTTCTACTGAGGATTAAGAGAGCAATTTCAATATTAATAAAGTAATCTTTTCAAAATAAAGATTATAGTTGTGGTTGGTTGCCCTACCTCATTCGGATCATTTTTCTTTTATTCTTTCTGTAATCCCTGAAGGTGTTTCAGTCATTAAGCTCCTTTAAACTGTGAAGATTTACTGACTTCGTTATCTGCGATCAAGTCGCAGAATAATGGCAAAGACTTCCCCATGTGCATTATGTTGTGTGACCATATAGTCTAGATTGGAGTATAATCCCAATGTTATAGAAATGTTAAATAACAATAAAAAAGCTCATAGCTATGGAAGAGCATTATTGGGAGGGATCCAGGAGTCGGAATATATAAAATTAAAGGCTTTTAATGAATTTGATGTTGACTTTGCAATGGTTTATTTTATATATATACATATATATATATAAAGCCCTGCACCCTGAACAAGATAGAGGTGCAGGAAAGTGAATGTAGGTGTTGCCTGGCTATCTCACAAGGCCATGCCTTTAATTTGACTACATGTGATGTCAGCTAGGCTGGAAAGGTAAAAAAAAAAAAAATGCAGACAGACTTGCCAACATTTGAATATGATAGTAAAAATAGTAGTTTGAAAAAGATCTGTAGTTTACTTAACAATTGAAATACAGAAGGATACTTCCTATGAGTTTAGAGTGTATAAAAAATTATTCTTTGAAATCATAAAGGATTAATACTAGATGTGGATTGGTTGTGACTTATTACTCAGTATTAGTTATAGTAGCTAATAAATATTTGAAGTAATATCGATGTACTTTTTCTCTGTTTATACTGTTTGGGCTAGTTGGGCATATTCTTCAAGAATAAAATTCTATTATGTTGTTATAAATCTACTTTATACAGAATGAAATATTATTTAAATAAGGGAATAGGAGGTACCCCAAAACTCTCAAGGAAGACATAAATTACAAATGTAAGAAGAAAAGAGACTCTTTCATGGAGCTGCCTACAAGCTGTACAGGGACCCCACTAATTCATCTTCTTTCCAGTTCTTCAATTGTGGGATATTTGGTGGTGTAGATGCATAAATCATCTATGTTCCTACTTCACTTACTCCTCTGTAAGTTGCCTCAGTAAGCTAAATGATTTGCCAAGACAGACTCAAGTTGAATTATTTTTCAGACTCGAGTAGAATTATTTTTCAATCTGTCATTAATGCTCTATCTGTGATTAATACAAATTGTTTCACATCTCCACAGGAAAAATCACATGATACAATTAGAGCCCAAACAGGGAGTGACAGGGCCATAGACAGGTCAGGGAGGAGAAGTTGTATACCAATGCTCTGGGCAATAAGACATGCAAATAAGACTGATACATCTGATACATGGAAAGCAGACACAATGAGTGCGTTATTTGGTCAATTTTTTTACAGCTGGAAGAATGAAAAAAAAGAATATAAATTAGTTGTGTGCTAATAATCTCCTCTTTTATGATCCCAAAACTTGTAATTTAGGAAAAAAAAATGAATGAGGAGGAAGATAGCTAGGTAGATATGATGCCTCACATCTCCAATTTTTAATGCACAAGAAGGGGAAGTCTATTAATTTAGCATGTTGACAAGAGCATTACTAGTGGTCACAGGAAAGTGTGATTGTAGGGATACTCTTCTTCTGAGGTGCCAAAATTGAGAAGAATTTAAACGTGAAATAAGTGCCCTTTCTAATGTGTCTCTAGCTCATGATGCTACAGGACACAGAGGTAGATAGAACCAATCAGTCAGTCAGCCAGTCTCTCTTAATTGAAAATGGATTTTCCTCTTATACATCTTCTTCTCCCTCCACCCCTTCTAGCTCCCCCACCTATGCATTTCCTTTCAGACATGATCAGGCCTCCAGGAGACACAACAACGACAACAACAAAAACCAAGATACAAAAAGACAAAACCTTTTGTATGTTGAGGATGGATAAGGCAACCCAAAAATGAGGAAGGAGATCCAATAACAGGCAAAACAGTCAGAAGCACACCCATTCCCACTGTTCGGAGCCCCACAAGAACACTAAGCTAACTGCTGAAACCTGATGCAGAACCATGCAGACCCTATGTGTGCCACTTTAGTCTCTGAGAGCCTATATGAGGCCTTCTTAGTTATACCACAAAAGCAGAGAAGCCAAGTGATTTGACTATGCATTTTTACTTGATTAAAAATCTATATAATCTGAGGAAATATGAAAAAACCAGTCCTTTACATGGTCCACTGTGGAAACTTGATTACTGTGGGTCCAAGTTCTCATTAATATCAGAAACTGAAAGACAACGTTGAAGCCTAGACATGTACTAGGTGCCAGTTTGTGTTAATTCTACCAGAAGGAGACGGAGGAGGAGGAGAAGAAGAAGAAGAAGAGGAAGATATAGTTAATTCAGCAATTCATCAGAAACTTTGATACTGGGGTGGGAGCTTTAGTCACTTTGCTGACCCCCTGGGGTGGGAAATGAGTTAAGAGCAGCCCACATGGGTCTAAATTATTTCAAATGGCATTTAAATTAGTTCCAGAAGTAGTTTCATACAGGAGTAAGTGATAAACAAACCAAAATAAGAGAAAAGCATACAAGGGGCCCTGTTGAGTTCTATTTTAAAAAAAAAAAAAAAGTGTCAAGATTTGTGCTGAGTCAAAGTTCTTAGAGAAGGAAAATATTAAGAGCTCAGTTTCAATGCTTGTGAACCTCTGAACTTCTGGGAGGTTTTAAAAGCTCACAGTTCAGCAATGGTCCAGGTTGGAGTTATTCTCCCAGAGTATGCTGTGTACAGCCCTTCCAAGCAGAAAGTAGATTGAAGATGACAGCTGTACTAAGCTCCTTTGGTAGAGAGACTTAGCTATTGCTATCGGAAAGATGGGACCCGTGCATAGAATAGTCTGTGCTCAGGAAAGCAGCTCATAAAGTAGTGTAAAGCATAACATTCTCTCTCTCTCTCTCTCTCTCTCTCTCTCTCTCTCTCTCTCTCTCTCTCTCTCTCTCTCTCTCTCTCTCTCTCTCAACTTTAAGCTGGCCCAAACATTACAAAGCTTGCCTTAGACGGAGATATATGGGGTAGACCCAGACAGATGTCTCAGTATAAGGAAGGAAGAAGGATTATGGAGACCACAGAAAATTATATGGTGCAATGAGGTAATATCTCTACCCTCACCATTGTACCAAACATTCCTCTTTTGACAAAGCAAATGTTACAAATAATGGAACTTTTACAGTCTATTGGGCTTTGCTTATGTTTTAGTATTTCTGTCACCAGTGAATATTGAGGAAGTTGCCAGTAATTTGGAATGAACTTTAGTACAACTTCAAAGACATTGTTTCCCCATAACCCCAGTTTTTTAAAAGCTGTTGTTATTTTATATTTCATTGTATAAATCTAACTGTTGTGTATACAGATATATAAAATTCTCCAGAAGAAGATTAAAAACAACCTTTAATAACTTTAAATTTAAAAGGGACCCAAAATAGATGGGAAAAGTTATAAAGTAGCTAGGTGAAATCCCAGTACTATAGGATGTCAATGAATGATTAGCTAGTAAGACCCCCTGAAATCATACAAATTACAAAGTATATGACCATTACTATTGATTGAACAATGGATAATAAAACTATTGTTAAAGATGCCATACACTTTGTTTAGTATGAAGGGCAGAGAAATCAAGTTGGTACTCACATGGGAGCCCATTTCTTACTGGTTAGTGTTTATGGATTGGATAGGTACTTTCTAGGCTGCTGCTTAGAAAACAGTATTCTAGACAATTATTCTCAGCTAGGCAACCTGTCTTCTACACTTTGAATATTTCAGGAAGCCCATTTGTGTAAAAGGAACAATAATGTTATGGGTGCAACCCATTGTTATCTGTTGGATTTAAAAACTACTCCATAGAAGAAAACTGATGGTTTATATTATAAGCCACATCCACGTCTGTATCAAGGTTAGTTATAGGCATAACAAGATTTTGTTAAATAAACATGGTTTAATTATCAGTTACCCTTCTAAATGTTTGTGTTTCACACATAGATGAGTCTTGATATCAGTTTTAGCTGTGAAGGAAAAGTTCTTTTTGGCATTGAATAGTTGCTATGGGGACTAATAATCAGTTAAATATCTGAGAATAAATGAGTGTTATTTTGGCATAGCACCTCAATTCACAACCATAAATGGAAGGGAATAATCAGATATCTGATTTATCGCTTCCAAACTTCCCTCAAAGACAATATAGCAATATTTCTGCCAGTTCATGTTTTCTTAATCCTATGGGAAGCAAGCAGGTAGAGACAAATTAATTAAACATTATATCACAAGTGATGTGGGAAAATTAGAAAAGAAGATAGCAACTCAGGAATGGGATCCACATGGCCTACTTCAAGATCATAAACAACAGATACAGTGGAAAGTTGGAAAGCAGACAAAACATGTCAACTTCCTTCCAAATTAACTTGTTTCCTCCTAATGAAGTTATATCTAGGTTAATATTTTTTGACTCTTGGAGTAAATTAAAATTCCTAAGGTATAAATTTTATAGAAACACTTTCTGAACCCTATGCCAACATATATTTCAGAATTCTCTAGGAAAACAGACCCAATAAAACTTTAGATGATTAATATATAGTAATGGGGTGCTTGACCATGTAGAACAAAGAAGTCCTACAATTTGCTATATATAAGTTATGTAATATTCAGGAATATTGGTGAAGTAATTCAGTGTAGGCGTGGTATAAATTCTAAATTAAGTGTAACATAGAGAGACGAGGCATGCGGCTGCTTAGCAGTAACAAAGTAAGAAGTGGTGCATCCCTCTTTTTCCCAGCTTTGGTTTAATAAGACCTTCCCAGGATTAGATGATGACCACCCACACAGGTAAGAACACTTGAGAAACTGGACTTCTTCAAATTCTATCTCCAACTGAACTGCCTTCATAGATGTGCTTAGAAATAACACTAGATACATTAAATTAAAATTAAATAAAGCAAAATAAAACTTCCTAGCACCTCAAATAGTGACCTAAAATTAACTGCCAGAGTCCGATTTGCTGATCTACCATTTCTCATAACCAGACTAAGGCATGTATATTTCGTAGAGCCTGGAGATTTTTCCTAGCTTTTAACTAATATCCATGAAAAGATAGTTCTATTAGCTTTAGCCAATCAGCCTCTCAGTCTGTAACTTGCATTGCTAATTATAAAGCATTGTTGTCAGTGTCCAGCTATAAAGAACTAAGAACTGTAAAGGATCAGGAGATGTTGCCCAGGACTATAGCACTTACTTAGGATATGTAAGTTTCTAGGTTCAACCCCCAGCAATATAAAAGAAAAAGAGACAAAAATAAATGGTGATTTTCAAAAATACCACATATTGTAAATTTTTAAAGGAAAGAGAAGAAACTAAACCAAATACAATTATTTTGTGTCCAGCATGGCCATCCAGTCTAGCACAGATAACTATTTTACTCTTGAATCCCATTAATGAAATGACAGCTTCCCCCCCAGCTGAAAGCTGGCTCCGTTGCCAGCCCTCTTGTGGTTCTTGGCAAGTCCTGCAGCTTTCCCCTGCATCACTTTCCTTGTCTGGAAATGGAGGATGCTGATAAGAAAAATGACAGGGTTTTTCCGGTGCACCAACCAGTTGCTCGGGAGAAAGTAATGATGCTGATATCATTTTTGTCATGCCTACCTAGATGAGTTTTAATTATATTATTAAATTATAATAGCCGCTACTATAATAGCCTGCTACTTGTTTCTACTCTGCCTGTGGAAAATAGCCTGCTACTTGTTTCTACTATTGCAGATACTCGAGTAAGCTTCAAAGACCAGCATTTCTCCAAACACTCTAGGAAGATCTATGTAAGTTAGAAATAATGGAGGGTGTGTCTGCCTTTTCCTGTGCTGATGGATTTTAGAATACAAAGAAAGTCGGTGATTCATTTCTCTGCCTCCTCTAGCCATATAGCATTTGTTTGCAAACAGTGGTAACCTACTGAAGAGCTGTGTTAGGGATCAGAAACCCTGAGTTCCCTGCCAGCATGTTCCAAACCAGTCTGTTCTTCTACATTTCTAGCTAGAATGGAAATTGGTTGTATTTTAAACGTGATGAGTTGTGATGGGGCCCTTGCTTTGGTAGGGTGCACAGTGACTCTGGTGTCAAACAGTTTCTCTTGTGAACCCCTCTTGGGAGATGAAAGAGCAGAGGGGTCAATGCCCAGTCATGTCCAGGGTAATATGTCAGCTCATGATTCTTCAGAAGGTCCTACCACGAACAGCTGCAGCTTGCAAACTTCTGAACCTGAGCTTATTCTGCCTTCAGTTTTGTTCTAATGTGAAAAAACTGTAACTCGAGCTACTCACACTCAGCCTCTGAAGGCGCTCATTTAACAAGAACGTCCTGGGCCAGCCAGGTATCTGAGAAGAAATGAAATGTATCAACACCCAGTGGCACTTCATCTTAAAGCAGCTCATGCTAGCCTCTTTGCAGCCTTGCTTGCTCTGCCTCTGGCACTGGGTGTGCTGCCTGTCTCCATTAGCTTGTCATTAGTGCCATTAATGAAAATCTTGTTTTACATGCTGAAAAGTGATCTGAAGCAGTCGTGAGGAAATGCTATAAAGGTTGCTCCCGCTGTTAGCAGGAGCCTTTGGCACACCTGCAGACTTGACAGGGCTTTACAAGGTCTCTCTTCCTGCATGGAAGGGCGTGCACCAAGTGTAAGAAATACAATAAATAGTACTAATAGCTTCATATTGGGGCTGTGAAAGCCTTCAAAAGCATCCATATAAAGTCTGCGCACTCTGATAAAGAAGTGGAATGCTAAGGTTTTGGGTTTGAGGAAACTGGTCATTAAACCAAGGTGGAGGAATTCTATGCTAGGGTCAAAGACTGTGACCAATCTTCTGTGGCATTTTTAATTAGAAAATTAACTAAAAGATGTTAATGTAAAATAACTATCTTTGGAGTGCTAAACTGAAGTGTAAATTAAGGAATCTGTTTTACGCTATGCAATATCAAGGAAAAAAAATAAACATTTTTCTTCTAACATATAAAACATTGTATATTTTTATTGTGTATAGTATATAAGATATGTATTATTCTAGAGCCAACTAATATATGCATTGCTTTACATACTTGTAATCCTGTGGTACAAACACCTATAATCTCCTCTTTTTTTAACTAGGAATAATTGTAAGAACATTAAGAAATATAATGTACACCATAAGACATCAGTTGTTAACACTGTTCTAGTCTTGAAAATGTCAAAGAGTAGACACAGGCTAAGATATTTGGTTTCCTAGATATTATGTGGCTTGAAGCCACAGGTGAGACTAATAGGCACACTATCTTAGAGTGTTGTCATGACAATTAATAGTCTATCAAACAACTAGAATCATTTTATATGAAGTGTTATTTTCCATAATGATATTAAATAAAGAAATTTTAGTCACATCTTCATTGCTTGTAAAGAAATAGCAATAGATTTGTCCCTTGGCTATGCATAAGTCTAGCAAAAATTTACTAAAATTTACTAGATACTATGTGATAGATAACAGACACAGATAATAAGGTAGGTAGGTAGATGCATGTCTTACTTCTATAACTATATTGCCATGGAGTCATACTTTGTAATTTACTCATTTGTAGTTATGAGCATAAACATTTAGTTGGGATAATGATTGCATCAAATGAAATTGAGATGTTTCATTGATTTGATCAAATGGTTTTCAATAAAAAACATTCAACTATGTCTTATCATATATTCAGTAACATATAGATGTATATGTAGGTTGATAAATTGATGAATAAATAAATATTAATAAATCATCAAAGAACAAACCTAGCTTTAAAAAGTAATAGCAAATGAGAAAATACGTAATTCTTATTTCTGACTAAATGAAAATACTGGGAGTTGAAAGAAACATTTGCTGAAAGAGAGTGCATTGCTGTGTGATAGGTGTCTCTAAGCATACTGACTATAGAGTCAGACTCTGAATCAAAGTCCAGATCAGGGTATGTAACTTAATGTTTCAAGTTTCACATATGCAAAATAAGGATAAGAATTTTTTTAACTATAGATCAAGTAGCTAGAATAGTTTCTAACATACTGTGAGCAATAAAATTTGAGGTATTGTGTATGGTAGAACAGACAGAAAGTGAAAAATTATTTTTAGCTTATTTAGGGACTTTTATTGAAATGCATTAACTTTAACATTTCCTATTTTTGAAAGTTGTCAATGATAAATGCATAAGACAACATATTGTGATGAGTTGCATTTATTCCAGGAGTGCAAGGTAAGCTTAAAATTCAACTCAAGTAGG